>OX401913.1:6684389-7294701 GCA_947859195.1 Drymonia ruficornis | reverse complement strand
CCAACGTTTCGGAGCCGTTCCCGTACACTTGCTGGCCCGTTCTGGGAGCCTTCTTGAATGCAAATAAGCATTAGGACCGCCTTTACAACATTGAGACGCTCTTTATTGGGCCCGTTCGAGCATATAAACCGGCGGTTCAGCAAACATTCGCTTTCTACGCACCTTTAAATTTGCACACCCGCGACACGACAGTCCCAGGTAGGCGTTCCCCAGGATTCTAATTAAAATGTTACTTAAAAAAGAGAATAACGAAGATGAACTCCACCGAAACAAAATCTTATCCGACGACAAAAATCAAGAAATGCAAATTCAACGGGAAAGGCGAACTTAAGTGGAGCTGTAAATGTAATTAGATTTTCAAGTTTACAAAGACAAGAGCGCTCAGGTTGGTAGATTTACTGCTGGCTGACCCACCTCCCCGTGGAGAACGATAAATGAGACGCCGCGAGGTAGCGATACTAATTATCCTATAGGTAGACGCGTTACGCCGTCCACGTTCCCTCTAAATCTTGTTAGCGGTCGGAGGTGCAATTCTGATAAATGCAATTGCTACAACAATTTACGGCGAGTTCCGCTACGGTAGAGTTAATCTTACCTTAAACATTTCCCCATTCTATGGTTATTAATTCTCTTAGTTTTTAAAAGTACTTTAGTTTCGCAGCGATAAACATGTGAAACTTTAGAGCCGTTCAGGAATTTTACAACATATCCAGCTCATGCATCATGGAAATTGTTTTAAAGATTCCCAGAAGTAGCATCGTACCTAGGTACCTAAGTTAAAATGGGTCGCTCATGTAAACCACTAGCCGGTGAGCAAATAGGGATGCACAGGTGGGCTTTACACTTGAATAATTGAGGCACTATCACATGCTATAGCATGACAAACTTACGGTCTTATTACAAGTAGGATAATAATGTATCTATGGGCCTAGTAGCTTGAAAATAAATGGTTATTATTATTATAAATATGGTATTACTTCATACTAAACATATAAAATATCTGACATACCTATATTGATGCATTTACTGAATGCATTTAGTTTGAATACCTACAGAATTAGCACACTGTTAAAAAGTTTCCACACGTGAAGAATCCTAAAGCGCTTGTGAATATTCATAATTCTGTTCAACAAACTTGGCAGAACTTGGTCTTAAGCGTTCATAGTCACATCTCCAGTATAAGTCAGTAGAAATAGTTTATAGAACACAGATTTTTTTAACAATCGAGTCTTTATTGCATAATGTTGGTTTTGATTTAATTGTTGCAAAAATAAATTGATTAGAAACTAAAAATTACGAAAAAATCATCCAAGGCTGACTTTTCCTCGTTCACAAAATCAGCTTAACAATACAGCGAGGAAATGCAGGCATCATTCCTGCCACCATCTCATGCGGACGAAAATTTTATGATTATGGGTAGGTTTTCTATTTATGCTTTGTTAGATTTGTAATGACCATGTTCTGCTTTAAATATACGCTAGATATGAACACAGTTAGAACGAATAATACAAAATGTATATACCTACTTATTATTATTATCCTACTTGAAATAAGACCGTAAGTTTGTCATGCTTGACCTTACAGACTAACATACATAGATATTATTAAACTTAAAACTAATTTGGTGGTGGATTTGGATTTGGTGGATTTATAACGAGAAGTAACAGTTACTTAGAACATCATTATTTTGGTAATCAAGGTATTTGTAATGCCAATAAAAATTTCCATCGCTAAGCAATTTGCGAATAGGTAGATGAATTGTAAATAAAATAATAGTCGTAAGCCGATCTCGGTCCTCGTATGAAACAAATAGTCGAGGTTTATGCAAATTGGGCTCCTTTGTATTTACCGGATTAAAATATAGTGGGAATTAGTTCCGTGTCAGATAGCCGACCAGCGGCGCGGCCGGCCGGCTCGCTGTGGCACGCTTCATTCTATCGGGTTTGTTTCGTTACCAGACATTTTTATGCAGAAATTTGCAATAATATTAAACTGTTCAAAAAATGAAGCCCGATTGCACGTACAAGCATGTATTTTATGCTTGGTACAAGCAACACATCAAATACAAGTCAAAATTATTAGCAACGAAAATAATTTCAAAGGGGATTACCCATAGACACCTATATGGGTAACTACATACAAGAAAATAAGCGTTTTAGCACTAGGTACCTATACAGAATAAAATTATTAAACGCTCAATAGTTTAATTGCAGCCAACATTGAGTATGCACTGAGTACTCAATGTAGGATGGGTCCTAAGTTGAGACTCATTTAAATTTTGCGAACTTAATTATTTTTCCTCAAGATGAAATCAAGTCGATAGGTCTGGAGACTGTTTCCTGGAAGATAGTCATTTCAACAATGACGTTGAATGAAAACATAGTAGGTATACAAGTAGTCTAAATAAACAGCGCATTTAAATCAAGGCACTGGAGGCTGGCCAAGTGAGCGGGTAGCCGACGCGGCGCATCGCAGTCCTCCCGTGTTTCTGCATTTGTCCACTTTACTCGCTTTCACGAGCAAACACTGTGTGACGAGAATTCTTAAGTGCAGTTTTGTCAATTTTAACAATTTAATCTTGATCGAAAAAGTAGTGTCCTTTTGTAGTTCCCGTAGTTACTGAGAAGCACATTTATGTAGAATTCAACTGTCTATTTAGAAATAAATTGCGTATTCAAAACTTCACATACGTAGCAGTAGCAGTAAATGTTATAGATGAAACGGAATAATATTTTTAGAACTTTCTAAATTACAATATTCACAAAGTTTTCTTCAAAGCCAATAAATTTGGATTTACTTAGGTACTTACTTATAGAACTTCGTAACATTTGGCCAAACAATCGCAGATGGAATTGAAATAATATCGGAGACGAACATAGCGTATGCGATTTCCAATTATCGATGTGCGCCGACTGTACCGAAGGTATTGCAACTCGGTACGACGAGAAATATTCGCTCAGTTTTCATTCTTGCTGCCACCAGGTTGTATCAGAAAATATCAGGAATATAAACTAGAAAATTGTGTTCATAAAAATAACTGTCTTAATTACGTTTAATAACCCAAAACGTATGAGAAATTTTTCTTTATTTCTCACAACTGTGTCAAAGGAACAATCACCTTCAGACGTTCCAGTAAATTTAGAATTTGTGGAATTACTACAGAACACCTGTGAAGCGAACCTGCGTTCGCGTATGCGCGTATCGGGTTCTGATCTCTCGTTATTTGAAACTCAAGAAATTTCACTAACGAAACGAGAAAAGTTTTTGCTTCGATTATTTACGACTCCGGGCGGAATATCAATTTGATTGAAAGAAAGGAACATAACTTTTGGAGTTGACGAAACTTTGCGGCTGTATACTAGAAGCGGTTATTTTACTCGTCCGTGAGTGATATAGCAGTACGAGTGTGCCCAAAAGTTTGTGAACAAGTTTCGCCAAGTTGATGCACAGCGTTATGAATATTCACAAACATTTCACAGTGCCTCACGTACAGGAAGTCTTTAATATTAGTGAATAAGAAAATGCATTTGACAAAGGTGCTAATTTTGTTTGTACACCACTAAACTTGGCTAAACTTACTGTATCCTTCCATCCTTGGCATTCTTATCGTGATCGTAACGTATGAACAAGATATTGCGTCAAATTTAGTTTAGTCGTTATTTGTAGCCAACATATTAAGCACCAATATCTGATTTATGTTTTAATTCGTCTTCATGTGCATGGAATACGAAGCCAATAGCGATGATCACAGTGACCACAATATTTTCATATAAAATGTGACATTGGACAATTAAAAGTTTTATTCAGGGACTTTGTCGGTTATGTATTTAGTCCCCTTTTCAACTTAAAATGTGCATTCAATCCTTTTATTTTTTTTAATGTAATGATGTTGAATGATGCACAGCCTCATTTAAGATAGACCCCATTTAAAAAAATGGGTTTCCTTTCAGCCTTCTTTCGCATAAAGCGTCCCCTTCGTTATTCAAAGAAACTTTTAGTGGTGGGCGGTGAGTCAACCTTATTGAAATGGCGGCATTCTGCCAGAATTATCTTCTTTCTCTGGACATGTTTCATACACTGTATTTACTTTCAATTACATCAATAAGACGAGATGTAAATAGAAAAACATATACATTTGCAAGATCAATGGAGGTGCTAAAATTACCGAGCGTTACCAAGCGTTACCGACAGGTTACCGTTCCATCGGAGGCCTGTAGAATTCCTCAGCGGACGTAAAATTTGTCACCCTTATTTTTTGTTACCTAATAAAAGTTAGATTAGTGCAAAAACAAATTCTTAGTAATAGTAGTAGTTCTTAGTAGTAGTTATTTCAAGGTTCACCACCTGTCACGTTGGCTTCTGACTATCTGGTGAAACGTGGGCTTTGAGTTGGTTAATACCTCCACAATGTGGTGGTGTATGGCCACTCAAGCCTCTGACTACCCCCGAATGGGGATAAAAGTCGTGACGTTACATTTTTTAACAATTTTTTTATAGTATTAAAATTAGGTACGGTCAATCGCGGAGAAGTGGTAATTGCATGAGTAGCAGATATGGCACCTTCTAACATGGCAGTCACTAAACTTGTGCTCAACGCACCCCACATGCAGCGAAATTCCCACATCTGTTATCGCATCGCACTCATAATTCGACAATTAACTTATTAAATACATAACAAGGCTTTATTCACCAGAAGATGAGCCGTAATGGCAATAGCGACATGTTTTCAACGTTATACTGTGTCCATAGACTCCGTTTAGTAGGACAAACTATTTTGGACAGTCACGAGACTCCCTCTTTATCGATAATGTCTTTGGGAAAATGTTAATTGTTTATTACTCAGTGCTAATAGCGCTACGCTTCGTATCTGCGGGCGACGCCGACGCCGCCGCCGCCGCGCTGACAGCCTATAACCCACCCTGTCCGTTGCATTAATAAAACCGATCGCAATTCGCAATCCGATTAACTACGTTGGTTCAACGGACTATTTTGCGCGAATCCCGTCGTTTCATGCTTGATGTCGATTCGAATTTGCAAAAAAAACTTTTGCTGCTGTGAATATAAAATTATTCAATTTTACGTAAACCCCATCTAGTGTAAGTACATTATTGACACAGTAAGTGTATCATAAACTATATTTTACATAAAGGCTTGGCTAACACACACATAGCGCATATGATTGGGACATTAGGAAGGATCCGCAATAGTCGCGATCGTCAGAATTGAGGAAGAGGGGAGAAGAAAAACACACACTGTCTGTCCACGATAATAGCCTATGGTTTATCCTTCCTCATCAAAAATGTTATTTCAAAGCGACAAAGTAATACTAGGTAGAGGTGGATACCTATATACCCTCAAACTGCACCAAATTTATAATTTTCCCAGAACGAGTGTTCTCTTCTACGTCTGTGGTCCTCTTTGTAGATGGATGCTTTTATTTTGTGTTCTGCATTGTCACAATGTTTTATTATTTCATTAATTGAAGTGGTGGCGGTCGCGACCGCCGCCGGCTTGGCTTTTGTCATCGAAAAAAGTGAGTCAAAACTTGAAAAGCGATCGGATTAATTGTGCGAGTTACTCCAATGTGAATTTCCATTTCATTGAATTTATAGCTGGAATCAGAGGTAATAATATCGGGGTTAGTGTTGCATTTTATATTTTATTGTCCATTCATTTCCTATTTATTAATTGATACCTATGGTATGGAGAGTTTTTTGAAGTCTCACGCACAACAAATAGGTATAGAAACAATCATCTGAATATACTAATTAAATTGTAAAAGTTGTTATTTTGATATTCAGGACTACCTATGAGGTAATCAGCATCGATTCGAACTTTTAAGAATTTTCCAACGTAAAATATCGCATGAGAGCCAAGTAAAGATATTGGAACATTTGATGTTATGAGCGAAGTTCGCAGGCGGAGCTACCCGCAAACGATTTTCCTTATAAAGAAATTTGTTAGTGTTGTTAACATAATGGTGTTAAATAATTTAGGGAGTACATAAAGTTTAACAGCCCCCGTTATTGACTCTTGCCGAAGTTAATGCGATCCCGGGGCGCCGATCGCGGCCCGCCTCATAATAATCTCATCGCCATTGTCTATGAGTATGGCTATTTTTAATGACTAACAATAAATAACGATGCCTGTCCAATTTAAAAATGATCGGTAGTTTCAATCTACACGGTATGAGCACCGTAACTTTTAGATACTTACCTACTACGATCGTACTATGTTTGGGTGAAGTTAGGATTTTTATATTTGTAGGGCCGACGATGTCTAATAACAAAAAAATCTTAAGAGTCTTCTACACCAATCGATCGATCGTCGATCTTCAGTCAATTCGAACCTTGATGTTTCAGAAACTGATGATCAACATTGACTGATTCTACCATCGAGAATGATACTTAGGCTGGCCCCACATCATCAGAAACTTTCAGACATAAATTTTATGGACGATCCATATAACATTTCTGATGATTTGCGGCCGGCCTTAATCTGTAAGTATCTCGAAATATAGCTATTCGTATTCGATTTTTATGTAGGCAACGTCTAAGTAAGTAATGGAAATGAAAAGACAAAATATACTGCTGTAATAAGGTCTAAATTAGTAGTATCTCCAGTACATAAACATGACATCTGGAGGTTGGCCAAGTGAAGCGGCCGACACGACGCCGCCCATCTCCAATCTCCTTGTATTTCCAGCATTTGTCCACTTCCAGCATTCCCTTACAGGAATGAACAACACTGCGGTGTGAATGCTAAAGTTTTAAATTCAATCAAGCTGGATACATTTGCTGTCGGGGTTTCTTGACTTGAGTATTAAAGTACTTGACGGCTTACTTCCCTTTTTTCACATTTTTTCTGATTAATTTCCGTGAACTGAAATTGGAGCAATAAGTAGTATTTTCACGTTATTAATATTTACATTCTACGATATTGTGAAGATAATAATCTTGGGCTTCCAGTGTAAGGAAAATTCTTGTTTCATAAAACTATGACTCGAAACATCCTTATTTCCAAATAATATAATAAGTAGGAAGGTAGGTACAATTCAAAACGTAATTACAGTAAGTAAATAGGTACCTATAGCCTTTAGCAATGTTAATTTAAATATAGGTAGGTAGTACCTCGTTTCTTTACATTTTTATGAAGTTCTTATAGAAGACCTACTAATTGAAATAAAACAAATACGTCGACTACAAAAGTTGGTTCTGAATTTGGATTTAAAATACTTATTCTAAAATTAAGAGGCAACCCGCAAAACAGCAAAGTTCTATGTTGTGGACTTAAATAACTTATTAGGCAACTGAGGAAAGTCAGACTTTTATTTTTAATTCTCAACATTTTCTCACGCAAATTGGGGCTAATCAATAAATTGGGTCAATTTTAGAACCTTTATCAAAGACATGATGTTGAGATTGACCCTTTTTGCATCGTAAAGATTCAAATTTGAGCGATACCTAAATTTGACCGTTCAAGGTGTCGGAATAACAAGGAAAACACTTTCTCTCTGTTTTAAATATACCTGTCTATTTATTTGTTATAATTGTTACAAATTATTTTCTCTATATCTCCCAATTAATCTATTACAATAACAGTTCTGTAATAACTACATATTTGGCAGAATCGTTATCGCGTATTCTTAAAAAAGACAGAGTTGGCAGACATATTGGCAATAAGTACTACTGAAATAACGCTAGTTATGGGTTTGTTGTCCTACATGCTACATGGCTGTTTGGATCTCCCGGCTACATCTTACGTAATCAGCTGGTGCCTCACTGTCTGGCATTTATTTTATGAAAGTCTGAGACTTGTATCTATAGAGAACGAAATTAGTATTAAGGTCATGACGCTAATAAAACTGTAGATGGAAAAAGTATTTTATCACGTTTGAATAGTCCCAATCTTAATTCAGAGTTCTTTTGTCAAATCACTCTTTCTTTTATGGGTGCTTAATGCAGATTGGTGAGCGTACAGTAAATTCAGCATCTGACTCTGACGTAGAATATCCACTTATATACAGAAGTTGATTATTACATACAAGGCTTTAGGGTTAAGTTGAAAAAAATCAAGTGCCTTGGTATCTTGCAATTTGCGACTCTTCTCCACTAAACAGGCCCTTACGTGTCAAAAAGTATACGTACCTAAAAGCATTTTCACATTAAGCTGTCAGTGGAAAATCGACCCCGATAATATCGCAACTCCCAACTGATATATATCAATGACTTAAAAGATTGCATTATGCGTCGGCGAGGGGTGAAGCTCGCATTTTTCCACTAAATCCAAACAACAGAACACGCAGTTAGTGTCCGTGACGAGAGCGAATGAATGGCGTCGCATTTGTCTAGCTACTCCACGTCGCCTTTGCAATAAAACATTCATGAATTCAGAATGTTACTGCTCAGTACCCATTGCGTGGATGGCGCGTTGATTCTTTGGAAATTTGAAAGGGAACGGTAGAGTGTCGATTTGTATCCAAACGCTTATTGCTTACCCTTTGTATAAACATAAGTTTTTGTCGAACTGATCAAGGCTTTATCGTCATAATATTGTCGGGAATTTAGTATTGGTTATCTAGAAAATTTTGCGACGAAAATGTTTTCTTCCTTTGAAAGTAGATAGTTTTTGTTGCTGGGTTGGATTATTAAATAAAATAGAATACTACTTTTATAATACCTATGCAGGTATTAAAGATAATATGAGTCATGAATCCAAACAGCGAAAAAGACGAGTAAATAATAAAGCCAATTGCAGAACCGTTCAATAAAGAAAATAAGAAGAGTTGGGTGCATAGCTATGTTTACAACATCCATGGGGCGGGCGGGATTGGGCGGCCGGCGGCGGATGTGACGGGAACTATGCGCGGCGCGGAGACGGAATGCGGACAATTTCACAAAGCCCACGAAGTGAGAGGTCCGTAGTGATAGCAGTGGAAGCTAATAAATTGGTATGAATGAGGGGGAGGCGACAACATGAAAGCGCTTAGTTGTACTGTGTACTGTTGTGGGAACGATAACTTGCTCTCAAAACGGTACCAAGACGAAGTATAAGCTGCATGCTAAGAGAAGGTTGGTGTCATGTATTATAAGAAGGTGAAAAAGACAGTGTTAGAGATAGCTCCATCAGCTATGCCGACAAAGGACCCCTAAATAATAACAAGAAGAAGCGCTATCGTGGTTCGATAACCTTTGTATTCTACTTTAGGTATGATTAGGTTATTATTAGTGGAAGAGCCATCAAGCTGTAGCCAATTGACTGCAGCTCATATATGGGTTGGCTCGATTGTGGTAGTACCTAACAGAAGATCAGAGTAAAGTAGCTATTAAAGATGCATATAGTACGATGAGTGGGAGAGCCAGAAGCTCCTTTCCCCTCCTTCTATCCCACTCCCTTTCCGGTCGACAACTTGTGGGCGATGCCTTTAGTATTGCAAGCATCTATAGACTAATGGACCGGGAGCCCATGATGCAAACTGTGGATTTACTCCAGCGTCGCCCAAACCTATGACATTCGATGGATTAGATGATAGGAAGAATAAATGGTTCTAGATGTTTCCACTTTCAGCGCTGGGGGAAGCGTCTATATGATAAATTCAAAATTGTAAAAGAAAAACAATGACATGGAAATACTCAAGCGTGTCAGATATTGATAGTTTTCATGCTCCAACATATTAAATTGAAAAAAGGGGGGTGTTCAGAGGGGGTATTCAGTGAAACTTACAGATGTTCCCATTTCTTAGACTGACGATCAAATTAGCAAAATTGACACTTTTGACTCTTCTTAGCTAGTAATGAATCCTGATGAATCTCCTTAATCTGACTGACGAGTTCGAGTATTTTAAGATGGTCTATTTTTTTTTTGGTTGTCCTGAGCGTACCCACCAATATTAAGGACTCATTCTGGTTGAAGGTTCTTATCAATATGTAAGGTATCTCCCTTATCTTAATCTGACGCGCTGGAGTTAATCCAGAAAACCCTTCTATGGCTCCCCATCTATAACGGTAACTGCTTATAATCAGGCCGGCTGTACGCTTGTTTGCCACGTTAGTCATATAAAAAACCTATCGAAGGATAACATTGGAGCTAACAAAGACTCGGGTGTGTGTGTTTAGCCGATTCCATAGAGATTATTTGAGGGACTTCGACCGGCGTAAGAAAAAAATCCGCTTGAACTTGTTATCTAAGCGTTTCAGCGCAAACATGTTTAGACGTCAGATTTATGTTTTCTGATCCATCTGCCGTGCCGTCTCGCATAATATTGCGGACGGACTCGGAAAATAATAAAGGCGGGGAGATAAGGTTTTCGTCTGTTCCAAGGGAAACGGCGCAATTGAGTTGGGACAATTTTATTTTTCATTTTCCTTAAGCCAAATATGAATGATTTTTTTGCGCTTGAACAATGCAAGTTCGGAACGTCTGTTACTTTAAATTTGATTTACACGTGGGTGATATTATATTACTCACTCACTTATTTTTCTTAAATCAAAAGGTATTCTGGAGATTCATATAGGTAAGTACATCATGATGGTAAGTGAATTTTATTGCAAGAAATATGTTTCTTACTCAAACCTCACTTGATACCTTATGGCCGGCGCCCACTGGGGATGGCAGGGCAGAGGATTTTAATTTTTATCAATTGAATTGAATACTTATTCAATCGTAATAAGGTAGGTATATATTTCAACGCTCGGTGATAGACTATGGAGCATCAAGGAGCGTTTTCTCGGTGCACTGAAGAACACGCCAAAACACCTTATTTCGATTGGATAAGTATTAAATTCGATTGATAAAAATTCAAATGCCATGCCCTGCTATCCCCAGTCTGCGCCGGCCATTAGTGTATTTAAGGTCTTGTTACATCATTAAGAACATAATGCTGCGGCGTAATGGAGATGAAGACGAGTTATCTTCCTTCGGTATTAATACAAGCAGGCCAAGTGGCAAGAAAAACAAAAGGTTTATATTAGTTACATAGGTAAGTAGTAGTAGCAAAATAGCCAAGAATTTTAGAACCGAAATCACAATACTTATAAAATTCCTAATACTTACCTCATCAATTTATAAAAGTTACGCGCGCGGTTCGCGGAATCTAAAATTAATCAATGTGGGTAATACCTATTGAAATATTGGTTTTTACCCTAAAACAGCAATTCTACAAAGTCACAACCCTTTTATCGGAATTCGCATTAAATATTTATTATTATCTAGAAGACAGACGTCAACAAAACTTCAATTGAGATAACCAAACATCGATAATAAAACATGATGCTTGGAACGAAATAATAAAAATAGGGTTTTAGCGTAGCAAGTTTGTTCGGGCAGCGGAGCGGCAAGACGAACCAATTTCTGAGCCGATGCCGAGCGTTTTGTTGGAAATAGCTTTCCTTCAATCTGCATTTTCTTGCTGATTTACCAACTTTCATACGGAACCAAAGATGTATTATACGTTAGATACGCCTTACCACGCAAATTTTTGAAACAAACGCAAGGCAACTGCCTGACATCTACTTAGTCACCCACCACCCAGCGCCGCAGTTGAACGGCTGCACGCGCGCGCGCTCCTATGATTATGTAGCTAATAACGCTACAATGAATATTCATGTCTTTCTAACAACAGGTCGGGCGTATATACTTATCTGCCTTGTATTAATTTATACGTAGGTATAGTTTAGTGTGCTGTTTTTAGAGCACTAATTCGTGTAAGTTGTGTCTATTATATAAATCGTCATTGTCCGGAACGGGAACTTTCCGCGAGATGCCTGGCCGGTGCCGGTGGGCGGGGGAAGTTGGGCACAGTCGACACATTCAATTATTATTAAACTCGACTGTCTGCGTTGAAATACGCTCAAATAATTTCAACTGACCATGTTTCCAAGCATGCTTTATGCTTTTCTGCTTCAAAAGTAGGTTCGTACTAGAGATGTGCCGAGTACAGCCTGACTCGAGTACTTACTCGAGTACTTAGTAAGTACTCGGGTACTCGAGTACTCAGATTATAGAACTCGAGTACCCGGTACTCGAATACGGGTTCCGAGTACTTGCTGTAACAGTTGTAGTTATTTAGAAAATACGTTATAAATCGGGGCTCTCGCCAAAATTTTCGCCATTTTCTCCAATTTTCACGAGTGCAAGTACAACGCAGTAATTAAATGTGACGGTCGGACGTTTGAGTGGTCAAAAATACATAATACAAAAGTACTCGAATCCTATTAAGTACTCGAGTACTCATTACAAGTATTCGAGTACCTGTCCGAGTCCTCTGACTCGAGTACTTACTCGATTCTTTTTTTAACGAGTACCAGAATACTCGAGTACCAAAAATAGCGTACTCGTCACATCACTAGTTCGTACCTGTGTATCTTAATACATGAAGATGTCAAAAATGTATAAGGACTAGGTATCTGAAGGTACGTAGGCTAGGCATCTAAGGTTACGTTACGACCTTGGGAAAGATATACATTCGTCTTTACCAACCACCAGAATCGGTCTGTACCAAAAGAATCGGAATCAGAATAGGAAATATAAAGAAAGTAGGTAAACGGTTAATTATATCAACCCAAAATAACCAATAAGTAATAATCACAGAGAATAATAAAGAGAACGAAAAATAGGACGTGAAGATTAGCAAAGTTCTGAATAACTAACTTTCCTTATAGGGCGGACGTCATAATATATGGGTAAGGACACGTCCCAAGCCGAGCTGTACACTCGTAAAGTCCCCGGTTCGATTACATACACGACCGGGTCGCAGTGAATTAACTACAAACGGACCCGGCACCACGTGACCGGAATATTTTCAAAAAATCCTTTGCCCAACTTCCTCTGACACTAGATAGAGCTGATGAATAAATACGTTTATTATTTTTATACATAAAGCTTGCATTTCTACGGCGCAGGGGATCTATTACGAAACAGGGGATCTAATTCGTGATTTTGACACTAAATTTCAAATTTTGAAAGTCAATTTCTTTTTTAGTATGGGAGGTTACTTTGAAAAACGAAACGAAAGCTTCGGCTGACGGATCGTCCGAAGTACGGATCCGATGATCGTGATTTGATGTTTCTTCTTTCGTGGATCCTACTCTGAAACTTTTTTGACATTTACAATTTCAGCGTTTGACATGGTTTTGATCGTAAATCGAATCCGTACTTCGGATCCGTAACACTTTCGCGGTAGGAAATCGCCCGATCCGTCAGCCGAAGCTTTCGTTTCGTTTTTCAAAGTAACCACCCTGGTTTGTAATAAACTCGATTGATCTAGCTAAATAGGTTTCAGATAATTACAGGATGGGGATAATCAGATTCGTGAATCTGTTACTTTTAAGCCAAAAACAAAACCAAGGAAAATATATCAGTGCTTTTAGCGGTAGTAACGTTCGCAAAATGGGCCATTCTGGTTTTTATACTACACTATTGTGGCCGATTTACACAAATTACATGAAATTTAAGCATTTTTATACCCCATTACGTCTCTATTTAGTTTTTATTACTTATGTATACAGGCTGTTTCAAAAGTCCGAAATAATAATTAGGTGGTACGATAGTACCTAGGTTGCAAGTAGCGGCCGCTAATATACCAACAATAATTTGTAATGCATAGTAAGTAAGTCCTTGAGATATTATTTTTTTCTTGGCGGAAAAACATTGAAAAACTTAGTGTTCCAATTTTAATCAAAAATATACCATTTAATTCTACGCCCGATAGTCATTCAAACCCTCAAGTACCTATTATTTCGAACTTTTGAGACATCCTGAATAATGAAACATCTAAAACCCACAGAGACCAATAAATAAATGTCGGATCCTGAAATTCAGACCTCGTCAGAAAGTAGATAGTTATCCTGTCCTAGTCATTACAATCACCTCAGTTCCGTTGTAAAAGCTTTGAAACAGCTATAAACACCAATAAATCACTAAAACCATTAAAGGTATCATTTTTTTAAGCCCGCCGCTCATTTTACAACCACTTCCCATGGTAAATCAGCTAATGGACTGAACGTGACAAGAATCCGTCGTAGCCTAAAGGGAAATCCGGTAAGTATGAAAATTAAGTTTTGCGGACCATTTTGCTTTTAGTTTGTGTTCAACAGGTATCAAAAGAATCAGGTCTTCATTTGGTATGTAAAGTAATTAATGATTATATGCTTGTTCGTTATGAAACTAAAACAGGTAGGGATTTTATTTTCATGCGTGATCGATCAGTCACGATAAAAGTTTACCTGCTTAGGTACATATCTCTAAAAAAGTATGTCTAAGTGACGACCTATTAGATGTACTCCAAAAAAATTGGCCAGAAATGGCCAATAACAGAGCAATATAAAGGTACGGAGGAGACCTTTGCCCAGCAGTAGGGCGATGAAGGTTGATATAAAAATTAATACGGCATATAATCAAGTAAGTTTAAATATACATATACATTGATGTTTGTCTCAACCGGCGCGCCCTACTATAACCATCGACTAACATTGTTAAGCCAGAAACGAGCAATTATTTTAAACGCATCCATTGCAGCACACAACATTAAGAGCTGATGCAGAGTAGCCGTAACGAATGTCGTTATCCTACATTTCGGGGTCGATAAACTGCGGGCCGGCGCGACGACGGCGTCGCGGCGCCGCGCCGAACATCCGCACTATGACCAAACCACACAATACTTCGAAAGAATGACTTGTCTTTTTATTAAGAAATTGCCTTTAGCTTTGGCTGACCTTGTCGTCCAATGACCGCCCTATTACCAAAACCGAAACGACTACGAGCAACATATCTACTCATGGGACGATATCTACTCAAACGGGGGCAGCTACTCTTACCTGAATAGACTCGACTGTCACCCCGTATTTATTTATAACTCATTTTTGAGTCCTCTCTACTTGTTCTTTTTTCATCTTTCTGGTCGTATCTTCGTTGTTGAGATACGTGATTGTGATGTATAGCTGTGACACCTTATTTCTCCTCTATCTTTAAAGCAGTCTGGAAAGACTGATCATGATTGACTGTATCGAGGGAACGAGAGGCAGAAGACGCTCACTGATAACACTAGCAACAGAAGTCACCTTGCAAGTAACAGTATACAAATGGCGCAAGATAGAAGGATCGTTAATTCCTGGTTTGCCCCAAAAAGGGCCTAAAGACCAAGCTAAGCTAAGCCAATAGCTCTGATTTGCGTCCTTAGACCAATATCTGGGTACGCCGCTCATGTAATTCGGTGTTCAGTCATATTGTGTCCATAAATCGTATTAGAAACCGGATGGCTATGAATAACAAATTTCAACAACAATTAGTCATTCCTTTTCCGTAACGAGTTCAGCATTTTACTAACTTTGTTTTGGCAATTGATTAAAATATGAAAGTAGCGAAGTTTTAAATTGATCGTGACAGAATAACGCAGGAAACTTTGAAGCTTTGAAAAGAACTTAAAGTCGATATTGTATTCATGTTTAGATTGTGACACATGTGCTTATTCAACTCATGGGATAAATAAATTTCGATTGCATGAACAGCAGATTGTAAAAACTCTCCTTAGCAGCTCTCATCAAACCTCTAATTGAAATATTTCTCTATAATATTAACATCATGTGAAGCATGATAACACATTGATGCAGTCCGAGTAAACGTCGAATTACTGAGCCATATACCCGAACATCAAAAACACTTGAGTGCGTCCACTCCATCTTGAATTCATAAAGGTTTGTTAAATTACGAGGACCATTGACTTGGATCTAATTTTATAGCAGAAAATTATTTTATTTTGCCATTATACAAAATCTTCAAGGGTCATGGTGATATAGAAAACTTTTTGAGAAAGAAAATAAATTGCATTAACTTTAATAATAGAACCTTACAATCCCATCCCACTATAATATTATAAATGTAAACGTTTGGATGGATGCATGGATGTTTGTTACTCAATCACGCCAGAACGGCTGAACGGATCTGGATGAAATTTGGCACAGAGATAGATTATAGTCTGAAATAGTACATAGGCTACTTTTTATCCTGATAAAATGTCAGGTTCCTGTGGGATTTTAAAGTTAACGCGGACGAAGTCGCTGGCAGAAGCTAGTAATAAATAAGAGTCACAACGTAGGTACATACTATTTAATAATGAAATTAAAATGTTTCAAAGGGCAAAGGCCCGCATTATCTTGAGATCCTATCCTATGGGGAGGCATCCAGCAGTCCCTAGTGAGTAAATAAAATATCACTAGACGAATCTAATGGTCCAGACTAAGAAACCCTAACCGCCGTCTGTCCATTATTAAAATATCCATTATAGCCTACATAAAGGAAGGTACCTAATTGTGGATTCGTTTTCCGGATTTCACGGATTTTATTCTTGACCCGCCTACGTACGTAATTTAAGTACCAGGGTGGTTACTTTGAAAGACGAAACGAAAGCTTCGGCTGACGGATTGGGCGATTTCCTACTCCGAAAGTGTTACGGATCCAAAGTACGGATTCGATTTACGATCAAAACCATGTCAAACGCTGAAATCGTAAATGTCAAATAACTTGGAGTTGGATCCACCAAAGAAGAAACGTCAAATCACGATCATCGAATCCGTACTTGGGACGATCCGTCAGCCGAAGCTTTCGTTTCGTTTTTCAAAGTAACCCACCAGGTATTTGTAAAGGGCTCATCCTTTTTTCAGTTTCTCAGCTCCGCCCACGTTAGTTAGTGTGGTGACTCACTCAAGACCTATTACGCCATTTCACTTTCGAAGATTTAATGGAGGTATAATATGGTATGCTGTAAAAGTAAAAAATACCTATAATAAAACGTAGTGATTATATTTTTACGCTCTTGCCCGCAAAGCAACATTTATGAAGTAAACTCAACGTCCTTGCAAATCTGCGATGATATGATTTTATTCATTTCAAAATATTCCACTGCGCTCGGTCGCTCTTGATAACCCCGCTGTTTTGTTATTCCGAACAAGAGCTCTCGGGCATAGTGCAAGGGGCCAGTTACACTTAAGAACAACATTATTGCTACGCTGTGGTCTAGTGTATAGTGTCTGAAGTGTCTGGGCGTCGGGCCACTATCTTTGTGCATGATACGGCAATAACACTACACATCCCCTCAGACGCCTGTTATTGTCATATTATACGGGGTATTTGCTGATTCTGACGCTTAGTAATCCGTGATTATTGCTTCAATCTTTTTATGGGTGGTCCTGTGGGATGTGAGTCATTTAAGTAGAGACTGCAACGATTTTCAAGAAGAATATACTTAGGTACCTACTTAGAAACTTCGGGATTACACTACACAAAGACGTTACACTTGAAATCCTCCGTTATAGCTTTGTCAATAACGTTTTAAATTGGTTATGTGTCTAGTACGTATGTATGTACATCATAAAATTACTCAGCGCTCTTTGAACATTGGAATCAATCCAGCCAATCCATTGTGAAAAAGAAAGAAACCAGAAAACGATCCTTTTGTTTTACATACACAATATTACCTATGATTAGTCTATACCTAGTAATTAAACTAATTACTTAGCTACCAAACATTTTAAGCGATTGTTGAATGTACAACAAAATTGTTGCCGTAGATAGCAACTCCAAGTTTATCTGTTACCGATTTAATTTGATGATTCACATGCGACTGGAAACCGCGCTCGCGTTGTTCCTCGGTATTCGTCTTTTCTGTTATTTTGTTACGCCGTTTCTCAGTCGCGGCGATAAAGGCTAGCGAGACGGCTTGTCTGCCTGTTCCCGGTTTTCTCGCCCTTGTTTATCCGGCTTGGGGTAGTTAGCGCGGCGAGTGCCGCCCCGCGTCAGTGCCTCCGCAGCCCGCCCAGCGATGGGACGCTCCAGCGCCGCCCAAGCGTTTCCCACCGCGCGCTCACGACATCAACAACATAGGTGAACCACGCGACTCAAAAAAGGACAATTATCTAATGTGATTGACACAATGACTCTTTTTATACATTTATATTGTGTTTTGTGGATAAAGTTGTTGACTGCGTGCACCGCGACAGGTGAGTCGATAGTGCAATTAGCATTTTTATTGAGTTCGATGGCAACTTGTAAAAAGTTACGTAAAATATTAATCTGTTTATTGTTGCGGAAATAATGGTAATGGCCGCTTGAATTATTATGGTATTTTTATTATTTAGGGATATTGCATATAATTGTATGATTATAATTTCTTGTGCTCTACCAAACATCAGTAAAATTTTGGGACCCCATAATTAATTGTATGTTTTTTAATTGCTATTTACTTCCCAAATTACTAATGCTTTTCATTTATGTATCCAGTTCATGATCAATATTATTTTTTAAAGTTTGTTTTTCTTTAAGTGATCATGTATTTCGTTCTGAAGCGCATTTACCACGAGTAGAAAATATTTTACAGTGTTTGTGTCTTCTAAGGTATTCAACGTTATAGAAGATATACCAAGGCATTAATTAGAACAATAAGCATTAGTAGAGTGGGGTACCTATAGGATTTCCTACAAAACAATAGTATAAATATACTTACATAAATATATGTTTTTAAAAATCTTATGATAGGTATCTTAAATGATTAACTACTATCCAATCTCATATTAATTCTATTAAAACAATAATCTACCTTCCCTGACGACCTAAGAGTTATCCACTGAATATCACACATTCAATATCGATTCCTCGAATATAGTAAGAATTCGTTCGGAACTTACGAGAAACATTTCTATTCGAGTAGGATTCGTAAGCTCCTTCAAGCGCGAGATTTATTCAGAGGGTCGTAAGGTCCTGCATCCATAACATAATTCGGTTAACAAGGGGGACGATCACAAACAAAATGTTAGAGCGGGAAAGACGGTGACGCATCGCCGGATTTCCGCGGGCATCTTGCGACCAACTGACAGTTATTGATGTACTTTATACACTGGATAAGTATAATCATTATAATTTAATTTTAAAAATGTAGAGTCAGTTGTTTTGTTTCCGCATTATCTCGCCAGGTCGAAAGATAACAGCTTCATTACATTCCAGTAGGCCGGTATACCTCAAAAAAATAGGCACAAGTTCTTGACCAATGTTTTACGATCGCATTAAGTATAGTTAGTTCCCATTGTAATAGGGGGCAAGCCTGTTGGCATTGCAGGGCACATATCCTGGCTATAACATGGTAGAAAAAAAACAAACAAAATGAGAGGTATGCACGATCTGAATTATTGGCAGGAATTAAGCCGTACTAACTATTATTAAAACAACGAAATATCCTAGAAACAATTAATATAAAGTAGGTATAAATCCAAACGCAGGTTTTTGATGAAGACTATCCGCCAAATTAACATATAATTATTTTTAAACAGTTTACAATGGCTTTACAAAGCATTTCTAAGAACAAAGTAATTTGTTATGCCGATGTAAGTCCATCATTGCTTCCTATGGGGTATGTATTATACGACTCTACATGTTTTGGAAAAAACTTCTACCATATTTTTTTTCAAATAGATTCCTTTATAATTGACTATTATAGTCTATCGCAGGGGGCATACCAAAAAACACAATACGCTATCCAGTTCATAACTCTTCTGTAAGGAAAAATGGCCGGCCATGTATTGATGTCACTCCCAGGATTACACGAGAAAACCTTTTAAGGATTTTCTATACTCGTTCATAATAAGATTTCTGTTATACCCATGAAATAAAATAACATTCACTTTATTATTACATAATGTAATAAAAACAAGCAGATAAGTACATAAATATTGCGATGTAACTTAGAAAGCAAGCTTTACAAACATAGCAGAAACTTGTTAACTGAAAATCTTACGGATTAGAAATATGCAGATAATAGGTATTCAAATCCAAGTTTTCCTATGATCCATGGTTCTACCTACTTTAGTAAATTTAGTTCAAATGACAATCATTATTTACGAGTAGCAAGTTCTTAAATACTGACCTAACTTCTTGCTTAAGAAACGAACAATATGCTTACGTCAAAAAATAATTTTCATAACTACCTATGTTGATCTTCCTCCAAAATCCATTGTCATTTATAACTTTAATAACTTAAATTCAAAACCGTCGATCCTTTATATTTAGCGCAGCTTTACGAAAAACGAATTATAAAACAAAGATTGAAAACGAAGAGGGTACAAAGCCGACAATGTAATAATAATTGTTATTCTGCAGAACATTTCGTTTATTGAATTGACGCGATTCAAAGTGACGGTCGCGGAGTCTGCCAATTTGAAATAAAAAGGCGGTCAAATGCGAAAGATCTACATAAATTACGTGCGAGAAATGCTTATGTAGGTACGTAAAAATCCTTGATTATTTAACTTTTTAAACTAAGTGGGTAGGTAGGTATATGACGTAGTAAAAAAATGCTACCTTCTTTAGTAACATGTCATCTTAAGATCGGCACTCATATATCAACTCGGCACCCGACCAGCACCGCCTCGTTGGTCGGCGTCCACTAACTGAACCGGAAATAAGTGTACCACGCGGCGTTCACTCGTTGACCTCGTGCGGTCCAATGGTTGATCACGTGACGTTTATGGTGTAAAAGCAGCGTCCGCCCGCGGACCACCTGTCGACAACGAGTGGACGCCGAGCGGCGAGGCGGTGCTGGTCGGGTGCCAAGTTGATAGATGAGTGCCAGCCTTTAATTTACTACTTACCTACTGTTATCATTTAACATTTCCACTAAAAGTATATTTTAAAAATATAGAGACACAAATTGGTCGTTTTTCGTTTCGTAAAGTTATAAAAAACTTTTCCTAAATTGGTTTTAAGGTTGTAAAACTTTTTTCATAAATCAGTTCGCCGTTATAGGCTGGCGTGTCTTTAAATTATTTAAATTATCTTCGCTTAATTTATTTTTAGTACTTACTCGTTATCATAGATCATATTTTATAGAGTAGAAAAATTATATTACTTTAAGTTGGAAAAACTTGGTCGTTAGGGCAAGTCAAAGACCTATAAAGAGACACGAAAAGTCTGACTGAACGCGGAAAGTTCAGGAAAGTCGTTAGATGACAGTCAATCAAGAACTGTAGGCCGTGAACTCTACCCACCTAAGTAAAATATTGGGTAAAGACAAATTCTTTCATTACAAATTCCACAAAGAAAGCACGCATTGCACCACATTAAGGATCAATTTCCTTAATTTGGTGTGCTTACTTATTAGGTAGGTATTTTCTTGAATTAGGTACGCAAATACCTACCTACCTACCATAATCAGGAAGAAAAGCTCCAAAACCAATCTACTAATCTATTCGCTACTTAGTAAATCACACATCATAACGTATTACCAATTGCGAATACTAAAAGGGAGGCTTCTGAATTTGGCCAGAATTCAATCCACTTATGGGGAAGTTGGCAATTGGTCTGGAAGCGGTATGTTTACCCTCGCTGTGACCCCGTGTCAACGGGGCTTGAGAAGTCGCGACCATCCCCACACTCCGAGCTAGGAAACCATACCCTTATTTAATTACTGCTTATTGTGATTTAATTTGGAACATTTGAGAAAAGATACACTTTATCCATATTACATTAAATTGGAAATCATTTGAAAGTCTTTTTTATAGATGCGTTAAAATTATACAGGGTGTATTTGAAATCATGGGCATCCTGTTAAACTATGACTCTAAACATGATTCAGAATATTTTGGGACAATAAATAAAAAAAATCTATTGATGAAGAAATATTGCTTCACTAAGCAAATAAGCAAACCCGTTATCTGTTATTGCTTACATGGGCAATAATTTTTATCAATTGATTTGTTTATTAATATTCCCTAAGTATTCTAAATCATGTGTAGAATCACCGTTTAAATGATGACCTGTAGATTCTTAATAGAGGCTGAACCTCTGATTGGTCAGTTGATTCTGACCGACTAATCAGAGGGTCGAAAATAAAAACGTATTAGGTAGAGACTGTAGTGTAGGTATCGTACCTATCACAAGTTACTTCTTCCTTAGTTTTTAGGGTTCTTACCTCAAAGGGAAAAAACGGAACCCTTTTAGGATCACTGTTGTTTTAACAGTAGTGCCTTGCCGTACAGTACCTTTTGTAGCGGCAAATCAAAGTAATGATTTTGGAAAATTCAACCCCTAAGGTAAAATAGGGGTGAAAGTTTGTATGGCAGTCCACAGAGTAAAGACTAAAGAAAGAGGTGCCCTTAGTAGATATTTGTATGAAACAAAACGTGGTTATTGTTTTTTCATTTTACTGTTTACCGGTAAATAGTTGAACTACTCGCTTCGTTTTATGTCGATGTTAGTACTAGGCCGACCACTTGGCCGACTTGCTTAGGGCCAGTCCCCTTATTAACTAGTCCATGTGGCAGTCCCATTTTTTCTGAAGCTACTCATTACTAAAAAAAAAATTTAGCGTTTTTTAAAATACCGCCCCTAGTGTTTGTACGGGACCGTCAGTGCCCGAGTTCTACTCGCACTTGTCAGTTTTTTTCTTTGGCCAATGCTTGTACCCGATATGAATTTTAAAAATATTGGCATATTCCGTAGACTCCTAAAGCAAACTTTTCTGTCAACTGACGTGTGCGAGCACGGGGTGGGTAACCATCGACGTAATACCATTGAACATGACTGTGGACTACAAACTTTATTTTCCATTCATTTAATCAAAAATAATCCTTATGTGACGGACTTAACGCCCACGATGCACGCATTATAAAAACCGGTCCGAGCCAGATACCTAACAGTACAACCTTTCATCCCTTGTGTTGCCAGTTAATATTTATTCGATCACCTTAAACTTGGTACATTTTCATGTTAAGAATAATAAACAATAAAGTCGATTAATGAAATACCTATGGTAAAGTATAAGAATATCCTAAGATTAAAATTTCAAATATAAATAAATATCTGGAAATAAGTACTTACCTTCTTTAATAATTCGCTTGTAATTGTCAGTTCCGTGATGTCTATAGGAATCGTAGCAGAAATAAAATTAAAAACTTGAAACACAGAACGTCAATTTGCGTGACACACGACATTTTCAGCTAATTTTAAATCTAGAGGATTGTGCTGAATTTTCTCATAAAAATGGGTAGAATATGCGTAATGGAAGGGTGTAAAAGCGAATATTATCCGAATTAAGGATTATCTTAACATAGGTAAGTGGGTAACTATGTTTTCCACGTTAAGTACATTTTAGATGTTCGGGTGACACAAATTTCTCTAGTAAAAAGGACTATAATATAAATCTTATTATGTGTCTGTGTTAACTGAGGAATATCGTCCACGGGAACTGTTTGCAGCGATAAAGTCGCGCTTTTCGTTGCCGCACGACTACATCGCTACTTTTTGAAGTCGGTCGCATTTGCAGCGCGCGACAGACCACACGCTGGTAAAACGCGACGCTCACGCCGCGTTGTCACGGCTCGCCGGGCTCGCACACGGCGTTCGCGTCGTTCACACGCTCGAGGAACGCGCACGTCTAGGGCCAGATTAACCATTTCAGGCAATTTAATTCTCGGGGCCCCTTTCCTTTACCCTTTTGTTACTTTTTAATAGTACATTACTGCCACGGTCTGTAATGAGTGTGTTGCTGGGCGCGTTGTTGATGGCCGAAAGCACGGCGCAGCGCAGCTCCAGGCCTCCACAGCGCGGTCAGCATTGCAACCCTTGATGGACAATATAAAATAAAGGCCGAGACCGATGGTTTGTCGATTGAAATTGTTTGCAATTGGGACGACTTTTGAATTTACACTTCCCGATTACTCCTAAGCAATAAAAAACAAAAAAACAATTTTATCTTTTACAGATCCCAGGCGTGTAAATTGGTTACAACAAATACCTATTGGCTACAGAAAAATTACCCAAAATTCCGTCATATACAGCAAGCATTTTAAGCCGACAGATTATGTCCCTAATTTAACACAACGAGTTTTAAAGGAAAATGCCCTGCCATCACTGTTCCTTTTCGTTAGCACAAAGGACAATGGGCAAAAATGGTCCAAATGTCCACCACTTCCGAGACCTACGTCACTCGATAGACCACTACATACTGAGTAACTTTTGCAAAGCCAGTTCAACAAAATAGGCTGTCAGTAAAAAAAAATTTGTAGTTTAAAAAAATATTTTAATTTTTTTATTTCACACTTATGCTGCGTTCCATTCACCGTAATTTTTGTTATTTTCGTCCACAAAAAGTGTTAAAAACGATAATAATGATAACTTTCAGTACAAGTTGGTGCGAGTGGAACGTGATTTGTGGACAAAAATAACGAAAATAACAAAATTAACAGTGATTGGAACGCACCACCAGTGTTATGTCTTATTCATTTTTTCGAAAGGCAACAATATAAATACACTTTCTAACATTAAATAAAAATAAAATAAGCTGTCAGAAAGCAAAAAATGCCGTGAAACATATTTTATTATTATTTTTGTTACCTGATGATAAGTGAAAAAGTAAGGTAACGCATAGAAGGTACCTGCTTATTTATTTTATAGAAGCGCTTGTTGTTCACTTTTCATCAGGTAACAAAAATAATAATAAAAACTTTTCACGGCATTTTTTGCTTTCTGACAGCTTATTTTATTTTTATTTAATGTTAGTAAGAGTATTTATATTGTTGCCTTTCGAAAAAAATGTATAAACATAATACTAATGGTGAAATCATATTTTTTTTTAAACTACCCGTATTTTTTTACTTACAGCTTATTTTGTTGAACTGTCTTTGTAAAAGTTACTCAGTATTTAGTGGTCTATCGGGTTACGTAGGTCTCGTCAGTGGTGGATATTTGGACCAAGTCCCATACAGTTTTGCCCATTGTCCTTTAATTTTGTCTTATGGTCTAATTAGTTAGATATTCTTAGGGTACCGTACCTAATAAGGAAAAAAACTAAACCCTAATATGATAACTTTGTTGTCCGTCTATCTGTCTCTATGTCCGTCTGTCACAACTTGCACAGCCCAAATCAAACATAACATGTTAACAGTAGTAGGTACCTTTTATAGCATAGAAAAAGAGTAAGTATAGGAAAGATAAGTATAGGAAAAACCATAGATATGGAGAGCCTAGACAACGTCCAAGCGTGTGAAGTGTCATGTTACTTTATATTACAAAGTGGCAAAATCTACGATCTTAAATACTATTTTGTAACTTCATTTAGGTTGCCAAGATACAGACAGGCACTCGTGTGGTTTGGCCACCGCAGACTAATTTATTGTACCTACTCATGTTCTTAAGAAAATAAACATCCCTTTCCTTATTTTATTATTTTCCTATCATAACAATCTCGGAACAAAAGCACGTTTTCACCAGATGTCCATGGGGACGTTCTCAAAATTTCATAATATTATGGTCACTCTTGTTGGCAAAGGAAACAACGTTCAGTATGGTATCTCGCTGTCGGCTTCACTTTTGCTGCCAAGTCCTCATTCCAGGTGTTAGAGACTTAAAACTTCCTTGTGGGTAACACACACAAACCGACGTTATTGGGCTTACTTATCGCCTTATTTGTAGAGATTTTAGCCAGTTTGCAATGGTCTTAAATAATATAATTTCTAGGAACAAAGGTGATTTGTGATGCCAGTGCAAGTCGATCATAACTTTCTATATATTTTGGGGTAAGTGTGCATGAATTTATAATGTGGTATCAAAAAGCTTTCACCCCTTATTCCCACTAGGCGTCTATGAGGTCAATGACGCAAAATATGATATGCACATACGTCTCGCGAGAACACTGCTGCGTTCCCGCCGCATCCACGTGCTCACTCGCGGGCGTCAATTATTCATCTCCCCGTCGATAATGGAACAATCCTGTCGCAGCCGCCGAGTGGGCCTGTCAACGCTAGGCGTAATGGTACGAACCTACTACAAAAACCAATCGAAACTATAATGTAAGGAAGAGATGATGGGACCAATTAACATTAACATTCAATGCTTTTAGTTTTATAACGAGGTCTACTCTTTTACAAACGAAAACGAAATTTCGGACGAAATTCGCGTATTTCCTACTACGTTTCTCACTCATTCCGACATTTCTTACGAACGAAAATCGTTTGACGTTAGATTCGATGACGAAGAAGACGTCAAACGATTTTCGTTCGTAAGAAATGTCGGAATGAGTGAGAAACATAGTAGGAAATACGCGAATTTCGAGGCCTACTGTTTTGGGGGTGTTTTAATGTTAGTCTTTTTTATATGAATAACGATGACGGTGGTAAATGCGGCCCGCCTGATGTTAAGCAGTTATTGTAGCCTATAGATGCTTGAAATATCAATGGCATCGCGCGCACGTTGCCAACCTGAAGGGAAGTGGGACAGAGGGAGGGTAAGAGGGTGTTGGGCCAACGGCTCTCTCACTCTTCGTACGAAATGTAGCTGTAATAGCTACTTTACGCTGATCTTTGGATGGTGGTACCACAGAGTAAAGACTAAAGAAAGAGGTGCCCTTATTAGATATATGTATGAAAAAAAACGTGGTCATTGTTTTTTCATTTTCATTGTTCTATCTACCGGTAAATAGTTGAACTACTCGCTTCGTTTTATGTCGATGTGAGTACTAGGCCGACCACTCGGCCGAGTTGCTTAGGGCCAGTCCCCTTAGTAATTGGTGGTACTACCCCGGTCGAGCTAGCCCGTATATGAGCTGCAGTCAATAGGCTACAGCTTGCCTCTACCACCAATAAAGTCTAAGTTATTTTTGTAATATTTTTAATGATACAATAAGAAATGTAACTACTCCTTTAGGCTAAAGGTAGGTACTTAACCTAGTCGGAATTTCTGCAGATTATAATTAGAAATCAGTAGAGACCTACAAGTTCTTTTATAAAATTAAGATAACTATTAATTATCACAGCAATGAATTAATTTTAACCCAATAACTTTATTCTAAGAGTTAAATTACTAAAACAGCTTAATGTGTTATTTGCTTTATTTTTTATTATGTATATTTAAACATACTGTATATCGTCAGCAATATTTTAATAGAACCATTTAGGTAGTAAGGTATGGATACCGATAAACACAGTACATCCAATAATCCTTTACTATAAAATTATGATCGCATCTGAAGCGTAAAACCAAATATTGTTATGCACCCATACTATCTTACCTATAAATTAAAACGAAAATAGCATAGATACACACGGGCCAAACGGTGGGCGAAAGCTAGCTACAACGTTACTATAAATACATCCAAAAAGCTTTTCAATATGATGAGAAATAATTTTTGACACTAAAATAAAACGTAAGTGATTATTATTCGTGAGGGGAAGCAGAGTGCTCTATTTATCATCGCCGCAGCAATTAGGGTCTTGTAGTTAATGATAGAACTAACCATTTGTTATTCAGCGTATTTTCTTTTGCTTACTTCATTATGGTCGTAAATGTGGCTTTATTATAAAAGATACTAATCTAGTGTTACATGATATTTTTAGAAATCTACTTCTTATCCTACATAGGTAACATGTAACGGATGTAGGTCAATATTTTGTTGTATGGTGTTCACATTGCGTTGCCCCCAACGTAAACCAACTTTTTTTGGGAAAAATAATAAGCATTACCTAAACTTGCCAGTGGGGGGGGGGGGGGGGGCTTTCCTAACCGGTGGTAGATTTTAACTATTCGTAAATGCTTTGTTGGCATACATAAATAATAATATTTTGATTTTGAGAAACGTTTCCATTAAATTAAACGAATCCTGTCGAAGTCACGACAATACTGACAATGAATTATTATTATTGATCCACAACAGTAGTTATACAGAAATAGTTTGAAAACTTTCAAGGAAGGCAAATGGAACACACTTATTTCAGAGTTTTGTAAGAAGCCTCGACGTAGCTTCTAGTTTAGTAAGTTTAAATAAGTACATAGTTCGTGTTCCAGTTATGTACCTATCGTAACGAGAAAAGTATGCTTGGTGTTTTATTATTTATCTCCAAAACACTTTTATTTACATTTGGAGGTTTAAAATAAAGGTTTATCTCTAACTAAATCATTGATAATTTGTGTGGGTATAAATTAGATAGGTACTTATTTAATACATTGCTCAAACTGATATCATGCATGGGTTGAGATTATAAGTTATGACAAGTAGGTACCTACCTTTTTAAATTAAATTGGCAACAACATTGATAAGAGAATTATTTACGTTATGTTTGTCAATAATATTTACATATCATTTGGGAAAAACATTAAAGGTTAAATAAATTTAGTTTTACATAATCTATAGGTAGGTACCTAGATTACCACTGTGTAACTACCTAAGTATGTGAGTGTATTTAAAATTTCAAACCACCGTTGTCTATTCTGTGCCATCACTGAAATAAACTTGCCTTTGTCATAAGTCCGTGTACAAACTTAAAGTTATGCATACGTATATGTATACTGGGTGAAATCGAAACCGTGTGCAATACTTTAAACGGTGATTCTACACATGAATCAGAATATTTAGGGAATATTAATCAACAAATCAATTGATAAAAAAATATTACCCAGGTAAGGTACCTATAACAGTTAAATGGTTTGTTTTTTTGCTTACCCCAGCAATATTTTTTTATCAATAGACTTTTTTGTTTTCCCAAAATATTTTGAATCATGTGTGTGAGTCATATGTACCTATTTTAAAATATTGCCCACGATTTCGATTTCACCCTGTATAGAGTTGTATACCTATTAAGTAAGCAGAACAGTCTCATGCGACCATGTATGATGCTTTGTGTTGTACCTACCTAATTAAAATATCTAAACGTAAAATAAAACATTAAATACATAATTCTTAAAATGGAAATCAATATAATACCTACATAAAATTTTCATATTTAAATTACTAGGCTTTGCGCGAAATAGAAACCAGGCAATGACTGATTTCCCAATACGATTCGTCCCTTTGATCGGTCATTAGGTATATTCAAAATATCACACCATACTACAATGACGTATTCATTTCAGGTCGGGAATTACCTACGGGACAAAACGTAGTGTCTGTAGCACCTATAGACGTTCCTGATGGTAAGTATCAATTTTACATAACTAAAATGCACTTTAACCCTTCCTACACCTAAATAAAAATCACGTGATCAGATAAGTAGGTAAAACGACATAAGTATTTAGGTTTTTTTGCTTATATTTTGTAATGATGTTATGTTAACGAAATAAATAGTAGGTACTTAGGTACTTAAATCTTTTTATTGTATGTATTAAACTAAAAAATCACCGAAAATACCTAGAAATTATTTATTATACAACATTTCTACGGCAGTTTAAAGATAGCGACGAGATCGTTACAAACCACAAAATGCTAGCCTTCGTCCACTCCGTTACCCGTTGTGTGTGTGTGTTTTTTTTTATTATGTACAACTACGGTGGTAAACAAGCGTACGGCCCGCCTGTTACCGAGCAGTTATCGTAGCCTATAAATGCTTGTAATAACGCATGGCTCCCACGTTGTCAACCTGACGAGTAGTGAGATAAAGGGAAGGGAAAGGAGAGTGGGAGATGTTTGGGCTTCCGACTCTCTCACTTATTGTACGAATCGAAACTGAATTAGCTACTTTAATCCGGTCTTCTGTAAGAGGGTGGTACTACCCCGGTCCAGCCAGCCCGTATATTAGTTGCAATCTATTGGCTACAGCTTGGCTCTACCACCTTTAAAATAATGATTACACATAGTTTAAAAGGGTATTTTTAAATGTTCAGGAATACGCTATGCTATAAACAACGTTAAAGGCTCCATTCTACTCAACCTCAGCGACCTCATTCGTTCGCTAATTTCAATTAAAACAAGACCTAATAAATTTATATTTAGGCAGGCAGTATTTAATAATAAAATGTAAAGTGAACTGTATTCTTACGCCGTGTGGGTAATGGTTAATTAGTCTTTGTCTACTGGCACGATTACCGACATTAACAAGGGAACTTTATACAATGATGGCGCAAAATACTAAATGGCGGATCTTGGAATAAATAATAAAATCATAAAAAATGGAGGCTCCTTCATTATTAATTAAGTAATTATTAGTGATCATCATTATTAACATAAACGTTGACGTAGGAGATACCTAGGTTCAAATTTTCACCTAATTATATTTCATACTAACAGCTGGTTACAGAAACGCCATATAACTTTTATCCACCAAATAAATATGGCCTTTTGTCAGATTTTCTATGGCAAACTGTAAATACGCGATATTCATTTGGTGGAAAAAAGTTATCTGAAGATTTTGAAACAGACGCTTGATATTATATTTCGGCCTCTTGTATATTCCTTAATTAATTTTTGTATTAAATAACTTTGTTTGTAAATAAAACTGTATTCATTATTATTTACTTTACTATCTTTCCCAGGGCAATTTCTATTATACGATAATAATTAAATTAATCATCATCATCCCCCATCAGAAGCTCGTCAGATTTTGATAAAAATGTCCTTGGCCAATCAGTGTCAGAGTTGTTCAAGCCGCCCGATGGCCTGATATAACGATTGCTGACTAGATGACAATAACCGGGACCGACTCTTGACGTGTCCTCCGAAGCACGGAGACGCTCAGTTCGAAATGCCAGTAAATGGTCATGTCTGACTGATCTTTCCCAGCGTAGCTTAATCTCCGATCGTTTACCAATCAGTGATCTCAGCCAGCTATGAGCGCCTCATAACTATAACTAACTTATAACTAAACTAGAGCAATTCAGATATGCCCATGGAAAGTTCCAATAGTATCAGAAACTGTGTACATAAAACTTAGTGCTAGTGCGGCTCGGCCGATATCTGGGCATGAACTACATCGGATTAGCAGTGTAAGCTTGTTTGCCCGTGTTCGAGTGATCTGTGCCCAACGAAGCTCGAACGTAGCCATAACTGCGAGTGTTAGTACATCACCTGCTTTTGTCAGATGAACTTCGTCGTATTCGATATAACGGGTTAAAATATCCTGTGTTTTGGAAGGAAGTATTTGTAGTACTAGCTATGAGTGTGTGATCAGTGATGGTACTTTCTTTTTCCTTTGCTACAATAACAACGATTATGCTTATGTCATTATCTTTTATTACGCGGCGGCCGGCGGTTTTTATGTATTTGTAAATGGTTTTTTTTTAGTAGCTGTTAACTGCTGGATAAAGGCGTCTCCTACTCTCTTCCATAACTGTCTGAGCCATTTACGGCTATGTTACTAAAAATTAGTTTTATAAAAAGCTTGTTCATATTAAATTAAACGTCCATCTACTAGAATGATATATTTGTGTAATGTTCATACGTCTATAAATAACACACTTTATCTAAATCTCGCGGCCCTTTTTGCGGCCACTAACTTTTTAGAGGTCGTCGTTTTAGATTGATGTTTTTTAGCATTGTGCCTCTTACACATTATTTTGTCGGTGAAAGAGCGATACAGCGACAAACCGCTATTTGTCGTTGGTGGGCCGGGTGTAAATCACGCAACCCTACGGATAGGGATGCCACGTATTCGGCGTATACGGAACCGTTCTGTATTTATGCGACTTATCTGAGTGGGGTATCAGTGAGAAGGCGGACAATGAATTATTGGGTTTTGGATACGGTTTATCATGCAAATTGTTCCTAATAATAAAGTGAGTTTGCAGATGTAAACTTCCAACAAAGATTAAATTTAAATTGCTTACCTTTTGCTCGATATACTACCAAGCCAAGTCTACTTCTTTGTTTAAAAATATTGCAACCGAGATTATTAGGTATTTCGCCAGTGTCAAGTAACAAATAGCATTCAAAAACATCTAGCCAAGTGGCTTCGTCTACATTCGTTTCTACAAATTGCTACGCTTCATGTATGGAAATGACATAAGTCACGTGATCACGTGATTTATAATGTCATTAGCGATTTGTAAAAACGAATGTAGATGAAGCCACTTGGCTAGGGGGGGGGGCCGACTATCCACTTTGGAAAAAAAAAAAAATTCGTCAACGCAATGTCTCTTACAAATATCGATACTCTAAAGACTGAAATTTCTCATCATAGTCAGTCTACGCGGCGTGCGTAGCTATTGTCTTACAACTTAAATTGTATTACATCTGTCCTACATTTCCATCGAACCGACTTGGCCACATCTTCGTCGCGACGGCGGCAGACGCGCCGGCACCGGTCGTCATATTTGTGACTGTTTTTACTTCCTAGAGCGGCCCACAAACTTTTACAACAAGTAAACATGTTTACTAGTAAGCGGCGATAAATATCCTTGTGATTGGGAGAGTGGTGATCGGCTATTTACGTGACTGGTCATGACATGACATACCTACCTTTTTTGCTGGTGGGGAGGGAATCTTCGAATGATGCCGACCTCTTGTGGGAGAGGCCTGGGGTATGTGGGGTTCTTACCCACTAAAACCTCTCCGGTGGCCGCCTTCAGCACGTCAAAAGGGCGGGGTCCAGAAACGCACCAGACATTCTTGTAACATTTTTGCAAATATCTAATGATACTGCGATACAGTAGGTCGGCTGTTTTAAATGTAATTAGGGAGAAGAGTGCACCATTCACAAAATACCATCATAATACGTTATTTAAATTGAGACAATTAATTCATAAGATATATTTGCCATGCCTTAGTGATACAAAGACTGTAAACAAGAACTATGATAGGTACATCCACTGCATGTCCACAAGTGTATATTTAATGAAAAGCATTTTATTTATCAAACGTTTTCTTTCAGAATCGATGTACCCAAGATTCGCGGAACCGATACCGAATGTGACGGTCACAGTCGGCAGGGACGCGCTGTTGGCATGCGTCGTGGACAACCTGAGAGGATTCAAGGTAAATAAAATATTATACGCCGGTTTTATTATCTTATCTGCTAGTGTAATATGAGTAATTAACTGAATTGATCCTGATTATGAAAGAACGGATGTCACCAATTTATTGCTAAAGTCTTTGAAATAAATAAATAAAATCTTATAACACACACAATCGTCAAGGTATACAATTTCAAACGAAATTAAACATAAATAAAATGTGTAATTTATTACAATATTAGACACTTCGGTGTCAACATCTCAGTATACAATGAAAATATATCAAACATAAGCTAAAAGGGAAACCATTAAAAACGTATCGGAGAGATTCTTTGTGACATATAAAATGTTTACATAAATAACAGCTCAGTTGGAGTTACCTACTATTCCATTGATCTCTCGATGAATAAACAATGTATGAGAAAAGACGCCGAATGCTACTAATTTATTCTAAAATGAAAAACAGTGACAATGGAATGAAAGCTGAACTATATCGTTTAGGATGTTCAAGACCGGCCTATGACTCCTGTCAGTGAAATAGATGGAGTCTGAAGGCGCAGTCTCGCAAAAGATACCTACAATAGTCAGCAATGCACCCTTCATGATGATAGATATACCTACGCTAAGTGAACTGGAAAAATCAAATAGTCTATTAGTAGATCACATCGATTTGTAGAAAGAAACGCTGAAAAAGAATGTTGATTATATTTTTATTCCTGTTATATTCTGCTAGGTTGCCTGGGTTCGTATGGACACGCAGACGATCCTGAGCATCCACCACAACATAATAACGCAGAACCAGCGCATCAGCCTGTCGTACAACGACCACCGCTCGTGGTACCTTCACATCAAGAGCGTGCAGGAGGTGGACCGCGGCTGGTACATGTGCCAGGTCAACACTGACCCTATGCGCTCCAGGAAGGGCTATCTACAAGTTGTAGGTGAGTAGACCCTCGTGTATACACGCAGACGATCCTGAGCATCCACCACAACATAATAACGCAGAACCAGCGCATCAGCCTGTCGTACAACGACCACCGCTCGTGGTACCTGCACATCAAGAGCTTGCAGGAGGTGGACCGCGGCTGGTACATGTGCCAGGTCAACACTGACCTTATGCGCTCCAGGAAGGGATATCTACAAGTTGTAGGTCAGTTATATATACTTCAAAAACTTGCCTTATATTTTTAATTGTTATCCATAATCAATCCATTACAGTTTAATTAATTTATCTAATGTTCTTGTATCAAAATATTACAATAGTTTGTTAGTTTGCACAGTATACCCATCAATCATCGGTAATGTGACATCAACTGATATGGTGGGCCGTGAAAGCTCCGTGACCTTCATGATATACCTACTTCGCAGACTGTTGGGAAAAGTAGACGTAGAGCTATAGCACAGCCTACTTTGACTATCGTATGATTTTCCATAGCCTTCCAAGTAAATTTAGGTGTAAATCAAAATACAACATCTAGGGCAACATGCAGATTCACAGCAGTGTTCCAGCCAAGTCCGCAATACTATTCTCACGACTAAATACTACGGTGATATACTGGGTAACTCCTTATAGTCACCAAAATAACATTCCTCGCTAGAGCTTCCTTTAAAGTTACCAATATAAGTTTAGCAAGCTAAGGCCGCGTATTCATAAAACACGTGCAACCTATATCTATTGAAGGCAATATTAATAAGCCTTATTTTGACAAATTCAGGATAGAATATTGGATTCGAACGTTCATTAATATCTCTTTTTACACTTCAACTAGAACTTTACAGATAACATGTAATATTATTTGTTTCGACAGTGCCACCATCAATCATTGATAACATGACGTCAACGGATATGGTGGTCCGTGAGGGCTCCGACGTAACCTTGGTGTGTCGTGCGTCGGGCTACCCGGAGCCTTATGTAATGTGGAGACGGGAGGATGGACAAGACTTTAACTATAATGGGGAATCAGGTGAATACCGCATCCATTATAAAACATAATATACACTTCTCATCAAAAAAATCGAAACACCTATATTCATTTACTGGATGAAAATTCTAAAATTTAATTCAAATTTGGAATTGTGGTACACCATTGTGTAGACTAAACTGCCAGCTATTTATTGGCGTATTTTTTTATTTAAATACCTGAATAGTACTTGCAGTACAGTACTGTCACAGGTACTGTTTCGATTTTTAGGATGAGAAGTGTATTATTGTGAAATTTCCACTTGCTTTGTGTGAGTGTATCAATCACTTAATTTATTCTTTCGACCTATTGTAGTCTGTATTTTTTGTTCCTTGATCAAACCGTAATTAGTAGGGAAGAAACTTATTAAAATTGTTTTAATAGCTGACAATTATATTCTCACCTTGATGTCTTTTAATAAAGACGGGTTCAAGTTGTCAAACTATCATTTGAAACATTCAATTTTACTCATAGTCTAGTACTTTATATTCTACCTAATTATATGTCTTTTAAAATTCTTAATTAAAAACTTGGTTATAAATATCGCTGAGGCTTGCCCATTGTCTACGAAAACAATAATATCGATAAAGTTGGAAACATCGGAATATCAATGTGTAAACATGAAAACATTGCGAAAGCTTCCACCTTCCTTCCACCCAAGTAATATTAGCTACTTGCAAACAAACTTTGTTCTTAAGATCATTGAAATTCACGTTTCCGGTACATATCACTTTAATTATTATTTTATCGTTATGCATAAAGGCAACGTATCATAAAGGTACCTTTTATACTAATAACATTTTTGTTTTTCACGGATGGAGGATAGTTCTAATCACAGATTTATTGACAGATTCATGCGCGTAGACCAATGACTTATCTAAGGTTCTTAAAGCAAGCTCTACCATTTACAACGTGTCTTTTGTTGCCAGTTAGTGTCGTGGATGGTGAAACCCTGACAATAACGAAGGTGTCTCGATTACACATGGGAGCCTACCTCTGCATAGCGTCTAATGGAGTGCCACCATCGATTAGCAAGCGGATCATGCTGATGGTTCAATGTGAGTATGTCGCGGTACATTCGTCACGCCATGTTAACAATTATTACGATGCCATGTTATCCTGGTAATTCTAACAGGTAATTAGTAGGATGGTGTGTTGCGAAAGTATCACTGATGTATCTTCTAAGTTACATCGTATTAAACAAAATAACAGTAGAAAGCATTGAGTGCGAATTAAAACTTTAATGACTCTATATTTTATGAAATGTATTATTTTACAACTTGCGTCGAGCCGTAGGTAATTGAAATGTACAGATTTTCACGAGTTGACAACATAAATTGACATGTTAACGAGTCTAGACTAGTAAAGCGAAATGTCCAAACTCACCTTTATTAGGTAGCCAATGGAACGAGTTTATTAACAAATCAACACATATGTTATATTACTCGTATAATGGCGCTTAATATACTTAACAGTTTAACTGCGGGGCCTATTTTTAAGAATTTCCAATCATTTGTAGTAAAGGAATTTTTAGACTTATCAACTTCAGAATTAAAATATTTGTCAGAATTAAAAAAATAAAAAATTCAATTAAAGGCAGATGAAGCCCGACAAATCTAGGTATGTAGTATCCAATGTATAATAACTATACATTGCTTCACGTTGATACTTTGCCCGATACCAACAATATGTCAGTCCCTTGTAATTAATTTTCTAATTTCGTTTCAGTACACAGTAATTACTTTAATTGCGCAGCTAGATAATAAAGCGTGTTTGAGTTCAAACGATCTTTCTTCGTAGTAGCATAAAGTATTTTACTTTTAATTCGCACCTCATCTTTGCGAGTTCCTTCAGTAAAAGTAATTAACCTACGTTAATAATTTTGGATTATGTAAGACATAATGGTATTTGTTTCATAGAAGGTAGGTTAATACGTCGCGTCGGATATACACTTCTCATCAAAAAAATCGAAACACTACTGCAAGTACTATTCAGGCATTTAAATAAAAAAAATGATTAATATCATTAAAAAAATACGCCAATAAATAGCTGGCAGTTTAGTCTACACAATGGTGTACCACAATTCCAAATTTTAATGTTAATTTTAGAATTTTACATCCAATAAATGAATGTAGGTGGTTCGATTTTTTTGATGAGAATTATATTATTTGGTGCGTCCGCCTCGCATGTCTCGCCTCAGCACTCATGTTATGACATTATGTCTATGCGTTTCGACGTCAAAACTGAGTGTTTGGACGAGACATGCACCACTTTAAATGTTATGCAAGTTGTCACTCTTACTTACAACTAGGCCCTGCGAATCGAGACCATTTGTTTCGTTCCTTCGTGATTTGGACTTTAATTTAGTACGAAAATGGTATCAAAATACAAAATTCGAATCTAGTGCTTTCGTATCGGATTCTTTATAACAACCCTGTTGTAGGTATAACTTTGTAAGTTATATCATTATTTGTTAACCGACTTCCAAAAGGAGGATGTTCTCAATTCGGCTGTAGTATGTTGTTTTTATTTCATCATTCATCAGATGTTTTTTTTTTATAGTCCCCCCAATGCTTTCCATCCCGAACCAACTGGAGGGCGCGTACATCGGCCAGGATGTGACGCTGGAGTGCCACACGGAGGCTTACCCCTCCTCCATCAACTACTGGACCACTGACAGAGGAGACATGATTATTTCCGGTAAGATATTATGTTTGAGGAAAATCAAACTAACTTACCCTAGGTACACATTGACTGAAACCTTAGACTGAGACTACTTTCTATTGTATGTCAACATAGACACAATAAATAATAAGTTTCTATAGTATAGAAGTTGCATCACTGCAGAACAATGGTTGAAAAATTTTTTACCTAGATGCTATTTTACCTACGTTAAGACGGGTTATTGTAAATTTGCCACAATTAAAAATATGCGAAAATTTGCCACAAGTCTTATCTGACTCGCGAAAATTTGCCACATCTTTTAAAAAGTACTGTTAGCAAACGAAGTCAGTGTTTAAACAGTATTATTTATTTGTGATCTTTTCAGAAGCTAACTAACCGTATAGTATAATATTTAAAATACATAGTCAAATTACCTGGACACCTCGCGCCTATTGTGGGCTTCAGAAAGGCTCTCTTGACTACAACTGCTTAATATTTCAAATATAATATTGAGTAAATAACATGTAACAATGTAAGGTATCTTTCGATTGTTTCATTGATATATGACTTCATAATGAAAATAGTTCTCCTTGTATCGGAACAAATGAAACATATGTAGTCGACGTTCAAATATACTTACTCATGCGGATACGATATAGGTACTTGTATAATGAAATACCTACTTTGAAGTTTCTACTACATCTGAACAACAAAATATTGATACACTCTTTATTCAAAGTTATTTAAGTAGGTAATAAAGAAGAATATGTTTAAGTAAACATATTTAATACGTTTTATTAAGGCCCAGTTACAACTTTTATTGTCTTTTGTGAAACAACATTAATCACGACATTTCCATGAAGTATATTTTTCCAACATCTTCCACCATGCGTACATATTCCTCATGTACCTATGGTACTATCAAATACAGGTTTTATATTTAAGTAGAAATGGAAATTATAGGTGTCAAGTACGAAGCGTTTCCCACGGACAACGGCTACAACAAGTTCATGATGCTAAAGATCAAGAACATCACGAAGAGTGACTTCGGCTTCTACAAGTGCATCGCTAAGAATTCCCTCGGGGAGACAGACGGGATCATCAAACTCGATGGTAATATTTCCAACATTATTGGGCATAAGTACATTGATTTAAAACGGTTCCCATCGGAGGGAGCGATTGAAAGCGCTGAAACACTCGTAAAAACAAACAGCCTTTTTTATGACCCTCGGGGATGTGGAAGTGCGGAGAAAATCACACAAAATCACCTGTTAATTTTCTAAAAAGCTGTTGTTAAACCATTTCCTGTAATTTTGTAGATTCTAACCGATTATTACTCGTTTACCCCAATATTGAGTCATCCTTAGCAAAGAGTTTTAACGTAGAAGCAAGGTCTTACCGTCGAACCGTTAGTATTAACGAAATGGAACCAACTGAAAGATTGCAGTTCTTCATTTGACACCTAATTTGACCAGAATAGCTTATCCTAAAGCTTATCCCAAATGTGTATATAGACTGATATTCCTGTTGATTCTGCTTACAGAAATTCCGGCCCCGCCGTCAGCGTTTACCACAACGCAAAAAACAGTTTTGGACAATCAAACAATCAGAAAGAAGGGTGAGGCTTAATTTGCTTGTTGACCTGAAATTATGGAATTATTTGTATTTAATTAATAAACGTTTTACAGGTCTACCGCAAATCATTCAAAACGGTGACGCAATCAGTTCAAATTTCCAGGGCGAGATATACCGAGAACAACTCAGTAATTTAGGTAATTTTATTTACAATGTTGTATTTAGATGAGTAGGAACCTATTTACGTACATACATAAGATACGTTGATAGTCTTTGTTTAGTTCTCTTTGCATATAAGACTAAGCACCGTAGCCGGAAGCACACCCACCCTTCCTCTCCCACCATCCCACTCCCCTTCAGGTCGGCAACGTGCGAGCAATGTCTTTGGTATTACAAGCATCTATAGGCTACGGTAACTGCCTGACAGGCTTAAGCCAACTTGCCACTTCAGTCCTATGAAAAAAAAAGTTTTAAAGTTTACGATTTGAATTATATTTTCCTTAAGCTGACATTTTTCTAATTTCAGATGAAACAGGAAATTCAGCATATCCCATCAAAAGAAATCATTTATTATGTTCCATTTTAGTATATCATGTGATATACATAGCGAGGCACGTTCTGCTTTCCTGATAATTGCAACAATGTGATAATTTGTTTATTAACTAGCTGTAATTATTAATTTTGTTAATTGTTTCTTAAGCTGACCAGACAATAAATTGTATCTATTTCTATCATGCTATCATCGTGCTGAGTCTGCATCTAGTCTTTCTTTGGGCATATCTCGCGAAGAAGCTCCGACAGTATAGAAAAGTTTATTATGACCGGAAGAGTAGAGGGCAGTAGATCTCGAGGCATCCTCCTGCTAGATAGAGCTCGCAGATCTCTGATTTTACGTAACTCCAACCGTATAAAGCGCCCGAGACGGGCGACAGAAGCCGGTGGAGAAAAATTTCCCTCCAGAAGTAAATTGTTGTACATAATCCTCACGATCCACTGAATTGAGGTAACGACGAGAAGAATATTTATATCGTACAGCCTAATTAATTTCTTCGTTCTGATAGAGATGTTAATAAATGTTCAGGAAAGTCGTGAATTCTTGGTGGCTGGCTATTGAATTATGATAGTATGATGACGAGAGTATGAGACGCAGTTCTGGTAATCTATCATAAGTAAGTACTCCTTTTCACCTCTATCCACCAACCCTGGATTCATTGCGGTAATTATGGGATGGGATGTTGTGAATGTGGCTATCTCAAATTATGTACAGTTTAATTTTTATTAAATATAAGCATAAGTCTGTCAGTGTGTGTAAAAAGTAACAACCTTCTTATTTAGTACATCTTCATATTGTAGCCGCCGAATACTCGTCCGCAACTCAAATACTTTACTTTGACGCACGATATTTTTTTTAATAAAAAAAATATGGCTATCGACGTCTCAAACTGCTGAGTGGAACTTAATTATTTGAGTAACCTTTGAGTATTCGGCCGTTAGTATCTTAGTTTTGTTTACTTTGTATGACAGTGTACCTATATTATAGTTAAACATTTTCTACAACGATTTTTTTTAAAGCGCCTAGCTAACTATGTAGAGTTTTGACTGTTCGGTTTGAAAAATGTATGTCATGTAGGTACCTAGTAGACATTACTTATGTAATTTCCGATAAAATATTAGACATTGTATGAAGAACTGGGACCCCCCATACTATATTGCCTTTTATAGGTATGCATTTAAACATGAAAAAGACATAATATTAATTTTATTTTAGGTAGACTTCTCCCAGTTTTAAACGATGTAGTTTGACGTCAATAATACTTAATAATACGTAAATCTTCTGTGCTTTGGTAGAAATAACTGGTCATTTAAATTAATTATTACTTTAAGGCTTAGTTTAATTTATTTTAGGTGTATTATATTACATTATTTGCCGAATTTATACCACTAGTTACTAGAGAAAAATAGAAACATTTTGTGAGTATAATTTACACTGCTACAAAATGGAACTGCCAAATAAATGTGTAAAATATTGAAATAAAAAGGAAGCTTAAAAAAATTCTAGCTTGTTTTATTTTGTCATCTATCAATTATACAACAATCAAACGTTTTCATCATAATATTGGTCATCATAGTTTTTTTGTCATTTTTTAAAATATAAGTAAGTTACCTACTATCCTACCTTACTACTTACCTACTAGTAACTTACTACTGCTATTACTACTAGTTACTTACCTAGTTTTGCAATAGGTACTCTTTAGATTTATTAAACTATACAAAATGGAAGCGATGTGTAGTCCATGCCATTTCCATTAAGCACGGAATGTCAGCGCTAGTACCTACTTCACAATCTTTTTAATTCTGTAGGTACCTAAAAGTTTTTTACACTCGCGTCGGAGCGAGGAACTATTCATACGGACTCCCCATCACCATTAATATGTAACGTGGAACAATCTCAGTGCACTGCCCTTTACTGGCGGGAACAATCGATACCTTGCTAAGTAATTTACTGCATTCGAGGTTGCTATCGGTAAATTTTCTACCCCGGTCATCCTTATCAACTGTTGGAGTTCTTGTTAATTCTTAGAGTTGCCAAAGGATCCATGAAAATGCCATTTGTTGTGTAGGTACCTAATACTGCACTTACACTGGTTTGTTGGTGACTTCATAATCATTTATTATCAGAATGCAGAGAACAGACAGATTTAGTTTCTACCAGATTCTCACTTGACGAAATTGTAAACCAAAAATAAAGAATGTCGGGAAACTCCTACAATGACGGAAAAAGAAATGACAGCGTACACTATATTCAACCATTTAATTAATTTCCTACATTGTTATTTATCAATGAAGTCATTGTCTAGACTCTAGAGCAAAAAGTAGAGTCGTAAATTATAACAAATGAATAATTTTAAATCAATTGACGCTGCCGTGACGGACGCGTCGTGTCGGCGATAGCACTTTGTTAGACGCGTCCCTCCGCGCATTTTACTCAGGACAGTGCACTTTTGCAGTTCGAACGCTTCGTGAGTTGCAACGCTTGATTTTAAGACCGTTTCAATAAAAATGTTTAACGATGATCTTTTTGTATACGGCGATCAGAATGTGCAAGTGCCGGCACATTTAAATTTTGGAAAATTTATTTTGGATAGATTGCGTCTTAAAAATGATGAAATTGCTTTGGTGAGTAGTGTTTTCTTTTATTTTTATTCACTTCATTATTTTACTACCACATTATTTCAAAATACTTGCATATTGTCAATTACACCTATTTATTTCGTATAATATCCTGTTATATCGTAAAATGCACAGGAAAATGGCGATACACGGGAAAAGCTAACGTACAAGGAATTTACACAATTGGCCGTCAATATGTCCGCCGCTTTGACAAAGTTGGGGGTCGGGCGAGGGGACATCGTTGCAGTGGGATCCGAAAAACGCAATGAATTTGTCCCGACGGTTCTTGCAATCGTGTTCACTGGAGCGACGTACACCCCCTATGATTTAAAGAGTGGTAGAGGTGAGACAAACTACCTTACCTTATTTCCGCTACATTCTGTAAACGAGGTATCTATTATGGCCCATTGAAAAATTAAAGGAACAAGAAAGGGGCGCTACCGCTAGGGGCTGTCTATACAGTGTTATAAACATTATTTTGAATGTCTATTTTTAAAATTATGCCGTTGTTTTAAAGTTCCAAAATCAGTGATTTTTAATATTCACCTATAATAATAATAAGTTGGCCCTTTTAACGTCCCACTACTGGGCACGGGCCTCCCCTCAATGCGAGGGGGATTCAGGCTATAATCCAGCACGCTGGCCCAGTGCGGGTTGGTGGATTTCACATGTCTAAAGACATGCAGGTTTCCTCACGATGTTTTTCCTTCACCGTAAGCAAGTGATAATCATATTAAAGTTGTGATTAACACATAGATTCCGAAAAATCCAGAGGTGTGAGCCAGGATTTGAACCCATGATCTTAAGCCCGCAAGACTCGCGCTTAACCAATCGGCTACCACTGCTTAATATTCACCTAGTACCCTTATATTTCAGCGGTATTAAAACACAAAATAAGTATAACCCAGCCAAAGTTCTTCGTCTGTTCCAATCTCTTTTGGAACACGTACGGTGATATATTAAAAAGTTTCGATTGCATCAAGAAATTTATAACGTTGGACGACGGTCTTGAGTCAGCGGTTCCTATAAGAGCATTGGTCACGACTGACATCGACATAAATAGGTTTGAGCCGATGCAAGTTCAGGGACAGATTGACACCGTATTCATTTTGTATTCCTCCGGCACCACCGGCATGCCAAAAGGCGTCCAACTGACGCATTTGAATTGCATCTTGAACAGTCTGCCTGATGAGTAAGTAATAGTTTAATTGGACTATGCAAACAGTACCTTTAATGTTTATCCTACTAATGAGAGGTAACAAATGAATTAATTAGGTAGCTATCGAATAAAATAATACTATATTATCAGTCAGAGGTACATATATCTTCACGGATGTGCCTATTCCCCGAAGAAATAGGCTGAGGTGCACTGATGAAGTGTACCTACATTTTGCCAAGGGTTTTTTACCAGTACCAGGGGGCTTCCCACAAGCTCTTATTGCGATTCAATTATAGGAACGTTTTAACGACGTTTTAATGACGTTTCTTATTGTCATGACAATAAGGTACGTCATTGCACAAAAAGTCGCTGAAACGTTAATACGTTCCTGTAATTGAATCGCAATAAGAGCTTGTGGTAAGCCCCCCAGGTGGAACTAGTTTTACAATCCTGTACATATTTATAAAAGAAATGAAAGTAGTAATATAAATAAATAAACATCGACTGACATACACACCTACTGTCCTAAACTAAGCAAGGCTTGTACTATAGCTACCATACAATGAACTGGGGGCGATCCCAGTGACACCCAGACCAGGGCAAATTACGAAAAGGCCGCTTTCGAAATTTGCGTGTGACAGGAATCGAACCCGTAACCACCCGATTGAGTGAACCAAACGGCCTACGCTCGAACCACTGCGTCAAGCGGTCGTCAAAGTAGTTGTTCAAAGATTTGTAATCATAATTACCAAGTTGGAGTTTTTATCAGTAGTTACATTCTTTGGTAGTTACCAACCTTCTTACTTTTTTACTGCGTCAAGCAAATGATGAATACTTATTTAATGGGATTCTTGAAAGATAAAAACGTAAATACAACAAACATTACGTAAGTACGTTTCTCGTTGTATGACATGTCACAAAAAAGCTAAATAGGCATGTCCACAACACACGTCTGCCGCGCGAGGCAGCTTTGCCTCGCTAAGTTTGAGATGGCACGCGCGTGGCCATTGCTCGCGCTGCCTCACGCTGTGCCTCAGGCAAATCACAGCGTGAGCGTGACATGGCTAGCCATGAGACAGAACGATAATGTAACTATGTAAGTGATTAGATGTGTCCATATGGCGCGCATGCCTCACCCGAGCACTCATATTATGACATTACGTCTATGCGCTCCGACGTCAAAAGTGAGTGCACGCGCGAGGCATGCGCCTGATGAAGACGCCGCCATTGCTGGGCTATACCCATCTCCATACCTTTTTGTTTGTCGTGTTCTTCGCGTGCCGCGCGCGGCATGTGGGTGAGCAGCCTCGGGCGGCATGCGTGTCTTCTAGACCCCGCTATTGACACACGTGATATTTTTAGCTTCAGCGACGCATCTCTGAAAACAGCGTTCGTGTTCGGAGAATGGTATCATAATTACGACACATTCATGACGTACAAATTCCTTGCCCTCGGGAGGAAGATTGTCTACGTCAATGAAGCTACACCTTTCACGATTATGAAAAGCGTTGAAGATTGCAAGGTGAGTAGAAGAATAGCAGTAATGAGACAAAGTTTAATAACATTTTTTTTTTTGAGAGTCGCCCTGGACTAACGGAAAAATACCTAACTGGAGAAACTGGAATTGTGAGAACTAGAACTCGGGCTACTATAGAAATGCCGTTTATCATGAAATTTCATAATGAAGATACAATCAAAGTATACATACAATATTTTTTCAAAAAATCGGCGTGGTCTCTATCTTATACTATTTCGTAGCGGAAACCGTAAAAGGTTTATGTAAAATGTGTAACGTCACGACTTTTATCCACATTCGGGGGTAGTTAGAGGCTTGAGTGGCCATACACCACCACATTGTGAAGGTATTAACCAACTCAAAGCCCACGTTTCACCAGATAGTCAGAACCCATCGTGACAGGTGGTGAACCTTGTCGCCGTGTATACAGGATCTGACTATTACCTAATCCCGAGGGATAGGTAGGTTTCCTCACGATGTTTTCCCTCACCGTCAGCGAACTGTAAATAAACTTGGTAAAAGGTTTACCAAGGATTATAATATCTTAGGTAAATATTTAGATTTTGTTCAGCTATTGCCATATCCACTTATATGAGTTCCACATATCAGGTTACAGTATTATGTACAATGCGAGTATTTAATATAAATATTTGTCGTATGATTTAGGGCCATAACACACCTAGTAGCCATGGCGACGTCGCCAACCCCGTAGCCAAGTGAAAATATGTCAAAATATGACAGGTAACATACCTGGCGACGGACTGGCGACCGTCGCCATGGCTACTAGGTAGGTATGTTATGGCCCAAATGAGCTAATAAGTAAAGACTAGTTTTATGCTTTCCTAATATTTCAGGTTAACATCGCATTTATAGTACCGTCCCTTGTTAGTTACCTATCAAAAGCGAAAGAAGCGGAACAATTTAATCTCGATTCGCTTAAAATTATATACTCTCGATCATCGCCCCTTCATAGCAAGACGATTGAAAAGGTCAAATCCAGGCAAGTAACGTTACGTTGATCGAATATAAATCGATTAAGGTATTTTTATCATCTACTTTTATACAACGGACATTTCGCGTCTGTAATTTTGTGGTATTTCTTAACCCACGTTGAAGATAGTCTTTAAAATGGAATAGCAAACTAATTTGCATGGGCCAGCGAGAAGAGATAAGAAAATAACAAAGTATTTATTCAATTCGTTGTTTTTAACGTTGTGCCTTCTTTATTCTTTAACGAAATTATTCAAAAAACATTATTTTATGCGATTTAGAAACAACTTATTTCTCGTTCCCTCAATGCGCTGTATGACCGCCTTGCAAAAACTGCCTCCTACAGCATTTTTATGGTAAAATAACCTCGTAATATTTGTCTCTTCTCGCTGGCCCATGTATACTTCTGATAATTTTGCCCCGTTTAGATTGCCTAAATTGGAAAATATCTTGCAAGGCTACGGTATGACGGAGGCTGGAGAGCTGACATCTGAAAGTTGGGGACATAAAGGGCCAAAACCAGGGAGCGTCGGCAGGGCCTCGCCTGGGATCACCCTTAAGGTAATCTTATTAATTGATGATGATCATTCCGACATGAATCACAAAATTAAATACTTATAGCACCAACAGCTGTAGGTATAATTTATTAATTAGTACTTACTCTAACTTTCGATTGTGTTCTTATTTTAATAGTACCTATTCGTGTTGATCCCTTCGTGTTGATCTAAAGGGGAGTGGGACAGAGGGAGAAGGGGTGGGGAGGGTTTTTGGGCGTCCGGCTGCACTCATCGTTCAAAACGCCGCTAAATAAAATAGCTGCTAGGTATATACTGTAACTTTATTGATTGGTATCTGTTTTTGTCTCAGTAAATAAATATGTACCGAGGTGGTTGCTGATGAACTTAACTATAATTATAATGAATACCACAGATATGCGGGGTCATATTAATGTCGATACTTGATACAACCTGATATTGATACTTTCCTCGCAGGTCGTAGAGCCCGAAAGCCGCAAAACTTTGGGTCCGAACCAGCGCGGTGAAATATGCCTGAGAGGGCCCGTCCTTATGAAGGGTTATTTGGGAGTAGACCCTTCAGTTTACTTAGAACAAGGCTTCTTCAAAACCGGCGATCTTGGGTATTACGATGACGACAAATATTTCTACATAGTTGAAAGACTGAAGGATATTATTGTTTACGATGGCTACAAGGTATTTCATCCGTCAATTTTATTCGTGTTTTGTTTTCAAGTTCAAAATATTTTTTTTGTAAAGAATATTTGTAAGTACAATATATACACAGTAAGTATGCAGGATGAAACGAATTGGTACGTTACCTAGTAAGTATCTAACTAAAGTAAATACCAAATTAACTAGTACATGTGAAAACGTACCTATACAAATACACGTAGGTAATAGGTACCATCTCTAGCCTAAATCTAGCAATAAGCTATAAGGTTTTGTAGGTATTATTAGTCCCACGTGAATGGTCTCGTACCTTTTCATCTAGAAAAGGCCTTTTTTGTGGACGTTACATCATAGAAGGATTCATATTGCTAGTTTTCTAAATCCTCTATTAGCCAGGAAAATACGAGCGAAGAAGTTTACGATTATATTTTAGTAGTAATACATACATCCGTTTGAGGTTTCAATAGTCATGGAGAACCGATATCAAAATAGAGTTTTACGACTATACAGATACGTACCTATATAGGTATATTTGCATTCGTGCACGTTCGATTCAAAACCAATAAATCCTAGACGAACGCAGATGCAGCCCATAATATTTTGTTTTGATTTATTAGAATTGGAGTGGTAGAGTTTTGGTGGTAGAGTTAAAAACATAATTTATAATCCCCTAGAATAGAAAGCATTTGTTTTATCGATTGTATTTGTGCAGGTAGCGCCGTTAGAGTTGGAGACGATATTGCAGTTGCATCCAGGAGTACACGAGGCTGGCGTGGTGGGGAAGCCGGTGCCGGATTACGGGGAGGAACCTACAGCTTTCGTCGTCAAACAACCCGGAGCAGACGTCACTGAGCGAGATTTGATCGATTATGTCGCTTCAGAGGTACTCTACTATACACTCACAAAATTATTGCTGTTATAGAAATTTTTCAATGCACACTGATATGATGTATTTATATAGGCTGACTGATTAAACACTTTACATATTGAAGGACATGATAATTTAAGGTAACATGAAACGTTTAAAAATAATACCAATAAACTACAGAGAAAACCTTAATTAAATTACTCGGAAATTGTGGACACCGCTATCGCTAGTACGCGTGGTCTGCGCGAACGGAGTTAATGACACTTGATAGGTACGTCAAATCAAGGAGGTACGATCCTGACCACGCTTATTGTTTTGAGTGGATAATTGAAGATAAATTAGGCAAATAGTAGGCAATAATTTTTTACATAATTAGAACGAGAATCGAATACTGAGCATTCTATATCAATATGTAAAGTGTTCAACCAGTCAGCCTGTATACAATCTTTAGTTTATTTCTTTTTTGGTGAGCAATCTAAGGCCAACAACATAGTGTTGTGCAACTATTTAAATGATGCTAACTACAGAATAAAAACTAATACCTACTATATCGACATCTTTGTCTCTACTATATAGGTATATGTAGCCAAAAACTCTACGAAAACTAATAAGTGAAGTACTAGTGAAAGGAAGTCGCGCTTACACTACGTGCAGGCAATCAGCGAAATGGGAGCGCACATCGACTAAATAACCTTGTTTAATTTTTCAGGTGGCGCCGTATATGCAATTAAGAGGTGGCGTTAAGTTCATTCAAGAAATGCCGAGGAATCCTAGGGGTAAGATTTTGCACCAAAAGCTGAGAGAAATGTTAAATGAAAATGTTTAAATTATATTACAGCATATTTATGTTTATTTTGAACTCAATAAAACTAATTAGCATGAAGTCTTCATTTAATTTATTCTATGAACTATCTCTAAGATAATCGTAAACAGTTTATTCAAGAATTGATCCACTCTCTACATTTAAACTTGAATCTATTCGAATATTATCCACGCTTGCTATTTACTCAACGAAAATGCCCAGCGAACAACCTTCAGTTGCGCCTCCAAAGGCAGAGGTTCCAGTAATATCTACATCTTACATTGTTCGTCTCTTATCAAGAGTGCAGAATCATTAATTAAGTTTAACTACCGTACAATGCTGACAAAGCACAGGCCCGCCGAGCGGTAGAAGCAAAGGAAGCACTCCGTATTGTGTTTGACCTTTTTCTCTTACTCGGAATAAAAAGCTGTTTATACCGGCTTCATAAGTCATTATTATATCATCAGGCTACTAATAGGGAGTGAAACAAAAAACACCGAGCAAATGCGATGCGACTGAAAGCTTTGTACAACGTAATATAATTCAACTTCGGAGTCCCGTCTCATCGTCAGAGACGTCTTTATTAATTCAGTATGATTTGGATTATCATAATTCCGTACCTTTTGCCTGAAATTACTTTGTAATAGGACAAATACTTGGCATAAACAGCTTTTGTTAACTTGAATTTGTCTTGGAATTTAACGAAACATTCATAGAGTATTAAATTTTGAATATCTAATGTAATCATATTTGGAGCTTTAATAAAAGGCGACGACGACTTTAATAACGTCTTCGTCTATTATTTTGACGTGAGAATAAATGTGTCTAGAGTATGCTAATAAAAACTTTCCCTGGTGTAATTTGCATTGACATTTTTTTAAATGAAACTCTTTTACCATTTAAATTGACTGTTTTTACCTCAGGGCAATTCAGCTTCGTCCTAGCCTCTTCCCGGGAATGGTCCCTGCGGCCTGTAATAGGTTTCTTAAAAGAAAATCGAGTTAAACAGGCGTGATTGACTTAATTGTTGGAAACCTTTATTCCCCGAGATTAAAGAATTGCCTAACAATGTAACGAGATTATTTCCTTTTCAGGACCTTAAAAGCGACTTTGACGTGTAAATTTAATTTATTTTTAGCATTCCAGAATAAGGTTGAGTTTGTGATACTGAATATTTTAATCATGCCTGTTTAACCCACTCTGTAATTAGTTTTGATTAAAGTTCAAACTATAAGATTTTACACCTCACTCAATGATATTTTTCACTGCCTAATTTATACTTGCAAAGCGTAAAATAGGAGGAGGATCTCTCCATTAATGTTTGCCACTTCGAAAATTGAATCGCTTAATCGCAACGGAGCGAAGTGAGAGAACGCATTGGCCGGGTCTTCGTAATTGCGTCGGAGTACCTTTGATACTGTGTGGAAATAGAGCAATTAAGTCCCTACAGTTGGAGAGTTTACCTTGATTTTTTATTACTCTCCCTTTTGTTGGCGAGCGGTTTAAGAGTTACTAAACATAGGAGTGAATGAACCTGGAGGTGTTACCTTAGGCGCCACGTTAACGAAACAATAAAAATGTTCACATAAAAGGATCCGCTTTAACACTTTTCCGCCATAAACTAAAGAAAGGGAATGAGGATTGATACTTAACGAACAGCGTTACTCGCAAAACCTCCTTAGCACTATTATAGAAGTCTCTAATCGAAAGTCTATCCACCTACAATCTACCAACGTACCTATCATTTGTACCGTTCCGGCACCACGGAATTCGTACCAAATTTAGGTAAGTCCAGGTAATCTACTATTTTATTTCAATACTACAAAAAACATGATTCTTATCAAATAAACCAATTTCAATTATATTGAACCGTTTCTATACAATTTATCTACTCTTATGTACTATCTTGAGACTTTAATTTTTCACTTTATGCACATCTATTCAAATTCTTATTCATGTCTTTCTATTCAAGGTTGCCTCAAAAGGTGAATGTACCATTGGAAATTTTAATTTCGTTTGGCAAATATACTCCGCTTATAAAGCCACCCTAAAACATGCTTCGGAGAAATGTGGAGGTCCCTAAGTAAATATAAATAGCGATAAGTTATCTATGCAAATGTTGTTGACAAGTCGGTGATTCTTAAAAAGATGTTTGTTTATTTTTATTACTTAAAGTGCTTTTATTTTTCTATCTAGAATTTTAAATATTGTATAGGTACTTAAGACGAGGGTTCGAAATTTGGTTGATTTTCTATTCTACTTTTTCTTTAAGTAAGTATGTGGACTAGGAATCTTATATTTAGATGTATGATTTTTGACTATATTATCTTGAGTATCTTTAAATCCAAATCACGATTTGATGAAATTTTCTCGATAAAAAAAAATTATGAAATGAGCTCTAATTATTTACAATTTTCCTTGCTACCACGATGTTTTTACGATTTAGATCACGAAATTATTTCTATAACATAGCAAATAATGATATCTAAACTACCCTTCAACCATATTTTAATTCATGAAGTAGTTTTTTTTTAATTCAAGAAAATGTGGTTTGGCGCTTACGTTGTTTATTTCCGAGCGCGCGCACAATATCGCCATCTCACATTTTAAGTACTTGAACTAACCATGTCTCTCTCTAACTTTGTATTGTCAGTGTCCACTCGGACTTGTTCGACGTCGGACGTGTGAAGGATTTTTTAAAAAATATTACGAAAAAATATTACGGTCGTGCCACATTACAGGTACAGTACAGTATTTACAGTCCGCCGACGCCTATGATAAATAAATAAATATCCTTGGAAATTCTTTTACACATGACTACCTGATCCCAAACTAAGCAGAGCTTGTACTATGGAAACCAGATAACTGATATTACTACATATACTACTTTTTGTTTGTAAATACAAACTAAATATACACTTAATTACACCTAGACTCGGGACATGCGGACATGTTCATGCACACAAATGCATGTCCTGGGCAGGAATCGAACCTACGACCTGCACTGCAGCGTGATTTTCGTTTGCTTTTCCTTGTCTTGTGTAATTTCTTTTCATCTCTTGTCATTTTGTGTCATCTCTTGTCATTTTGTGTCATCTCTTGTCATTTTGTGTCATCTCTTGTCATTTCATAGTTATTCGTGTCATTTCTGTAAAAACTCCCTATTTCGCTTACTGTTATATACTTGCAGCATGGTCTTGGGCCGACAGTGGGAATACATTGCTTGTCAAAACAATGGAGTCGCTTTATTGCGTTTGTTGTAGGTATGGATGGGCAAGTAATAAATATATCATACATCAATAAATTATCGTAAAAAATAACATTACAGATATGGATAGGAAAATGTTTGTCCGTCCTATTCAATCTATTATATTATAAACGAAAGTAACTCTGTCTGTTACCTTTTCACGGCTAAACCGCTGAACCAATGTTGATGAATTTTGGTATGGAGATAGACTGGGTCTTGGCGGAGAACATAGGCTACTTTTTAGGGTTCCAAAGGGTGCTAACGGGACTCTATTACTAGCCCTACGCCGTCCGTCTGTCTGTCTGTCCGTCTGTCAGCGCGGGCTGTATCTCACGAACCGTAACAGGTAGAGAGTTGAAATTTTCACTGAATGTGTATTTCTGTTGCCGGTGCAGAACAAATACTAAAAATATAATTTAAAAATAAATATCAAGTCTCAAACTTGATATTTTTGATGTGTTTATTCTACGGTGGTACGGAACCCTTTATGTGCGAGTCCGACGCCTTCAGATCTTATGAATGTTTTCTTGAAATAAATATAGTGTATTTTAAGTAATTAACTGGCCAACCCTCAGGTCCTACCTACCATGTTAGGATCTTTTTCGTTCTAGCGGGTGTAAACCGTGATTTAACGAGTTAATGTGATAATTTTAGTATTTAAATTATTCAATTCAATGTATTTGTTTCAGACATAGTCCAATATTGATTATTAAAATTATTATAATGTCACAATAAATATAAAACAATAAATAAAAGTAAAATTAAATAAAAAAAAAAAAAAAAAAATTTTTCATGTTTTATCATTAAAATACAATATAATATAACATAAATTAAAATAAAATACAATAAAATAAAAACCTACCCCTAATTAAACAAATACCGTCCGCGTGGGATACTGGCTGCATGTCCTCCCTGTATTCAAGCTGTTCCTGTTGTCAAGCGAATTTTTTGAGCAAGGAAAGACCCAGCCCTCTTGTCACCTGTGGCGGTAACCAGTCTAAGGGTAATTTTGATAGATAAAAAAATAAATATAAAAAGATAAACAAAAAATAAATGCATGGTTAAATCAATAAAATTAATAAAAACTGAAAATTAAATTAAAAAATAAATTAAATATGGTAAAAAAAAATATTATGACACCGCTGATGACTTCATGATCGGCATCGAAGTTAAGTACCAAAGTATTCCTTTGCCTACGAAACATGAAAAAGATACTCATATCCGGCAGTCAGTCACTGACACAGAGTATGTACATTTTTACCCGACTACGGTGGGCGGAGGGTTATGATTTTGACCGATATGTATGTATGTTCATCTGCTCCCGTATAACGTCCAAACTATTTTTATCATAATAATTTGACTAATGAGATATCGTTGGACGCGTCTGGATCGTCCGCTGGTTATAGGCTATTATACGATCGAAATATTGTTATACGTATCTATTAGCATATTGTAGGTATCGTTTGTCTTCTTTTGACTTACTTTGTCTTCAGCAATAAAAACAACATAGAAATTAAATTATTTTTTTCAAATACACTCGACATAAAAATCCCATATAAAACGAAAAAAATATATTTGAATATTTTCATCCATTTCATCTATTTTAAAAGGTGCACTGGGACATATTATTTTAATTGTACGAATTAAACCATATTGTTCCTTCAAAAAATAACTATACTATAGTCTACTCCATAGCTGTTCTGTCCTAGCTAAGCGAGAGGGATATATCCTTCGGCAGCTCACGCGACGCTAGCCACACCCCGAAACTAAAATTCATTTTTTTCTTGTATCGTCTTAATATAGCTGAGCATACATTTTCAAAACAAAATCAAAATATTTGTTATACGTATAGCACCTCCTTTAGGCATATTCTAATAAATATGTGTATCTATAAATAGTTGATAAACCTACTATATCTTCTTCATATAAACAAGTAAAACACCCTAACAAATTACACCTAAACAAATACAACATCTAATTAAGCAGGTAGACTACAGACACTAATAAAGGCTTAAAGTGTTTAGCGTTAATTTGACAGCCCTAATCCCGGTTTCAGTAGAGTCATCTTCCTGATAAACATTAGGTCGTATAGAGGCGACATTAATGTAACATTTAATTAACTAAGTAGCCCATGAACGGCAGCGGACGGCATCATAGTCCGATCTGAGCGTTGAATAAGTAAATGTAATAAAATAAATCCAGTGCGCCGCTAAAACGGCGGGGACTTAACATGGCTTACTGGGCGCTGTAAGAGCCATCAAACGCTCGTATACCTATGCCTACAATTGTGTAATGCTTCGTATGGCCTTATTTAACTTGCTAAGGGTACATCTCGTAAATAGGTACTAATCTACCTAATATGGATAGTAATGTAAATACATTTTATTATTATACTAGTGAAGTGATCTCAAAGTTAGTTAAGTTATTGTGTGTCTGAAATTATACTATGGTAGTTACAATCGCTTGCACGTCTATGGTAACATTACCAACATAAGCTGAGGTACTCTCTTAATTAGGCTCGAGTGTGAATAATAAAGCAAAATGCAAAAGCTATGCAACTATGCGTCCCCTGGGTAATATCACTAAACATAATAAAATCAATATTAAGGTAATTTATAGGATACCTTATATTTATTGTTATGCATTAAAATTAATTATTGCACATTAAAATGCGAGTAACAAACATATTTTTTTAAATGAAATCAACGTTATTGTTTTAATTTCAATATTAATTATGCGTGTTGTGTGTTATAAATATAATCTCTACGGCACACTTAATTGTTAATTAATACGTTTCATTAAGATAATAAAATAATTGATGCATTAAGAAGTTTTTTGACCTTTAGGAACCTTATCAGTACTGGCTGGTTGTAGACTACAAAATAAGTCAAGTATGTGGTATAAAAATACTAGAAATACACCAACCTAAATCTTTGTAAACACAATAAAAACCTAATTTTAAAACTAATTACGTTTTTCGTCTTCTTTCCAACTTGACTTGAAGAGAATATGTACGTTTAGATTATTACGTTTGATGGTATCTCCTTCACAATATTCAATCCTCTACCCTTGGTTAACAGCACTCGCTCGATAGATATTATATTAATGAGTTGGCAGCAAGCTTATATGGTGGGCATGCATTTTCCTTGCACCCCGCAGCCACGATACAACCTAATGAGCCGTGAACTACCCATGAATATTACCAGTTCGCCATAACTCTACAACTGTGGCCGTTATTTTGGAGGAGTTATTTTGGAATGAAATGTGCAATATTCTATGAACTTTACTGCGGTTTCAGGCATACAAGCGTTCTGTAGCCCGTTTCACGTAACCAAAACCGCAACGACATTTCAGCGATATAGTCGTTGATAGCCTTTTCTTATTACGAAATCGGGCCTCTCGGCGCGCCGAGTCGCTTAGCCATTTAACTGCCACTGCAGCGTTTTGCTATTCTGACCGAAGCTCTGATTGGTCGGTTGATTCTTGTATGTAAGATTGGATTACAATCTCTGATTTCTGACAAAGATAGAAAAAACAATAGTATTTAGTAACGTTACTTACATGATTGTATGATAATACACACCTATTCTTATAAGTATTTTTAAGTGTATGTGTAGTTTTGGCTTACCTATTGGTCTATGTTTGTGGTGCACAAATATTTTTTGCACTTATTATTTCAAAATATTAATTAGAAGATCTTGAGAAAACCCATTTGTAAAAAGTAAACTACCCGCATATGAAGACTATTTCTAGTTTACAGATCATTGGCCAGCGATGATCGATTAACACTTAAGAAAGTTTAAGTAGATACTTATGGATAAGTTTGTCCGCCTAGTTTTAGAGGTGTTAAGTAAAACTCGGGGCGGTAGAAGACTCTCGACCGGGTCATCCATCACATAGTTGCCGGCCTGTTAAAATAACGGGGTCTTATTAAACCTCGATAGAAGTTCAACGACGGGAAGGAAAATATAAACGATTTATGTAACGGTGGATGGATAGGATAGGTTTTATCTTATAAACTTTTTGGGATTGAAACTAGATACTCAATTGCTTATTGATACTTACTTAATCGGGAGTCGAACCCGCAACCTCCAGTTACAGTGAGCCAACCGACCTACGTTTGAACCACTGCGATAAGCGATCGTCGATTTACCCGAAACATTAAGCCAAACTCGTTTCAAACACCTTCACATAGTAGGTACATAGCTGTCTAGCCTGTCTTCTATCAGGTCGAATTTAAATAATTAGTACATTCAAATTGTGAAACACAATAATAACGACGACGCCAGGCGCGTCGCCAGCCACCTTTGCCAACTAAGAGCCGGGCTCCATCTACGCGCTGCGCTGCGCTGCGCTGCGTCGTCGCAGGTGTCAGCGAGCGAGAGACGAAGCGGGGAGGGTGACGTGCCAGTACAAAATCTTGCGACGACGCAGCGCAACGCAGCGCAGCGCGTAGATGGAGCCTCGCCCTAATTCCTATTGAATTTGACAGGTAATACAAATTGTTTGGATACGTGGCCGGTGACGGTCGCCAGTCCGTCGCCAGGTGAGATACAGCCCGTATAGTGTGTAGACGAAAGTAAGTATATCTAAGTCAATTCTGACTTGTTGAATGTTGATGTGATTCAGGATTATAGGAGTCCGAGAGTCCGAGCTAATGTTCGAGCTGAGTCCATTGTGTACTGAAGACGAGGGTTCGCAACTTGTAAAAAGACATGACACAGGCCTTTTATTCACAGAAAGCTTTTTTTGGCAGTTGCCTAATGTCTAGCATTTAAATTTTCCGCTTTTAGGATTCATCGTGTGAAGAGACTGAATATACTAGGTATACCTACGAATCTTCAGGTTGTGATTTTTGTTTAGGTATAATTGTGTTAAGTTTTCAAAGTATACTATAGTCGTCAACTGTTTTAGCTAGCTAAAAAAATCAGTAAAGCTCTTAAACAGCTTAAATATATTTATTTAAAGAATTCAAAGATATATCAAAGAGAAATTAATGTAAATCCAGAAAGGTCCTTAGATATCGCATAGGGTTAGTAGGTGATACTAATATGGAGCGCACCTTTGTTATGTTATTTTTTATGGATAATTCGTTGTAGGCCCAAGTGGCCTTTACAACTTCACCGAGCACATTCAGAGGGCGAACGCAAAGTGCGCTCCAGCCAGAGCCCTTCTATAAGGGACATCATTTCTGTCTTTAAATGAGCAGGTATCTAGGTATCTAGATTTACAAGTTTCTACATTAAGAAAATTTTTGTGAAAAATGTTTGTGATAGACAGAGACATCGCTTTTGAAGCAACTGCTATAGGTAGATAGGTACTAGCGACTATTCCCAGATGAACAAAATTTATCGCATCTCGAAAATATCTACCACTCCACCAAACCAACTAGGCCCTCGGGTGAATGCGGTTTTCCCGCTGACAGGTGCCTCGTTGGTTTGGAGGCGTAGTACGTTAATTTGAATTGTTAATTAGTCAAACAAAACAAAAGAATGTGGTGTAATTTACTAGCCTCCAAGCCAACTAGGCACCTTTCGACGGGGAAGCCGCATAGCCGCATTTGCCTAGTTGGCTTGGTAGGATAGAGTACGTGACGTATCGAATATTTCGGTGGATTTCGAATACATTGCTCGCCACTCGGCGGTTTGGCTACAATCGTAACTAACTAGCCACGCTGCGGTCTACCTATTTATGGATCACGTGCACTATGAAATGTCATGTGCGGTTTTTCACTTAGGTGTATTTACTACCTAATAGGGTTTGGGTGGCAATAAACAGTTCGACGCTGTTTTGCTGTAAAAAGGAACATATTTTTACAAAGGAAAATGTGTGATTTTGTTTGTGATGACTGATGAGGAATACTTCTCAGTCTTAAACACCCCTAACACTAAACTTTCAATTTAAAATATTCTTTAGTTTTGGCAAATTAATGCAATGGCGACGGCGAGCTGAACTGTCCCTTGGCGGGGGGGGGGGGGGGGCTTCTAGTACCTAGCTCCCTTCGTAGTTTCATCTCACTGCTAATTAATTGGATTACATAGCCTCTCTCATTATACCAGATGAGGCTATTTAGCGATTGGATTTTGTACGCGTGACAACGTATATCCCAGTTATTAACGTAATTAGAGCTGAAAACCAATGTACACGTATCATATGTAAAAAAAACAACAATAACAATTTCAATTGACAGGCAATTCACATCCCGTCCATATTCATGAAATGTTGTACAGGAGTTCCTTAGTTAGAGCCATAACACACAAGGACGCCAGGCGACATCGCCGGCCACGTATCCAAACAATTTGTAAACAATTTGTATTGGCTGTCGACGTCGCCAGTCCGTCGTCAGGTGTGTTACCTCCCATACATTTCAATACGAATAGATGGCTACGGTGGCTGGCGACGTCGCCATGGCTACCCGGTGTGTTATGGCCCTTAAAGTACTATGAAAGATTTTTAAAAATGCATGTCCTAAAGGGGTTTAATAAATGGAAGCTTGTAGGTAATATCATAAAATAACGTACCGCGCAAACCCCCGGCCTACCTTCTTATAAGAATAATTTTCGCCACTAAATTGTCGTCTTTATTATTCCATCATAAACACCTTGGGAAATATTAGCTAGACGTGGAGGAGACCTTCCAAATGAGCGCAATATTGAGTCCATTATTTCATTCAGTGTAATGGTGTGGCAGTGAAATAGGGCAAAGGACGAATAAACGGGACCCTGGAAATGAAGACGCCGTTTGTTCATAACCAGCTCGTTAATTCCATTATTACAAGTCAGAGGAGCGAGCAGGCCGGTAACAGATGTGACGCTTGACGAGGGAATCTCTACCATCTCCTGCTCATAACAGATTTCAACATCATTATTTTTTGTGAGTTGCTCAATTAAAAATAATTTTATTGGGTAAGTAAATTGTTAAAAAAAGAATCCTTAAAAATACCGAAGGTAAGGAAAAGGAGGTCGAATTATAGCTTTTGGGTTTCGTGATACTTATAAAAGTTTTATTTGCGCGTGCTAAACCGTACGAAAGTTATGGCCCGACGACAAACAAATGACGCATGTGCCTTCCATCCTTCCAAGCTTCCAACTATAACACATTTATTACATTAAGTATATTCTATCTTTGACTTCTGCGCGTTTTTGGTGACGTGCAAAGTTTTATTACCTAATAGCGCCTAAATATGAGGTAGGTATCTAGTGGTTCCCTAAATTTATTATCTACCGTAAAATTATTTGCATAATGCCGGAAACACACCTAACGATTATCGTTAGGTGTGTTTCCGGTTACACACATCGGACAAGTATACTACCCAACACACACCACATACCCACACACGGCCCGAGTATACTTGGGCAATTTAAGACTTGCACATATACTGTTACGTCTACCTATTGGAAAATATGGCGCAACTATTGCGCCATATTTTCCCATCAAGTACGTCATCTTCCACAAGTAGATATATCGTTACGTGTGTCTGAGGCTTAACAAACACTAACCCCCAAATTTATATGGGGCAAATACACTCTCGCGAGTACGCCTCATGGAGGCCCTCGCGTGAGCCGCGCCAACGGAGGCTACACGAGTGCTGCCTATCCACACTCTCGTTTTATTCAGTGACAGAGTTGGGCACTAATTATTGATTAAATTTTCAATCAATTAAACTTTTAATCGTAATTGTTGCACTCTGCAATTAATTTATTTAGATTAAAGTACATTAATTGTGAGGTTCAATTAAAATCAATTGCAATTATTTTTTTTAACTGTGAAAAAATCTATTACAACTAACAATTATTAGCCTCGTACAATAGGTACATGTACACAGATATCTATTTAGGTGGATGCATGTATAGATAAATAGGCATATAGAATTAGATACTACTTCGGTGAATGCGTGTTTAGGTAGGTAGGTATATAGAGCCAGAATCCCAAATCCCCCCTACTCTTCCTCTACCCCCTCAACCCCATTCATATTCCCCCCCTCCACGTAAATAACAATTGTTAATTGGGAGAATTACAATTAATTAATTGTTAATTGTAAAAAATACAATGAATTAATTTTTAATTGTAAAAATACAATTAATAAAATTTTAATTGTAAAAAATACAATTAATTAATTGTTAATTGTAAAAAATACAGTTAATTAATTGTTAATTGTAAAAAATACAATTAATTAATTATTAATTGTAAAAAATGCAATTAATTAATTGTTAATTGTAAAAATACAATTAATTAATTGGAAATTCTGGAAGTCACAATTACAATTAATTTATTGTGACTTCCAAAAATTAACAATTATTAATTGGAAATTTTTAATTGTTCTGAAATTTAATTTTCCCAACACTTGGTTCGCCCGCCTCCCGCCACGCGTCCTTTGACTCCGGTCAAAAAAACCGACACGGAGCGGAGCACGCCGGAGGCGAGGCGAGACATACAAGAGGAGGCGAGCGTGCAATCTACACTCTCGTGCTCGCGTCGCCTCCTCATGCCTCCTAGAGAGTCTGTAGCCGCGGATAGAGTTTTAAGCAAGTCTACTATGGATTTAAAAGGCATTTATGAAAAAAAGTGATTTGAAATGCCAGCGTAAGTCCATCATACCTAACTTTCTATTTTGGGGGTTTGAATTCAACATTCACGAATAAAATTCGCGTGAATTCAACCAATTTGACTGAAACATGTAGTTTTGATTACGCGGTAGAACTAATTGCCTACATTTACGAGTTGAATAGCGTATTAGGAAAATTGCGCGAACAACGTAAGACAAGATGAATAATGACGAAGGTCCGATAAACATCAACACTAATTGTTTGACAGGAGAGGCATTTGCCGCTAAATGCTCCGTTTGATTAATTTCGTATCGTCAACTTAATAATTATTGCTGAGTGAGAGAATAGTTATGTTTAACCGCAAGTGCACCTATTAAAATAAGTGCCTATTGCCCTGCAATAAGGTATTTATTATGATAACTAACATAAATGATCATTCATTATAATAATAACCGTTCGTTTATGTCGGTCGTATTGTGTATTAAAATTTGCCTATCCTTATTATAGGATTATATTAGAAAATAAAGGAAGAGAGATTCATAATGGTCTTTTCCAGAGAGGTCAAATCCGTAGCACCCTAAGCCAACGGCAGTGCATGAGAAGATGTTTGAATGTGGATGAAGCAAAAGAGATGTGTCAAAATCGTAGCATGTGGTTATCAATAGTCTGTGCCTACCCCCGCGGGATACAGGCGTGAGTATATTTGTATGTTTGTAGGAACAAAATAATGTAGATAGGCTCTGTAAGCACTTGACACCGATCAGACCAAGAGCAATTTTTCTTTTTGACAGATTGATTGGCGTGATCCCATGACGGAAAACGCAGTAAAAATAGCTCCACCGGAAAGACCGTAATTTTTAGTTACAAGATATCAGCAAACTGAACTTGTAATAAATAGATTTATCTGCTTGTGTGAATCAATCCATAGCCAGCTTATAAAATCACGTTTATCATTGTATAATCTACAAAATGTACAGTTTTGGGCGCCGTCAATTATTTCTCTATTATCTAGTAACAAAAAAATGGTTGCTATATTAAACAATGAAATAAGATATTTTGTCTATGTTATGGCTTCCCCACAAATAACTCTTCAGGCATAGTTCTACATTATGATGGGACAGAATAGAACTTAAATAACAATCCTCCTATACACACCCTAACGTCGTAGACACAACAATGCGGGGCTCCTCAATAGCATGGAATCGATAAGTGATACTCATTCCACCTGTCCATTTATAAATAATGGTTCACCGTCATAATGTCTTCATTAAACCAGGAATCGCGTTCGGTCCAGTAAATAATAATAAATTACCATTATACCTAAAATATCAATTTTCCGTAGCAACATTAACTCGCTTGGGAAGCAGGTAATACGTATGGTATTTCTACATCTAAGTTAAGCTTATATATTAAGTTAAGGTGCGAACCCTATTATGTAATTAAGTAGAGCAAAAAATGGCAGTTAATTTTTAATCAAGAAAACACCTATAATTCAATTTAGGTAATGCGAAACTAAAATCTGTTGTCACTGCCCGAAAAGGACCTATTGATCGATTTATGGCACCATGTTAACACTTTGTCAACTTTCCACTTCTGAGTAGGACGTAAATCCTGAGAGACGAGGGTTCTTATACAACAATATCTGCATGAGCCAATTAATTTCGATCTGAGAGCCAGCCCTTAATCTGATGGTCAGTCGCCCCCAAACTTTGTAATTGAATTTCAGTTTTGGAATTCACTAACTCTCCGTCTTCATTTAGCATAGTGACGGTAGTAAAATGTAGGGGTAATTAACAACCTATCTTGCACTAGATAGTTGAAGTTCATAAGTCAGTTGAGGCCAAGAGTATGCAGCTTGAACCATCTAACATAGATCTCTACCATACCATCTCTACCATAGATACTTACGAAAACTGGATGGCACACATTTTTTTTATTATATATTTTTATTTTACTTAAGCACTTCTTTCGATGGGCTAACGAGCGAAGGAAGATAGACCCTGGTGAGACTGTGTCCCTCTCAATCCTAATTGCAATACCTAAATAACCGTCCCCCGCGGACTTTCTAGTAAAGCGGGACACGGTCCCACCAAGCGCCTCTCACTTGGTTTTTTTTTAGCAACAGTGATCTCTCTTGTTAGAAGTAAAGCTTCATGGTGTCTACATCAAAAATTTAAAAAATATACAGGCTGCAATTAAATAAGAATCGTATAAAAATAATGCTCGGGTAAGCGAAATATTTAACTGGAGTATCTTGCCTGGCCAATATTGTTTTATCAGTTGATTTGTTGATTCATATTCCCAATATATTCTGAAGTCATCGTTTGAAATATTGCCCATGAATCGATTGTTACATACTCGCTCGTACCTTCAGTAAATACGAAAATTCACTCGGTATCGCAATTAAATTAGGCGCCATACACTTTTCGGTTGGTCACGTCTATCGTTTATGCGAAATCGATTCGAACGTTTTATGTGACGTTTCCGACGAATTTAATGGCTCTAGAGATGACTGGAGGAAGAGCAATAAACGGAAATAAGTGTCCTTACACATTGCCCGATAAAACCTTATTCCTCAACTACTCGTAAATGACGGGTCAGAAACTTAGAGACAAGTGACTTGCTTAGTTAATTACACCAATTACCGTAACGTAATTTACTAGTACCTATTATGTATGTAGTTTAGTCAGTTTTACGTTACAAACAATGTGCTATATACGTTTTATTTTGTAAGTGGTGTCGTTGTGAAATAACGATGTCATAAATTGAATACGTATAATGGCTTTAAATTGTTTTCTCTGTCGCAGTAATGGCGTTGTTCGCCGAATAAGCCATGTAGGGTTGTGATATTTCAATCCAATAAGGTGGATAGTTTCATAAATAATTCAATAAGTTGTAACAGGTAAGTGGCACTCGCGCGTTACGGTCGCCCCGAGAGCAGGGGAGAGAAATCCGTTCTAACGTACTCCGCACGGCGAAATCACAGCAGCCATTTTATTTCATGAAATTAATTTTTAATTCACCCGGTTCTCTCTAAGAAATTACTATGAAGCCAATAAAATATTATTTCTTTGTAGGAAATGATATTTCTTAGAACATTTATACCTTAGGAAAATACGTTTGAGTTAACAGAGCACTAGACACCTACCTACATAGTGAAGCATTTCAAACGACTAGTAGATACTGTTTGTTATCTGTTCTGATAAACGTTTAAATAAATCCACTTACGTCCACCCACATTGTCAGTTCCACGTGTACCTAACCCTTTTCATTTTAACTGCCTGATATTGCTTATTGTACCCTTTGAGTTTAAAAAGATGCTTCTATGATAGATTACTCCTGGTATTCTGCAAAGCAGTTTGCAGAGGTGTACTGTCTACCCACGTGTAGCCTCTCATATAGTGCCTACTATGTTACCCACGTAAGTACCTAATGGAGAACCTATTGCCATTTATTGGGAACAGTTCAGAAAATCCTAATACCTAGCAATTTACACGGTTTGAGAAAAGGTCACAGCACTTAGTTAAGCACTCGTTAAATTGATAAATATTGTGAATCCGATGGCTTACGCGGGGTGAGGCGGGTTGGTCGTCGTACGTCAAACGAACACATTATGGGTATGAGGGGGACATCCCCGGGGCAACTTTGGGAATAGATAAGGTAATAATTTATTCATTAGGTATCACGCCTTCTCCCTTTTCGCATTTATTTTCATTGAATAACTAATAATCATTACAGAAGTGCTTACCTAATGGTAATGGCAATCAAATTAAATTTACCCTTGTTAGTTCTGTATTAATTAATGCGAATAGGTATATCAACTACTAGCTGTATCCACGTTATAACCTTCTTGCTTCTTAAGATATACTCGGCATCTTATATGTATCTAAACATTTTAAAGTATGTAATTGTAATTAATCAGAGGACTCATCACTCATTAATTTAGTGCACTTACCGCGCGGTCTCCTATAGTAATTCAACTCACAGCGGCTTATCCCGTGTGCCGATACGTAATTTAGTGGAAAAGGTTGCGACCCCCGCTAGTTTGTATTACTCCGACAGTGATACAGGGTATTAAGTTCCCTCCCCTGTCTCCCTTAACGCGTAAACAAGACAGAACCTTTCTGCGTATCGCCCTCACAAAGGTTAATAATTTAGGAGACTAAGCGGGAAAAGCTCCCTGTCTATTTTCTACTTAAACTAAAATTGTTTTGTTTCCATCAGCAGTGCAATCCCAATGAATTATGTATAGACCGCGGAAAATAACAGTCGGTTTTACATTCACTGTTTACGAAATAATAAATTTGGTGTAAACAAACTTCCGATGAACTTCGCGAACAGTTTAAAGACTTAACGAATTATCAACTCAAATAGAAAATATGTTTGTTAAATTACGCTGATACACCCCGGAATTTGCCTTCAATAGTTAAGTTTACGTTACTTACATTACGTACTCACGTTTAGATAATTCAGCTCATTAATATTAGGTACCTACTTCATTACCTATCCTAACTTAAGTGTATATCACGCAGCCTAGGTTTAACAAGTTTAAACCTCAATTCCACAATTATTAGTTCATTATTTTTCTGTGTACTGGCATACAAAATACCTATGTTTAATGAAGTGTAAGCCGATTTGAAAATTCGATAAGTTAGGTGAACGCGCGTGGACACGTCCCAAATAAAGCCCGGTTTGATCCTATTAACGCACGGCTAACGGGCGGGATCTTGTGAACGCTCCTGGCTGATCCAAGTATGGACCCACCAAAGGATTTACCTTATTCTATCCGTACAAACCTCTTTTTTTAACACAATAGCATTTCGCAGACGTGTAATCTGTATACACATTTGTTTATTTTTATCGATGGCATGTCTACTCCCGAATACCGATACACGATCGCATCAAAATGAGGTTATTTATCGTCCTTTGCGACTGAATCGCGCGAATGTTGCGTGTTTGCTTATTGTAAATTTATTGTCTTTCAATTGTATGTGCCGACGCACGATCACACGCCGACTTTTTCGATATTCAAATGAGGAACGAATGGAAAGGATACACGTTCCCAAATAGGTAGATAATATAACATCAACGTGTTTGTTATTATAAAGGTTTGTTAATAAAATAACGATGAACCCGAAGTCCATTACTGTTAGGGTTGGCACACGTCCTCACTCCACTCACAATGGGCTTGTCATCGTTATTCCGTCTACGTCCGCATCCCCAGGCACTGACAAAGAATTTATTAAATAGCTCAATCGGTAGCTCATGTTTTCAAATTCTATCTCGACAGGAGCGGATATTTTACAGCTTAATATTCCAGTGCTTTTAATACTTACCTATTCGTTATTGACTTACACTAATTATAGTTATTATAAAATCTAAATTTAACTCAGAAATATGAAATGGTAGCCCTATGGTCACAATAGCCGATTACATGAATAAACTTGCTGGCAGATAATGAATCACGTTCAATTAGTGCTTTAATGAACTGCTCTTTACTGTGGAACATCAAGCCTTATTATTTGCACAAAAACAGAGCAACGAAAATGAATGGCTCATGCTCAATTTTTCAATTAATTTACACTACCTATTCAAAAGAGTTCTGAAAGCTTGAGTTTCATAAAAAAGGTGAGCGAAATTATTTTTTTGGAAAAACATTTTTAACTTAAATGTTGTTATAAATTTAGAAGCACTAAATTTTAATGAAATGGCTTTTTACAAAAGGGCAATTTTCTCGAATGGTTAACAATAGAGGTGATAAAGAAGAGTAATAGTTACCTACACTAAAAGCTAAGATTAAAATTTTAGGTTTAGTAGGTAGGTAGTATGTGGTTCTATATTGGTATGTTCGTGTTATTAGGTACTACCTACTTATTTGAATACCAAACTAACATGTTTGTCGCATTATTTTTTGGTACCTACATAGGTAGTTTCTAATATCAGGACTTCAGTCGGCAAAGCTTAGCATAATTTAATTAAGACCTTGTACCTACTACATTCTGAAAAATCTGACACTCGTAGACTATAAACTTAAAATAATGTATTCTGTAACAAACGGAAAGGAATTACAACCACTTTACGATGCTTGATAAATAGAATCCCTAAGCTCACACTCAAATTCAAATCAAATTTCAATGTGTTAAGACGATACAAGAAAAAAATGAATTTTAGTTTCGGGGTGTGGCTAGCGTCGCGTGAGCTGCCGAAGGATATATCCCTCTCGCTTAGCTAGGACAGAACAGCTATGGAGTAGACTATAGTATAGTTATTTTTTGAAGGAACAATATTGTTTAATTCGTACAATTAAAATAATATGTCCCAGTGCACCTTTTAAAATAGATGAAATGGATGAAAATATTCAAATATATTTTTTTCGTTTTATATGGGATTTTTATGTCGAGTGTATTTGAAAAAAATAATTTTATTTCTATGTTGTTTTTATTGCTGAAGACAAAGTAAGTCAAAAGAAGACAAACGATACCTACAATATGCTGATAGATACGTATAACAATATTTCGATCGTATAATAGCCTATAACCAGCGGACGATCCAGACGCGTCCAACGATATCTCATTAGTCAAATTATTATGATAAAAATAGTTTGGACGTTATACGGGAGCAGATGAACATACATACATATCGGTCAAAATCATAACCCTCCGCCCACCGTAGTCGGGTAAAAATGTACATACTCTGTGTCAGTGACTGACTGCCGGATATGAGTATCTTTTTCATGTTTCGTAGGCAAAGGAATACTTTGGTACTTAACTTCGATGCCGATCATGAAGTCATCAGCGGTGTCATAATATTTATTTTTACCATATTTAATTTATTTTTTAATTTAATTTTCGCTTTTTATTAATTTTATTGATTTAACCATGCATTTATTTATTGTTTATCTTTTTATCTTTATTTTTTTATCTATCAAAATCACCCTTAGACTGGTTACCGCCACAAGAGGGCTGGCTCTTTCCTTGCTCAAAAAATTCGCTTGACAACAGGAACAGCTTGAATACAGGGAGGACATGCAGCCAGTATCCCACGCGGACGGTATTTGTTTAATTAGGGGTAGGTTTTTATTTTATTGTATTTTATTTTAATTTATGTTATATTATATTGTATTTTAATGATAAAACATGAAAAATAAAAAATATTTTTTTGTTTTTTTTAATTTAATTTTACTTTTATTTATTGTTTTATATTTATTGTGAAATTATAATAATTTTAATAATCAATATTGGACTATGTCTGAAACAAATACATTGAATTGAATAATTTAAATACAAAAATTATCACATTAACTCGTTAAATCACGGTTTACACCCGCTAGAACGAAAAAGATCCTAACATGGTAGGTAGGACCTGAGGGTTGGCCAGTTAATTACTTAAAATACACTATATTTATTTCAAGAAAACATTCATAAGATCTGAAGGCGTCGGACTCGCACATAAAGGGTTCCGTACCACCGTAGAATAAACACATCAAAAATATCAAGTTTGAGACTTGATATTTATTTTTAAATGTTATTATATTTTTAGTATTTGTTCTGCACCGGCAACAGAAATACACATTCAGTGAAAATTTCAACTCTCTACCTGTTACGGTTCGTGAGATACAGCCCGCGCTGACAGACGGACAGACAGACAGACGGACAGCGTAGGCCTAGTAATAGGGTCCCGTTAGCACCCTTTGGAACCCTAAAAAGTAGCCTATGTTCTCCGCCAAGACCCAGTCTATCTCCATACCAAAATTCATCAACATTGGTTCAGCGGTTTAGCCGTGAAAAGGTAACAGACAGAGTTACTTTCGTTTATAATATAATAGATTGAATAGGACGGACAAACATTTTCCTATCCATATCTGTAATGTTATTTTTTACGATAATTTATTGATGTATGATATATTTATTACTTGCCCATCCATACCTACAACAAACGCAATAAAGCGACTCCATTGTTTTGACAAGCAATGTATTCCCACTGTCGGCCGAAGACCATGCTGCAAGTATATAACAGTAAGCGAAATAGGGAGTTTTTACAGAAATGACACGAATAACTATGAAATGACAAGAGATGACACAAAATGACAAGAGATGACACAAAATGACAAGAGATGAAAAGAAATTACACAAGACAAGGAAAAGCAAACGAAAATCACGCTGCAGTGCAGGTCGTAGGTTCTATTCCTGCCCAGGACATGCATTTGTGTGCATGAACATGTCCGCATGTCCCGAGTCTAGGTGTAATTAAGTGTATATTTAGTTTGTATTTACAAACAAAAAGTAGTATATGTAGTAATATCAGTTATCTGGTTTCCATAGTACAAGCTCTGCTTAGTTTGGGATCAGGTAGTCATGTGTAAAAGAATTTCCAATGATATTTATTTATTTATCATAGGCGTCGGCGGACTGTAAATACTGTACCTGTAATGTGGCACGACCGTAATAATTTTTCGTAATATTTTTTAAAAAATCCTTCACAGGTCCGGCGTCGAACAAGTCCGAGCGGACACTGACAATACAAAGTTAGAGATAGACATGGTTAGTTCAAGTACTTAAAATGTGAGATGGCGATATTGTGCGCGCGCTCGGAAATAAACAACGTAAGCGCCAAACCACATTTACTTGAATTAAAAAAAAACTACTTCATGAATTAAAATATGGTTGAAGGGTAGTTTAGATATCATTATTTGCTATGTTTTAGAAATAATTTCGTGATCTAAATCGTAAAAACATCGTGGTAGCAAGGAAAATTGTAAATAATTAGAGCTCATTTCATAATTTTTTTTTATCGAGAAAATTTCATCAAATCGTGATTTGGATTTAAAGATACTCAAGATAATATAGTCAAAAATCATACATCTAAATATAAGATTCCTAGTCCACATACTTACTTAAAGAAAAAGTAGAATAGAAAATCAACCAAATTTCGAACCCTCCTCTTAATTTTGCTTGTTCGTTAGGCGTAAACGTAAATAAACTTTGGCTATTAACACGTCAAAATTGCTGTTTAACGAGAGGGGGAGGGCAATGAATGTAGATTAAACAAGACGATACGGAAACCAAGCCTTCTCGATTACTTTATGGAATTAGTTCTAAGAGAAATTTGGGCCGTACCTACTATCAGAAATTGGAAACTGCGATCTCGCTTGATCTTAGGCCTCTATTGTTCGGGATAACTAAACTAGATAACTTTTACGTTGTTTCTTTTGATTCCGATAATTACTACAACAACGGTCGGATAAGTTATAGTTAAGTTTCATTAGCGCGTTTTGGAAGAGTATAGCCGGAAAATATTTTTTTACTGCTGATGTAAAAAGAATATTAGATGCAGCAGTTTTCAAAATGAAATCATCCCTTATTTTCCGTATAGGGTATATCAACTCTAATCTCACTCTAATATAAAACGAAATAGGAATAAACCTTCGATAAAGAACTCGCACGCATGATTTAGAGAAAAAGGTTTTATTCCCAATGACTAACAAACGAGAAGTTTCTGCTTTTGATAAACCCTTAATCGATAGTTTGAGCTTTCTACAGAGCTGTGAGGACAAGAACGCTGTTCTTTCTCCTCCAATAAATTAATGTTAGACTAAAAAAGACGTAGCTTGAGAATTTTCCTTACTTACTTCGATGTTTTTGTAATGTTTCAGAAGCTCTCGCGACTTTGTTTGCGTCATCTTTTATTTCTTTTGTGGTGTTCCGTATTCGTTGCCTTACATTTATCGTATACTTATATGTACCTAACTTTCTATTAAGTTAGATAACACTGCACGGCAATACATGATATAATGGATTTTGGAGTACAAAAATGTTCTCTAATAGAGTTTAACAAATTACCTAAAGTTCATTTACTAAGTCACCCCCAAAAATTGTTACAATATTAACGGCTGGGACATTCTACACGTTAGATTGGAGACTTTATAGCGTTTTAACACCGCACTGTCTAACAAAGTACTCAAATAAATTAACTTGCCCTCTGAAGCGATTGACTCGGCGTAAATCAATATCGATCGCCTTGAAACATTCTTGGGTAGCAGGTACCCGGTTTATTGGAGTGGTGAACACAGGTCACAAACAATACTGGAATAGCAATCCACTTCGAATGATGACTAGCACTCTTGCGCTGTGTTAATAAATACCAATATCGTGTGCAATTTTAGACGATGCATCTATTTTAAGTTTATGCCTATAATAGTCCACTGCTCGTAATCGTAATATTTTATAGCCATGATGTAATACTCCTGCCACAATCATCAGCACTGAAGTTTGTAGCTTTCTGGTTGCTAAGACTAAAGTCATCGATCTAATCAATTAAATGGCAATAGCACAGTTAACCTTTGGGTAACATAATATTTTGTTGTCCTACCTAAGTCTCCATAAACCACCTACTTTGAATATTTATTCAAGTAAATTGTGTCCTATCGTTACCCCTGAAGCGTAGAACAAAGACGTATAATATACATAATACGTCCTTAATCCCTTGACTCTCGCCGGGTCCGAGCGACCGCATAATTTATCTATTGTGTCTGCCTGCCCCGAACCGTCGTTTAAGCTGACGATTACAATTATCGACTCATTGATAAGACTGCTAGATAGATGACGTCGATATTAGACTGGTATTTATTGATTGGGCCACCGAAATTGGAACCCCATTACTAGCACCCCTATTCCATGAAGTAACTAGATAGGTACGACGTAGAAAAATCAAAATTATACAACGTTAGTTAAGTTTTTTTTAAGTTCTTTAAGTTTTAATCATTATGAAATGGGTACAAATGGTAGGAGCATCAATCTGTTCAATACAGTGCTATGTAAAAAAATTCAATGTTAAGTAATTTACATTGTAACTTAGGAAAGTAAAATATGTAGCCAGTAAGGGGCTAATTATATGTTGGTTGCGGCGGCACCTCATTCCTTATGCATTCAGCGCGCCTTAATACCTTCATTACCAGTTTAAAGTATTAAGCAAACTTCGAAGCTGGAAGACGACTCGCTGAGATTTGCTTAAGTGGTGGAGAGTTTTCTATGGATCGTTTCACCGGAAAAAGCAATTTTCCTTTTTTATGTTGAAACGACAAAAATCAAATCGGATCATATTTTCGTGACACATTAGTATGGAGAATATAGCACAGTTTTTTTTTTAGCATTGCTTCATTCTATTTGGAACTATTTACGGCTTATCGCAGTCTCCAAATTTAATGGAAAGTTTTCAAAATAAGAGCATCCTTTGTGTGACAGTTTGTTAATGTGCTCAATGTTATTCGCGAAGTGAACGTTTGGCGCGCGCTAACAAAACAAATAATTACGGCAACAATGAATTATCTCCTTTCCGATCCGTGTGTGAAGCCAATGTTTCGGTTAATTTGTGTGTTAAGTTTAATGGGACCTTAAGACACGCGGAGTCATGGTTCATGGAGGGGGAGTTTTTCTCTCCCTTCGAATTGGGAAGTGTTAATGGGCCGGCATTAGAACCATGCTTATGAGTTTCATTAGTACTGAAGCCGCGAAAGATTCATGTAAGAACGTGCCTTTATTATAAGCTACGTGATTGTTTTTAAAATTGCTTCATATCTATGGAGTTTAGGTGCGTGATTCTGGTGCTCTGAAAGTAGATTTTCTTTACGGTTGACACATGTATTAGTGCTAAAATATACAAAAAAACATCTAGACTCATTTTTAACAAGTACTTTATTATTTTGTATACATTTCTATGTAATACATTCTCATAATTATGTAGGTAGGTTTCTACTTAAAAACAAGACATTCGGTAAAAAGTAGGGTTAAAAGTAAATAAATAAAAGAACATCTGAAACTGTCATGAATAATTCAAACGCATCGCGTGTTTGTCGCTAGTTAGTATATGAACTCCAGTTTTGAAATCGTTTGAAAACTGCAATGAAACGTGATTTAGTTACCAATAACACACACTTTGTGTGATATAGGTACTCGAGCACGATATAAATTTATACGATCGCATTCTCCGAAACATACACAGCAGCGATACGTAACCACCGCACAATCGATTCCACAAACGATTTTAATTCGTATAAATTGGGCAAAGCTGCTTCATAATAGATTTAGCCGGCTTTGCGACAACTGTATATTCGGATTGCGGCTATGCAAAACTGATACAGTTCCCAATTAGCTTGGTCGCCGCAAACGAACTAATTCCATAAACAGTTATGTTATAAATTAGTATGTGCGATACTTGTGGTATTGTAAAAGAATTGTTGCGTTTTTGTTGGAAAAGTCTGGCCATCGGTCGCGACAACAGGCGACCACGCCTGAAGAACACATAAATCTATCAGACTGAAACGTAGTGGATTAGCCACATAAATTTTGTTAGTGCGAGTTGTTACTTGACCTCATAAATAGAAAGGTCTCTCTGATATGTTACGTACTGTCCACTCGTATTAGACAGATAAAGATACACCTAGTTATAATGAAAAGCTACTTTTCTATGATGTTTTCTTTTACCACTGAGTACCTTAATAAAATTCCAAAGGAAAGTAAAAAATGGAAGGTACAATATACATAGGCACTGCTCTGCATGTAAAGGTATCTACTTCAGTACGAATAAGTATTTTTTTCTTTGCCTATAGGTACTTAAGTTATCGGTGTACTATACATATTTAATGCTCGTTTCTTTAGTGCGTAAACATCAAATAAGTGAGTAGGTAACATTTATACAAAAAGTGTCTAAGAGTACTTGGTTTTCAACGCGCTCGCGTAATTTATGTATGACGGCGCAAATGCCAATTTATTGCTGAGTAATGGCACCGTTTGGAGATCTGCAAATGGGCTAGTCGAGTAAGAAGAGAAATGGTTTGAAATGTTCGCTGCTAAATGTATTTATAATTTATTTATCGGCCATGTTACAAATCCCAATTGTTATCGCCAGTTGCTTCTGATACCAATTTTGGAGTTGAGTAATGAGAGCGGGAGTTTAATGATGGTTTTGTTCGATTTGGAAGTGTTTCATTAATTTCTGTTTTCATTGCATAATATTTAATTCAATAGGTACGTATAGGTACACGTATTACTCTTCCAATTATTTTGGCTATTCAATAAAATTAAACTACGATATTATTTAAAGTTATCTAATAGTAATTAGCTAAAATTACCTAATATCGACACAACTGTTACTAGTCTAAACCATTTAACAGCGCACTGGCCGTATGAAGCGATAGTAACAATTTTAGTAAATCACCAAAACGGTAGCCAAATTGGGGATATCGTATAACCGGACGGTGCCGGACAAATGTATTAGTTCGGCGCATTTACATCGACTCATGTCGCTATTGACCGTTAGGCGTTAACTACACAGGTTGACTTATTCGTACTATATGTTTTAATGGCATGCCTGTATGCCGTGTATAATGTGCTGTCAGATATGTATAGGTACCTAAAGTGTAGAGCCGATATTATGCTCGGTACAGTTTGGACCTGAATAACATGTCTCGAAAGGAAGTCGTAGGAAGTCGTAAAAGCGGCTACTGTACGCCTATTGCAGGGCTGATTTAGGGAGCAAGGCGCCTACTCCGAAATACGAAACGAAATGCTTCGGCTGACGGATCATACATTTTGCTACTCCGAAAGTGTTTCGAAAGTGTTCTATTCTTTCGAAGTAGGGTCCTCGAATGAAGACTCGTCCAATCACAACTAATCGGATCCGAATTTCGAATCCAAAGCACTTTTGGAATAGGAAAACGTACCATCCGTCAGCCGAAGCATTTCGTTTCGTATTTCGGAGTAGGCGCCCAGGGGTGAGTATGACACTGAATCGCCTGGAATATCGTGATGTGCGTAAGATTGCAGGCGATAATTCCTTAACAGTCTCCCCAGCAAGCCTACTCACATCTCAAGGAAGCGGTTCAGTGTGATCCCCATCCACGTCCAAGACCCTTATAGGTCCTTGTCTTTGTAAATAAAAATCATTTCAAAAGAAAATAAATAGGCAGCTCTGTGAGTTTAAATAAATAAATAAAACAAATTATTAAGCAAAACCAACAAAAATGATTTTTTTTACGTGTTCAGAACTAACTAGGAAGAAATATCTTGATGTCTATTTACTTTCCCAAGACCAGATTACAGACAGTATTTACCTTAAACATAGTCAAAGTCAAGAAGCAATTTATTCGCTAAAATGAAGTTTGTAATTTTAATAGAGGGTCCTTGGCGCCCCGCGAGATTTGGCCCTTTGAGCGAGTGGTCGATTACAAATTGCTTTTTCCAAAATAATTTTACTCTATCATCGCTGGTAGATGCAAAATTAAACAGTTAATCTAAGATTTCGTTCAATTTTTCTTGCCTATTTTTATGATTGTCTCGTATAGGTACTATATAATAATATAATAATAATATTATAAAGAGGTAAAGTTTGTGAGTTTGTTTGTAGGAAGTAATCTCTTGAACTACTGAACCGATTTTGAAAATTCTTTCAACAGTAGAAAGCTACATTATTCCCAAGTAGCTAGTGTATAAATAAAAAATAAAAAATCGAATTATAAATATGCAATGCGTTCTATTTGGAGAGTTTTGGGGGATTTCTGTTACAACCTACCTATTCTTCCTAGGGTTCCTAGAGAATAAAGAACAACACCTGGTGGATAAATAAATTAAGATTCCTAACACAATGATAGCACCTTCCTCCTAATTACTAGTTTAGTTGTTGTTCGCGTACGTATATATGTTTTACAATAGCCAAACAATGAGGCGCCCATTTAATCTAACTTTGCCAGCTCTGGGCAACAGGGCGGTGGGCAGAAAGAATGGTCACGCCTACACAAAGAAAACACGACGGCCACTAATTAATTAACCAGTATTTCTTCATCACAATTTTGATGAAATTACCTACTGCCAATTTCGGAGCGAAACGAACAAACTCCGATTCATTCTGTTCGCATTAGGTAATTCTACTGGAAATCGTTTTTCGTTTTATCTTTTCTCAGAAAATTAGTATAATGCCATAGCATAACCATAACAGTTTTTTTTCCACAAGGACTTACATTATTATGACCTATTGCGTAATAATTCAGTAGAATTTCGCCTTCTGAAAGAAAACATGTATTGATTGAGACGGTGCTTTAATTAAACATTGCCTTTATACAAAATTAGTAATAGTTATCAATTATTTCGTTATTGATTGTCCAAATCTTCGTAAAAAAGTGACAATAAAATCTATAGAAGAAGATAAATCTTTTATGTACGATAAAATCGTACAACGCGTTCGTGAAAGTGTATGGACAGAACGTCGGTAGATGTAAAGCCGCAAATATTTGTTTCTTTGAGAGCCCTTGCTCTTTGTTTAGAAATCCCCACATACTGTTTTGATTTAGGTATCTATTGTCGCGTAGGTAGTTAGTTATATTATGGCAAATAAGTACACATCACGTAATGACAAGGAGAAACATGTTGTTCGCAATAATTATGAGCGGTTTTACGTATACCATACCATATAAGGACCAAACCAAAGGATCACTGATTCGATGCGAAAACCTAAAGGTGGTGGACCTTACGTAAGACCGGTGTTACGGGGCGTAATGTAACGTGTTACAAAGCGAGCATTCGTGCAGTCAGTACGTGGAAACAAGCACGAACATGCGAGCAACGAAAACGATTTTAGGACACGGCGTAGCGTTCATGTTACATTACGCCACGTAACACCGCTCAGTACCCACCTTTAGGTATTTGCCTAGGTACCTAATCTGCATAAATAACGCTAATTTTTATTAGGACATCTCTAGGTCTATCCTTCTTTCCATACTCCTTCCGCACTTGCTACTTTTAGCATCGGCGATCGGCGATCGGCGAAATGCGACGCAGCATCGATACGTCACAAAATCGCCGGTCGCCGATGCTAAAAGTAGCAAGTCTGCGGAGGCCCTAAGCCAGTCTGAGAAGGTACATAATGGTAGGTATACCAAGTCTGTTTACTATTAGGTACCTATGTGCTTTTAAAACGGTAATTTAATTTTAAAAATATTTGATTGACACGACACTAGACATATTCTAGGCAAACTCGAAATCACAAAACCTGGAGTATGCTCATGAATGAGCTCTTGCAGCTCTTGTCGTTGACGGATACAGAGGTCGTTATAGCTCTATACAGCCTTCCGCTTCTAACGAGCACTGACGCTACCCAACAGTTGCTTTATTGCGGAAAACCGGTGTATTGAATTGCTTCCGGTTGATTTGAGATAAAAAATGTCACTCCATCAATGCATAACACACTGAATGAGAATTTCCTTATATGAATCTTTTCATAGGACAGGTGGCAAACAAGCGTACGGCCCGCCTGATGTTAAGCAGTTACCGTAGCTAATAGATGTTTGCAATACCAAAGGCATTGCTCGCACGTTGCTGAGGACGGAGGCTTGGGGGGAGGGAGGTGACGGGGGGAGGGGGTTGGGCTTAAATAAGTCAGCTCAGGAATCGTTGGGATAATATACTGCGCATTTTACGCATTCATTTAGCTTCACTTTGTTTCGCATGGAAATATAGCTCACACAGACGCGCAGCAATTAGCCATGGCGGGTTGAACAATACAGTGACACTTGAACAACCACACCATCCAGCGAAATGTACACAAACACCTATAAGTTGAAACAATAATGCGTCCCGGGGTAGCATAATTAAGAAACTTTTTTTGCAACACCATAACATTTTTCATTCCCCGCCACGGTCTGAATATTTTGCACGTTAACACTTTTAACGCTGTGTACCCTAACGCTGCATTCACATTATAAAGACGACAACATATTTTTTTTTTTTCACAGATAATGGCTGTATTCGGCATCCGTATGCCGTGAAATGTTCGATGAAACATATACCTACTCCTAGCGTCCCATAGAGAAAGAACTTATCTCAACAACTCAAGTTATTCCAAGGACAATGCAATCTTCAAATATCACGGCAAAGGTTGGGTATGTTATGATACTAGATGAGGTCAGGGATTTGACAATTTCGAACCACTTTTGAACCGAGCTCGTAAAGTGTTCTCAAGCATTGAAATTCACAACTGACCGCTCATCCAAGAGGCCGATATTTTATAGCTAAGCGCTCAAATGTAATGTGAAATTCCTACAATATAGATCGCGAGGCTTCTCTTTAAACATCCCCGGGCGTCAGGTCGCCGGCCGGGCTGCTTTGTTTACGTTCTACGGACCACTACGTGATGTATTATACTCCACTGCGAGAACACAGCTTCCCTAAATGAAAATAAGTGACCTAACGTAGCTGGAGCACATCGTGTTTTCAAAATTTCCATAAAATATTCCAGTTTATAGAGTAAATTAATTTAATTTGAAGATATCACTGCCAATAGCTTATCTTTATTATTATAATGCTTGAAACTGTGTAGTCGATTATAATAAGGTCCTAAAATTAGTTTCTGTAATACCAGCAGGTACCTACGCCTATTTAGGTTGGTAGCAAAGTTAAAAAAAATATCTTAGCGGATCATTTTAAATATAAACAAGTAGACATAATCCGTAATTTCTTTTTTTAACTACCCTAGGTCACTATAACATACGGAATCAGTCGATAAAAGTTTGCAATATAAAAGCCTCCCTACATAGATTTTCAAGACCGACTCAGGTAGAAAACCGGCCGATGTAAAGCCGCAAATATTTAGTTTTAGATAGAACCTTTGCTAGTAAATTGAAACTGAACTTTAATGAGTAGGTACCAAAGGTATCTTACCTACTTCGTAGTTCATGAATGAGCGTGTGAACCAGTGTCGGGGATACGTCGACTGCAACTCTTGTCAGTGACGGATGCAACTGCACAGAGATCGTTACGGCTTCAACATCAAGCTTATAGCTTTGCACTTTTAACGAGCACTGCCGACCGTTTAGTTCTTTTAAAAAATACTACAGCTCACAGTAATCTGAAAAAGGTACCAAATCTTGTAACAAGGAGATTTCTTATAAAATATGTTGCAGTAATAAATAATTTTGTTTTGTGTATCAGTGAATATTAATTTCATTATTCTTTTTATTCATACTAATTACTATTTACTTTTTTTAAGTAGCATAAGTTGCAACCGTATTCAATCACTCAAAAGAAACGCATTGGTCCTTATAAGATAACTTCTTATTGCAACCTTGGTTTACTTGTGAGCTTCGCCATGGGTTTATTTGTTTAATTGCTTTAGTTTTAATTTAATAATATAAATAAGGTATTAAAACCAAAAACTAATTGTACAAGTAGACTAGCACATTCGTTCGACGATAGCAGCGCATCCCACAGTAATTAGTACAGCGCAACTTACCGAACAATAGCACAACCACACTCACGACGACAATATCTAGTTGAAACTATAGCACGCCCGGAACAGTGTAATTTAATAACTTTTTGGCACTAGAATGAGATAGCAACTCAAATATTATTGAGAATCAAATGTATCATGAACGAAAAGAATACCTATATAGACCATACTTAATCTACTAAACCAAATACAGTAGCTTCATTAAAATAACCAGGACTGAAAGTTTATTCTCCCTCAGAATTATAATAAATACCCTGGTATTTCTATCTCTGTGACATACGTAGTTCGAGAATTCGCTATCGCATATTCGAAGGAAGATGTATGTTTAGGAATAATTCTCATGGGTAAATTAGTTAGCCTAGTTGCAGACGTACATTACGATGCTAATTAGTATGGAAATGCAAAGCCTCTATACAGGCCGTTTTAATGTTAATTTCAATCACAACGGGCGCGGACCACTCTATACTTGTAATACATATATATACATATTTATTTCGTTTGTTGTGAGAACTGCTATAAAATGAAACGGAACTTGTGTCCGGATCCGTATTTCCAGAACGCTACATCCCCAGTGTCTTCAAAGCAAAATTGAATGAGGATCGTCTCGGCAAAGCGTATTCTATCTCAGACTCTACCTTACTATCATACAAGACAGACCTAGAGAAGTAAAAACAATACAAACAATATTTCTGTGAATAATTACCTACAGAAATATTTTTTTCACAGACCTAGACTTTACCTACAATAATAATTACAAAGTGAATGTATATATTTTACATCTCGTACGAGGAACTAAATGATGCTCTTGTATGTATGTAAATAGAGTATTAAAGGAACTAAAAGGTGGTTTATCAGCGGTGAGCTCCCGTCAGCTCTCAGGAGCTCTCCCAAATAAATGCAAAACGGATGCAAATCCGCGGTTGGTGAAGTGGTCAAGAAAACTAGTTGCCGAATTACGTTGCTATATGTCACTGGCAAGCTTTATGAAACTTCAAAGGTAAAGGTAAAGTATGTATAAAAATTTAAAATGCGCGCCCCATCGTCATACATCTCAACCTTGCGATAAATATCCAGAGACAAAGAAACCCCTTAGACACTCTGCTTTGACTACAGTATTGCCAACGTGACGAGGTTAAGAAAAAAAAATGCTTTGCTGAGTAGTAGAAACAATGTTCATAAAAAATGTACGTCATGTTTAAATGTGCCATACTATATATATTTATCTAATAATAAGTACTCCCCATAAGTACTCTCTTACTTGTTTAATTATTACACTGATTTATGTGCGATTAAATGGACGAGAGCTTTTTGAATGTGGAATAAATACTAAGATTTCGGTATAAATTCAATAGCATATTAAGCCCGCCACATACATACGGAATTTTCCGTACGGAATTGCGTTTCGAAACATCAAATCGGGGATTCCGAACGCAGTTAATCCATCCAAATGTATGGACGTATCGCGTTCGGAAACCCCGATTCGATATTTCGAAACGGGATTCCGATTCGGAATTCCGTATGTATGTGGCGGGCTTTATAGTGTGTTAATTGGCAGAAAATATTAAATCCTGTGATGTTTTGAAAATAATTGCAGCATTAACTTAATTAGGGCGAGCGTATGAAGCCATTTTAAAAACTAAGAAAACGCGAAAGCTTTCATTAGTGTTGGGAGATCAAAGCATCGTCGTTTAGGAGGGAAAACTTTCATATACCTATTACTTAGTTATTACAGACATTTAAAGACGTTTTTTGAGCTTGAAAATACACAGAATCCTAAAGACCAAAAAAATCTGGAGTTTTTATGGTTAGGTTAAGGTAGGTTCAGGTAGTAGGTAGGTAGGTAGGTGCAGTAACATGTTTACATCTTCATTCAACTAGATATCCCCAAAATATCCCAGCTCCCTACAAGACAGTAGTTTATGAGTACGTGTACTTACTTAAGTATTACAATGGGCGGACAATGACTCGCATTTAATCTAACTTTCTCTCCCTTGGTCAGCAAACAGGAAGAAATGGCCACGCCCACACAAAGAAAACACGACGGGCGCTAATTAATTAACGACTAGGTGCCGACTTAGTTCATTATTACGATTGCGCCTAAATTTGGTCCCTCTGTGCCTTTCCACATCCTATTATGCCCCACTCAACGTGCGAGTCATGCCTTTGCTATTGCAAGTATCTATAGACTATATACCTAAAGGCGGGCCGTACGCTTCTTGTTTAAAATAAATATTAGTTTCCTCGATTCCAATTAAATTGCGATTCATGTTCTTTCGTTGACCTTAGTATCTCGGTACCTTTGTAATTGTGTGCTTTTTAACTAGGTACTCACACCATAGATCTATATTATATACATTCGTGGGGTACTCACACAGCATGGAAGTAGGTAGGTATACATACCTTCTGCCCCAAATTAAGGAAGCCACTTTTATATTGGCATAAAAAAAGATCAGCAAAATTATTTTTAAGGTAATTGTAGATGGGTTTTGTTTTTTTTAGTTTGGCAGGTAATTTATAGGACCTTATAAATCACCCATCGCCGTCTTACGTAAACTTTGTTTTGATCGTCATCTAAAAGGAATAACACTGAAACAAAAAAAAACAGAAAAAAAACATCCAAGTATATTAGATAAAACATGAACAAACTGTTAGGGCCAACTACAAGCTTTCCTAACTGGGTTAGAGAGTCCGTGGCCGGCGCCGGCGGTCGGTGTAAAGCCGCAAATATTTGTTTCTTTGAGAACCTTCGCTCTTTGCGCTAAAATTGGTTTGGGGTTCTACATGCTACTAGCCTGATGATATTTATTAGGTTGGCTTTGTTCTGTACACATATTTTTGCGAAGGCCATCATACATAGGTACCTACGGCCGTTAGATGTTTAACAAAAAGCTTCTTCATCAAAATAATATTTTTATTCTTTGCATATTCTACAAGTATAGGCGGTGGTATAAGTAGTATATCCCTTATTTAGTTACTCTACTGTGCCCTACTTTACGAGTATTACCTAGACATCGTGATCTACGTCTTGATAATGCTCAATAAATTATATTATAATAAATCTATTAACGTATACCTACCTACACAATGCGGCTCTTCATTCTCAAGAGACTTACAATTAATCAAAGTTGACCCAGTAAAAAAACTAATTTGCCTAGGTGCCTAGTAGGTAAGTATACTAACTGCTATTTTAAGATTGATCATAGAAACTGAAAAAAATTACAGCCCTTGGGCTCAAAACTGCATACTAGCGACACCTAGTAGCAGATCAAATAGTTTCATAAACCCTACTCTACTGATAAACGAGTTTCATACATTTTGTTGGGCAGTTATTTTCACATCGTCTAGCATGTTTCGAGGTTTGAAGTGCCATCGATCACTGAGTGGACGAGAGTTTACTTACTGGTGATCTCATAGTTGCAATGCAGCACTATACTATAACAAGTGTACTTACATCATTGACAGGGTTGATGAGCAATTAAACTTATAATTACCCATAGTTTACAGCTAGCCATGTGCTTACTAGGATTCTCTATACAAACTTTCATCCCAGGATGAAAGCTTGAAAATTTCTCAAAACGCTACTGCTTATTATCTGGTGATCTTTTAGCATTAACAGGGCCAGGGTTAATATTACCCAAGATAAAACCACTTTCATTTGTGTAAATTCTCATAAGTTTCAGATTATAGTCACTTATTCACTTAACTTACCGGTTGATAATACCTAACATCTATTTATGGTTTGAAACACCAAACTTATGACGTTCTAGTTTACCGCTATGATATCCCCAACGGCTTCAATTTCTATACAGCTTAACTGAAGTTCAGACTCAGCATATTTTCATTTATACAAACTATGTAGCGTTTAATAGACTGAAAAGTTAACTGAGGTACCTACTTATTAAAGTTTTAGAAATTATTTCGAACCTATAATAAACATAATTGGTCTTCATAGGTTATTATTATTACCCGGATACATAGCCTCATCATGAAAAGTAGGTACATTCTACTTGTTGTACATTGTACTTGTTGTACATTAAGTAAGTATTATTTATTTTAAATTTGAAAATGAACTTAGTACCTACCCGATGTGTTTGATAAAGGTACATAGCAACTCGAAGCATAATAAGCACACACGAGCGTATGAGATAAAGTCTCTGAAATATAAACTGAAACAATAATGGGCCTCGGGGAACATACTTTAGAAAAGTTTTCGGTAACATCATTATAATTTTTTCACACCCGTCATGACAGTCTCGTAAATAAGTACAAAAAGAGACTAACTGTAGATGCTCCACAGTACCTATAGGTATAACAAATCTATATTTTATTGAAAATAAAAAATGTGAAGTATCTTTAATTATTAGAAAGTACCTAGGTACCTACTCATACATCCATAGCCAATGAAACTCAAATAACTACTTAAGCACGTCTATACTCTACTTAATGTTAAATGATTAGACATCATCAGCCTATTCAAATGAATAACTATGAACAAGGCTCTTTGAAGACCTGCTCAAAGAAGTCTATAGGTACTTAAGTGTCTGTACTGTGGTATACAAGCATGAAATAAGGCTTTTACAGTGGTCGAACGGCATCGTACCCTAAACTCGCATGTAAGACGTTAAAGCGAGTGTTTAAAAATTTAAAGTGGAGCTTCCGTCGACATACATCGCGAGGCTTTCCGATAAACATCCCCAGGCGTCGGGTCGCTGGCCGAGCTACTTTGTTTACGTTCTACGGACCAGGCGTGATGCATTTTATTACGCTGCGTGGACACTGACTTGGTAACTCAAAATAAGTGACCCAACTTCTTGCCTTTGACGTTGTATTGATAAATGACGATGGACATATAGGTAGTACAAACGGTGCAGGGCCTAGATGGGAATTTTAATATAAATTTTAGACGTTAGCTAAGCTTTATGGCTTTATCGACCGCGGCTCTTAACGTAAACAACTTTTCGTATAAACCAGGTAACTAGATAATAAATGACAAAACTTGACAGGATATTATTTGGTATCATTAAAATTCCCGCACGAAACTTAAACAAGATTTCCTGAAGCTTGCAAAGTAAATAATCGCGGTACAAGCTGTAAATATACCTTTGTAAATAGATACCTTTATATAAAATAAATAATGAAGTAAACTCACAGTTTGTCGACATGTGGTTAATTGTAGCGGAACGTATTTAATTTTAATTTGCTGGCATTGTTGGCGGTGAACGACAACGGCGGTGTCGAACGCTGCTGGCGATTATTCGATTAAAAGGGATCTATTTGTTGTAGCCTCCGAATTGATGTTTGTACACAACTTTACAGAGCTGCGCTACGTTAATAAGGGCTTCAAAGTTTAGCAGGATTTTACGGAGAGCAAATATTCTAACTCGCTCGATGTTTAATCACGTGGAGGGAGCAATATCAACAGGTTATATTTTAAGACAGGTGTGTACCTACCTGTGGCTGTCGTTAAACTTTTAGAGTAGGTACATAAGCGGGGTTAGGGGGTCCGAACCCACTAACCTACGCAAAAACACGAATCGTCGCCTTAACCTTATATCTCCTACGTCTTTCCCTATCTTTTCTATCAGTGCCTCAAAATAGTACCTTGTACCCTTTGTAGGTACATTGTTAGACGCTTTCATGTGAAACGAAAGCTATGTAGTTACCTATATGTAGGCGTAATTTTGAAATATTCTTAAGTCAATTCATTTCATTTCACAGTCCAATGTACACAGAACAGACTATCGGTAGGGGTTTTTGGGATGCTGTAAACATATTTTTATCTCGCACGGTTGTGCAATGCAGTGACATCGCGAATTTTATTCCTACACAGAGAACATTAGCGCATGGCGTCCTACATTCTACATACTGCGCAGTTAACTGCTAATAAACTTTGTTATGCAGAAATGAATTTATGCTGAGGCACGCTTGTTAAATATAAAATAGCTAAGTGAACAATTACATTAGGTTGCTGCACGGATAAAAATGAGATAATTATCAGTAGGGCACAAATTATACAAAGTGTACAGTATTTTTTTTATATCAAGAAATAATTCAATGTTGCCTACTATAAACTATAAACCCCAAATTTATCAAAAGTTATGATGGACTTACACGGGCATTACAAATCACTTTTGTTTCTAGAAATGCTTTGTAAAATCATTGTAAACTGGCCAAAAACTCTATAAAGGGGGTTAATATAAGTGGAAGGACCTACGTCGTCGGTAGAAGTAGACGACAGAAATAATAAAATTCAAACATTACTGTTAGCTTCTTGGATTGTATGTTTTATATTTAGGTCACTTCGTGGAGCTCCAATAAGACGATAACTTGTTGCACTATTTGTTTATTTCTATTTAAATGGCGAGAAAACACAATATAAGGGCACGGTACAGCGAATCAGTTACATAATCGCGTCCAACTAACTATCATGTTGCCAGACATTAAAATTCTATTCTGTTGGGTTGCCAACATTACACCGAGATGATAGTTTGAAGGCGTTGCACTTAATGTTTTCGAAGGCTCTGCTCAACGGGGATATAGCTCAGTGGCAGAGCAATCGACTGCAGATCGATAGGTCCCCGGTTCAAATCCGGGTGTCCCCTTCTGATGTTAACACATTAATTCATTTTAAATACAACTTTGGTATTTTTTGGTTATTTTTTATGACTCGACAAAGATTGTCACGGCAGGCAGGTAAGTAACATTTTTTCGTAGCAATTTGTAAAACCAAAGTAAATAGGTACATTTCATAATTTTACGTACATAGACAGGCTTTCCTACATACCTTTTCCAACTATAGTAACTATATGAGTTTATCATCAAAAAAAGTTTTACCAAACTAAAAGTTTTTCCAAGACATTCATAAAAGGAAAGTTTATGTGGTATGGAAGTCATGCGATAGTTTCATTCGATGGATTGTCACGCGAGCGCACCAGGGTAGGTACCAACAGGGGTTACCTATTCCCATTGCATTGGTCTTTTGTACCTTAACTAGTTTTGTTCATGTAATTCAATGGGATTTACATTAGGTAAAAAATATTATACCTATCTAGGTAGAGAAAAGTGTATAAGTAGTGATTTATCAATCCAAACAAATGTTTTGTCGTAAAGATAAACATAATCACGCACTATTATATAAGTACTATAAGTATGAGTAGCTAGTTGGGGTGCCAGTGCTTAAAAGTTTTAAAATATTATTTAAGCAATTTTATTTATCACTAGCTTCTGCCCGCGACTTCGTCCGCGCAGAATTTAAAATAAAAAAAACTTTCATCCCCTTTTTAATACCCTTAGGGGTGGACGTTCGAATACCCCTTTCTTAGTGGATACCTACACTTCACAAAGAACACACCCTCCAAATTTAATGTCTCTAGAACCAGTAGTTTAGGCGGTGCGTTGATATATCAGTCAGTCAGGACTTTGCATATTATATGTATAGATTATCTAACGGAAACGGAAATGCAACAGTCACGTGTTAGGTCTTTCAAAGTTTTAAGTGGCACGTTAAAAACAAAGAAAGATTTGATCCCACAAAGCAACATTTTATAATCTCTTTATCCAATAAAGCCTCGAAGCCAATTTGGAATAAAGAGTGAGCAGTTAAAGCCCAAGGTAAAAACACGTCCTCGATGCCCGCCACCTCGCTAAGCCACGTACTTTTCATGTAAATTTTAAGCTGTCGGTTTTTGCGAGGATTTCTACCAAATTCAAATTGTTGAGACAATTTTCGAGCTAACTGCGGTCAGTCACGCACGTTTTTAAAATGTATTTACTCGTGCATAATATCGGGCATCTAATGAAAATACTTGCGACGTGGCTGTCTCCTAAATATACAATACCTATACGTAGGTGCCTAACAAACTGTATGAACTACCAGACATTTAAATCACTGTTGAAGTTTTAAAACTATACACAAACTTACATTAAAAATGAATCTCCAACATTAATACCCAACTTTGCTAATAATACTTTGCGCGGAAATTCTCAGCGCTAACCATTTCATATAAAGAGATTGTTCAACAGAAAAAGTTGGCAAATTTGTCTCGCCCGGGGCACACATTATCTCTGCTCATATTACGTTATAAATGGGTGTGATTTAACAGAAGCCGCTGTGACTGTTAAGAGAACACCTTTGTTAAGTTCTTTTCGTATATATGAAATTACATAGGTAACAGAATAATACGCGATTTGTATGAAAATATCAATGATGGTACTTCACCAAATGATGTCACTTTAATTTTATACTCGTATAAATCTTCACATGAAATTTAGCTTAAGTTTGTACAACTGGGTAAAGATTTATTTTATTCATTTTTCTTGCGGAGTCGGCAAATCCCTCTGCGAACAGGGGTCTAGCTTGCAGTCGTTATATTGCACTTTCAGCAGCTAGGATCTACTGAGCTTTAGAATTTCGGCTGCTAAAGTTAAAATAATAGGTAGTTTTGCTTCTATGCGCAAATAAAATAAGCCCCGTTTCATATGTTTAGGGCCTATATGAAATGGGTTTTCAGGAACATTTTACCTAAGTTATAAATTATTAATTAAGTAAGTATAGTGATACTGAACAGACACTAATATAGTCTTTTTATAGTTAATATTCTACTTTTGATGTTGCTACAATGATAAGCATCAAATTATGTAGATATCGACTTTACTTGAATTCAGAGCTACAGTGTAGGTTTATTACTTTCATGGTTGCTGATAAAGAATGTAAACAAAAAACCGATAAAAGAATAATGTTTATAACTTGCAAATTAAAATCAAGGCGGATCGTCGTACACTTTCTGAATTCTTTTTAAACTGAATCATGCTACTCCCATGTGATAACATTGCACAAACATGGCTGTTTTTCATGGTAAAGTTAAATATTACTTACAAATTCACGGTAAAACTATTTAATTTTATACTTCTCTATGCTCAATCCATAAAATGTTATCTTGTATTATTTACAGGTCTTGGCTTCATGGATCATTGCATTTGGTGACACGATTGGAGACAAAACACGTAAGTTACCTCAAGCCTTTATACGTAAGTCACGTCAAAAGTTCATCACGTAGGCATTTTTTTAAAACGTGACTTTTAAACTGCAGTATATATTTTTAGTTAATCTTAAGATTGGGTTTGATTTAACGCAAGGGAATAATGGAGCCCCTTCCCTACGGATTCGAGATTTCGAAGGTATTTAAACTATTGCTTATGAGTAGACTCTTTAGATGCAGAGTATATAAAATGTACCAATTTCAGATAACATAGAATTCAATCCTAGAGCAGATGAGCACAGTGATGAGAAACATCCTACCAGTCCAAGAGCCGACTCTCTGAGCGACAGTGATGGCAAGAATTCGGATAAGAGTAAAGAGGGCGGCAGAAGCGCGAAGTCTGGAGAAGAAGACGACGATGATGATGAATGTAATGTTTCTATTTCAACTATAAATAATTCAAAGAATCGATTAAAAGATAAGATAAGAGGCAAAAGACATCATGGTACAAATTACCTATAGTTACTGCATGTCCACAAAATCCGCGGTCGGCGTAAATTGATAGGTAGTTTGAGAAAAGCATCTAATGAAAACGACATGGATATATCGCTTGTCTGGAAAAATTGGTAGATGGGCTCTCTCTGGTACCCATATTTAGCAAAAGGTCATCAGAAATATCCACTGATTTGTATATTTGCAAGTAGTAAAGAAACTTGTTAAAATTCCAGATTCTGAAAACGACAAACAAAGAAGCACAAGAGGTCTGAAGCCTGGGGATTATGAACCTGAGGGTGAGTTAAATTTGTTATTACAAGTAAAGTGGTATAAAATAAAACTACTCTACTCTTCTACTTATAATTTCTAATTCGCAGAAAATCCCAAACTACATGGAAAGTATGTGCCGGAATCGGATTCAGAACCAGCCAGCATGTAGTGAACATTAAACAGATCCGCTTGTTAGTTTGTCTTTCAAGTTTAACTTGTTTATATCAGAATAGTAGCTAACAGCACCTATGTTAACATCAATGGCGGCGTCTTCATCAGGCGCATGCCTCGCGCGAGCACTCACTTTTGACGTCGGAACGCATAGACGTAATGTCATAATATGAGTGCTCGGGTGAGGCATGCGCGCCATATGGACACATCTAATAAACCATACCTACCAGTCTATTTTTTTATTTTAATGAATTATTCAATACTCGGATTCCAACTTCGTTCAATTTTAGCTACGATTCGATTTATTTGATTAGGCTCAAGAATCTCCTATCGTGATTTCTTCCTATATTGATTTTTGCGAGCTATTGTCGAACCCCACATAAATAATGTATGTGTTGAAACTCGCGACCTTTTATTGCTTTGATGCGCTATAAACTCTACTTATGTCAGGAAATAAAAAAATCTGATAGCGCCTGTTACAGGTATATATAAATAACCTACATTGAATTTCAGGGTTATTATTATTACACAGGAGACGTAAAATCGTCATACATACTTACACGTGCGTATCTTAATATATATTATGACATAAATGTAGACTGGTTCAAGGTAGTAAAATCTGAGGTCCATGGATACACATACAGAGAATAGGTATACAAATTAGTACCTGCTACCTTATTACTAATTAGAACACGCAAGTAAACTACGCCGAGGTATAACGCTCATCTGCTAACGACAGAATGTTGCATGCAATCTGGCAACTGTCAGAGGTCGGTGGAGGGTTGGTCGAGTTCACCGCAAGATATTGCAAGAGCCTGCAAAATTACACTATTAAGCTGAATATATTGCGCTCCACAACGGCTGGGTGGCGAATCTGAAACTTTATAATCGATTTATTTTATAATAAGTACCCACATATATCGCGGAGATAAACATTCGCCACGTACATTCTCTGGGAACTGGGTCTGTTTTTATTACATAGAGAGTATTATTGAAAGCTTTCGATTTGTGAATTCTAAAAGTGGTAGGATCTGAGAGAGATTTAAAGTTTTCAGGACCCAATGCACAATCCTAAACAATTTAAGTACCTAACTAAAAAGTATTAGTAGAAAATATGAGGAATGTCTGTTTATTTCAGCTATTGTAGAGGTTCCTATTTCCCTGGCTAAGCAATTTCATTCTTACCCACTATAATAGCTTATCCCGAGCAAATGCGATAACATCTAACAAGCTCTTGTAAACGCAGTCTTTCTCCGCGATATTCTTAACGAGGTACTCGGCAAAACTAAACCCCTCAATTGTCTTGATAATGTTTGTAGAGCTCCGTGGTTTAGATGTCCAATAGCAACTCATTTAACTAACATCAAACGGGATAATCACTTCTGAGACGCTTGTCTAGAAGTTAAAGTGGACTGAAAATCACCTCAAATGGTGGATCATTTAGGATCATTTGCCCGAAATGTGGCGTGACCCACACTGACGGGGCTACGGAAGAATAACAATCAGTCAATTTTATACTTAGATATTCCTCAAATTAGGGATATTTAGCCTATAAAAGTGGTTAGTGGGGCGGAATAGGCATCTAGCAACGAAAAATTGCATGAATGTGCTAAGAATAATGTAAAACACTCTGCTTATGTTTTGTGTAAGGTTAAGCCATTGGTTGATGAGGCAAACCGTACACGAGATTAAGAGGAGTCACGGGCGTAAATTTACCTTATGCATAGTTAATTCAATGATATTCGGGTCTTAGATTGGGTATGAGGATTAAAGCTGGGAGTCTCCTGAATGAATTAATTCAAGTTTATAATATCCACATTCTAACGTTTAGGATCAAAGAATGGTCAACTCTTCAACATTGCAAAGGGAATTTAGGAATATAGGTAGTTATTAATGACACTTGGATCTCTCCGCCGATTTTAGAGATATGTAGGTAGAAACTTGCCGTCATAATAGTCCGCCAGTCGACAGCGTTGCGTACAGCCATCGATGTATGCCGCAGTGGGTGTTGATAGATACCTGTTAAGGGCTGGCAATCCAGCGTACCAACAGATGTGACATTGGTGGGAACCTTGTTTCCATCCGTGGATTTGTGTTTAGTTTGGATTACATCTGCTGTCTACATGGATGGCAACAAGCAAGGTCACCCCTGTTAGAACGCTGGATTGAAACCGTCAAGCCTCCCTATTAGTGTCATTCACGCGCTAAACAAGACAATGGTTTCCATACATTCTGTATAATACGGCAATAATTTGTTAAAATATACCTGTGTAAAGCCGCGTCAATATAGCCTGAAACGAATCCGCGTAGCCGCCCAGTGTTCTCTACGTGCGTAGCATAAGCGCTAACATAATAGCCGCAATTAAATCCGGACACAGAGAATCACTGATGCATTTAAGCACCTAATGTCGGTAGTCGTAAGTAAATCGCTTCTAAAATCTAATTTTCAGTTTGGGACCATAATGCAGCCCCCCGCAGTCGAGCTTGTAATCTCAGCTTGTAAAATGGTCGCAGCACATTAGGGACTAGAAATTTAAACTTTGATAAAGCTGGAACAACCTAATGTGTGTTCTTCCATGTAAAAAGTTTTATACCTACACCTACTCGTATATCGGTATATTGTCAATTCCAATTAAAGTTTATGGCCTCCATGACTACCTACCGACAATTTGCATACACATAATATCATAACGTGTACTCGGGCAAGGTATGCGAGGCATCTGGACGCACCAATTGAATCCAAAAATATTTTTTACGACAGCCCTGCAGGATCGTACTGCGTTGTATTTACTGTACCTAACTACGTCAACAAATTGTGGAAGCCTATAAAGTTAATTAGCATACCTGGAGTCCATTTTCCGGGAGACGCGGCGGTACCAAAGACACAGCGGAGATGCTGTTATCCGGTCCGTCGCGCACCGCAAGTCGGCTGCCATCCGCCCCGGCCGGATTAAAAGGTGCAATTTAAACAGATTCCTTTCGCCATCCGAGTAAATCCAGATTGCGGGTAATCGCCCCTCATTTTTAACACAAAGGGTTCTATGGGAATAAGATTTAATGTTGAGAGGTAGGTAGGTACTTAATAGGTATACCTACCTACTACTGCTTAAAATGCTTCTTGGAACATTGCCTTATATTACTAGACTTACTAATATACAAACTTATGTTTTATTTAAATTTTCAAGTAAACCAGGATTTTCCTCTAGGTAAAGGACTAAGTACTTACGTAGGTCTGAAGCTGAAATACCTACCAGTGATTAAAGTGATGAAGGGTTTGAAAGCCGAAGTCCGGGGGGGGGCAGTGAAACACCTGGATACGCCCATGTACCTACTCTACATACCACATAAGTACCTAGGTAAAACCTATCCTGATCCAAATTATAATACCCACCTAAACCACCGTCTTAATAATTGTAAACAGATAATATCATAACTCAAAGTAGGCACGAATTAATTCAGACGCCTGAGCGCATACCTACCTCGCGTTCTCATCTCACTCAGCCCGGACTCTCAAAACTTATAATTGAATTTCGAATCCTTAATTGAATAGTAACAGTCGAAGTCCAGATGAATAAGGACCTTGACGAGAGATGAAGATGAAGACAATTATAGATAAGTAGATAAGTTTCTACCTATGTAGGTATTTGCAGATGTAAATGTAAAATGACGACTAGATGGCTATTACCCTTTTATTTTTCTAAAAGATAAGTTTGTCCTCTTAAATGTTTACCATTAAAACCCAATAGCCAAGTCCTACCATACCTACCATAATTACCTAACCCTAACATACTCATCCAAATAAGTAGGTACTAGGGACCTACTTTGGAAAATTATCAAAGAAATTGTACCTAACTTCTAATATCGCCATATAGGTACCTACCTACCTACACTCTATCACTATATTATGCCGTGTGTCCACTGGCAAGTAACTTCCGCAATTTCTTGCAGAAGTCACTTGCCCACGTGTTTCCACTGACTGCAATTACACACAACCGTGCAGCTGCTTGCAGCTGCGTGCTTGCAGCAAGTTCGGCAAGTTGTGCAAGTTTTCTTGCCTGTGGAGACACGGCATTAGAAAAGAAGAACTACAACACTGGAACTTGATTTCTAATCAAAAGGCTTGTACCCAAAACCCGACTCTGAAATAATGGAAATGATAATATTAGCATTATTGTTAATTTGTCAAATCTTGAAAGTAGGTGTCAAATAGACTTTCATTCAAGTGATCTGACAGCGGACAGGGCTCCCTGCTGCTGACTAGGACCTTTAGAAGTAACAAGTATTTGGTCCGTAGATACTAGCTAGTACCTATACTTAACCGTCGTCGTCAGAACTTCTGCTGAATCATCAGAAGTACCGGAAATCGGGTAGTGAGCGTATACGTTGATTCTCCTATTAATTCAATAAATGCGGACACCATCAAGAGGCAGTACTTACCTACATTAGTACGAATCTATCAAACTCAAATCGAATATGTACCTATTTTTAGGTCCTTAGCATTTAGAATTAACCTGGAAAACATGTTGAATTAAAATTATTAATTTTGCTAGTCAAATTGGATTGTTAACGAATCATATGTATCTACTTATTATTATGTTTTTACCTGCGTTATCCCACAGCTGGGAAAAGGTCTCCCTTTCCTTCTTCCGCGTCTCCCTGCTTATGGCTATAAGTAGGTAGTGAACAAATCCTTAATGTAGTAGTCCAACTCAACCCGCCATATCCTTCTGTGTCTGCCGCGATGCGGTGGAAAATACTGATTCGGTACTTAACCTACCTACCTCAATCCTGTTACTGTAACCGTTACTCAGAATAAATACTTACATGAGGTCCAAGATGAATACAAGTATTTTTACATACAACCCTACTGTTTGTCCGCTATCTATCTATCTGTCAGTCAGTCAGTGTCAGTGTCTGTGTCAGTGTCAGTCAGTAACTGTCTATCATGAATGAAATATCATTTCTGTTGCTCAGTAATTATGAAATTACGATTTATTTTATTAATTAATTCTTGATAATTACCAATTTTACTAACATTTCATGAGTGCAGGTGTTTGAATTGTGACTGAACTTTGTGTGTGTTACTACCAGACGCTCACTGTAAAACATGACAATTTGTTTGTTTTGATCATAAGTTATGAATAAAAATTAATTTGCATTCGTTTAAATAACTATACAACGAAAATGGAAGGTGGCGAGTGGAGAAGAAACATTGTAAGCCAGTTACATGCCCGGAATAGATGCGAAACTGCCGCATTTCAGGACATTATTTCCTTTCGTAAGTAACATAACCTATAGATTTCTTTGTGTTGACATTTTAGGAATTTATCAAATAAGCAATATTTATCTCAATGCTAATAACCCATTATACCTAAGTACTTCGAGGTAATAAATTGTGCTCCAACCTACATGCTATCTTAATAGTTAATTCCTGGGGTACAGAGAGAAAACAATTTTATAATCACCGATGATTTGTTTACTAGAAAGAAAGATTTCTCACACAATTGGATTGAAGTTATAATTGTTATTCGAGTTATAACTTAAATTAAAATAACAAAATAATATGCATGTTAGCTAGATTCATGCAGTAGTCCACGCCAATAGCCAAGTGCAAGTTGGCGAGCTTCACACATCTTTCAAAAGAAATGAAAAAAGATTTTAGAGAAATATTATATGAGATAAACTTTTTTCTTAAAACAAGATGGGATGAATATCTGTACAAATGTACTGTAAAAGTATATACTTTTCTTTAATTGATGTAAATGATAAAACATCTGTAGTACCTACCTAATAAATTTGTAATGTCCTTTGTTATTCAATGTTATGCACATTTTAAACATAAAAATGTATAATTGGGGCAATACCAGTTTGCCTTGATACTAAATGTCAGCAAGTGGTATATGTATGCTTCCTTAAATAATACCTAATCAGTACTTACATATAATAATGTTTGTGTCATTCATAGGAGAGACATTAGTGTAATGGAGTCCCCAAAAAATACCCTTGCTTCCAAGCACAGGTGATACTTTATTAAGGGATAATAAATAATTAATATACATAGTACCTATTTTAATTGAATTTATGAAGATAATGTATAGTATTTGTGTAGGTATCCCCATTTCCACGGGCCCGCTGGCGTGGTTGGCGTGATGGGGCCTTTCACGCTGCAGGTCGTAGGTTCGATTCCTACCTGGGACATGCATTTGTGTGTATGAACATGTCTGTATGTCCCGAGTCTGGGTGTATATCTATAGATAGATAGATAACACTTTATTGTACACCAATCGAACAAATACAAAAACAACAATGACAAACAAAACAAGAAACAAATACAGTGTACAGTGGGCGGTCTTATCGCAAGCTGCGATCTCTTCCAGACAACCTTTGGATGGAGAGGATTCCATGTTTCAAACAGGGTAGTAGCTAGCGGTGTACCTACTAAGTATAATAAAATAAAAAGGGAAACATATAACATATACCTAAAAACTAAATAAAAATACTAAAATACTACTAATATACTAATCTATATTAAGTATGTATTTACAAATAAAAAAGTAGTAGGTATATGTAGTAATATCAGTTATCTGATTTCCATAGTACAAGCTCTGCTTAGTTTAGGATCAGGTAGCCGTGTGTAAAAAATGTCCCAGGATTTTATTATTTACCTATTGTCATTTGTATTTTCAGAGAGCCGATTATTTGATAATGTGAATACTTTGAAAAATGAAAACCTACAGTTAACATTGCTCAATGAGAGGATTCGATATGCTGGTACTGATAGTGTTATGTCTGGCGGTGGTGAGTATAACATTTAATACATAATTATTTTTCCGCTTTGTTCATTAGCAAAGTCCCCGTTGAAGATGGACAGATTCGTGAAGAATTCAATAACATTTCACATTTAATTTCTAGCCTGTACTGTCCCACTGCAGGGAAAAGGCCTTCCCTACCTTTTTTTCCCACTTGCTCTAGTCTATGGCTACCCAGGACCAATCTGTCAAGTAGGAATACAGCTTATCTGCATGGCCATTTCCCTCATAATCCCAATTAAATGTTTAAGTATCTAAGTATTACATTGTTATTTATTGGAAAGGAAAAATTTAACCACTGAGTAATAGGTACATAATTAAATATTTATGGTTTTGTTTAGTCTGCATGAAATCATAAGCTGAGTCAAGAGCAGATAAATTCCATTAATTTAATAGCATTGGATTTGCCATTTCATACTTAAATTTTATTACCAACTGGCTTTTGCTTATGACTTCGTCCACGCAGAATTCAAAATCGAACTTCCATTCAAACAGTCATCCCCTATTTAAGACCCTTAGGGGTGGAATTTCGAAAAACCCTTTCTTAGTGGATACCTACAGTTCACTAAGAACATACCCTCCAAATTTCATGTCTCTAGGATCAGCAGTTTAGGCTAAGCATTGATATATCAGTTCAGTCAGGAAGATAGATGTGCTAAAAAAAGACATGGGGTTCTTCAAAAGGCATGTTTACAGGACCCTTAAAGGTCGGCGCCGCATCTGCTCCCCTTAAGTTGCAGATGTCCTGGGCGGCGGCTTCCACTTACCATCAGGTGGACCGTCTGCCAGTGTGCCATCCTTGGCTATAAAAAAAAAAAAAAAAAACACATTTTCATGTAACTTCTGAGTCAGATGTACTTCACTTCTCTAATAACTTATATTGCAATGAAAATAATTTCAGGTGGTGGCAGCAATGAAAAGGTGCAGGCGTTAGAACAAAAAATTCTAGTGTTACAAGAAGAGTTGACGTCACTGCACCGGCGGCGGGGAGAAAATGCTCAGCAAATTATGAGCCTGAATGAGAGAGTTCACGATTTAGAAAAACAACTACAGGCGAAAGATATTGTGTAAGTACAGAAAGGTAACATAGCATAAAGAAAATACTAGTAGCAGACAGTACCAGAGAGCTGATAGTTGGGTTTAGACTTTAGATGCATATGTGAGATTTGCATATTGACAGAACTTGTTGATGCCAAATGTTTGGCATTTTGCTTATTATTTAGATAACTCTTAAAAGTTAAGTAAAGTATATAGATGGATTTGTGCATGTTTATGCTACTTGTTACTTGACACTGCACTGGCGAAATACCTAAAAATCTGGGTGGGCCATGATTTTTAAGAATGAAGAACCTTCTAGTACCTACCTACTAGCAAATGGTATACTTGGGACTATAAAAACTAACTACAATAATAAAACTGTTAGCGAATCCCAATGAAATCGGGAAAGGGCTAGAAATTAAAAGCAACAGTGCAGTGTAGGTACCTACATTGAAATAAAGATAAGTAAATATGTTGCAATGTTACTTACTTATGAATTATAAAATAGTTTTAGGTAGGTTGCATAAAAATATTCTATATGTGTATAAAGCAGATAATTTGTATTACAAAATAATACCTACTGTAATATTCATACAAACAACAGCGCCATCTAGTAGCTGGCTTAAACAATCATCCGAAAGATTTTTATACAGAATATTTTATTTTCGTACATATAAATATTTAGGTTGGTTTGATATTAAATATTTGTTAATAATGTTTCAGAATTTCTGAAAATACTGCTTTAATAGCCTCTCTAAGAGCAGAAATACAAATGTATGAAACAAACATGACTGAATTACAAGGACTGAATCAAGTTTTAAGGGATGAACATCAAGCATTGCAAATAGCATTTGCAGCTATTGAGGAAAAACTTAGGAAAGCACAGGTAGGTAATTATTTAGTTTTTTTTTATTATTATAGTTGGTATAACGTATACAGGTGGATCGTTTTCACCCTGTATCAGCTATATTATAACACATAATATAAGTATGAAATAATAATTTCATAAAATCTACATTACATTTTCAGTAAGTAAGCACGTAAGTAAGTAAGCACGCGTCTGGCGGGCTTAAGGTCCTGGGTTCAAACCCTGGCTCACACCTCTGGATTTTTCGAAATCTATGTGTGAATCATAACTTTAATATAATTATCACTTGCTTACGGTGAAGGAAAACATCGTGAGGAAACCTGCATGTCTTAGACATGTGATATCCACCAACCCGTATTGGGCCAGCGTGGTGGATTATGGCCTAAATCCCCCTCGCATTGAGGGGAGGCCCGTGCCCAGCAGTGGGGCGTTAAAAAGGCTAATATTATTATTATTATATTCCATATAAAAATAACTGTTCTTGAATACAATGAAATAGATGCAAGGTTATCTTTTTATTTTGTTCACTATCATAAAATAGTTATACATAAAAATAGTCTACTTGCAAACATACGAAAGAGCTATAAAACTAAACCGGGTTATTTATAATAAAATAGTCTTACTTCAACGTACAGCGAACTTTTTCGTTATTCAGAAGGAACCAGGGTTGAAATAGCACTGTTTATTGCCACTTCTAGAGCTTTTACACTTCAAACACTTTTAGGCGAATTTTCTTTCAAATCCGAACGTCAGTTGTAAATCAAGGGTTTTAGTTGCATGTTTATCATACATCAGCTCTTGTTATTTTGTCTCGTTTCCTTTCGTAATTAAAAGTGATACGTTCCACTACGCTAGATGCGTGCGTGCATTGTTTATACTGAGTAAAATATTTTTGGCATAGCCAGTCGTTATGAACATTTTTTTCCACTGGAACTTTAGATTTTTATAGCATCATTTATAATTTGGCGATGCTCCAAGCTGACTTTATGTTGTCTTTATAATAACATCCAGTGTGTTTCATATTCCACCGAGCTTTGACTGTTTAGATTTATTATAATTGTGAAAAATATTTTATTTATTGCTTTCTATAATTAATCAAGCCGAAGATCGAAGGTGTAACAAAATACAAATTATCGTATTTTGTTTTACGAAAACGCTTATATTCTGAGTTACTTAAATAAAAGCCGATTAAATTCAGATCATCACTTCTGAGACTGGAAGGTCATAGACAGATCGATACAAGTTCTAATGCATTGAGTTATTATTATGTAGTACATAACACTTCCATTTTCTGTAGCGTTGAAGTATGTATTCTATTTTTTTTTTTTTAATTATTATTCTTCTAATTTGCGCAATTCAAAACTGGATTTTCTTCGTATTAATTCATCATCCATTATAGAGAGCACCTAGCCACTCAAGGTAATGAATAACCTTCGTTTATTACTGGAATACCATAAAATGGAACATCCCGTATATTTTACGATGCTCACGTGATAACAGCTGCGTATGAAATGCTTATAGCTATGTATCAAGTAAAATCACTTACATTCAGTCCGATAGAGAATTTCGTGGCAGTGTGTCAGGTGTTGATTTCAAAGATAATTTTAATGTTTTCCTTGCGGAAGGTCATTCATAAAACAAGCTTCTATTAACAATATTGTTGTGTGGAAAAGTTTTGTGTTGTGAACATGCGGAAGGCATTTAAGCGGGTATTTATCTCTTTCGCTGATTTAAAAAATTGCGCGATGAGTATTCTACAATTTTTTGTATCATTGTAGGATGAAAACCGATCTTTAGTGGACAGACTCATTAAATACAAGGCTAAAGATGCTGATAAAATGAACGAAGACAATGACAACTTCCTTAAGTAAGTAACCATTTATTTTTCACCGTAAAATGTAATTAATCCTGTAGTCATAATTTTCTTTTTCAGTTTATGAGGTAATGTTTACATTGCAAAGCACTTTTCAAAAGATTACTGTACCATGTTAGAAGACCACATATATTTTCCTTTAGGACTATCCTAAGGATGAGTTTAATTTTTATTTTATTTTGGGGCATTTGGTCGACGTAGGTAATACATATTACATGTCCTTTTATTTTTGCCTGTTATCATGGTAGCTGCAATGGAACAAGTGAATGTCGCTATTATACAATTTATGTGCACCACAGTAGATGTCATGTATAAAACGATTGTGTTTTGTTTTCGATTTACGCATGACAAATAACAGTAGTTCATGCACAATAATCCATGTTTATTTTGTGTTTAAACTGTGTATTTTTAAGTTGGCAAGTGTCGTCATTAGAGTGGGTTTTGTGTGTGCCACGAGGCTTAGAGCTTGCATAAGTACCCATAATAATTTGTTTTTGCTTCTTTTTGTTTAATTTCTTCAACAGGTCAAGCAACCCTACCGCGTTTTTCCTCAACACGTTTGGTAGAGTTAGTTTCGGGTGAGTTTGGCATAATGTGAATGAAGATGTGGTGGTTTGAAGGCATTGTGGCGTTCATTATTGAACATACCTCTTCATGAAAGTGGCCCATATATTTATGTCTTAACTGCACTCTGAAACTGACTCATGGTTTTCTTTTCCTTTCATTTATTAAAATGTTTTATGGCGATCCTAATTTATATCTAGTATACTGTTTACTCTTTTACTGTAACATATTTTGATACATCCAGTTTTTAGGGTTCCGTAGTCCTTATCAATATTTACTTAATGTCTATTTCGTCTGTACCGTATGCAGCAGCGTTTTAACTGCTACACGTAATATATGAAGGTTTTTATGAGGATACTACAGACTTAGATCATAATTTAACTACTACTATATACTACTGTATACTTTTTTCTTAATTGTTTTATCTAGAAAAAATGAATTGTAATCAACCTTGTTAAATGGCAACTGTAGGAACTTCTAATAAAAATATTTCGAGTGTCCAGTAGGGAAATTATATTGAGCTACGGAAATAAACTGTGCGGTAACTACGGAACCCTACACTGCGTGGTCTGATATGCACTTGGCCGGTCTTTTAATATGGCACTCATTTCCAAGTTTGAAATGACTCCCATTTACGGTACAGTCAGCCACATAAGTCGCTGCACATTTTCAATTTTTCAAAACGTGAATACTCTTTATTTCAAAAACGTTGGTGATCGTTGTTAAAACCAAATATTGCCAGCATATCTCATTATTGTTTAGATCACGAAAAAGTTGATGTAAAACAAATGTGTGCAAGCAATTTGAAAACCTGAGAATGTTCCTGAGACTTAGGTCGCCGACCGTACACGGCATATCACCACCGCACCGAAAATTAAATAAAATTATTATTTCTTTGCATCATTGTTACCTACCTACATACTACTTACATATTTCTATGATGGTGTGTGCATGTTGTTCAGTTTAAATTAATTACTCTAGATCTCTTTTTCTGTTCCCGATAATGAAAAATTTTATATGAATAGGTGACCTTAATTATTTGTTTTATCGTATGTACGTATCATGCGAGAATTGTCTTTACGTCATAGAAAAACGACTACGAAAATAGATCCCACAAATGAATGAACGTAACTCTAAAATTACAATCCTGTCTAATTTATTGCATGAACAAGTGTAATGTTCGATAAAATTATTATTATTTTTATTTATCAACGCTTGAAGTTATTTCAGTCTCGATTATTATTATTAGCAGTTTTTTTCTCAGTAATTCATTTTTATTTAGATTCGTTTTATGCCTCTGAAGAGTAAGAATTTATAGTAGTCGGTCGGTACGGAACGATGTTATTGTTTTGATAATTACACCATTAGTTGGTTTATTTTTTTTCTATTTTGGTTCTTTATTTTCGGGTGTTAAAGTGATAAAATCTAACCCGTCGGCTTTTTATTAAGGCACATAGATAGCATCCGAGAACATCGATTTATCTGAGTACCTTAATACCAAACAGTTAACACAGAATTCAGAAAATGATCATGCTACGCCCGGGTGTATAGCTGGCTGAATGCTTTGGATGCGGCTGTATCCCATAAGACCTTGAGTCATGATGCATGGAGGCGAAAATTACTTGCTGAGGTATACAATGCGATTATAATAAGAATAGGACGGGCTCTCGGCTAACTTCACTCATATAAGTACGGTACCAAGTACTGTACTTAAGAGTGAAGTTAGCCGAGAGTCGTACCAAGTTCCAGTTGTGACGTCACAACATGGCGCTAGGCCGGTCCTATTCTTATTTTAATCGCATAGTATGGACTAAAATTCTGGACCATATTTCTGAATTTAGCGAGCGGTGCCTACAAACACGGTTTCATGGAACAGCGGTAATGGCAATAAATAAATAAGACGTAACGAGATGCAATTGAAGGATTTTCTTTTTCAGAAAGAAGAGTGACAAAATTCGGAAGGATCTAGAGGAGGCGGCGCGGGAAGGCGGCAGCCGGAGTAGCGGCTCCGGGGGCAGCGCAGAAGACAAAATATTAGACTCTATGCCGTATTATGCTACGATTTTACCTAATAAAGCTGCTCTGAGATTTGTAAGTCACTTTATTTATAGGCAAATTCGTCCAAAACTCAAAAGAAACTGAACTAATTAATAAGTAATGCTGGTCGCGCGGGACTCTACTCAAAAGGAACGCAACTGGTTAGTAACTCCCCAAGCTCCATTAAAAAAAAAACAAACGCAATCACTCAAGAACGCGTTGCCGAAGAGTTTCTCGAAACCAGTCACGCGCAACCAGCATGTCGACTCGGGTGCTACTAATAACCAATTAATTACTAACCAGTTTTTTAGTAGACTCGTTTATGAGCCGCCTGGTAATACTAGTACTATTACATTCTAACAACTTATTAGTAACCAGTTTCTTTTGAATAGCGCCGTGGCTGAACGGCCTTAGGTACTCCTCACCGTACTTATTTGACAAACTTATTTAATCAGGATGCTCATGATGGTGAAGTGAACGCAGTTAAATGGAGCCCTACAGACCGCATCGTTGCTACCGGAGGCGCTGACAGAAAAGTCAAGCTCTGGGATGTTTCTAAATGTAAGCTTAAGTAGTCTACAAAAAGTTACTCTCCAAAATTTTATTTTAGAGTGGACGACGACCTGGTGAAGGTCGCGGGAAACCGCTGGATGCGGGCAGCGCAAGACTGGTCATTGTAGCGAACCTTGGGGGAGGCCTATGTCCAGCAGTGGACGTCTTTCGGCTGAGATGATGATGATGATGATGATGATGATGATGGATGTCAATCTGAACAATATTTACAGGGACAGACTGTCATTTGAGTTATACACCATCAAGCCTGTATTCCCCAAAAGGGTAGGCAGTTTGAACCGTAATCAACCAACTTCGCCAATTGTATTTTGGTCCCATTATAATAATAATCCACCTCGCTGACCTAATGCGTGTAGGCGAATTCCTCATTTTTTTCGGAAGGCTTGCAGTTTGCCTCACGATATTTTCTTCACCACTCAGCTAGTGATAATCCAAGTATTTTTTCATATTCTTATATTTTAGGTATGATAGAAAACAAGGGGACGCTAGTCGGTTCCAACGCAGGCGTCATGTCCGTGGATTTCGACTCGACTGGTGCGTACATTGTGGGAGCCTCCAACGATTTCGCGAGTCGGGTGTGGACAGTCGGCGACCAGCGATTACGGGTGAGTCATTACAATGAACGAATGAATGAATGTAAGAAGGATTTCGAAACATAATTAAGCCGTAAACCCACCGCAGCGAACGGAGAGGCCACGCACAGGGGCCACGCCTCGCTTTGCAAGAAAATGTATGCGTGACGTCATTTCGTGCGTAGCCACGACACGATTGCATAGATTTTCTTGCAAAGCGAAGCTTGACCCACGCGTGTGGCCTCTCCGTGCGCCGCGGTGGGTTTCCGGCTTTATTAATTTAAAAAATACTATCTAAGAAAGACATCTTGCGCAAAAATGGAAAAGTCCCTCTGCGTTTTCCAAGAAACTTGACGACTCTTGTTGTTCTTGTTCACTTCTAAGTTACCACCATAACCGCTAGGTGGCGTTTTTCTACAGTAACATAACTCGTACGTATGGTCCGTAGAATATGTGTGAGTAGCACGGAAATAGTTATTTGACAATTACAAATTAAATCTACCTACGTAAATTCTATTCTTTTCAAATGCTCTGTCCATGCTATCCCTCGTCACTAAGCCATTAATTAAATCAGTAAGCGTCTTAAGCTGTCGGGATAACAGGGAAATTGCTAAAAGTATGAGAATATAAATAAGTAATACGCCGCATTCACATGATTCAACAATCTTTTTACGAGGATGATAACGAATGAGCGTGTTAAATAAAGTCCTATTGGTCATAACATTCATCGCATTTCCCGGACATTACGTGTAAATGGTCTATAAAATTCCCTGATATAATATAATGATTCGGAAAAGGAATTTCGTGATGACTGTTATTTATTTAATGTCTCAAATGTACTAGGTTTTATGGGCTGATTGGTGATATTACCTCGCAAATCATATTACCAGTGAAGTTCACGTGGGCGCCGCTTACTAAATGGCGAAATGGCAATCCTATCTGTCGGTGTTACTGCGTGTTCTGGATACCACGGGCCTTTCCATACATTTTATGGTCTGTCTAAAAGTCCTGTATTTTATTTTCACTTAAATATATACTCATAAATTTCAAACGTTATCCCTCGGTTTAAATTTCAGTATTCTGTTGCGCTTTTGTCAAGAATATAAAATATAAGTATCTTGTTTATAGCAAAATAAGAAATTTTGAATGACATGAATCGACGGCGGGCGAGATTCAGCAAAGCAACATTCTATGAGCACTGAAAAAAATACTATACGTCACCGCCCCGTAGTATGTGATACAATAGTCAGATTAGAAACGGTCTTACATACATCGTCTCTCGTCCCTTACTCCGGAACGCATATCTACGCGAGACATTGATTTTCTAAAGTGGTTGGAAGGCTATTAATACTAGTGGTTAAAGTGGCCTATTCGTGGAATATTAATGTAAATCACTTATCCCGAACCCGTGTTTTGTAATGAGTACAGCAACATTATGTACTTGGGAGATTATTATTGAGCTCGGGAGGCGGGGCACGAACACGATCGTCTATTAACGGATTGTTAGCGCGTCTGCGCTTCGTGATCCCGCTTTGATCACTTCCGACGTTTAACGCGTGCACTGACTCGTCCCATCAGAATGTATTATGTGCATTATAATTGCTATGGTTTAAAACTGTAAAAATGAACTAGGATTAAACCGCTCTGTCGACGGATTCCTACCGGAGAGGCAAATTATGCGTTGGTTAAATTGCTTTAAATTATCTGGTGCAAATTTATCTTAGCACAACGAGAGGTTAAAACAAATTCTATTCTTTAAGCTCTTTATTTGACAGCCAACGATTGAAAGCTACTTACTTTATTGAAACTATTTTGTTATACAATACGGTATAAGTCGACTTCACCGTCGCTTACATGAAAACATTAACATAACATAAAGATGCTAGCCCATAATGTTGAAATGCTCATTGTATAATTTAATCTTTGACTTACGGAGTCTCGACCATTTCATCGGGGCGAACCGAACCAGCTCGCGTATTTAAATTGAATCAAATAGCAATTTATCGAGTCTATAGTGCAAGTAAATACCTCGCCGATACCAGTTTCAATAACTATAACAAATGCCATTCGCGTGCCGCCCACCTCGCGAATATTTTGCATGCTCTCATCATGAATCCTTGTACAAACATACAATCAGGACCTCAACGTCAACAAATTGGAGAGGCCGCCCACTCATTTACTGACCAACGACGAGTGATATGCGTCTGCTGGATGTTCTCTGTCTGAATCATTATTTTTATTTCTTTTACAAACTAAAATTATATAATTACTAGCTGTGTGTCCGAGGGGATTTTTCATACAAACTTTCACCCCCTTAGGGAATGAAAAAATAAATCCCTTCTTATTGCTTGTCTACGCTACGCCATAAAATACTTACACTGTTCTCATTTCTGGCCAATTTTTATAGCTCTAACTTCAAGAGTTTCGGCTCTGCTTTGATGAGTCAGTCAGGATTTCCCCCTTAAATTTCTTTAGTAAAAAAGTATCGATCTTGTTTTGTATTCATAATATCTATACTATAATTTCAATAAACTAAAAGTACTACTAGGTACACTTCATATGCCACATCTAGTGAACTTATTTCTTTGAGAAAGCGCGTTACTGTTTATTTTGATATTGAGAAAGCCTCTGCGTGATCCCGATCTGGCTGAACTATCTCGATGCAGATAGTGTACACAAATTGCGCCGCGAATATCCGTAACCGGCGCCAAGCAATTGCCATATAATGAGTCCAAATCGACTGCGCTCCGTATATTCGCCGGATGCTATTCCATCTCGACTACGAAATGATTTACGATCTGTTAATACTTGATTCTTTTAACCTTAATGGACTCCAGTCTATATTCTAGGTTCCAAAAAGTGCGCTTCTTAAAAAAAGATTTTCCATCAAAGGCCTACTCGATACGTGCCGATGAAAATGGTTATACCGATTATTGGCTGTCGCTAGATAATAGTCAATATAGTATTGATAGAATGCTGGAATATCTAGTCTGCTACATTTATTATTAAACGGTGACATTTTACCATGTGTAGAAAAAAGCAGTTCATCGTTTTATAAAAATCAGTAAACGTTTGCAATATTTACTATTTTCCATATTTTCAAGGCGATAAAAATGTCACCGTCTTTAATTTGATAAGAGTTATGTTCTGTAGCATAGCATAGCATTCATTAGGTATGTATAGGCAATAACAATTTTATAGGTTTATAAAGTTTTTATGTTTTGACAAAAAACATTGACTGTCTATAGTTTTGACAAAGTTACTAAATTATAACATTCCTAACCACCTGTTCATTTATAAATGACGACGTGACAAATGGAGGTCAACGGAGATATTTCTAAGCAGTACGGGAACAACGTCCAAATTTGTCATGTTCAAATTACCGATCTTATCCACGCGGTAGTTGTCCGTTATTTCTTAGATGCCTACGGTATGAACTGGTGACTTCGATGTGGTATTTGATAACATCGGCCTCTGCCAATCGGTGCCAAAATCTATCAATTAAAACAAACGAACAAATGATTAGAACTTCGCCTTTGTTTTCTGCTATTCTTAGGTTATTTAAACATGTTATATGAGTACCTGCTATAAAAGTGAGACAAATTATATTGTCTTTGATCATTTCCTGTTTTATTTTCTTTGTCCAAAACGTACATGAAAATAAATTGTTCATAATTTGATAATAGACCTCATCGCCAAAAATATTTTTATGACTTTAAAAGTCGGTGCTTTAAATCTTCTTAACGATCACTTAATAGTTTCGTGCTTTTACGGTAAATAGATTGATTACCTACCCATTGCTCACCATTTACATTGAGTCCAGTAGACATAAAAAGTTTGACATAAAAGAAATGTTTATTGTATAGCAAATATTTTATGCTGTGCCTAATCCGGTCATGAATGATGGATTATTTTTATTTCAAAAATTCATTCACGAAGAAAGTGAGTCTACGTGATTTTCTCAACATTCCTAATCTTTCATAACTTTAGAATGCCAAGTTCAAAAAACCTTTCTCCCAATAAATAAGTATTTTTAAGAAGATGAAAGGTTGCATTGTCAACGTTTACTTTCCATTCCAAACGAAAGTGTGTCCTAGTTCGTTTTAAAATATACTTCGTTAATGATACTTTTGTTTTAAAAATAGCCACGATGAGTAGAGCTGGCCGGTGTTAGGTAATTTAATATTACTTAACAATTGCTAATTACGAAACTGTTTTCCATTACTCTTCGGAGAGGAAATGAAACGGCAAATCTTAATCATTTTCGATATCCGTTGTTTCGAACGTGTAATTTAGATGTTATCTGTGCCGACCTGGGAAGGAAGAAACACAAATTACGATCTCTTATTTTTAACTAACTTCCTGTGCAAATAATAATTACCAACACTAGTATTACATGTGAAATCGGTTGTTAACATGTCACTTTTCATGCATTACCATACATTAGTTTATTTATGCGAATGTAATTTTTGGACGACTCCATCATTATATTTCATTATCCGGTCCTGTTATTTGAAAACAGGTGACTATGTATATAATAATTCAGCTATATTGTATGTGTATAGATTTTAAGTGGTAGGATTAGAGGCGTATGACTTCTAAAGTGGTATAATTTATATCTCAATTCCGTGGCACTTAAGCATAAAAAAGTAAGTCATATAAACTGAAAATTTTAATGTGTTAAAAATAATAGTATTTTAAGCAGAACTACTTGTCAAACTATATTGTCAGTGAAACGGTTAGCAAGCGGCAAGAACCCTGACACTTTAGCTGTACTATAGTACTTATGTATTTTTTATTTCTTATTAAGTATAGATAGTTAATGCGTTTATAGGATAAGCCTGAATTATCTTTCCACTTACATGTTAGATTTATGTCTACAACCCCTCAATGTCCAACTGCTTCTGCATCAATTATGAAAAATCTAGCTTTTTCATTAGGCACATAAATCTGCATTTATTGTTCACTGTGTGGCTGCTGCGCTTTTTACGATTCCAACGTGACTCATTTATTGTAATTCTTAATCAGATTACATATTTCATGAGAATCAGACCGTCCCGGCAATATTTCATCTGTGTCGCGATGCCGAGCGTGAGATACAATCTTTTACTATTCGCTCAATAGTTACGATAGGAACAAGACACAAAAGGAACCGATACTGATCGAGTACCAACTCTTCCCAGTTCGTTCCAAGGACGTTCCGTATAAAAGAATCGGCGATCTAGATGTTTCAGTTGAAATGTCTGCCCAGATATTTCAAACAAATATCAAACCTTGTTTGTTTCTGCACATAATACATAAATATGAACTAGTTGTAGATTCAGATCTTTTTGGTTGTAATAAATGTTTGGTAAAAAGAAAATATGTAGTTTATTTAGTTTTATGCATTTTGAGAAGGTATCAGATGAAGATTGACTAAGGTATTTAGATTATGTTGGACTATAATATTTATTTTCAATAGCTTCTATCGACTTCTTGAAACCTTTGAGTGATCATTTTCGTATATTGTAAGTGGGCAATGTTGCGCGCCTAGTCCAGCCAGAGAGATAATATATTTGTTGCCTGTTAGAGTTGTCCCATAAGCAATGCTCGGCCAGACGATTTTTCATCTTGTTTTATTTTTTCCCCTCTATTTGCGATTCCGGTGGCCGCCGTCGAATCCATTTTATGAATATTTCATATTATTGTAAACGACTTTATCTTCGGAACAAAGTTGCAGTCGACATTTGAATTTTATAGTTCTACGAATACCATGCATGTTATTGTCGAATACTACAAAACTGTCTACATGCGTTCTCCGCCTCCGTAGGAGATTTGCAATTTACTATTTTTATCACTTTTACTGGACTGTGAATAGGAAGCTGTTTCGCCTTTTTTTACTATAAAGTGTAAAGTTATTTGCTACAAGTAAATTGTATGCATTGTGCAAATATGTACGTTGTCTCGTACGTATAAGTTAAGGTAGTAGGTGTAATGCAGCAGTTTTTATTAGCGATATTCGTTTAACGTAATTCCAGTTCCACTCTCACTTTTTGATAAACTATATAGGTACTACTTGTAGTAAAGTTAGAAAGTGCTTGTTTCATTATTCTCTAGTCAAAAAAAATATTCCATTAAATGCTATCAAAAAAAAAAACTCATGCAATACCTACGTACTACATATTATATCCTAGTAGGTAAGTAGATTATTTACTTACCCGATTTCAGCATTGTATCTCGTCTACTTAAAAACCTAAGTGTTTTAAATAAATTTCTTTTTGCAGTACTCTTATCTGAATCTCGAAAGAACGCTTGTAAAGGTCTAATTCTTTGTTGGCAAGCTACTTACTGGTGCGCTCAGTTGTCGTCGGCACGTGTCGTCTATGTCGCGTGTCACGTTGGTCGTGCGCGCGATACGATCGGCGCGCGCGCCGCCTGCCCCTTCACACGTGAGGTGCCGCGCGAACTTAACTCTAAGATCCCATCTCATTGATGTGCACTTCTAGACCGGCTAATGGTCAAAGTTAACCTTATGCGCTCTCGATTTTTGAAGCTAGTTTTTTGTGTTTTATGATTTCACGTATATCACTATCTATTATTTGTTGGAACAACCTGACCATTGAGATAATCTACACTTTGAAAAAAATCTTCAAGACGTGTATGCTTTGGAATGTTCTACATTCTACCTAATGAGATGTTTCTATTTTTCTCAACTGCATATATTAGGGTCGGTATGAATAAATCGATTTGAACTCTGTGAGTGAACTTGAAATTTTAATAGAAAGTTGAGATCGGTTTATTTAGCGACCTTAATGACTCAAAGCAAAACCCACTTTTTGATCTATGTATCGTGGATACGCTATACCTACTGTATCTTGTGGCGATGGCTTACCATCTGTCAAATACCTATATGTGATTCCCCCATAGACATAGCTGGATTCCTATGGATACTCCTTTAGGTATCTAATTTATTACTTAGTGTTTTGTAAATTCACTGAGATTGTATTTCTTCTTCATCATTCTATTCTGGTTACCTTGTGTATCATCTACTATTATGTACGAAGTATGTATTTGTTCAGGAATGCTTACTGTAGCTATTCTATGTGGTACCTATGGGGTGTGTTAAATTAAACCAACTGATATTTTGGAAAATTTATTTAAAGTAATGACAATTTGGACGGATGAAACAGGGTAAAATGTTGTTTTTTTGTAAATTGTTCAAACAACATCTCGTTATACTTAACATCTCATTAAGGCACTAGTAAATATTACAATAAAATACTTTCGGTATACATAGAAATAGCACTTTTTTGTAAGTCGTAAGCTTTCGTTTGTCTAGGTAGGTATTTTATATTAAAAATTTATATAAATAGTATAAAATTCAATCATAAATTACGTAAAAAAGAAACTATCCTAAATTAAATAAATTACGATGTCGGGACGGCCGTCAATGCATCGTCTCTTGACTTAGGTCGCACGTTCGGTTATCTACTTAAAAGGTACTGAAATGTTACTTTTTATTACTTATCACTATAATTAAAATCAGGCTTATACTACTTTAAAAAAAATATGGTACAGTACGTAATCGGACATCCGGGAATGGAAATCCGAGCGTAAAGTGAACGAATGAGCGACGTGATCTTGATAACGAGTCACGGCCGCGGTCCCGCCGACGACGCCAGAGATGGGGACAAGCGAGCGTTCTTTCACACTTCACGCAATCATCATCGCGGTCATCCGCCTTCGCATACGTCCACATTTGCGCACGCTCATGCGGTCGTCCCCGTCTCCGTGTCGCGCGCTATCCAACCCCCCTCTCGCCCGTACGTGGCGTATGGCGTGGAAGCGTTCGGACAATAAACATTAAATAACCGCTATCGCTGTCCTGCGCCCTCGGAAGACGTCCTCGTGGATATATCGACTTCCTGAGCTAGAACTCGACGGGGGTTTTTATACTAACGAAATATACTACTATTGCGGACGCTGATCACGCCGACACACCTAAAGTTATTTAGAAGTGCCTCTGGTGTGCACGGGAAAAACTGGCATCGTATACTTTGCATAGGGCGGAGGGTGCATTCGGTCCCGGGAGGAGTTCGGCGGCTTTGGCGGCGGAGCGTCGTCGCTGCCAACTGCAGGTCCATGCCGCTAAGACGACTAGTTGAGCTGCTAGGAAAGCAGCCGCAGCGAGCATAGCTCCAGCTGCGTTTACGCAGGTTGCTTCTGTCTCTCTGACGTACACGGAATCTTCGGTGATGTTCTTAGCACGCTGCTTATCGAAGCCGAACTTGTCAGTGATTTGAATTGTCTGCACGAGGAGCATGTCGTCGGTGGGCGCAGCAGGGGTCGAACGCCTCTTCCTGCGTCCGTAAGACATAACGGAGCGGAGTTCATTCGGGCCACCGTCGCACTGCACCGGTTCACATGTGGGCATGCAAGGAGTCACCAAGGCACGGAACTGGACAACTTCTGATGAGGGGAATTTGAAGGCATCGAAGTGAGACAGCAGCATCTGTGAATAAAATAGAATAATGATTGAGTAATTTGTTCACACTTCAAATACTTCACAAAGGAATGAAGATGCAAGGAAATGAAAATTACCTTTCCGCTGTTGGCTGATTTGAGAAGAGGTCCCATAATAAAGTGTTCGGTGGGGCAACCATCGCTGTCGATGAGAGTTATCTCGCTGGAGTCAACGCCATCCATAGCAACAAGCTCACGCACAAAGATCTCGAATGGTGAATTCGGGTCCATGATTTCGAATCGTAGAGCCTGCAAAACAACAGGATTGTTAGTACAAAAATATTTAGGTTATAATTACACAAATTTATATTTAAATCGACGATTATTACCAGAGGATCTCCGACTTCAGCAGATACAATGGTGTCGTCGCCATTTCTGTCCGTGATCCTCATAGCCACGTTGGGAGAATCGACAATGACCTCCTCCGAGATACCAGTCTGAATGTCTCCGTGAATTCCGAGGTCGACTTCGTTGGCAACAGTCTTGTTAGTCAAATCATATTGGCAAGTCACGGCCAAACCGAGATCAGATGATGTAACGATGGTATCGTGATGCTGGATAACAACGTCGTTCAAATATCTGAAACCGGAAAATCGCTCTTAATAATTTTGTTCAAATAATACCTAAATGTTTCTTATTTTATAGTTGGACGTTTCCATTACCTGCCCAGTCCGTTTTGTTTGACATTACATTCAAGGTTGTTGTAACCCATATGCAGTTCAAACTCGAGGCTCTGTTTGACATCAACGACGCAAGAGTTCGGGCTGCCTTTAGCGTATATCTTGCCATCGAATAACTTAGAGGTCTGAATACGGGCAACCATATCACCGGCGCGGCAATCGATTGATACGTTGTAGCAAGAAGACAATTCGTATGTAGCCGCTTCGGGCACTTCCAAGTAAGGATCCTGGAAACAAATAACATGGTGCATTTTGACTTTGATTGACGTATCTCTTTATGGATTCCTAAAAGTGGGACAAGCCCTTACCTGGATGTCAGCGAGCGTAGCCCGCGAATGATGGGACAGACGGCAAACGTGGTCACCGGTGTCACCGTGATCATATGAGTGGCAGCGGAAAGGAGAGTTCAAGCACAGTTCACGGCATTCCTCCACAGTCTGGACATCTTGGTACACGGAGTCGACAGTCTTCAGAATACGACCGCCCATCTTCTTAAACTCGCACAATTTAGTCGGTTCCTCAACGCAGTTGTTTTCCAAATAGTCGGTATCTAAAAATGAAATAAAAATTAAGATAGACCCAGGGAAATGGTAAGATGTTAACAGTTAGTATATGTGATGGATTATACCTTCATTCGCTTGGAAAGAGTTGGTTCCCGCCAAAGTGATACGGTCCATGTTAGACAGCACACACTCGCCAGTTTTATTGTTGTAGTTCGCCGATCTGCAACAATGTTTCACGTGGTTTAACACCAGCTATTCTCTTTTTTAATGTGTGAATTTTCCCAAGTATTTAACCGCATGCATAGTGTGAGTGGCGCTATTTGCCACACCGTTTAATTGACAATTATAGTGATTAACATGGAAATTGTTTAATTCAATTAGCTTTAGCACTATAGTTAAATGGAAATACATCGTTAGCACGTTGACCTGACTGAGAAGCTAACTGTCTCGACTCAGACCCGTTTTCTGTAGCTTAATTATCACCCAAGTAATCAATACTAGGCAAATATGATACGGCAATTTACTGTACAAGTTTTCTAATAAACGTTTTGTATGCCGCAGACGTAATTTGTTTTCAACCTCGATCGCACTGCAGGTGTACCGTGTCAAGTGTGCAAGACTTGTTCAATTATACCGTTTAGATATAAGACCGGGCTTTTACTTTCAACATCTTACTAACTTTATATTCAGAGAACGCCTTTGTTACCGTGCCGCTTGAATAGATCGACGATGATATTTACTTGCTCGCTGATTTAATTTCCCATCATACAACCATATCAAAGTAGCATAAAATGTACGCAAGCACGTCGAATTGTAATGTAACGCTTTTCAAATGTCATATTATGCATCTGCATGTTCCATTATGTACCTGAGGTACCTACCAACGTTCGATTTCATAAAAGTAAACGAAACTACATATTATACCTACTCATGCATACGTAGCTGTGTTCATTAAGACGAGGGTTCGAAATTTGGTTGATTTTCTATTCTACTTTTTCTTTAAGTAAGTATGTGGACTAGGAATCTTATATTTAGATGTATGATTTTTGACTATATTATCTTGAGTATCTTTAAATCCAAATCACGATTTGACGAAATTTTCTCGATAAAAAAAATTTATGAAATGAGCTCTAATTATTTACAATTTTCCTTGCTACCACGATGTTTTTACGATTTAGATCACGAAATTATTTCTAAAACATAGCAAATAATGATATCTAAACTACCCTTCAACCATATTTTAATTCATGAAGTAGTTTTTTTTTAATTCAAGAAAATGTGGTTTGGCGCTTACGTTGTTTATTTCCGAGCGCGCGCACAATATCGCCATCTCACATTTTAAGTACTTGAACTAACCATGTCTCTCTCTAACTTTGTATTGTCAGTGTCCGCTCGGACTTGTTCGACGTCGGACCTGTGAAGGATTTTTTTAAAAATATTACGAAAAAATATTACGGTCGTGCCACATTACAGGTACAGTACAGTATTTACAGTCCGCCGACGCCTATGATAAATAAATAAATATCCTTGGAAATTCTTTTACACATGACTACCTGATCCCAAACTAAGCAGAGCTTGTACTATGGAAACCAGATAACTGATATTACTACATATACTACTTTTTGTTTGTAAATACAAACTAAATATACACTTAATTACACCTAGACTCGGGACATGCGGACATGTTCATGCACACAACTGCATGTCCTGGGCAGGAATCGAACCTATGACCTGCACTGCAGCGTGATTTTCGTTTGCTTTTCCTTGTCTTGTGTAATTTCTTTTCATCTCTTGTCATTTTGTGTCATCTCTTGTCATTTTGTGTCATCTCTTGTCATTTCATAGTTATTCGTGTCATTTCTGTAAAAACTCCCTATTTCGCTTACTGTTATATACTTGCAGCATGGTCTTGGGCCGACAGTGGGAATACATTGCTTGTCAAAACAATGGAGTCGCTTTATTGCGTTTGTTGTAGGTATGGATGGGCAAGTAATAAATATATCATACATCAATAAATTATCGTAAAAAATAACATTACAGATATGGATAGGAAAATGTTTGTCCGTCCTATTCAATCTATTATATTATAAACGAAAGTAACTCTGTCTGTTACCTTTTCACGGCTAAACCGCTGAACCAATGTTGATGAATTTTGGTATGGAGATAGACTGGGTCTTGGCGGAGAACATAGGCTACTTTTTAAACCGACTTCAAAAAAGGAGGGGGTTTCTCAATTCGACCGTATATTTTTTTTTTTTTTTTTTTTTTTTTATGTGTGTTCGCGGATAACTTCGTCGTTTATGAACCGATTTTGATGATTCTTTTTTTGTTGGAAAGGAGATTTTCCGGGGGTGGTACCATGATAAGGAAACCAGGATCTGATGATGGCATCCCAGAGAAATCGAGGGGAACCTTCGAAAATCGTAGGGGCGACTAGTGCGTTTGTAATTTTTTTCATTAAGTATTTTAAAGCACTACTATTTTATGAAGGTCTGGAGTCGATCTGATGATGGAGCCGAAAGACAGTCGAGGGAACTCCTCAACGATTTACAGCAATTACCTGGTGTTTGGGCTTGATTAATTTGTATTGATGAGAACTTTACACCTAGATGGGTTGTGACTGTCATTATGGGTCTGATGATGAAGACAAAGGACAGTCAAGGGAACTCCTCAACGTTTTACAGTAGCTACCTTGTGTTTGGACTTAATTCATTTCTATTGATGAGAGCTTTACACCTAGATGGGTTGTGACTGTCATTAGGGATCTGATGATGAAGACGAAGGACAGTCAAGGGAACTCCTCAACGTTTTACAGTAGCTACCTTGTGTTTGGGCTTGATTAATTAGTATTGATGAGAACTTTACACCTAGATGGGTTGTGACTGTCATTAGGGGACTGATGATGAAGACGAGGGACAGTCAAGGGAACTCCTCAACGTTTTACAGTAGCTACCTTGTGTTTGGGCTTGATTAATTAGTATTGATGAGAACTTTACACCTAGATGGGTTGTTACTGTTATTAGGGGTCTGATGATGGAGTCAAAAGACAGTCGAGAGAACTCCTCAACAATTTACGGCAATTACCTGGTGTTTGGGCTTGACTAATTTGTATTGGAGAGAACTTTGCACCCATATGGGTTATAAGTGCCATTACAGGTCTAATGATGGAGACCATAGACAGTCGAGGGAATTCCTCAAAGATTTACAGCACCTTTTGTTGGGCTTACTTCATACGGTTCAATATGCCAAAATGTTAATTGGTATGGTGCCACTAAAAATCGTGAAATAAAATTATTTTTATAAAAAAAAAAAAAACCGACTTCAAAAAAACCTGGATCACTAAAAAGCCTGAAATAATATTTCTATTACCACCTCTGCCTACCCCTTTGGGAAAACCAGACGTGATGGTGTGTTATCGAGTATTTGGAGTCGGTGCCAATCTATCTTCTTACTTTTATAGTAGCTATACTTGGCATACCAAGATTGGCACCGACTCCAAATACTCGATAACACACCATCACGTCTGGTTTTCCCAAAGGGGTAGGCAGAGGTGGTAATAGAAATATTATTTCAGGCTTTTTAGTGATCCAGGTTTTTTTAGGGTTCCAAAGGGTGCTAACGGGACCCTATTACTAGGCCTACGCTGTCCGTCTGTCTGTCTGTCCGTCTGTCAGCGCGGGCTGTATCTCACGAACCGTAACAGGTAGAGAGTTGAAATTTTCACTGAATGTGTATTTCTGTTGCCGGTGCAGAACAAATACTAAAAATATAATAACATTTAAAAATAAATATCAAGTCTCAAACTTGATATTTTTGATGTGTTTATTCTACGGTGGTACGGAACCCTTTATGTGCGAGTCCGACGCCTTCAGATCTTATGAATGTTTTCTTGAAATAAATATAGTGTATTTTAAGTAATTAACTGGCCAACCCTCAGGTCCTACCTACCATGTTAGGATCTTTTTCGTTCTAGCGGGTGTAAACCGTGATTTAACGAGTTAATGTGATAATTTTTGTATTTTTTAAATTATTCAATTCAATGTTTTTGTTTCAGACATAGTCCAATATTGATTATTAAAATTATTATAATTTCACAATAAATATAAAACAATAAATAAAAGTAAAATTAAATTTAAAAAAAAAATATATTTATTTTTAAACCGACTTCAAAAAGGAGGAGGTTTCTCAATTCGACCGTATATATTTTTTTTTTATGTGTGTTCGCGGATAACTTCGTTGTTTATGAACCGATTTTGATGATTCTTTTTTTGTTGGTAAGGAGATATCCCAGCGGTGGTACCATGATAAGGAAACCAGGATCTGATGATGGCATCCCAGAGAAATCGAGGGGAACCTTCGAAAATCGTAGGAGCGACTAGTGCGTTTGTAATTTTTTCATTAAGTATTTTAAAGCACTACTATTTTATGAAGGTCTGGAGTCGATCTGATGATGGAGCCGAAAGACAGTCGAGGGAACTCCTCAACGATTTACAACAATTACCTGGTGTTTGGGCTTGATTAATTTGTATTGATGAGAGCTTTACACCTAGATGGGTTGTGACTGTCATTAAAGGTCTGATGATGGAGTCAAAAGACAGCCGAGAGAACTCCTCAACGATTTACAGCAATTACCTGGTGTTTGGGCTTGATTAATTTGTATTGGAGAGAACTTTACACCCATATGGGTTATAAGTGCCATTACAGGTCTAATGATGGAGACCATAGACAGTCGAGGGAATTTCTCAAAGATTTACAGCAGTTACCTTTTGTTGGGCTTACTTCATATGGTTCAAAATGCCAAAATGTTCATTGGTATGGCGCCACTAAAAATCGTGAAATAAAATTATTTTTATAAAAAAAAACAAACCGACTTCAAAAAAACCTGGATCACTAAAAAGCCTGAAATAATATTTCTATTACCTACCACCTCTGCCTACCCCTTCGGGAAAACCGGACGTGATGGTGTGTTATCGAGTATTTGGAGTCGGTGCCAATCTTGGTATGCCAAGTCTACCTACTATAAAAGTAAGAAGATAGATTGGCACCGACCCCAAATACTCGATAACACACCATCACGTCCGGTTTCCCGAAGGGGTAGGCAGAGGTGGTAGGTAATAGAAATATTATTTCAGGCTTTTTAGTGTTTTTTTTTAATTTTTCATGTTTTATCATTAAAATACAATATAATATAACATAAATTAAAATAAAATACAATAAAATAAAAACCTACCCCTAATTAAACAAATACCGTCCGCGTGGGATACTGGCTGCATGTCCTCCCTGTATTCAAGCTGTTCCTGTTGTCAAGCGAATTTTTTGAGCAAGGAAAGAGCCAGCCCTCTTGTCACCTGTGGCGGTAACCAGTCTAAGGGTGATTTTGATAGATAAAAAAATAAAGATAAAAAGATAAACAAAAAATAAATGCATGGTTAAATCAATAAAATTAATAAAAACTGAAAATTAAATTAAAACATAAATTAAATATGGTAAAAAAAAATATTATGACACCGCTGATGACTTCATGATCGGCATCGAAGTTAAGTACCAAAGTATTCCTTAGCCTACGAAACATGAAAAAGATACTCATATCCGGCAGTCAGTCACTGACACAGAGTATGTACATTTTTACCCGACTACGGTGGGCGGAGGGTTATGATTTTGACCGATATGTATGTATGTTCATCTGCTCCCGTATAACGTCCAAACTATTTTTATATCATAATAATTTGACTAATGAGATATCGTTGGACGCGTCTGGATCGTCCGCTGGTTATAGGCTATTATACGATCGAAGTATTGTTATACGTATCTATCAGCATATTGTAGGTATCGTTTGTCTTCTTTTGACTTACTTTGTCTTCAGCAATAAAAACAACATAGAAATTAAATTATTTTTTTCAAATACACTCGACATAAAAATCCCATATAAAACGAAAAAAATATATTTGAATATTTTCATCCATTTCATCTATTTTAAAAGGTGCACTGGGACATATTATTTTAATTGTACGAATTAAACAATATTGTTCCTTCAAAAAATAACTATACTATAGTCTACTCCATAGCTGTTCTGTCCTAGCTAAGCGAGAGGGATATATCCTTCGGCAGCTCACGCGACGCCAGCCACACCCCGAAACTAAAATTCATTTTTTTCTTGTATCGTCTTAACATTGTACCCGTAACTTGCTCTCTCAATATATTATGTTTATACTTTATGTCTAGTGACCACCCGTATAATGTTATCTTGATCATCTAACTCAATATTTTCCCTTGAAGTACAATCGAACCCGATCAGATGACCCTCGAGGTAACCTGTGGGATTTTCATCAGAGATTCATATTTCTTTGTTGTGGTTACTATGAGAACTTTCGTTTTTCATGAGATAGGTATTTGCTTGTAATAAGTGCTTACTTGGTGTATTTTCTTATCTTATTATTTTATGTAACGATGTTGTATAAAGAATCGAAGCCTATTATATGAAACATTATTTTAAGTATTATTTAACCTATGATTGCGAATGTCCCGCTACCGGCTGCTGCCGTTGTTCGTTTAACCGTACCTATACGAGTCGCTCAGATGCCTCTTCTTCATCGAGTAATAATTACACCAACTACCGGCAATTTGTACAACTGTATCTTGCTTATATACGCGTATAGCTATAAAAACAAAAAATCTTCCTTCTCAGTACTATATGGATGAATCTTTCGATTTAAATTACACTACCTTATGTCCATATTTCCAATGAAGTAAACGGAACTTCTTAAATAAAAAACTATGCTTTTAAATGCCTAAGTGCCTAAGTACTTATTATAATTTCTATCATTAGGCAACATAAACGGATATTAAAAACTTCATTGGTGGTCTATGTAAAAAAAAATGTCGGCATGTATAATTTGTACCTACGCCTTAATTTTTATTGTATTTAATTCATATCCTTACATCCTTTGATTTATAAATCGTGACTTTATTAGGTATACAAAAATACCAATGAGAAATATACCATGATGTAATGCATAGATCATTTTGATTTCGTGAACAAGAAAAGGTATCATCCTTTTATGATTAAATCTTTTAATTTGAGTGGTAAATTTGTTTCGTGGATAAAATAATATGCCTTATCGGTTATTGTATCGTGGAAGCAGGAAGCGGTAGGGCAGCCCGCTCCCACATCGCGCCCGCGCCGCTCTGCCGCCACGTCCGGCAAATATTTCGCCAAATGTCGTGACTATGGACGATCGCGATGCGCGCCGCCCGGGGTGCGCCCGCGCTGCCTGCGCGCCTCAATGGAGATACGACGATTTGTAACCAACGGTACACGTGTCGAACTCGGCTCGAACACGTAAAATGCCTCATTTGATTCCCTAATCGATGCTTGACCCCAACCTTACTTTAAAAACTCGTGATGGTGGCGTCGTGAATGTTTTCCCATAGACAAAATTCAATTCTAATCGAACGATTCATAGTTGCAGTCACGTGTAAAGAGTCGGTAACATTAACAGCATTTGAAATGCCCTGGGCCTATTGTATCAATACTATTAGTGGTGTGAAACCACTAATTTAATGATTGCTAGCCTTACTTTGTGGTTATAAGCGTTATTAGTTCTGGGTTATAATAATTTCTCTAAGCAATCATGTGGCCGTAATGAAAGTAAGAGACATTTCTTCGTTTGAGTTCGTACTTTTACATCTGCTTGAAACATTTTGTAATACTAGGTCATAGATGTTATTAAGTATGTTAATATTTTTTACAACGTCTCGAGTTAACGGTTTGCAGAAATAAGCTCAAGAAACTGAACAGTGTTAAGTGGCAACGCATTAGTTACTTGATACCCGGAATATAATTTTATATAAAGCTGAGATTTCTATTCGTCTAGATCTCGAAATCGTAACGGATTTCTAATAATCTCGACCACTATACTGGTATTGCTGAACGCACGTAGTGCACGCATTCAGAAGCAAATTAGCGCTGCAAGCCGCAATCTGTACGGCAAGCTTGACCTGAACATGCCAACCGATATACGTGTATCGAATGTGAGCGTCAGACGCAGAACACTATTTATGTTAATGATATCAAAAACCGTACAAGGAAATAAACACAATAGGACAGTCGTGTCTTGCTACATTAGACGCTTGAGACGTAGGCCGTGCAATTGGCCTCCCTGCTTTGTATATAATGCTCGTTTGTAGAATTCAGAAACGGAACGGCTACCAGGAAGAGGCTGTGACTTATCCACTGAACTAAGCCGCAAAGATGTACCGCAACCGACCATCTATGGCAACTCTGTGAAGGCTGATTGACTTCGTTATCGAGGTTATAATAAATTAGCTTATGCCCAGTATTAGTAATGAGCTGACATTGATAATAAATATTTGTACGCGAGGAACCTCTCTAGACAACAATTGACTAAAGGATGTTTCTGCATTCATAACTGTCTTCGTTAGGCACAATACTGAATCAGTCGCTATATGATAGCATCTGATTGAAGGGAGTGGAGTCGTGACCTACGGGTATTTACACGCTTTGTTAGTGCAATTGTAACCACCGCCGTATACCAGACATTATTAAACAGTTTTGATGCCTCTTCTCTACGGGATTACCGAGTATACCTAAACGTAATATAAAATATTAAATTGTAGCACACTGAAAAGAATGTGATATAAAACGACACAATTAATATTGCTTCGATCATTATAATCCCTATAAACCTAGAATGCAAAGCAATCAACAGTTTATTACTATTTATAATCGCTAGCGTAATTTTAACGACCATAGCAATTATTAAATAAAGCTAACAACTAGCAAGCTTCAAATATCCGAATCTGCTGCCCAGTGCATTATGTTTGTACGTTTTACATAATAATCAGCAATTAAAGTACAAAATCACTACGAGTAACTTTTAATGTGTTTGCCTTTATAGAGAATTTAAATTCATATTTAGAAAAGGTCCGATTATTATCGTGCAATCATGATATACACAACCATATCGTGCTTATTATAATGTTTGCACTAATACCATTCTAAGTGAGGGTACAATCGCGCACAGGTCGTGTCGAGGGCAACAGTGCTTGCGGGTCATTCATGTTTCACTCCGCCCATAGCGCGCTCCACTTTATACGTTTCTTTAAAACGTTTAATTTTATGAATAACCAACTCTGTTACTTTGTATAAAGCTAAAGAGAAATGTACATTTTCTATAGTTACAGCGTATTCTCATTAAACGTGTAGCTTTTTTTAAAAGTCATGAAGCTAATCCACCAACTTTCTAAAGAACAACTTCGCCTATGACACAACAAATGAATACCCCATCAATGTTCCTTAGAAGATCCCTACTGAGATTCGGTGAAGATAATTATTCTCTTATTGCATTCCTTCGAAACACGAAAATACAATAACAAACGATGACTTGGCCTTTTCTATACTTCGGTCGGGGGCAGGGATATGTAAAAGCTATCTCTATAACCATAATAAATGTGATTTCAATAAATTTACCACTTCCTTCTATTGTGGTTTCGAACGCGAACATAAATTTTACATTTATGTGCAAGAGAAAAATATAAATCTGTTTGGTATGAGCAATAATACATTCATTTACAGCGTTTGAGTCGAAGCATATTTATTGTCAGTAGACTGACAGAGTGTAAATAATATTCAGTATAAAAGGTATAACAAAAGAGCCACATATCATCTTGTTAATTTTTATATTCGTGAAAGCTAACAGCACAAATTTTAATCTCCACTGAGCCCTATGGAGTAACTGAAGAGGAACAAATTAAACGCGACTTGGACAATATCAAGTGTCGTTATTTATGGGTAGCGTCTGGTATTTAACTAACCTGCAAACGAACTCGTTCTCGCCGAGGCAGAGGTCAAGGCACATCTGCCTGGAGCCGACTGTGTGTGTCCTCTTGCCGCGCCCTTTGAGGTGGTAGCCGCGGACACGGTCGAAGCACCAAGCCCTTTCGCAGGGACGGACACCCAAGCAGGACTTCTGGGCGTAGATCGTGAACACGGGGAACTGTGATTTGGTCAACGCACCTGCAAGAAATATAAAAAATTTATAATCTTAATCTAATAATTCCTAAGCCTACCTTTGGATTTGAGACACAATACTTAAAATGTTTATCCACAATCAACTTTAATTCTAGTAAGTTTATTATGTACGCTAGCTTAAACTATTTAAGGAGTTTTTTTTATAGTTGTTCAGATTAAGTTTTCCATTATTTGGCACATTAATCATTCGACTTTGTGACTTCTAAGGCTTTCTACCTATGCAAAAAATACGAGTAAAGTGGCACTCCTGTCATTAAATTCTTCATGCTCACGCACGTGTTCTGGATGAAGAGCCGTTCAACCTTAGCGAATTTGAAAATCCGCACGCCGAGTCGACCGGTGCGATTTGCGCTCCATAATTGGATACCACCGCTTAGTTCCTTGCACTGGGAGCATGCCTTGATTCGGCTTAATTCAATACGACCCTTAATCGGTAAGCATGTATTCTTTCCAACCTTATATCAAGCATTTAAACGTATACAGTTCATAGATCAATAGATATTGTGTGTATTATATTCCCGTCTATGCAAATATATCTTCGGGGAATATAGGCGTTTGATTATTAGGAAAACATACAATGACCTAACAGTTTTCTTGCACGCTAGTCGTGAACATCGTCGTAATGATTATAGTCGTTTTAATGTAAAAACTACATCATAAAGCACATCTGCTTTAACCATTATGCTAAAATTCTATTGTTAAGAGTTCGTTAACATTTTTGATGTAAACTTTATTACATGGACTTGGTGTTAAGTAACTTATTTTTTTATCTTTGTGCTTTGTGGTTAGCACGAGTAATAACAAATTCCAGTTAAAATGGTTTGTAGTGTCTTTTTTATGTCTATGATTTTTTTATGGGATCTTCAAAGAACGAAATAAAATAATACTTTACAAATTCTAATGATCGTCGTGCCTTTACCAACAGCGATGATGCAACTGTGTTCTATGTACTAGTTATGCACATTTATTAAACTGAAAATGAAAACAAAATATACCTAAAGAATATGAGTTGTTGTTGGTCGTAGAAGTCATTTTATTTTACACGAGCTTCTCATAAAAAACTGAATTGCGGTTAGTACCTATAAGTATGTCCATCTATCTTATATGTTCCTACGCTTAATTAACGTAGTTATTTGGCATGAGTTCTTAGAAAAGCAAACACAATTAAGTTGATGAACTTTTTCTTATTAGCACAAATGATTGTCCGCAATAAGAACATCCATTCATAGTAATGAGGTCAAATCGCGTTCCACTAACTTGCCTTTAATATACTCGTTCATGTTTTCCATTTCGCGGTGAGAGTATTTTTTCCCAATAAGGCGTGATGAGTGAGCACAGTCATGCCGTTATTGGCATTCAAATGATGCGTTCGAGCAAAAAATCGGAACGCTTCGCTTGTTTGCAAGCTCACACCTCTATGTCGGCAAAACGAGAGTATTGGCGCCATCGCACGGCCACCTGCTATGTCCCGGTTTTAACATACGCTAACACGCATACATTTGCCGTTATTGTTGGTTTTTTCTAATAGTCTGGCGCTTATTAACGCTCCGTAGACTATGTTGAAATGTTTTGAATGTAATGTATTACTATTGATTTATCTGTGATCGCCGGTAACCGTTAATGCTCTTGTCAATACTCGTTAGCCGCAAGCGATCGGTTTTTGTTATGATATTTAATCATTAGCGGTATCGAGTTGTGTATTGTATAATTATTGTTTCGGTTCATTAAAAAACCTCTTAACTGAATATATTTATCACAGATTACGAAGGACAACCTACCATGCAAATAACTCCTTTAAAAATCAAAACATAGAATCTGTGTTTTCTTTTTAATTTTCCTAATTTAAATAATCCCTCATTCGCCATTAGCCCATCGAACTATGTATGTAAAATTAAAATCTAAAGAGAACGGTTAAGTCCATATTATGGTATGTGGAGATCAAACTCGAGTCCCACTTCTTAATTTTAAAAGCCCTTAGTACCTATATTGGTAATGAATTGAGTCTTACCCGGCAGCTGATCAGCATCGGAGCTGAAAAGCACACAGAGTCCGGTCTCGTAGTTGACAGCGCGGCAGGTGTCGTTGGCCTGGCACTGCTCCAGGCAGTCGGTCAGCATCAACGTGCCGGGGATGTCGTCCAGGATGTGGGACGGTGCCGAGAACACGTATCTGCGTAAACATGATACTAGATTACATGCTTAATTCTTCATACCTTTAATCTATTAGCAAGCGGGCCCGCCTGTTTATTAAGTAAATAAGCATTTCCAAGTTGTAATCAGAAAAGTACACGACCTCAGTTTATCTGAAAGCTTAGCCACACGTGAATTTTAATCAAGTTTATAATGAAAAATACTCTAATGCAACTAACGAAGCTGCTGCCTAAATAGCAGCTTCGTGAGATGCATTAAAACGTATGAGAACTTGTTAAAAACTACAGATTAAAATAATTTATTACCACTCGATAACATTTTTAATCTGGTTAGCATAACGCTACTTAGCACATCGCTATTAAATATGTACTTCCCCAAGGCGTCTCGGGAGTGATGTCGGATCTTGATAACTTCACTTGTCGGCTAGTTGCTTCGACTTAACCATCTTAATTACGCAGTGGTGCAATTATCGGCCACTACACCGTTGTCGTCTTAACATGAGTCATTAAAACGCATTTGAAAAAATAGTGTATTCGCTTACCCAGTGACAAGTTCGAATCCGATCATCTCCGGGTCACATTCTTCTAATGAGTTTGCTGGTGCCGATGGGGCCGAAGCACCACTAGGCGCAGAGGGAGGTACACCTCCCGACGCTGTTTCTGGTACAGAAGACGGTTCAATCGGGTCTTCGGAGACAGCTTCTGCTTGCGGAGGATCCTCGGGTTTTTCATACTCTTGCGGAGCGGCGACCACTGCTGGCTCCGGTGAGCCAGACTCTACGGCAAGATTGTCCTGGGGTGGGGCATCAGCTGCTGATCTCAACGTCCCTTCGAACTTTTTTGCAGCCTCCGCTGCGCACGCCACCAACACTATACTGAGTAACAACCGCATTGTACTTTCCGAGAGGGGCCGTGGCAACATTCGTTATCTGTAACAAAAGAAAAGTGTTGATTTAAAATCTTTTTATAGCAATTTAAAAGTCCGTAATTGCATGGGAAGCTCTAGAATTTATCGTACGTAAAGAAGTTCAGCTACGCACGCAATCGTTCCATTCTTCCTAGGTATGGTAAAATTGTGCGATATCTTTCAACCTTATTGGTCGCCGAACCACAACCATCGATGAGATGTATTTTGGGATACGGACCTGCATACAATTTGTGGTCCAAGTACGACAACTAAACCCATGTTTACTCCCATGTTAGACATAGGGATACGATCAGTATTTATAACCAAATACCATACTTCTCGGCTAATACAAATGTGGATTATTTTCTTTTCTCTTTTATCGAAGAAAACTATATTCAGATACAAGAAGAGCGCTAAGTACAATTAAAACGTAATTAATTCGCCTCAGAGATGCGTACAAGTCTGCGTCCACCTCAGCTCCTTGTTCGTCATTACATGTAAACGTGTTCAGCATGAAATGACGCTCACAAGAAAATAAAAAGCTAAACAATTATGTTCGCTGCCTTAAGGGCATAAGCTTAATGATTGCCGTCTCATTGTAATTAAGTTGCAATATCTGTGTAACATAGAACACATACATCGGCAAGTGAATCGCGTTATCATTACGCAATCTTAAACTCTTATAATGGTTTATTTTGTAAAAATAAAACTAGTTCCTATGAGAAATGTCTAGTCACGCTTTCACATAAATGTGAAAAAAGTTTATGGCTCTATTTTAAATGTTATGTTCTGCATTAGCCACTCGTAAAGATGTTCTACTTTTAACTTGTACATTTTTATTTGGTGTCATTTCTCACCTGTCTGCGAATACATACGCTGCATGAAAATAAAATATTTCTTCCGTATCACTTGCGAGAACTAGCAAGTGAAATTATTTGAATAGCGTATTTCCTACATCACTTCACTTTAGTATGATGTGGCTCCAATTCCGAAAATAATGGCTATTCTGTTGGCTTTTTATTGGTCATAACAATATATGAAAAGATGCTGGGAAGGTGCCACCATCTCACGTACCACGCACAATATTCAGTGATCACGTAACGGTGTCGGTCGCGTCCCGTCCACTTCGTGGTCAACGGTACAACTTATTCCTATTTTATTGGAAAAACGTATTAGCCACGCCCGTCTCGAAATAACAAATTATATATTGTTCAGTTAACCGGACGATACTGTAGATGTGAACATTTTTTTAAAATAAATTATTAGGTGGGAACCCATACCTACTTAGCTAGTTTATTAAAATAGAAGCTTGCTATAAACGAGTGTCCAGTTATGTTAAATTGAATACGTGCATCAAGCTATTACCTATTTACGATAAGTAGTTATCTGTATGTAATAATGACTATAAAAATATAACAAAACTCTACTCAGAAATACCAAAACTGGTTAAGTCTTTGAGTTTAGTATTTCTGTTTCCTTTTTTGTTTCTTATCTTCTAATATTGGCAGTTAACGTGTATTGAATATTTGATATAACTCAATCCTTAATAGGTGCAACTCTTTTTGTTTTAAAATTAAAAATTTGTTCCTAAATAAAATACGAGCAGTATTTTTAAATAACCACCTTTTTCTATTCGAGGTCTTTAACACGGATATCCAAGCAATTTGATATTAACAAACCGTCTTGTGGGAACAGATATAAAACGAGTTTTTTAACTCTTCATAATCTTCTGGCAATACACCATTTATGTTCCGAATGTATTATTACTAACGTTTATGTTTTATTTTTAACTAGCTTTTGCCCGAGACTTCGTCCGCGCAGAATTTAAATTTAAAAAAATCGGATCCCGGATCCCATTTCCCGGATTTCGTATCCCGGACCTCGTTTCCCGGGTCCTGTATCCTGGATCTCGTTGCCCGGATCCTGGATCCCGTTTTCCGGTTCCCGTATCCCGGATCCTGGATCCTGGATCTCGTTGCCCGGATCCTGGATACCGTTTTCCAGATCCCGTATCCCGGATACCGTTTTCCAGATCCCGTATCCCGGATCCCGTTTTCCGGGTCCCGTATATCCCGGACCCGCATCCCGTTTCTCAGATTCTGTTTGCTAAATCCCGGATTTCATATCCCGGATCTTGTTTCCCGGGTCCCCTATCCCGGATCTTGTTCCCCGGATCCCAGATTCCGTGTTCCGGATCCCGTATCCCGGATATCACGGGTCCCGTATTCCATATCCCTGATTTCATACGCCGGATCTCGTTTCCCGGGTCCCGTATCACGGATCTCATTTTTTGAATCCTGGATCCCGTTTCCCAGATCCCAGCTTCCGTTTGCCGGATCCTTATCCCGTTTCCTGGATCCCAGATCCCGTATCCCGGATATCGGATCCCGTATCTGGGATTTCCCGGATCCCGTATCGTATTAGCCCGTAAAAGTCCGGTCAAAATCGGTCCAGCCGTTTCAGAGATTAGCCCGAATCGGTACTGCCATACAAACTTTCATTCCCTGAGGATGAATTTTCCAAAACGCTAAAATTAATCTTTTTTATTTGTAAAAAGAAACCTAAACAACAATTTTCATCATTATAACTTCAAAAATGACGAATTTCAATACAAACTTTCATCCCTATTTCACCCTCTTTGGGGTTGAATTACCAAAGACCATAAAATTAATCTTTTCCATTATTGAAACACACCTAGTCAGCAATTTTCATAATTCTAACTTCAAAAATGACGAACTTCCATACAAACTTTCTTTCCCCTATTTTACCCCCTTAGGGGTTGAATTTTCAAAAACCCTGAAATTAGTCTTTTTTATTTTTAAAAAGACACCTAATCACCAATTTAAATAATTCTAACTTCAAAAATGATGGAACTTCCATACAAACTTTTATCCCCTATTTTACCCCCTTAGGAGTTGAATTTTCAAAAACCCTGAAACCCATATTTCTTTATTTTTCAAAAGACACCTAATCAGCAATTTTCATAATTCTAACTTCAATAATGACGAACTTCCATACAAACTTTCATCCCCTATTTTACCCCCTTAGGGGTTGAATTTCAAAAAACCCTTTCTTAGTACACCTCTACACATCAAGACAAACCCACCCTCCAAATTTCAAGTCTCTACGATCAGCGGTTTAGGCTGTGCGTTGTCTGTCAGTCAGTCAGTCAGTCAGTCAGTCAGTCAGTCAGTCAGTCAGTCAGTCAATCAGGACTTTGATTTTTATATATTTAGATTGAATTCACACCGCATTAGATGGTAATTATACTGCGTTATGAAAAGGCGCATACGCACGCTTGAATGATACCGCCCAAGGAAACCTAATTCATTTCATGCGTCGTGTCTCGTGTCGCTCACGGCCTGCTGGTAATTTGATCTGCCCGTCCATTATGAAAATTAAATTACTCTCTTATAAACGTTGGCCGTGTCATCTCATTTTTAATAAAAACCTATCTTGATCGATCCCCCTTCATATTTGCTAATAGACTTACATTAAAAAGGAAATAAGCGTCATAATGTGAGACGTGACTTGAAAATAAATGCCAGATCAGATATGACGTTGTTAAAAATGATATCGTGTTCGGAGTCTTACAATTTTGTAGAATAAACATTACAACGGGACGTAAGCTGAGCAAGTGTTATTTGTCACGGTCTTCACAGCCAAAGTTCAGACGGGAAAGTATTAATAAATAAGGACAGGCGTCGGCGGCAATAGCGTGAAATAATAGGAGTGGCGATCGATTCCGGCTATAGGACCGCCTCGGGCGCAGTTTGTGGTGTTTAGTAGCTCGTTGTGAAGTTATTCAAACATTTAACTCCGCAATTTCATAAAACAACATCACGCTTTTAAACAACTGATTAAAGTCGTTTTCAACTGCAAATTAGTTCACTGAAACTGACACACGATTAAGAAAAGCCATTGTTGCAAGTGTTTGCGATAGTCGAATACGTCGGTAGCAAGTATGTGTGAATTTGGGCACAATCAAACCAATCACCATAAAATTACAGTTTACTGTCTTTTGAGCCAGGTTAGTTAACCAATTAACGACCTGATTATCGTTTTAGTACCAAGCTTTCTGATCTAGGCTGTAAATTATGTTATGTAAATTGGACACTTTGTGTCGTTTAGTTTAGATTATCATGGCACACCTACATCCTCAATTAAATATAGGACGCTCTGGAGACATAAATGTTTATTTATTATATACAAATTCTTGCCCTTAATTATGATTGGGGACAAAATGACCATAAATAACAGTTTAATCATAATTAAAACAGCCTGAAAGTAGGGATCTAATACCATAACGAAGTTAATAATAAGTAAGGTAACGCGTAAGTAGCTTTACAAAGTACGCAAATATTTTTGCTAAAAACTTTCTTCATGCATATTAATTAAGATTTTATGGTTATGTACGTCCTAGACTTTCTAGGTAAGTTAAACTAGAAATTACACCCCAATAAAGTCACTGTTCATGAGATGTTGATCATGAGGATGCTACTTATTTTAGTGATGCACCAACCTATCTAGTAAATGCTTCATTATCACAGTCAGGGTCATTCGAATCAATTAACACTTCGCAATCAATTATTTTCAAGGTAAATTTCACACTCCATTAAATCCAGAGGTACAAAATTGTTAATTTAACGAAATTGGCGTAGTTTAATACCGGACATTATAATTCCCATTCGTCTTTTTTACAACCTCGTATATTATAGTGTACGGGAACTGGCTCTGATTGTTGATTACACAGAATAAAGGCAAATCACATGCATTACTGAAGATATCAGTCGATTTAGGCAGCGTGTAAGCTCATCAAAATAACGCGTTGACCCGTATAGAGAGGTCGTGTGCCAGAAGCATACCGTAGAGCTCGGCTTTTGCCAAGTAGGTCGAGCCCTTACCACGAGAACCTCGCGATGCTCTTCCTAATTAGGATTTTACGCGTGACTTTAAACTCATAGGTAGTAAGGGCATATAGGGTACAATATTGGTATACTTTCTATCATTATACGAAACCATTGACGAGGGAAACAAGTCAACAAAGAAATTTTTGTAATTAAAGGTTCATTTCCTTGTGAAAAAAATACTTACTGTTAAAGATACCCACAGCTTTTTTTCTTCAAATGACCGGAAACTTGAACCATTAAGTGTAAAAAGGCATAAACAGTGTGCACCTACTTCACGATTTGGACACAACGTGTTAGGTATCGTTAAAAAGATTGCTGATAGATATCAACGAGATATAAATTCTCATAGAGGACAGTGCGGATGTGCCGGCGCGCTCAGTCCGCTCCAAACACCGATCAGATGGGGTCAGCGCATTCAATGAGCCGGATGCCACCAACCTGCTATTTACGTTCCACCATACTTGTACTTGCTGGCACACTATGGGTATCGTCTTCGTTTTCTAGTTGCTTGGCAAGTGATACGTCTATATAAAATAAACATTCGCGCTGATTTATTAATATAGGTACTTTACATTTGTTCCTAATTAAAAAACACTTAGTAATAGACACTAGAAAAAGTAATCTCCTCTCATTGATTCAAACATTTTATTGTAGTTCTTTCATTTCCTGTGACTTTATATTATACGTTAAGTTTTACTTATAACGATCAGACGATCAAACTTACACCGGGGTTTAAAACTCCTCGTAAACTATAACAACAGGAAATCAATTTCTCTTTATTGCTAATTGAATTTAATTCTAAATTACATTTTATCTATCTTGCTTGCCCGTATTTCAATTTAGCTACAAATGATTTTTCATGCTTTAAAGGCATAACGTTTTAATTTGTCTGATTAATTTACTCTTTTCCACGAATAAAGTACTAATCTTTGAAATAGATTTTATTACACAAAGCTGTTCATAATGCTGATAATGGGGTAGGATATAGATATACCTATACTTACCTAAATTAATACAATTTCAATTACCTACATTAACTAATTACTATTATCTATAATTTACTAAAGTAATTTTTATTAATAATATTAATTAGTGTTAGCGTTCATCTTTAACTAAAACAGCTTACATCAAAATGTCATAAATCGAAAACGTTTACTTTTATGTTGCAATCATTGCTTAGTACTGTAACTTGCCATTACATAGCACTCATGCATTAGCGCCCTAGCGGTAATAAAAGCAGATTCCCGTTAAACCTAATTACAGAAGCTATTTGAATACATACATCTTTGACGCCACCGAGCGATATAGATTGACGTGCTTGTCTGAATACAATGGGAAAACTGAACGGCTTAATCCAGATCGTCCAGTAAACTATTAGCCGTGTCTAAGTTCAGCCATTAGCATCGCTAAGAGAACGTTCCGCGGATTTACATTGAATGAAATTGTAATTTGTTGTGTCTCCCCTTAATGGAGTGGCGGTTTCCTTATGTGTTGTGGCTGTCGGGAAGGATGGTGGCTCGCCACCCTTACAAGGCACCAGTCGACAGCCAGGCGTCAATGTCGCTCATTGTGCGATGCCTATGTTTGCAGCCAAACGCGTTAGCCACATATTAAATTTAATGTCCTTATAGGTACGTCCATGAATTTTAACAAAACATCTAACTTGGAGCAAATGTTTGACTATTTACTTCCGAGAAAAGCGCAGTAGATTTAAAATTGTTTGGTATATCTAGGTAAATATGTAGTGAGATAGCATACTACTACATAATAGTCAAGATGTGAGCTTTAGTAGCTTATTCATTTAATCTCCGTATGACCAATTGAAAAATCACTACAAAGAAGTTTAAAATTACTGCATATTCATCTGCCGTGTACCTATTAAAATAAGCCTCGCTGCCGTCGCTGAACTCAGGTAATAAATAAAAAAAAGGAAGAACGAATGTTCTCGCAGGTCTATTTGTATTAGTCCTAGCGACAAATCTACGATCATTTACAAAGAGCTTTTGCCCCTTTAGGCTACGCATATACTCTAATGATTACACGTGCGTGCCAGGCAAATAAATAAGTGGCAGATCATCTGACTCATGGTTGCATAGGTAATTTATTAACTCTAGGCGGAGACCGGCGGGTTTCATTGTATGTACGTATTTAACTTTAAAAGAAATCAGTATCTCTACACACTTTGTATCTAGTTATTTTAAAACTAATACCGCAGAATGATGTGTATAGATCATCGGTACACGTTGCGTAGAGGAATGTGCTGCTGTATAGTGTCGTGCGATTATAACATCAGGTTTTTCTGCTTCGTCATTTGAATAACGTTACTGCATCGTATGGCGACGCCGCAATATACATAATTGGCCTATTACTTACTGAACGTTCAAGTGTGTTGAGCAATACTCATTACAATAATTAAAGCATTTGAATCTATTGCGTTTCAAAGGGAAATATTGCCGACTGGATATTCAATGTACCTTATACAATAAATGTTTCGCATCATGCCAATACTTCGAAGGTATTCCCGAGATACGATAATATATTTCTTTAAAAAATTTCAATATTTTATAATTCTTTAAAAAAATCTGTATTATTACCCATTTAGGTAACAAAACCCAACTAATGAGCGTAACATTTTACAGCATGTGTAGGTACAACATTCTGTAAGATATCCTCAATGGAAAGGTTAGTGGGTTGATGCGCCAGTGGGGCTGCCCCATCGTAATTTACATTAACGAGAGAATCTCGATTTCTCTGCTCCCGATCGGTACAACACAGCGAGCTACTGCCTACGTGACTAACTTTATCTTAGTATTAATTCTTAAATTGTTCAATTAAGACACGAGAAACCAACAAACGTGCCTCAGTAATTCGTCTCTCTGACGCAAAACGAAAGCTCGTAGTTTTCTTGCAATTTTCAAGCCTTGAAAGCTCGTTAGCATATCTGCAATCAACTTGTTTTATGTCTTTGGCTACTTATTTGAACTATTCTACTGTGTCTTTGTTTATCAGTCGAGTGGGAAACCAAATTATGTCCTTGATAAATAATCTTATTTAAGCTTGAAGGCTTTATCTATTATCTTTGTGTAAGTAGGCACATAGCGCTGTTAGTGCGGCTTTTCACCGAGCACCATTCGTTGAAAGTATTTGAAATATTGCACCACTTTCCACGGTACTCAGTTCATCACATTCCAGTGGGCAGGTGGAAATTGCTTCGTTTTATTCTTTACAACTCGTGGTCTCGAAACGATTGTGGAAGCTATTTAAATAAAGAGATACAATTACTTGTAATAAATGTTCATTGAAAAGATCCCATTTGCAGGGATGTGGTGCTATGGGTCGTAATATTCGGTATTTTTGTGGTCGTAATATCATTATTAATAATGGTATAACTATAATAACGATACCTCGTAAAAGCTGTCCAATTTATGATACCCGCTGAGTAGAGATAAATGATACATCAAAATCCTACCGACCTACCTATCGACCTACAATGTAGTAAAAGCTCAATGGTAGCATTCAATAATAGCACGAATATGCAATCTGAAAGGCAATGCATCAAGCGCATGCCGATCAGAAGTATAATACGTGTAATTTAAACACATCGTGGTTGTACCTACATGATTTTCTAACAAATTTTTGTTTGAAAAAGTCATTAGGTCGTGTTCAGAATGACTTTACTAAGGATCAGTGCTGTGTTAAACGTGCGATTGTGAATTACAAACAGATGGTCGCGTTTTCTCCGCGATTAATCATGCTACCTACTCAAGGGGCTAGGGGCTAAATCCTATAATTTTGTAGAATTGTTCACTGCAGCGTGGACTTGATTCATTTGGAAGTAGGTTTTCGGTGCACTCGTTGCATCCTATATTTTATAACTTTCTTTAACTTTCCTCTGTGCTTATCGTCGACTATGCTGTGAGATCTCGCTGTGGTCAACCGATGTAAGGTTAAGCAAAGATTTACACCCGTATCTATTAACAAGTAATTACTTATTCCCAAGTAAATTCTAATCAAAAAACCTATTTGACAATACCGTTTTGACTGATTATGTATAGAATATTATCATATTGTTTGGAAGATCTGTCAAAACGGGATTGTGAGACAGGTTTTTTTTGCTTAGAATTTACTTAAGAACAAGTATATCAGTTGCCTTTAGATATGGGGTTAGTGTTCTCCACATTAAGTTTCATGTCATGTAGAGATAAAATACAAATCAAATGAATAGGCGACAAGGTACTTTAAACCTCTTTTGTTTTTCTCTAATGTCTATTACGCATGCAACCGTCGTATTCGTTACAAATAACTACGCGAACCGCAGCGGTTGTATTCAATTTACCTTAGCTCGCCACGAGACGATTCATCTGGTTGATAGCATCAATTTGTGCCATTAAAACTTATTTTATCGTCTGTATAGCCGGGAGACGGTTCGTAAATTTCGTCTAATACTGGTTTGTGTCCTGTGACATCCATGTAGGGTTGTGCCGCATTCGCACCTGTTCCGCGGGCTCACTTCCAACCGGTTGGATGTGCTCGCTCTTTTAACTATTTAACCCAGTGACGCACTTCGATGAATTCATAATTGTATGTTTATTTCAACTTTTATAAGCGCAATAAATAATCACTGGCTTCGTTGAATTTAATTAAATAGATTTTTGGGGCAGTCGTGTAAAAAGGAAGCCGTCGTTGAGATATACTGCAATTTGTTAAAAGTTTAGACGAAGACGCCATTATAACCAACTAAACAAGAATTTGCTTTTATAATACGTTTATCGTTTATGGGGTTAATTCCCTTTTAACTAAATTCATATTTTTTTTCCACTGTAAGGTGAACAGACAAGCAATAATTGTAAAATGAATTTTCCTATGATGTATTCCTAAAAAAGTTTGATTGATTGATTTATATTCATACTCAGCTATCAGTGAACCAATATACCGATTTCGTCTCACCGAACACTTATAAATAAGTCCTCCGTGTATTTTGCTCCAAATGAAATAAAGCAATAAAAGTGTTTATAATAGGAGAGAAGAGTCGCACGTGGCGCCGCGAGCCACCGCGCGCCTCTACACTAGACTAGCGCGCAACTTGCTCTCGCGCACACCCGTCGTCGGTGCCTTTTATTTTCCGATCTTATCTTTTATACTTTTGTAAATAGACCATACACCTCGTAAAACGGTCGTAAACACCCATTCCAAAACCATAATGCATGTCACGAAGGCTTAGTTCTGCGCAACGGGAAAGCCTGGCATATCAATTGAAGCTAGTTCACAAAACCCGTATAAGTAGTGTAAGTGCTCTGCTAAGTGATATTTCAAGCGGCGTTATAAAGCATCACGCGTGAGTCGGCTGAGCATTTATTGCCTCTAATGGTTTTATTTGCCTCGTGAAATTATAGAACGCATGTCATTCTCCTTGATACCCGATGCCGCGCCGCAAAGATTGATTTGTGCATCGATTGATTCGCCCTACAGCTGACGAGTGGAACGATCGATTTCACTTACAAAGCTCAGTCCCGGTAAATTACAAGAACACGACTAATGTCAGACGGATCGTTTTAAGTGTACTTCTTGGGTACGAGGTAGTATAGGCACGTAAGCATTGATGTTATATTTTAGTTTACTAAATGATTTACAATTTTAAACATGATCAATACAACTTTTTAGAAATACAGAATCCGACTCAAATACTGGAGGGTAACAATTTCAAATAATCATGATATAACGTGTATTTTTATCGGATATTTTATACATTTTGTCGAATTCCTATTACGCAAATGATACGGTCCGCTCCGCGGGCGTCATTGCGGCTTCGGTCGTACCGTAACGGCATCATCAATCATCTGTAATTTGATTTCTATGCTCAATTATTGCGTTCGCGGAGGTCGAGGCGGCCGCACACTCCTCTTCCACGTACCCGTGCACTTCGTTCCCGATTATGTGTAGAACTAAATTACACAAATATGGACAAACGCAGCTTCTACTATGTAAGTAAATCTCGGGACATGGCTTGGAATATTATGACGTTTTGGTGAGCAAACTGAACGAAAATTAGCTGGATATTTATATGAGATGACCTTTTATATCTTGTCTGTATTATAACTCACTTATAATGTACCTATTCTACTGCAATTTTTGAAATCGTACGAGGCAAATTGTAGCACGTAACTGATCATCTCAAATTGGTGTACCACAGGAAGCGTTTTCAATAAACCGAAATAAATAGATAGAACAAAAAACAATTATTTTCCAAGTAACCGATAGAGCGCCATTTTATCGTTTTTGAAAAATTTCGTCCGTCCATTGTCGTCGAAAGTCAATTTACTTTTTTATACACACCCATCTTATTTTTGTTTTTTATTAATTAACCTTATTTTGTGAATGAACTACTTCAGTTTTGAAGTCGCGACTAGCAAAAAGCGGTTGTCGTGTTTCGTCTATAACACAATGGAGTCCGTGACGCAGGCGCTAGACATGATAATCACAAGTAGCGCATGACAAGAGCGGCGCACGCGCATCAGTCACGACCGTCGTCACGTCGGCGTCCGCGTCGCCCCGGGTGACACTACCGAAGTCTACCGAAGCCAAAGCTACTGGTTCCACCTTAAATATTCTGAATGATTAGACAGTATTGTAAAAATATTGGTAAATTATAAAGCTCTTCATATAGGTAAGGCAAAATGTAACGTGGTATGCCTACTGAACCGTCTATTTAATGTTTTAATATGGCGGCAAGTTGCCCTTCAGATAATATCTTTATTTCCACCCGCCAAACTAGATAATATCACTGGTTTATGGCCACATCTATCTTCTCCGTGACAAACGATGACGGGTGCACCGCTCACAACCGGCATCGAGAACACGTGTGTTACTTAACGACACAGTAGGACAGCGCTAACGACATTTTCATTGGCCCTTTAAAGTGGTACAATCATGATCATAGCTTTTATAGTGCGACATCGAAGTAAACGGGTTCCGAACAAGGTGGCAGATCTTACTGATCTATTTTGCACATTCGTATTCTGCCCATTACTGATGGGCACTGACCTGCCCCCGAGATGGGAGATTTAGGCTATATATAGTCAACTATGCTAGCACTGAACGAGTCGGCTGGCTTCATCATTACGATAACCTGAAACACTAATTGCAACTTTTTATGATCAGACTATAATTAAATTTTAAATTCACGCAGACATTTGAAAAACTTGCTGCTGTATCTTAAAGGATGTATTTATTGTTTTTTATGACTTTTTGTCAGGTATTATTCTACTCATATAAGCATAACTCGCGCGTGAAGCTAACTGTCAAGAAAAGTGGTGCAATATAACGGTAGGTGGCGCGCTGGGTTGCGCACGAACAGTCGATGCGTCTGCGGCTGCGCGCCGTGCCGCAGCGACCCCATCGCTCCCCATCATTCGCCCAAATTGTCTTTACGTTTCAAATCTTTACAATAATACCGAACAGCCTCCTTAAACCAGTCAATGACCAGTTCCCAGTAAATACATTTTAGATTTACCTAGCTGTTGTTCAGATGACCCGGAAAGTTTGAAGTTGAATGCCTATTTTGTTGTCATTTGTATCCTAGTCCTAACAGTTGTCGTGATTACAAAACATCAGAACTTCTAACGGTACGTGCATAACATAAAATTCTAGGCCATGTGCACACATAAATTGAAAACTTGAAAATCTTATAAGTTATGTCGTTAAAGTTAAACAATGTAACATTAAATTGCTGTTTTATTTCATGTTCGTCGCGTGAAATGTTGACGATGTTAAGACAATTTCATTCTATTTATACCGAATAAGAGCGCAGCAAATTTAAAAAATAACAGTTGAAGTAACAAATTGCTTCGTGGTGACTAACTGTTACACAGTCCTTTATTCCAGGAGTAGCAAGTTTGAGCGAGTGTACGTGTATTTAAGGATTGTCATTGCCATAGAAAGATCGATTTTGCATTATCCGCACAAAGCTGCTTACTAGACGCGCCCTTCTCGTTTACGTTATCATATCGCTTCAGTGATACATACTTCGAGTTGAAATATGAATAGGTAAATCAGAGTTATGATGTATGATAATGAGGCTTAGAAATAAATTGGATGCAAATTGGACGGCCGATCGCCGGTTAGCAATCAAAAGTACCTAAATCTAATCTACGATAAATGTTATCCTCAATAACTTCACCTAATTCGAGACTTAGGTACTTAGTTATATGTAGATTCCATTTCTGGTTCACCGGGATGATATTCCTAAAACTGAATAAGCAAGATTCTATCTATAGGTGAATGTCGTCCGCATGTAGAAATTGTCGACCACAAGGAAATCCACACCATAATGACAGCAACGTACGTGATAGATTTGATTTACAGGTTCACTTCAATTTTCGCAGCAGTAGGTGCACGCGGCAAATTGCTTTGCGGCTTTACGGGTGTCAGGATCGAATCCGTGATATTGATTGCGCACACGAAACGTCCATTCGTAACAAATCTCGTTTTCACTGATTGGACTAGTTTCAATGTAATGATCGTTAACACCTCAATAGAGAGCCGGTGAGATTGAATCGCATTAGGCGCGTGCTCAACAATTTGTACAATAGATCAACAACGGGTCGGCCATTGTGCTATTGCACGCGAGTCGTCATTCACCTTTGAAGATTTATGACTCAATATAAATGTTTATATTGCTTTCTTGATACAGATTTAAAACGTTGTAATGAATATTACGAATCAAATTGATACAAACTTAAACTTGTTTGTATAATCTTATGTTCGAGTATCTTTAAATTATGTTCTGTTACGAACCTCTATTTTATAAACAAATGAAATCTTAAATTATGTTATTAATGATGATACTATAAAATTATGCATTGAATCTCGAATGGTTTCGATTCTGACTGATCGTTACCCAACAACATTACAGGTCGACCGATGCATTTATCACGAATATTTCGCTGTCGTATCCAATTTTCTCGCTATGGAGACGACCGTTAGACTTGTTGCAATCGGAATTAGGAAGCGGGATCCATGCAGGAGAAGGAATGCTGATGGAATCTTCGCTCTTTGCGCATGCGCTGAGAAGAGCAATGATGAAATTATGTAAGACATGTCGGTAGCCACTAATTGATAAGTGGATGCCACCTGATATTTTGTATGCAGACCGGTATGTCTGCAGCTAACGGATCTCCGGTAAACTCGTTATCAAACTAATTCATAGAGGCGGTAATAATGTTTAAAACCACATAATCATTGAACGTACAGCCGCGATCCACTCAATCACTGTAATTAATATTGCTTACCCTATTTCTAGGTAGATTATTAGGACCAATTTAATTTATATTTATGTAAATCTTCTTTATAAAGTGCTAAAAACTGACTGCCTAGACCGACAGTCCATGAGTTTATAGTAAAATATCATTTCTATGTGAGTGTAGGTAGCTATTTCATATAAGAAACTACGTGAAATCAGTTCTGTATAGGTAGGTACTGCAGACGAATTCCAAAGAAACGATTCGCTAAAGGATCTAGATAATGCAGCATGAGAGGCGCGAATGAAAGTAGGCTTGACCCATCAGTGTGACAGGCTATGGATGAATGATGTTGAAATTACATTCATCCTTAGTAAACATAACTCATAATGTTTCCTTTTTTGTAGGCTTCCTACTATGACTTAAAATAGAATATTATTTACAACAGATGCAGTTAAAATCTATTCAGGTGTGGTGCGGTACAGTAATGAATGCAAACTTTTTGCAGCACGCAGGGGCGCTAGTATTGAGCGCGCGTCAGTATTGTCAATTTTATTGCTAGCCTCGCGGGGTTTATACCATCGCATTGCCCTTCGTCTATCTCGTCTACTTTTCTTTCCTTTTATAATACCTACGTCTACTTTTATTTAAAATTGTTTTGCCGCCCCCTACTATTTGAATGGTTTATTTATGAAATGTTTCACACTTGTGCTCCGGGCTTTGGTTCAGGAATTAAATAAAAGTAATAATATGGGAGAATATTCCTTTCTAGTCTTATTAAAATTGTAAGTCAGTTTGCCAGTACACTCTGCTAAGATTTAACGTATTCTTAATTTTATATGATCTGGGCAAAGCCTGTTACTGGCTTTAGGCTACTACTTTTTTTTTAGTTATCTGGAACTATTTCCCTAATGCGCATAACTAAATTACTAAGTTGGGCTGGGTTGCTAGACGCTATTCTGAAAGGGTGGGCGCCGCCACCGCCGCTGGCTACCACGAATCTACGATGGAACCCCCGCCTACCGGGCACGTTGCCATTGTTACTCCTTCCGCCTTCATACCACACGATACACCTTCAATTAAAACATACTTTACGGCCATACTCGCTCGTCTAATATAAAATACTTATACCTCGTAAATACGATCCGAACACAGTCCATGATCGTGCTTTATGATACTTACAACATTGTTGTTCCGACTTGCATTTGAAATGCAATTAGGTAGGAAACATTGAGGAAATCACGAATTAGATGCTCGTTACTTATTTTCTATGGTTAACTGTGGCTTTGTTTTCCTGTAAGATTTTATCGTCTTCTTCTTCATTACGATAAAATCGCAAATGTCTCGCAGAAAAGCCTTGTTTACCGGTAAGAAGCTCTTGTCTGAGACAAATAGCCCGGCCAAGCGCCGTCGACTGTTGGTAGTTTGCTCGCACCATGCAAATCTCAACACGAAATGCGGACCATCTTGCTCACATTACGCTAATATGTAATTGATTGGTTCCCGGTGCACGGGAAAGGCGACGCACTCTTATCCCGCTGATGGCGGATGCAAAAACACTAATGTCATAACGGTGAGTTCTCTTCCGGCATCCAATGAGCCCCCTAGGCGCTTATACTTTTGACTCTTGATAAATCGACCGATCGCTTTCGACCGGAGCGACAACGCTCATGTGACCCAAATTCATCAGCTGCAACACCGATACACAAACAACTAGTACATGCCTACACTACTTGTGTATGCACGATATTAATCAAGTCACTATCGCATGACCTCCATTAAAGATAAAATGTCCGAAATGAGAACACTATGTTAAAAGGTGTTAAAAGTGAACATTCTAAATAGATCGAGATCAACAGATAATCAACATATGCACAATATACCGTTACATCGTCAACTTAAATTCAAGTGGAAACACTACTATTTAAATTAAAAGCCTATTAATTATATTTATATCTGTTTATATTACCGACTGACAATCATTTCGCTCGAGGGTTCAAGTACTTGCTAATAGCGGTCACGCCTTTATAGACAAAAGCGAATTCGTGCCGCCCAGAAACAATTAACTGGCCACCTAAATCTCGTAATGCTTTTTGGTTTTGTTTATAAAGTTGAATGATTAATGTTACTAATACATAGCAATCAGCAGCGGTCCGTATAGCTAAATACATCATCTGATTAGGTGTAACGGTATACATTGTGTTATAGTGCTCTTTTACTTGGTTCTGTTTGCGGCTATTATTTTTGATGCTCTACAATTTAAACGGCGGAAGAGGTTCCGTTGAGCGTGGGAGGCTCCCATTGAGGATTACCATTGTTGGTTCGGTTTATAAATCTTTATCTCACAAAATACCTTATGAAGATTACCTGCAATATTTGTTTTAGATTAACATCCTAAACTACTCGCTTTTTTCCCTTAAATTTCGCTGGCTATTAAGATACGCACGAGTGAGAAGTAGATTTGCATTATGATGGAAATGCTTGCGTTTGTCAATATACCTACTACTATTGTGCATTTAGGTACCTATGTCCAATTAATTGCTTTTAAAGGGTCAATATATTTCTATATTGTTAGTCATCACGTGCCTACCGTTATCGCCAATTGATCGAACGATCACAGACCTCGTTTAAGCACATCATTATGCCATTCGTCGTGAGTCTGAATTATCAATCGGCCACTGATTTCTACCGATATTTAATTCTTCTACCGGCTGACATACTTGGCATTGCACTCTTCATGTTCCGCGTCTAGAATCTTAAAGACACAATCAATTGCAGAGAAAATGTGACATTGGTTCTACATGTATGTTTTAGCATTCCCCTCGAGGTGCAAGAGCAATAGTTTTTATGGTGTAGGTATCGCGATAGTTTACCGGAACAAGCTCGCACGTAATTTAAGTAGAGCGATGTATTGCGGCCGCACGATGAGACGCGAAACGATGTCGGCGCGCGAATCCCGTTGGGGCGGACGCCATTACCGCCCACCGCACCGCGCACGCGTAGAAAAACCGACCCCGGTATAAAGATGTCGCGCTCAGATAACATTGGATGGACACTTGACAACGCCGCCTCCTCGCGGGCCTTGACACGTTTATCTTTGGAATCGCGGCCTTACCGCGAATATCCAATTATGTTCACACAGATCCCGCCTCGCGATCATATTTATTGTGCCGTATATCCCAACATCTGCATGCAAGGGGCCTAACGCGACGTAGCGACGACATCGTAGGTTTCTAAACAGCGGTCGTAAAACAAACAAGAACGCGGTGGACCTGAGGCGGCTACTTTTACAAACCAGAAAAGTTTACGTTATGTACATTTTAATGTTGCATTATAACTACCGTTAACTAGTGCGCTAAGACTCGTTTGATAACATCTCAAATGTTCCCATAATCTGAATCCAGGTTTGGTTATGTCGAAACAATGTAATTTTGTAAACTTTGTGTCGCAAATTGCGTACTTAGCATAAATATTCAACTCTAATGCCTTTATCAACCTTTAAAATCAACTGCAATTCACATATGAACTTTTTTATAGATTTTATCTCTAGGAAGTTGTTTACTTTCAATGTAGTAATTAGTGGGCGATAAAGTAAACTAATTGTTAAGTTAATGATCAAACGGGCGCCTCGACAACGGGTGGTCTGTAAACATACTCGTATATTAATGCAAGTCGGAGTGCGCCGGCGCTAATGTCACTCCAGCTTTTCTCCCAGTATTATGTTTCATGGAGATTGGCAATCAACATAACGATTACAACGCTGTAACTCTATGTCAAGTTGTTCTTCCGTGTAGGTAATGACTTAACAATAACTTTCCATGGCCTTATAAAGATATGTCTAAGCAGACGGTAAGATTTAGTATCGCACCGTGAGTCTATTAGATATAACTGACGTTTAGTCAGCAAATGGTAGGCGGTCGTATTGGGTTAAAGGTAAAATGTTATTGTTTGTAGTATCTGAACAAATCGGTGTTTCCATTGTCAATTAAAAGCCTCTGGCGGAGATCTCGGCCGCCTCTTGCTTGTTCCATATGCGCACGATTGCTTCCCGATATGCTCCTACCTACGCCTCAGGGTGGATATGGCTCGGACATTTCCTGTATTACTTGTGAGCATTGAAACATGAAATAATCACAGTTTTCTAAATTAACATGAAATTGATGTATTAAATCGTTTATTTATTAAATGAATAGTGTCAAAGTGACAAGGGATATATTAAACATCCGACCCTCATTACTTCTATTTAATGTCTCCTCAACAACACTAAATCAAGATATTAATAGTGCTATAATAACCGTATGTTTAATTCCAAGCTTTAAGTACCGTAATTTAACGGTTTTATTGCAAAAAAAAACAATCTTACAAGAAAATTAAACAACATAAACAATCTAATAAAGATATTTTCTTAATTCATTTACCTGAACGCGATGCGTGTAGGTATTTGTGGTTAGCTCTTAGGCACCTTATACACCAACCTGCATGTAGCGGCCCCGTTGCGGTGGAGCTCTACTCTTACCATGCCAACACTTAAACAACTTGTTGCATAAAGACGCGACCATCTAAACGCTTAATTAATGTTTGATTAAGAACTAACTAAGATGAACAAATATAACTATCGTAATTAATAAATCGACGTGTAGTTCGTTTAATGATCAGTAATCAGCGCTTAGTTAATAACTTTCTGCAACACCATATTATTTATCTGTTACGCAGTACAGTTTAAGAAGCTTACTTAATTCAACTATTAGGCTCTTCACATCATAGCTATTTTGTAGCTTATAGCAATATGTTATATACTTACCAATAAATTTGCGTGATAAAATGTTAAATAGCTTTTCAGATTGATAATGTATGATAACCATAAGTATGTTAACTTTGTTTAGATATTCTTTATGCACAAATTAATCACACCTTAGCAGCAGAGCTTAATAAAGATCGCGATTATACCTAATGATCTATTCAGTGTGCAATGCAGTGTTCACTCGATTATGCTTCATTCGCACTTGTTCTTAATTTTATGAGCTGCACATCTTATAGATATACCTATTTATGATATAACTACACATAATATTTTGAGATTTAATCTAATTTTGGGGTATTATCTGCGGTGTCCGTATACGATTTAAAGTGAATAATGTTTCAAAATTGTGTGCGCAAAATCTTAAAATAATGACCAAATTGTTATACAAAAAGGTATCGAAAAGTGACTGACGTGCATGTGTACCTGCACGCTATGTGTGCCGCAGGTTTCATTGGTGCGTACATATATGTACGTGGTATTTTTGTTGTTGCAAAACGGTAAAAAGTAACAGGATAATGTTACACAAACCGGTTCATTTCATTCGGAAATCGTGGTACGAAATTCACAGGTTTTTTAGGGTAACTCCGGCGCACGCAGCGCAGGCCCTTGGAATTTAGTGCTCTCTTGCACGTTCTGAGAATGCGGCTGTTAGGTTTTATCGTGCATTTATTTTTTATTATTTCAATCTACTGCGGTGGGATTATTAATTATGGTTCATTATACTTACACAAAATAAGCCTCATTATCTTTTTAATATCTTGACTTTATTTTTATTGCAAATTTAACATCAAATAAAGCAACGTAAATGACCATTAATATGAAATAATTATTTGGATTATTTTTGTGTCGATGTCCATTTCTTAAGGTATTTTTGGACAAAAGGTTGTATCATCGACCCGTTTCGTAATATCGCCGCGTCAATTTTGGTAATAGGCGCGAGATAAATAATGATACACGGTTACGAAGCCGCCTGTATTGGCTGTTCACTGGGTACGTAACTCCAGAAAAAGTAACTGTATCTGTTTGCACTTCGTTGATTTTAAACTCGTTCTTTTAGATTTTTTTATAATTTGACAGCGTTATTAACAGCCATCTTTCAAAATTTCAATATCATCATTGTATCGTATACCGTTTCTGGTGGAGCACTGACTTAATTAAGTTTTAATCATTAAAATTGTACACTAACAACAGGTAATCTACTAAATATAACCGACACTAATTTTTATAATGGGTGTAATGTATTGTAGAATAATTTCTCGGCTTAACTAGAGGTGTTATTTTCCGTACATTTGCTCTAAGTGCTTCCTCTAAGGCTAATGAGACATAATGACATGTTATTTCTGAGGATTCACGAATTCCGATTTTAGAAGAGTAAGGCACGCGAGTACGCGAGGTTACTAACCTTGATGCTTCCGAGCCGCTGCTCGTTAATCGCCACCGCCCGTGCTGCGATCAAAAGAAAAAGCTTTGTTAATTACGCTGTTTACACATGTGTATCAATAATAACATGTTGAATTATAGACAGGTGGATGTAATGACAGGTTGGTCGGCGGAATGCTGCGCGAATGCGTGCGCTGGCGTGATTCCCTTACTCAGTTTTGCAACAGACGCTTCCCTATATCCATCTCTTGTATATTTGCCTCTGCTTTTTAACCTTGCGCTACAGATGCAGCTATTAACGGCATGTCAGTGATCATAATGTCAGATAAGCGAAGCAGCCGTATTATGTAACACGTTTAGCAGAATTCAATTATTTATGTAATAGACATAACAGTTAATGCGTTTTGTGGCAAATTAATTTTATTACAACACTTAATTGGACATATTAGGTATAACAACGATAGTAATTTGAAATAATTAAAAAGTGAACATGATAGATACAGTGCGAGTTAATATCTGGTGGTGGACAGATTATATTTAGCAGAAGGTTTTGCACAACATAGCCTACTTTATTCAATAGCTTCTTATCTACAAGTCCTTTTCTAGTCTATTTTAATTATATAAGATGCAATGCCAATGGTGTCTTAACAATAAACTACACTTCCTGAATCCCAGTATTACATTAAACGCTTATCGACTTAATGTTCTCGAAAGAACACAGTTTTTTCACATTATACGAATTATATTTTTCACAAAATCAAACAAAAATGGTATGGACTTATATTATCAAACAATGTTCTCTATGCGAAATGGATATATCTTATTTAAAACATACGGGAATTTATTTAAATGCAACATAGTTTCGTGTCTAGGTATACCGTTTTGCTGTTTCGTTGAAATGCGTCACTTTTGTATTCTGTAGAGACGTGAGAAGAGATCGTCCAATTTAAATATTAACTGTTCCTCACTTGACCTGCACTCGTACGGCGTTCGAATTAAGTAATTCTTAAAAAGGTTTCTTGTTTTCTTTGTTTCAGGTAATAAAATTGACAACTCGCTTCATTTGACAACAGACATTTTGTCGGTATGTACCTACCTACCTACTTATCGGATCGGTATCATGTTTCACACACACTAATAATATTCATGGTAGATGTCTACCGACGTATTTCAGAAACGTGTACTGAAAGCAAAAACCCAATTTGAATATAATTATATCAAGGATAAAGTATTTAAACAAACACCATATCTACATCTGTTTCCGCTTCAATTCTAATTAAAGTACAGTAACCGGACGAAAAAACTGATTCGTACGCGTCGCTCTGCATCGCGCACGTCATTTAAATAAAACACATGCCACTTATCTTATGCCAACTCAATTTTCTCAATCTGTTCCATTAATCGAATCATAGCACCTATGCGTTACGTCACTAGTTAGGCACTCGTCGCTATCCCACGCTTGAGCAAGCCGGACGAATCGTATCGCTAGAAAAAGTTACCGATCCGTCAGAAGTAGTCTTGACTGATCCTAGTGATCATTGAACCTTAAACGGCACTTGGGCTCCCATAGATTGTTTTATAGGTAGGTAAACACGCTCGACTGGCTTACAATCGCAATTTCACAGTCAAATAACAGAAACAGACATTACACAAAATTTACACGAAGAAACCGAGAGTACTGGCCAGCTTTTTCAACTTATCAAAAAACATTCGAAGTTGTCTTGGAACAAATAGAATTATATTTACGGTTAGAACAAAAAACGTGACGGACACGTATTTTAAGGCAACATTTTTTTAAGATGATTGACTTGTTCTTGCGCTTTTCACGCTATATTAGAATTCTGTCCTAGAAAGAATCTCTTTTGAAGCTCCTTATGCTGCGGCCACCATACCTTAGTTACAATAATATTTTAAGTGATGATACAGATACGAGCATGTTTTAAGTTGTCTCTATTATATTTTTTGTCGCATCTCAACTTCAGTAGCGAATTCTGACACTAGTTAAATACGTATTTTTTGTCGTCCCCTGTGGTTATTTGTTTAGACAGACAAGCCGATGTATATCAGAGGCCGTTTTTTACCATCATAATATATTTATGCATCATAACAGGCGTCTTTAATAGTCTCATTATCGAGATCAAACGCTGAATAATATGATGGTGTGATATTCACATTTGTGCCTGTCATGTTCAATCTTTTGAAAAATGTTTCGCGACTGTTCTATTATTTTTTGGAGCGTTAATTTTGTCCTGTCCGTTATTATATAAAGTGTGGGACCGTTAGCTCGGGCTGCCTGTTCAGAGTTTAAGTTTAGTGTGAATTCATATGGCATATAAATTGTAGTGAATGCGCTAGTGTAGAGCGTCCTATTGCGGCTCACCGCACAGCCGCGCGGGGTGCGGTAGCATCCGCTAGCCACCCTGCGCTCCACAGTCACGCCTCCCGCTCACCATCCGTCAATGTCGCGCCGAGCTTTATTCACACGTGAGCAATACTGGGAAGTGTTTTATCGCCATATAAAATCATTACTTACTGGAAACACTTCGAACCATCCTTCCTCTTCTGATGTAGCCGATGTTTTGAAACTAATCTCAGTTTTAAATTCACATTAGATAACGACGATTAGGTACATCCAACAAAGAGCTATTGAAATCGTGCTTGTCTTTGGTGAGAATTTAATCAAAATTATGAAATTCCCGGTCCCGGCCACTAACACTCATGCCACTAACATTTCCTTGAATATATACTAACTATTAAAAAGTTGTAATGTTTGTCAATGTATATTTTACTAGTAACAACTGTCTACTTTTACCAATATCCTTTTGAGCCGTTCGAAGAAAGGAAGTTAGGTCGACAACCTGTAAATATTGACTCATCTCGAGGAGGCACGTGCCTAAATACACAAGAGGCGCTTTTGTGTTATAGGTGTTTCATTTCTCCTAGAGAGTTTTTTTAAGCATTTAGCATTTATTGGAATTCTTCTATGTAAAACGAACCTAATTCATGAAATTATAATAAACGTTTAACTATGGCAAGTTTCTAAAATAACGAAAGTTTGCGAGCCGCGATTTTTTGCTAATAAAAATTTGGTGTGTATTTATTCATAGCTATATTTTCACAAAGCTTGAAAATATCTGTTTTACTGCATTCTTAGCTTATCTACCAAAAGCTCGCGTCAGCAAATCCGATGGCAATGTCACGATATCCACACCTCCAGGGGTAGCCAGCACGTCGCCGGCGCACCCACGCAGGCGCAGCGCGACTGTTGCGTTCACAGACATAAATATTGTCGGTGCTTGACGCTGAAAACTAGATAACCACGATGGCGACTAAACGGTCCACCGTCCAGATGGTGTTCATACAAAGCACGTTTTGAACAATAGAGAAATAAACCATGTTCCATTTTCCACCTCCGCTAAACTCGATCTAAAATATTTTTCACTTTGAAAATACATTTGACTTATCTCGTGAACTGACTATATATTAGACTCTTTATAAAATAAACTATCGTATTATTTTGAGGTGAACGAACCAACGTGAAAAGAGACCATAGAATCGGAATATTTGTTTGGCAATGAGTTTTGTATAATTGAATAGTCAAACGAACTTACCTGTAAGTGAAGTTCGACTGCAATTATGCTCCTGTTATCTCGTCCTCGATGATGAAGACACAAGTGTAGTTACGGCTTCCAGCCATAGACGTCACATAATTTCAAAGTAAAAAACGAAACGCAGCCATTACCTTATCTGTGTTGCCTTCTGTATCTGTAACAGCTTCATTAAGTTTAAAGTTAATTATTTTTTGATTTTACAATCAAGGGTTTATAATTTAATCAACCGAGTATTGATAAATCATGGGTAGGGTGGGACTCATCATCTTCGGACGAGATAACTTCGCATAATTGCAGTCGAACTTCACTTACAGGTAAGTTCGTTTGACTATTCAATTATGCTCCTGTTATCTCGTCCTCGATGATGAAGACACAAGTGTAGATGTTCAAAGACAAATTGTAAAATCAAAAAAGGTTTATTATTTATAAAATAATCAACTTCAAGTACTATGTGATCAAATTCTGGATCACAATAACCAATGTCTAATAATAGAGTTATTACACACTAAACACAGCCTCTGCAAACGTTACACTGTTCATAATAGGTCTATTATAGAAATGTGCACAAGTTGAAGACTCTCCAGACCAACCAGCCGTCCGTCTAATATCATCAATATTCACTCCTTTTTTATATGCTGGCGAAGTAGTAGCATGTCGTGTACTATGAGTTGAAAAAACTGATATATCAATACCACTCTTTTCCATAACACTTTTAACCCAACGGCTGATTATACCTGGCTGTCACACTTTTATGTGGCTTTTCTAGCATAACAAACAAATAATCTGTAGATCTAATATTCTTTGTAGCCTCTAGATAATTAATCACAGCCCTAGCAGGACAAACAATACTTCTATCATTAAAACAAAGGTAATGTTAAATAGGGTAGACCTATTAGGTGTAGAAGTTTTGATTAGCTTATCTATTTTAAATTTTAATGTAAATGCAATTTTCTTTAACTATACTATTAACGGTACTAGTATCATTAATATTAATTAATGAGATCATTTGAGCTCTTTGTCCAGTAGCTAAAATCAATAACATATCAGTCTATTTGGTTATAATGTCTAGTCGTATTTTCTCCCGAATCATTATTTCCTAAAATAAAGAAATTAATACAATCGACACATCCCATGTGACACAGTACTTTAATGCAGATGGTCTCAATCTGAAAACACCTTTAAATAATCTACTTATTTTCTCATCAGTTCCTACATATGAACCTATCACAAAGGATAAGGCAGACCGGAGAGAGTTCAAACAAAAGTATTTGTTATTATTATTATTTTTAACTCTGCAATTGTTGGACTATTTATAAATATATTTTCTGACTTGCAATATTTCGCCCAATCTAGAATACAAGGTAAATACTGTTTTAAAATAATACTTGAAATAAATGATAGCATGATGTCCACTGACTCATTGTTGATTCCAGACTCTAAGAAGGATTTCCTGATAACTCTCCTGCCACCAATGACATACTCTGGTAGGGAGGGTGCAACATGTCTTTCGAAGGTTTAATTTTAATTATTGGTTCAGAAAACAATAGTTTAGTGAATACTGGATACAATGGTTAGGTTATCCAGCATGGTAGGTACAACTACCATTCCTATTGCTTTATTGATTATAACTTTTCTAAAGCCTTAAGTATCACTAAGAATGGAGAAAAAACATAAAAATAATACCGCTTCCAACATACCTACTATAGTAAAAGCATCAACTGCATATGTGTCTTAGTCTCTATGCCATGATACAAACAGTGGACATGTTGCATTAATTCGATATGCAAACAAACCTATATCAGGTTTTCTGAATAAGTTACAATTTTATGATACTGGATAGAATTTAATTGCCACTCTGTGTGACCTAACTCTTTTCTAGACTGGAAATCTGCTACAACATTGTCCTTAGTATTAATATAAGTTCCAAAAAATCAATAAATTTCTAGACTCACACCATTGCCAAATAGTTTTGTCATGCAGGTGAGTATACTGAACCCCGCCTTGCCTATATGAAACTGCCATCATATTATTGTCTATTTTAAGTAACATTAATTTTATTTTATATTTATTTCTTAAAAACATTTGAGACCTAAAAATGCTGCTTTTATAATTCTAATAAATTAATATGCAGATTAATTTCATCTTCCAACCAGACTCCACTAGCTGACTCATTACCACAAGAGTTGTTTTTCCTTATAGAATTTCGTGGTCTGATTATACTTTTTGTCCACCACCTTAAATCTTCTTTAATCAATTTATTCAGTAGAGTATTTTTATAATTATTATTTACTTTTAATATTTAACTCTTTTAAGTTCTTTGGTAGACTGGTATGGTATGGTAAGTATTCCATACCAAATAGCTGGATAAACTCAAAACTAATTTACTTACTTTAGCTAAGAATCTAATCTTTACACAATCTTTGTTTAATAACTCCAATATTAATTTTAAGCATTCATTACTTTTCACTAATATTTTAGGACCCAGCTATTACAAACCAATCCTAAAAAAGTACATTTTTGCTTCGCTTAAGCAATTACTTACTAAGTATAATTGTTTCCAAAAACAAAGCCGGTCATTAATATAAATAAACCGAGATAAAGCCTTGATTTGTTAGATAAGCCACTACTGACTTCATGGTCTTAGTAAGTAGTGTAGTACATAAGCCAAATGGAAGAACATTAAACTGATAATAATTTCCTTGAAAATAGAATCTAAGGTACTTTTCCTATTACATGTATATCAACCATATAATATCCATCCATCTCTTAAATCTAATGACGCTAAGAAATCATCTAGTTGTAAAAGTTTGCACACAGTTGTGTAGACTTCTAATTTAAGATATACCTACAGTCCTGACAAGCAAGTTAATATTTTTATTTTTATTTAAATTTGAAATAAACCTATATGTTCTATTTGGCTTTGTAACAAGGAAAATAGGTGAACAAAACGGATCACGTTGTGGCTGGCACAGTTCAATGGCATTTTTAGATAAAAGCACATTGATTTCAGATTTCATTTGACTAACCTCAAAACAAAAATTATCATTGGGTGGAAAATAACTTTTGTAGGGTTTTTCCTGAAACAGTATCTCATACCCTGGAATCCAATTAAGGATCACTAATGATAACACTTATCATTAGTGATTCATTCCATTCATGATAATAATACTGGAGTCTACCGACCTGGACATTCATTTCCTATTGTGCGGTAAAGATTTGTCTTCTTTCTTCTTCTGTCCCTGGAACTTCCTGCAGTTGTATGTAGACCTCCCTGCGGCTGCACTCGGTATCTGGACGAGGAGGGTCCCACCAGTTTAAAGTCTTACTGGACATATTGCTCTTCCGTGCAAGTATGGTATTTTATTTAGGAGTATATAATTTACTGTTATACGGGATTTTAAAAACACTGTCTGATTTTTGCACTGACTTGGCAAGTTTTATCTTCTCATTCAAGTCTTCACCAACCAGGTATGTATGCGGCTCCAACTGGAGGAGACACTCCTTCATGTATTTGTTAATAGATGAGAGTACCAGAGTTCTAAGTCCTCTGGTGTCTAAATAAAGTGAATCACAGCGTAGGCGTGATGCATAATATAATTTCTTTATGATGTCAGTCTTATGTGTATTGAAATCATCTTCTAAGCACAATTGCAATGCCTTGCCTAGGCAGGTCAAAGCTGTAGATGTTAGTTGTTGCCGTTTCTCAAAATTAGTGAGTCGCACTTCTTGGTTATCTCTATTATTGCATCGCTGACATCAGGATTCATTTTAGGAGTTATCATTTGCTCACAGTTCACAAAAGCTGTATTATCTTTGAATAATACCTCCTTTTCTTCCTTTTTTAGTCCTTTCTTCAACACATCCGCCCAGCGCTCTGCAACTTGCTTGTGCAGAGACTGTCCCTTTGATTCAATAATGGGACTCTCTCCCAAAATCACTAACACTGATTCTCCTAACCCTTGCTCCTCATCGTCTGCGATTTGTTCTTGTATTAGATATTCATTGTCACTTATTTCAGGGATTTCAGGCGGAATATTAGTGTTTTTGACATCAGCAAGCGATTGCAACTCACTTCCATCTGCATTATAAGCGTGTTGTGAATAGCAGCACTCGTGCATTACGATGCATGCCACATAACCACGTGAGTTCCCACAGAACTCCCCTTTAAGGTTATGAAAAAACTTGTAACCAGTGTGTTCCCGCAGAACACCCCACAGGCACAGTAATATAAGCCATGCGTCTTTTATGCATACACATTGGTGAATTTACTATCACACCGTGCTAGACCGATCGGATCCTCGTATAAATATCTTATCTTACACTGTGCATTACTGAAAAAAGGTGGCGTGCAACATGCGTGCAGCTCGGTGCAACACAATACCTTCTAGGACCGATACAGGACGGTCTTTCATTTTATCCCCCGGTTTTCTCATAAGACGCAACTTCTTCTCTTCTGCTGACCTCTTCTTTTCCATGATAATAGTTTATTTTCACTTTTAAACTAATTATAAACTGAAAAAACGTGACGCCCGTGTTTTGACATAAAAACCGAATGAAGCTGTTACAGATACAGAAGGCAACACAGATAAGGTAATGGCTGCGTTTCGTTTTTTACTTTGAAATTATGTGACGTCTATGGCTGGAAGCCGTAACTACACTTGTGTCTTCATCATCGAGGACGAGATAACAGGAGCATAATTCGATTAAATTTCGTAAGTCGGCCGTCGACCTGCGCCGGCGCGCGAGCACGAAACTATTTTGGAACTTCGTCTACGTGATGCCACGCATCTTTTGCAGCCACCGTTCCACTGGACTGCATTGCTATTGGTAGATTTCACAGTGATGGAAAACGTGATTGTGTCTCGAGCCACTCCGATTCAAAATTTCATGGAACGGTTTTGGCTCCATGACGACAATACTTAAATCTGAAATAACTTTACCTCGTTCACTTATTCATGCTTCTGTGTTATGAATAACTACGTTTTATAACTGTTATATAAAGTTACAATGAATACCGTTGACTCGGTTTCAACTTTAGAGATAAGTAACGAGCCGTCTATTGAACACGCCGATTATAGTTACTTGCTAATGGAATATCGACGTCTACTAATAAGAAATTTAAATAGAAATAACAACTTTTTATCGTGGGCAGACTTCGCGAAAATAATAAAAAGCTGCCTTAACAAAAAATAAAATAAAAATAGCGAATACTGCTAGAATCATCTTCAATGCAGACCGTGAAATCCGCTACATTCTATTGAATTAACAGCGAAACAGACTGACCGAAATGCTTTTCACAAATTATTTTACTACTTTTATTCTTGTTCTTGACCTTGTGAGTTTGTATTTCCTCGACTATCCATGTCGCAACTTACACGAGGCTGGTTGACAGGAATTGAATGTACCTCATTGTTACGAACAGTCCGTAATTGTAATGGTTAGGGCTGGACGGCGCGACCAGCGATGTGAACAAGGTTATGGGGGTTCTAATTGACAGATCACAGCGACAGCAGCGGACACCGTAACCGCCTCTATCCAGGCTAACTGTACCACTACCGTACGACACGGACCGCCTGCCGCTTGGTCGCCGTGCCCACCACCGCAACGGGAAATGCCAGGCGTCACCGTCGCCGACGACGTCGACCTCCTCATTGTCGCCGCACTCATTTCCTTCAGGAACCGCACTTAATAAAACCACAAGAAACAAAAACATTCGGCTTAATAAAAACTATGTAGCGGCCAGCCTCTTGCGGTTCTCACGCGAAAGTAAATATTGAGGATATCTACGTAAAACTGAGATAACCTGTCTCCTTGACTGCTATGGGATTTCCCATTACAAATTCTACTGGCTAACTTCTTTCTGTGTCATCTCTATTCGAGATATTCGCCGTGGCGGTTGCTAAGTGAAACCGTCGCGAGAATCTTTTCTTCTTCCTAATGCGAACCGTTTCGGCTCTTGTTCGGGATCCTACTGTGACAGCCATTATAATTCCAAGTGAATGTGGAAGTATACAAAGACGGCTTTGTACCCGCTATAAATATTTATGAGTAAGTGCCTATTTTCTACACACGTGGGTCGGTGGATACGCACGATGCCACCGGCCTAATTGGATGTCTGTAGGCGCGAATTTGTTTCACTGTGAGGGGAATTCCTTATTGATGTCAGAAAGCAATTTATAATAATAAAGTCCTCAAACACCCACATACTATTAATTTTCACATTTTATTGACACTGCCAATTAATTGCTGTAGTATCCAGTCTGGGTTATATAACGATAAATGCACTGAAGATACTAATCCTACTTTCTCTTAACTAGTTTCTTGAGGCCACTACAAGAAAGTAAAACCCCGCTATGTTAGCGCTCGCCCCGTGTCCTGTTGACACACAAATTGCTATGTTAAATTATTCTGGGATACTGATTTGTGTTGGAAATCTTATTTTTTGGAGATTTGATATTGTTTTAATGATAATTTAATGTACTGTTGTAAATTGCTGGCCATTGATGGATTATTTTAGCAGATTTGACGGCTTCTAACATCGTAATCAGTTAACTTGTGCCCAGCGCACCGCGAAATTTACACACCTGTTATCGCACTCGCAATTCGACAATTGACTTATTAAATACACAGGAAGGCATTATTCACCTTCTTCCACCACCACCACCTTCATGTTTTCAACATGCTTTTTCGCGAGCGACTGAGTCGTACTATGTCCATGGACTCCGTTTAGTGGGACAGACTATTTTGGACAGACACGTGTCTCCCTCTTTCATGGTACTTTAAAACCGTTGGCATTGACAAACATAATTATCTTAAATAACAAATTTACTTTCATTTCAGCAATTACCAATACTTGAGTAATACCACTATACTAGTTGTTATAGTTATTGACCATTTCTAAAAAGGATGGCAATTGCTTACTTCGAAATGCAACCATTTATGCAGACGTTGGCGACATCGCGGATGACCTCAATCCTGGCTAAGTATGCTCTAGCATGCTCGTTGTATATGTGGAACGCGGGAACGGTAGTGTCGCCGTGGACTACGGCACCTGGCCCCGTCCTGCCCTGGCACTTGGCCTTACATCCACTTCATATCGCCTCGCATTTCTATGTATGCCCTATGCCTGAGAATGTGGAAAAAATATGCACGTCGAGCTTTACATTGATTTGAGTATGAATGTTATGTTTTCATGTTTAGGTTAAATCTGAGAAATGCATTTTTCTTTATGCTTTTTCTACTTCTGTAAGCATTCGTTTAAATGCCGCAGCTTTCTTTATTTTTACTGAAATACACTGAAAAAAACTTGACAACATTGATCAAAAAAATGTTTGCGGCCATCAAGGAACTTATTTATATACGGGCATATAAAGTAATACGATTATGGCAATAAAGTTATCTTGATTAAGCAACATTTCTATCAAGCAAAAATGTCATGCCTGACTGGCGCGATTTTTTTCAGTGTACAAGTTTTTATTTGGGTGGTTGTAATTTACATTATTTATCGGACACGTTAAGTAAAACAAACACTGCATGAAAAGAGATGGCGACAACTAAATGGACCGATGAAAACAAGCGATCATGTTGTTTCTTCGGGTCTGTACATGTTTGGCACACTTTCAGGGGTCCCAGTTACATCGGCGACGTCACGTTTCCTATGTTAAGGATTGTTTATTGAAGTCATGATACGACCTTAACATTGTGTTTTACGATTGTCTCATCACCGATCCGCGCACTGACATTTCAATAGGGAAGGTTAGCGCAGGTCGTGGCGTGAGCCGAAGCACGATACGGGCTACATAGCCAACCTCCACCCACTCGCCCGTTCCGTCGCTTCTGCACTCAGCATCGCACTTATTTTTCATGATTTCCGTTATTTCTCCGTTATTGTGTAAACTATTTCTCGACCAACTATCTTCTATAAATCACCAGTATCGAACCGCTTGAACAAACTCTTCGTCTTTTCGATAACGTTATGAAATATTATTTCCATTTTCTCCTGTAACAGCGTGCGGTAATAATATAAATGCGGTAAGGATTACATTCTTGTAACTTTGCAGCTAAATTCTCGAATTACCACCAGCTTATCGGCGTCGGTGGTGACTAAAATTTGCATCTGGGTAGTATTTCCTCGACGCCAGTTCGATAGTGTGTGCTCACGATTTAACGCTGGTATTAATGCATTATTCAGCGGGGTTTTCATTAGACTGTCGCTATCGGCGCGGAGCATCGCGCTCTCGTTAAAATGTACCGATGGCATGACGGGTGCTCGTATACGATGGGCACGCGAGCTATTGGGGCTCAAACTAGAATCGCTGAAAAATCTACTGAGAGTTTTGCATTTTCCGTCGTCTAGTTTATGCATCGCGTCATACATCTACCCGCGTATCGAGTTGACAGTCTGGAACTTCTAGAAATACAGTTATTCACGGTTCGAGATATGCAAATATGATTGCACGTATAATCATGGACATGTCACACTGTAAAATGGTAATAAACCGCATGAATTTATACGGTGTGATATATAATTATGCCCACCCATTAAACTTATTAAACTGTCAAGACATCATACTGGACTTCCACAGCTTATATTATTTATTTTAACCACACACGTATTCATAGGTGTAAATGGTGTAGTTTATACCTACATGACACAGTCTAATATTAGCCTTTTACATAGTAAAAGAAATTAATTTGACTTGTAAATTCGCCATTTTTTAACCTATTTATTGTAAATTACAAATAAACTTATGGAGTACTTAGTACTAGTAGTACCAGATTAAGTATGTGCACGACTATTATTAGTAAATTTATGTACTCCTGCACTTACAAGTCATAGTTATCGCATCCATGCTCTTCAAAGTAATGAAGAAATGCAATTAGCAACGCAAAGAGGCCTATTAAGTGTCCAACTAGTAACTTGACCAGTTTAAAGAAACTGGTGCGGTACGGAGGGACAGGTTTAACAGCCTCACACATGACAAACTCGCGGATGCAGTATACTTTCGATATTAATGAGAACACATCCCGCTCACCTCGCCCTAAATATACTGTCATATGCCACATCGTATATGACCAACCTACTAACGGCTTTATTACCACTCATGGAGAATAACACGCATATATAACCATTTATCTTATTAGAAACAGCAAACATCGCAATCCAATCGATGTGTTAATTAAACAAAGACTTCAATTATTGACATTGAATCAACACCGTTGAACAAGCCCGATAATAAATCCGCTACGTTTTAATTACCTTGTCGACGCGTCGGCGATGAGCGATGTCAGTCGTTGTCTGGGGCACCTGCAACAACCGAGAACACATTATTAGCATCTACCGTCTGAATTTAAATGAAAATGCAATTACAGGGACCAAAAGACCATCATATCTCGTTCCCGTCGTCGAACCGTAAACATTAACTTGGCGGTGTAGGCTTCAATTATATAGAATGTCTATTCAATTACCGGGCACTGTTAGTTTATTGACACAATAGTTTAGATTCGCCCATCAGGCGACTCGATTATAGAGCCCGGACACGCATGCTCTTATCTAAAGTTCTAGATGGAGTCTGCGGCGGAAGGCGGGCAGGTTCACGCCCAGGGCGAACTATTAAATATGTTTAACGGGCACGAACGTAATATATGCGTTTAACGAACACTGTAGCAATTATATTTTCTGTGCGCCATATCCGGCTACATTTATTATTGCGGATGAGATAGCTCGTAGGGATCGTACCAGGAAGAAAAGATTAACGGTGCCCCCGCTCTATAAACATGAAATTTACTAATCAGTTGGCTAAACTGCATACTTTCTACAAATCTCCCGTGAGACAATAGCTCGTTAGTTGCCAGGCGGCTATGAAGTGTGAACGTCCGGCGTGTGATGTCGCGACATTCGTGTAAACAAAGCGCTACACTGACCGGGTTAGCCTTGAATGGTAAATGTACACGGAGTTTCGCCGCGGAAAAATATGCCATTGATGCAGGCGGCGTGCGTGCGTCGGGTAACGGTCACCGCGAGCCGAATAAGTGGTTTAGCATCGTACGTGGAATGATAATGTTCAGAGTGAGACTTGTCACGCGATTGTGTCGTCGAGTCGCTACCGGACGCAGACGTAAACCCACTTTCTATGTGTCCTTGAACCGTAAATGCGATTTTATATCCCTTTTTAAATTCACTTTTATTGTGTAAACAACACAATGACTCTTTTCACTTTAAGCTAACGGATTCCTTTCAAATGTATTTTGAATAATTAAAGAAGTCAATAAATCAATATTAAGTGTTGTCAATTACAGCGGTGGGAGTAAATGTCGGCTACAGAAAGGTAACAATGTGCGACTATCGAGATACAGCGAGAGAGCCGCTCGCTGCCCGTCAAGTCGCGACAGCGGGCAGTCGCTTACGGAACACCTCAATTCGTTCTTTGTTTACGTTACGATCGCCGCTGCCCGCGGAGCCCGATCTCATCCCGAACGCAATAAAGCTTCGAGTAAACTCACGACTCGGCAATGTCTACTCTTTATCGCCCCCGCGCAATGCCGTGCGATCTTAAACGTATTTTAATAACTTCCATCCGCCAGTCGCCATAATGGGATCACCATGCAAATTGTTGTGCCCATGGAGCACCGTTACTCCGATACCGACGGTAACGAACCGCCCCGTGAAAATAAAGAAAGGCAATAATCGCGAACGGGAAATCCGATCGAGCCCGAGGCACCCGGGCGCTCGGCGGACAGGTTCCACTGGGAGCATCCAGTCGAACCGCAACTACGTAAACTGCAGTCCACCCTGAACACTTTACGTCGCACATACTCAAAAAACTTGCATGACTCGAAGAAAGTGCCCTTACAAGTTCCTGTGTCCGATCCTATCTTAGAGCGAATGAGGCAAGTTGTTAGCGAAGTTGACGTACCGAGTGTGGATTTAAAGTTCCCTTTCGTGATATGGCGATGCGCTTTCCCTGTCGCGGCTCTGCGCTCTGACACTTGCACTCTTCCTTTCTACATTATAACTCGACAGCGGAACGCTTTTATCTGGCTCTGATTAACAATTATTACTATGCTATCTATGCTAACGAATTAAGTTATAACATTAGCCACTTCGATAATGTTTGCGATGGTAATTGATGCCTATATTTTTTATTTAATTTGCATAACACTTCATACAATAAGTTCAAAAGAGGCGTGTTAATTGAAACGCTTGTTTCTCATTTTACAGCGACGAGACTGTATATTATGTTCATGAGTTGAGTTTATTTTTTGCTTTCACCAGCACATAATTAAATCCTTTGAAAGCTACCGAACAATGTCATCTTTCTGAATAAGTTTTCAATTCAAAAGCCGCTTCATCATCTCTCCTTGCAAACTGCTATTACAAAATAAGATTAACAATTTTCTCACGTCCGCATCGAGATCGAGTTAGGCGACGACAACCTCTGCAAAAAGTAAGTTGGAAATCTAATAGAGTTTGTGGCAAGCCGGTTATTTGTGTTATTTTTTAGTTTCGCCGAGGAGAAATGCTATGTAACGCTCGGGAACGAAGACGAAGTAACCTGACATTACAGTAATAACGCCGAACCGCCCTTCTGTCATTATTCCGTACACTTTCCTCGGGTAACTAAAGATGAAACGCTTCTTATGTTCCAAGGGCATGTTTTTACGATTGCATCAAAGTTTGCGCCGCGGTAGTTATCTTTTTCTTCGCACAGGCGTCTAATTATATTGCTAGATGCATTAGAAATCATTTCTTGTCAATCTAGTCCAGGTATTTACTCACATTTATACACGAATATAATTCTAATTAATAACCGGAGTAACAGCGTTAGCAGCTAATTAGGTAGCATGGATTATGTTAAATTAAGACTTCCTTTGATTAAGATTTTAATGACTTTGTAGACGGAGGTACGTGAGAGAACTGGTCTAACATTAGAAGTCTTGGACTTAGGACGCTTGACGTATGTAGTCACTGCGCGTCATGCTTTAGGTATACCCAGCGATCATTCCACACAGAAAAAAAAAATTGAGACAGCCAACTTTTCATTACGTTTACAATAGGTACATAGTATAAAATCATCCATCCACTGAGCCCAGCGATCGTCAAATTTCACTACAAATATTATCTTGACTTGCCTTACCCTAGCCTCAGAAGGAACGGCAAACTGTATCCGTATCGGACATTGAACTAGTTTTTAATGGAACTCAGATATGGAATAGTAATTTAAACTATCGGATTGCAATCATGAACGAGGAATTACGTTTATATGCAGCATTTCAGCCATAAATAAATTTTACTTTATAAACAGGTAGCGCGCAAGATATTCAATCGCATTAATATTCCATGTGAGTATCGAGATATGATAGATAGATAAATCTTTATTGTACACCAGTGGAAACAAATACAATATTATAAAACAAAACCAAATACAATGAGATAGGAAAGGTGAGATTGGATCTGAATAGGAAACATTAGATGACCACATAAAGTGCCGATCGAAAAAAGGAAATATCGACCGATAATGACATGACGTCTCATTGCGGTAGGAAGGTGAAACTGCATGTTAAGAGCATGTTATTACGACTAAAGTTTCGTGTACAGCGACTGTAGCCTAGGGGTGAACAGGTTGGGCTAGCAATCGGAAGGTCCCAGGTTCGATCCCCGGTGGGGCATGCACCAATGGATGAATTTTCATCTATGTGCATAATTTACAGTTCGCTGACGGTGAGGGAAAACATCGTGAGGAAACCTACCTATCCCTCGGGATTAGGTAATAGTCAGTTCCTGTATACACGGCGACAAGGTTCACCACCTGTCACGTTGGGTTCTGACTATCAGGTGAAACGTGGGCTTTGAGTTGGTTAATACCTCCACAATGTGGTGGTGTATGGCCACTCAAACCTCTGACTACCCCCGAATGGGGATAAAAGTCGTGACGTTACATTTTTTTACAAAGTTTCGTGTTCCTACAAATTCAATTATAGATGCCTTATCGCCTCTTGAATATATTCCTTTCAATCCCAATCTTGTATTAAGTTGAGCGTCATCAATTTGTACCCAATGCAAGACGTCGAAGTAACTTAGGGATGCTCATATGTATGAATGTGAATTTTACTTTGTAAGTTGTAACCCTACTTAAGTAAAAAAACAATACAAAAAATGTACTTAACTGAATAGCTATTTCTAATCATCTATTAGTCACAATAACGGTCATGGTTCCCCTCCGCTTTTTTATCGAGCATCAATTATTAATTCCGCACGTTCTGTCCGAGGTGTTGCGTAATGGTAAGAATGCGGCGATGTGCCCTCGGACGTGTTCGACGGTTCGCATGTGAACTGTATTTATTGTAATTACGTCGCCCGTACGCTGACTCCTGTCTACAGGACGGGGAAACGTCCGGTGACTGCGGGCGATAGCATCGCAACTTCCTTTATCTGAGCGCATCGGTGATTAGAAACAATCTAACAAAATCCTTTCCTGTAGTTTACTTAGTTTTCCTGTGATCGCAACCGATTTGTAGGTTTAGATAGTTGAACCTTATTAAAAAAATAAACACGTAAAGCTATTTCAGTTTTAACGACCTCTGTCTTTTTAAGTTTTAACTGTGGTTATCAATTAAACGATCTACATATTTATCAGTTAGCATTAATTGGAGCGGCACAGACCGCGGGTTCCCGATTAATGCCAGCGATCGTCTCTATGTGGGTCCGTTTGCGTTATTTCGCGATATCTGCCGAGCAATCGTAACCTCTTCCCACATAATTGGCGTGTGGGCGCGGCGGTGCGGTGGTGGCGCGCCAGTGCGATCGCCGCCCACCTGCGACGAAGGAACGCCCGATTAGATAGCTAGCCCGACACCCCCGACCTGGGCAACACCTCCCAGCTGCCGACGGGTGCGTCGGATCATCTGGCGCGATCGCGAAACACATAAAGCAGTCTCGTTAGTTGTATGCCGTTCACTGAATTGGTTTGGCCAGTAAACCTAGCAATTTATGACATTCTGCGAGCAATAAATAAAACTATAAAACGAGCATCCGCACCGGAATGTCCGCAAATCCGTCTCGAATGGATTATCGTGTCCTAAACATACTCACATCTTTGACTACACGAATATATCTTCAAGTCCAACTAAGCTCGGTACTCATTAGCGATAAGAAATGGCACTTGGTGGGATCGTTACACCAGACGAGATGGTCAGTAGAAGGTTCATTAATTGCGTATTGTCGAAGTTCCCTCGGCCGACCGATCACATCTCGAAGATCGCCCTTTGAATCTCACGACGTTCTTGTTTCCGCCTGCTATGCGACCGGCTTAGTAATGCAAGCACCCGAGCTCTTGTATGGCCATCGTTAATAATATAATGTACGGTGAAAATTAATCGGAAGCATCGATGATAGCCGCGCACGTTTATGCCGCCAGGATAAACATAGATAATCGTGAAGACCGTTAACTTGATATAGTACACCGGTTCCTCCCCTATTTGGTTGTAGTAACAATCATTAGTATGTTTTATTGTAGCGACAACTTTATTGCATATTTGTTACCATTGATACATGGATATTTTAAGTTACCATTTGTAATTAAGGTGTTATGATGGAATGATGAAAATTGTATCGCCTGAAGTTATTGTGCTTTTTCTCTTTTGGAAATGTTAAACACTTTTGTAGATTATCTGCATTGATAAATTCTAAAGTCACTTTTCCGAACTTATAAACTCCACGATCGATACTTAAAGCAGCATTTTTACCATTTCACTTTATTGCGACCTTTAAATGTTCCACTGGACAACATCCTGAAGAGGACTAGAATTCCTCTTATAAATGTTAGCAATGACGATTATTAACGTTCAGCCCTTTACTGCCCGATGCGGTTCTTTGTAAGAAGCTCCCTATAATTTTACTGTGCTCGCTGCTCAAACCGCCCTGCCGGCGTATTATTCTAAGCTTGTAATTCACTTTCTAGGTAATACAGCAAACATAACAGCTTTTTTTAATAATATTAGGTGCTCGAACCAAAACGAGTATTTATCTAGTAGTTTTGTTGTTTTTTTTTTTCAAACAGCTGCCAAGAGTAGAACTGAGTTTAGGAATACGCCTGAAATCCACGGATAAGCTTATAGCATATCGAATTAACCGATAGTGATATCTGTTTACTATTGTATGGCCTAAAGCACGCTTTCCCTGAAAACTATAACGCTAACATAAAATATAAATAAAAAAACTTTCTTCAAAAGTTTGAACTATAAAAAAGACTAACAAACTAACATCGCAAAAGTGTGCTAATTGATTTGAAGAAAGCATACAATAACACTAACCAATAGAAAGTATTGACACTGCAAATGTCTTGTATCGACACAGCATGCATAAATCGAATTCAAATCGTTTATCTCTACAATATATCTGACGTTAATTGACGAAATACGAAGTGGTGGTGTTTGCGAAAATTTATTCGCACGCTAATCTCTATTCAATTTGCATTGGATCTATGTAAAGCTCCCACTCGAACACTCGTTACCAAGTCTCGGCAGCCTTCCGAGTACTTGCTTTTCTGACCAATCGTCACGACAAAACCCGAGAATTTGTGGAAATTAAAAAATAAAAAGTTTTTGCGCCTAAACTATATAAATTACGTGAATAAACGGATCTTTATGAGAACTTTTTAATGTATCACGATAAATAACTTAGCATGAGTTATTAATACAACGCTGATTTATTTATAGCTAATCAGAAACTTAACCTATATTTGGAAACCATTTAAAAGTCCACTAATAACTGGCTGCGATAAAAGATAAATGTACGGAAAAGACAACATTTGTCGTGGCCACATTGGTAGTGTACAAATACGACTTGGCAACATGTAATTTAATGCTGTGATAGGAACGACTATTCGGTGGCGGTTGCCATGTTACTGGTAAAGCCTAGTACGGAATACGGATGCAAGAAAATACGGCAGCGAGATAACATCGTGAACATTGTGTACGTTTACAGTTAGTAGCTCAAAACGCAAATAAAATTAACGAAAGACAGCCGTAAACGACCGCATACACACCATATCCATTGCGGTGTGGAATAGCGGCGCGCGCAGCAAATGACATTCCACATTCACAGCACGCCAAATAAGTGCGGAACGTGGCGTGTATTTGGGTCACACACTGATTCCACCTAATAGGACCGTGGAGCGTAAAGCTGCGGCCCTCCACCGCAAGTAATCTGGCAGACGTACAAGAAGCTCCCTGATAATTTGCGGGCGGTACTTTCGGGGCTGCGGTCAGACGCGTGCCGACCGCATTCGAATTGCGCTACTAGTACGTGCCGCAACGACAGGAGCGCTGTGATTAAGACCACCCTGAAAACCACTGCTGTTATTCAATCAAACCAAATAACTTCACTTCTCTGCCCTATTATTTTCGCCAGCATGAAAAAAATAACGTAAGTATCGATCACCATCCTTCGATGCTACGCACCCGTAACACCGGATTCTTTGTACGCATACTTGCATACCGATGCGTCGATCAATATTATCATACACGTGTTTTTAATAAGTAATAACATCTATAAAATATGAATATTACATTGATTAAAGAATACTTTAAATAATTGTTTCGCGTTTCTAGTTTTCTTAGCAACATATCACACTTGGTAATTAATGATCATCTTCTTATGTAGTATTATAGACAAGTTAAATATAATGAAATCATTTAGAAACGATTCCACGTTTTCTCTTATGCTAATTACTGAAATCCATAGGTAAGGCTATGTTATTTCAAACAAATGTTTATTGCTTAATATTCTGAATTAGAGACAATAAAATTTAATTTCTTAAACGTATCATAACGTATCATTATGTCTACTTTGTGTAGATATAACATTTAGTTTTTATTTCAATCATTGCCGCCATCGAGTGCCTGCCTAGGTATTAGTGCCTCATAGAACCCTTGCCTTGCAGGACCATTAATTCCGCCGGCATGTAATTTTTCTGTTATTAGACACACATAGTAATCACAAATTCGTGTAATTAATACATCTTAATTATATTTAGATCACGCACTTAAACGGCACGTTCCGCTTCGTGGGTGGACAAATTAATGCTGTCAGCTCTTCCATGAAGATTCGTGTATGACATAATTAATGAGTCTCAGTAAATGCTACGTAGACAATTTTATTAGCAACAGCCTGTCATTAGCAACACGTGTGCTTTTAAAGGTCGCATTTATTGATTAGTGATTACTATCAGTCTGAATTATTTATTAAGTGGTATTGATGGATGTATTGCATTGAATTGTTTTATAGTGCGGTTCTGTGTTAAATAGTTCTTACCTACCTCGTAGGTACCTTTAGTGTAGTAATGGTACTTTTGATATTTGATAAACGAGGTAGATAAAAAGCAAAGATGCACACGCAATAATCAATGATAACGAAATAATGCTCGAAGCGTCTGTAAGTTCAAACCCCGTTTGTACACTGTAACACGCATTCTATTCTTTACCTTCTCATACTGACTATCGTGATTTAAAATATTGATACCTAATGAAATTCCCACACGCAAGCTGTGCGAACTATTGTAATGGTTTTGTAAAATAAAAAAAGAAACGGTATCGATTGAACTCGGGTGTTAGTGCAAACTGTAAACACGCGAATGTCAGAAGTTTCACTCACGGTGCAGTTGGTTTTTCGTCGGGAACTGCCGGGATCTCGATCAATAGCTCACATTGTGCTCAGACGCCCGCGCAGGTTGCATAATGTGTCAGCCGTGGGAGCGAACACAGCTCCGAGCCGTTATGCGACGCACGCCACTGGTACCGTACCATTTGTGATTTTATTAGACGATTCGCGTGTATCGCCCGTAATCAATTTGAACACATTGCGAGCGCTGCGAGTCGCCCCACTTCCAACCTATTATAGAGCATAAAGAGCTTTACAGACACGTTTTCCGTTCAAGCTCACACGGTGTTTCATACTAGGCTAATGTAAAGCTTATCGGGTATAATTTTGTTGGCTTTAACTGGGGCACAAGAGTATATCACAAATTTTATGAGTATTGATGATAACCGCTTCGTGGGTACTAAATACAATTCAAATATTATGTCCTTCGTTACTATTTGAAACAAATTTATTCTTTAAATTATTGCGTATTAACGAGGCGTTAAAACTAAGCAGACCTTAAATTTGAGTTGCGTTTGATATTCCATGGTTAGTGTTTTACTCAGTAGTGTAGAGAAAATTTTATTACTTTAATTTCGTCAAATATAACAGGAATGACCGATACAAGTATTTGGCTCAACTGCACTCCTCTTATTGTTCGCGTTGACCGCGAACTGTGCAACGGTATCTACCGGACAAATTTTCAGTGTGGTCTTGGTTTATTTTGTCTCTTCACCGAATAAAAGATTTGCTCTAAAAATTTTGTCCATGCTAAGAAACTAGAGCCTAATTTCAGCAAATTTTGCTAAGATTCAAACAAACTTTTAGTACGCAGCGATAGCACAAAGAATCCAAAAATACTGAACGCAAGTTAACACAAATTTCTTCTATGTAGTCGTTCAATTTATAATAATCTGTGTCATAAACCTACATCGGACTTAAAAGCTGGAATTATAGTGGAAACCAGTTTCTAAAACGCGGCTAATTTATTGTCGCATCAATTTGGGTATGATGAGGAATCCGTGTCGCGGTGAGTCAGCGGTGACCGCTCACACCCACGTCTATTGTTAGTCTTAACCGCGCAGGTTCCTCAATTTGCATACTCATCTCGCCATAAACAAACAACAATATTTCTCTTCTATCGATATTTTACGACTTCGCTAAAAAAAAGGATTTTTTGTTTACAGTTACGCATATCTAATGATAAACAGATTTCGTATTTTATTTTCTTAAACATAATATTAAATGGGCCACATGTATATTAATGTATTCGTTATTTAAATCCAATAATGAATTGAAATTATTTTATTATGTTTTTAGTTTTATTTACGTTAATAGAATGTTTACAGTTTTATTAATATTGCCTTGCCTCTAGCGATTTATGTTTGAAGTTACAACGATTAACTAAATGCTTACACGCAAAAACATTGATTAAAAAAAATGTTTGGTGTAGGCTCTACGTTAACGTAACAGGTTTTCCATCACTATTCTAAAAATTATTGGCTTACTGCCTACCCCTTAATGGGTTGTGCAGCAAACTAACTAATAACGCAATCGATTCAGATAAAAAATAAACTATGGGACACCTGTTCAAGGTGTAGCTGTCAAAAGTATGCGCGCACCCGCACCGCGACTCGGGTCATTCACCTTGCGCGACGTAATTAAAATCCTTCATGGGAAGCACGCCTGATGGAATTCATCCTGCCTGACCCGGCGCACGACCGCACAGCACCGCCCTTTAAACGTTACTTTATAAATAGGAGCAAACCCGGCTTCGGGCCCATCGCTATAAGCCGTAGGAACCAGAGGCGCCCAATACACTACCTTTTAACTCGTATCGCTTCGAAGAAATCGAACGAATGGCTACGTGATCATCTTACTAAGTGTAGAATCGATTCGTTTAATAATGGAAATTCGAAACAAGTGAAAGATGGGAAATGCTTTCTATAATAGTAAAAATAACTACTTATATAAATCATCTGTTGTAATGAAACGATAAAATTTTATTATCATTCGGATTGCGAATGAAAATTGAGCATTTTTACTGCCGCCTCGTGCTTTTACAACAAGTTATATTAATTGTTATAAAATTGAATTTCTACATGATATGTTAGATAGTTAGGTATATGACGTTATTTTTAATGAAACATTTTAATTTAATTTTAACTTACTTTCAGTATTTAGGGATCGTATTCTTTATCGATGTAATCAGGAAATCGGAACGCAATATTGCCTTGTGCCGATTATTCCTTGCGCGATGATGGCGCATAGCGTGTCTACGACGCGCGCGCAGTCACGAACTGTGATCCACCGCCGTTCTCACGTGACCCTCTTAATTATAATCTTAGTGCGCCCGCAATCGGGTCAATTAAAACCGTGAACATCAATTCGGGTTTTGGCAGATTTTCCCTGTATGGTGAAAAAACCATGCTATGGGGCGTAATTGTTCGTACATGCATAACCTTTTACCTATACATCGTGGTGGACTTGCGGATAAATGGTCCGCGAGACTACATTGTTGATTAAAAATGTTAAAATTAGTAATTCCAAAACCTTTTAAGATTTTTTTCTGTATAAAAATATTGTTTAAGAGATTTAAAATTCACTCATTATTCTTCTTAGCCTAAATGCCTTCGTATTTTAATTAGAAAGTATATATTTAGTTTGTCTCTAGATTTAAAATATACCGAGTCGACTTATCAGGTATTAAATTAAATGTCATGCTAATCACTTCTTTATTTTTAATACGCTAAATTTACTATCTTTGTTGAAAACCCACGAAATTTACTGCTGAGCTGGCTCGCTAAGTTATGGACCGTAACTCCGTTTTCGTGATCCAATTCTACAATCGAAGGGGACTTTGGTCTTGTACCAAACCGCCTGACCCGGCTCGGTCGTGCACCGAGGACCGTTTCTTATACTTTTGCGGTTCAAGAACGCTACCAGATGCAGTGTGCCGCGGTGGCCTCACATTCCGTAGATCATGGCAAATTAGGGGACTTAACTTATATTCAGAGTATATGGGCTAGACCAAATAGATCGATAGAGTTTTTGGCTTGGTACTTAAGTTAGAACGATATATTATGCTGATTTTGTAGGGCTATTTAGTACTCTACATTCTATTACAAATGCAAAATAATATAATGTATGTTTGTAATTAAGGAAAATATTAAACGACCTATTATAATTTTAGCATGTATGTAAAACAAAATTTAATTGAATTGTTGTAAAACAAAACATATTAAATTTTTATAGAAACGTTGTAGATATACGTGCTGTTGTTATAAAACAATTTATCCGTAATTCGTTTACCGCCTTTGTAGTGAAACTTTTTCTATATTATAGAAAACTGTATTTTACCTATTACAAATAGTTTTAATAATTATTTAATCACTTAATCAAGCATACAAAATTCGTTGGCGATCTAAGTTTTCCTATATATAAATATAAACTTAATGCTTCGCGGACACATTATGGATCGCGCCCGTTGAAGTCTTTTGCTTTAATAAACCGCAGCAGCAGTACTAACAATTTAAATCCAGATGAAGTTGATTTTTGTTTGTTTAACAATGTTAGGTCTTTACTTTTTAGTTATCCTGTGTACTTTTGTAAACATTATAATCTTGTAATTTTAAATTTTAGCTTACTTGTCGAAGAATATCTAAAATGAAGTCGAAGATAACATTAAAAATTGAATAAACGATAAAATCTTCCCCGCAGGAGCCAAACGAAGCGGCTCTAAATATAGCGCAGTGCCATTATTGCTATACCTATGTGCATCAGAGCTTATCGCTCTTTACACGATTGAAGACAACCTCACGCGGATGACGCAAAAACCTTCGTCTGTACGTACACTAACGGTACATAGCACACACTCATTTTTCTACGTTATCATCGATTTTCTTCCCCTTTAATACGCGAGCGGTAATTTACTACACGTACCTTGTATTGCCTACTCGACATTGACTTATCGCCTGCCACATTCTTTGTAAACTTATTACCAAGATTGCTTTAATTCACTTTTTTGTACAAATGTACACTAACAGCTGTGCATAACTATTAAACACGTTATTTATTTTTAAACTTATGGGATTACTGGATGAAGGTACCATCTATGTAGAACAATTTAATTTATGTCAGGGTTACTTATTATAATTAAACTGTAATTGCAGTTGCGTCGTTGGCTCCAGACACGAAAGAACCTCCATAAAATATTTAATAAACCAGTTTATTGAACAGGATCACTTGAGTGCCCCCAAGCTACCCAGGATTGCGATCTTGAGAAAAATGTTTTCATCCAGACATCTAAAAGTGTACTAAAAATGTTTATCAGTTGCATCGACTCTACATACCTTTCAAGGGCCACGACAAGAGTTTTTGAGGGTTGAGCGTCACGTGATATAGTTCAAACAAATTTCAACACGTAGTTCATGAACTTTTCACTGTTCGTATATCACAGGCGGTCTCACAGTCCTCGGGATGACGCGCGCGCAGCGATGGTCGCGAGCCTAGTGTCGGCCACTCTCGACGAGACACTGAACTTGCCGCAGTGCGCCCCAACGGTTATAACATAACACGTCTGACGTAACCTTAACCTTGCAAGAAGAAGAGGAACGAGCCACCGAAGGACGGAGAGAGAGAGCGATAGGTCCGAGAGAAAGGGAGAGATGGCGCGGTCGCCGGACGGACGCAGCGGCGCGGGCGGCGTCTCGGAAGCGCGCGGCGCGGCCGCCGCCGTCCGTCGCCGCTGCGGCCGCGCTGACCGCCACCGACTCTACAGCAACCGGACACTTTACACGCGATCCCCTTAACAAAAGTGCTTATCATTCGTTTTGCCAGAGGGCTTATATATTTAACACATCATTAACTCAATAGCCCTATAAGTTAACAATGCTGGCCTACCGATCCCTGAAGGCGCAGCATAAACATCGGAAACGTAAGGCATCGTTTTGCAGCGAGTCAATGTACGTGCTCCTATCATCGAGGTTTCCGGGTAAGATCCGCTGTTTCCTACATTATTACGAACTATTAAGTGTCTAAGATGACTTTAATGGCTTTAAACAGACTAAAAAACAGTCTTGTAACAGAGTTTAAGTTCGCAATTTATCCCCTCATTACTGGAAATGTTGCATTTAGTTTAAAATATCTTGCTTTTATTTTATACTTACGCTAATAGCCATATTCAGTTGGTATGGCAAGGTGCCTCTAGCGCTTGTTCTCTATGAACGCCGCCCTATGGTCTCCGACTGCTAGTTACCTGCCGACTTCCCCTTACCACTAGTAGTAGGTAGGTATTTATCTTTCACACTTATGTTTGATGAGCTCTTAAAACAAATAGTGAATTAACTACGCCAAAGTCAATACATTTTCTTCAAAAAGCAGTCTTTACATTTAAGTCGTGTTTGCGTAAACAGACATGAGGCAATAAGTGCAATTCTATTTAACAAATAGTGTTATAATAGGTCTCAAATGGAAAAGCAAATATGTCGATCCCATAGATCACAAACCCGTTTGGCAAGCTTAGCGAGAGTGTTGTGTCGCATGAGAATTTTTTGACTACAAAAATTGTAGGTCGTAGCGTAATCACTTCGTACACGTGAATTCGTTTAGTTGGACAAAAATATCGAGTCGGTGACCTGGGATATCATCAGTCAGATGATTGGCGTGTCACTTTCTCGCGAACGGTGTTGTTTTTAAATCATTAGAAAAAATCTACCAATTACATATTATGTAGTAAAATATGGATCTAAGGCACGCAATCACTTTGTTTAGTTGCCAACCTCATGTCAGAGTTGTTCAAGCCGCCCAAAGGCCTCTGACATGACTTAACGACTACTATCTAAATGACAACAACCGGGACCGAGTTTACGTAACCTCGGAAGCATGGAGACGTTTAGTTCCAAATGCCACTAAATGGTCACCCATCTCTGACTGACTTTGCTAAGCATTGCTTGACCTCCGATCGTTCACCTATCATAGATCAGTGTCATTTTGACGTATGCTTGTAACTCAAGGGACACATTATATATAGTGTTGTTAACAATTTATGTCACAGATAGCAGGCGCTACGTGAAGCCGTAAAACTACGAGGTCTACCAGTTTCGTAGCGCTACGGTGTACTTTTGGAGGTCGAAATACCCGTCAATGTACTTACCTCATCTCACATACCTCACCTCAGGTGTAGTAAAATAAATGATCTAATTAGTTTCTATCACATTCTCTATTTTCCAACTTTCTACGAAAGCTAGGTTTTATTATCCGCAAACGCAGATAGATAAATACAGATCCGGGAAATCGACTTAGGTTAATTCTAAACCTATCCAGTTAAAACAACCTAAGGAAAACTAAATTACATGTTTTAATCCAGTTAATAAGCTAACTCTGCACTTTTAAAACTAACCTTTAATAATTTATATTGGTTCGTATTGCCTTAAAGAACACGAGCGTGCTATTCGCTGTTGCGCATCGGACCTGCTTGCATTGTATGGAAATTGGCGCGAGCGTTCAAGGGGCTTAGTATAAATTTCGATAGATTACCAAAATCAAATGGTATACAGGGTGGTGACGACATCATGACAATAATTGAAACACACATACACACAACCACACACGGGATTGCTTTATTATTTTGTCAATTTTAACTTTACGCCTACAAAGATACCTCTATAAACGCTGACACCGAAGCGATGTTGCCACGCTTGTACTTACAGGTCAGTCTATGAGGTCGGTAGACATTTATAAAGGATGTTGTGTTTCGTTTAGACTATTTCCGCATATATTTTTTTTTTAATTGAAATTTTGGACTTTGATGTAAACCTAATTTTATAATTTTAATGTATTGTGATTGACTAGCAGGGGTCGTGTTCCAGTTTATTGTCACTATGTCGTCACCACCCTGTATATTATGTTCTACGCTACCAGTCTGGTCTTTTCGGCTGTGTGTTTTGCCAGTCCTAGTATTTAGCAGACAGACAACCTTTTTGTTATCATTCTGATCCCCAGTCTTCGCTGTGTGGCGTTTCTGAGTATGTAAACGGTATGTCACCGACCGGTATATATGATGTGTATGCTCTACAAGGCTATGTCACCGAGTTTGCAGCCGGATTACACTGGTAACAACCATTGCACTGTCATGGTTCAATCGCGATAGCGTGTGAAAGCTCACCACATTTTCTGTCATTTTCTGAATGTGTTGGTGAAAATAAGTGTCATGATTGCGTGACAATTTCTTATATTTGGGGCTCGAAAAACTATAATTCAACCGCAATTCGAACTCGCAATGTTTTAAATTTGTAACGTATTACTAAGCTGTCTGTTAATGTTATAATGAGGCATTTCCGAAAATAACTAATTGTTCAAATCACAAATGGCGAACAGGTGAACAGACTTAAAGAAAATCTCCCATATTGTGGTATTATAAAGATGTTATTCTTTTACAAATAACGATACCAGTTGAATAAGCATTGTAAAGCTTCAATTGTTGCTCAAATTGGCCGATCTCTTACTCTCGTCTTCACATTCGTGAATGAAAAATGTAAAAGCATTTCGCTTTCAAACGGACAATCGCAACGTTTTGCCTAATGACATGTGCCAAAGAAAAGATTATGTCGTCGACCTCCACTTTCTAAGACATGAGCGCTTAAATTGTTTATTTAATACTCTGTTTGAATTTCACTTTTAATTTTTCAGTATGTTGTGTTTTTAGTTTTAGCATGACTTGATTAATGTTGGGTCCGTTGGCCCGTTTAACGACTGTTTGTAGAATGGAGTATATTGTACTGCCTAGTAACTTTTTAAAGCTTACATGGTCCAAGCTATTCTTAACTTATACGTTCACCGTGCTTACCTTCTGTACAGCATTTGAAGTACCTTTTTCAACCATTAAGTATCCGTAAAAGTTTCCAAAACAACACTTCTGAGTAATCTAATGATCGTTTAAAAATGGGCTAAAGTATGCTAGTGCCCGCCCACGTGGCTAACTTGGTCAGCCATAAATCGGAATTAAGCCTTAATGATTTATCTAGTTACACCCGAATATTTAGTATAATTCAATTCCGAAACATAAAAAGTAGGTAATAAATAATAATAATCATAAGACCAGTTGAAATGGATGTCAATTTGCATGACTCACCTTCCAAGATTTTTTCTATCAGCCGTGGACTCCTATTCTGGTACGTAGCGATAATCGAATAACTAATCTCTAGCTTGGAAATACTTTTTCATCACACCCATTCGAAAAACGTCAATTGCCTTTCAAGGCTAGCGGGAGCAAAATTATATTTTGCTCCCACGGGAGTTTTTGTTTCTCCTTCCTGATTGGTCAGCGTTCGTGCTTCTGAATTGAATGTGAAAAAATCGAACGCTTAATGTATGAAGAAGTTACTGGCCGGTTAGGATTACGCGGCAACAAAAGAGAATGTAATGGCAACGCTGAAAAAAATTTTCATGTACATTTTTCTTTTAATATCTTTTGTCTCGGTTTAGTAAGTTTAAGTTATTACAAATAGTAATGAAAAATGAGTTCGAGTAATGATGTGATGATATATTATTTGTTTGGATACTACATAATATTATGAGAGTTTCGAGTAGGTAGAGGTACACGTAGCGTTTTATTTTTCTCATAGGTAGTGATGAAAAATAGTATGTATCATTCATATTTTGTCCTCGGGCGGAGTATTTTGAATTCCCCGCAAAGCTCAGGATTCTATTTTAGAATCCTTCGCTTTCCTCTGAATTCAAAATAACGCCCTCGCGGAACAAAATACCCCACTTTGGCCCCATATAACACAAATAACTATTAGCAGCTGTTGTAAGACAATAAAACATAATACCTTTTATAACTTAATCAAACACGTACTTGTTATTTACCTGCCCTATTTTTCGATATTTTCTTTTCTTCAGACTATATTCGACTAAAGCTCGATATAAGTTTTCGTCATTACGCGTAATTCGCCAAACAGGGTGACTTGTCCTCCACCCAGGTTATAAGCTTGTCACTGATATCAGAGCCGAATGACTCGTACTAGAAATACGACTTCCTGGGACATGTACATTAATGCTGGGGCGATTTTTGTCACGGCTCGTTATCATCTGGTTTTTCAACCTGTTATCCCACAGCCCACACTCATTTATTGTTACGAGTTCATTCGTTGGGTTGAGCGGTAAGTATGCAAAATATTCGCAGGCGAAAGTTCCCTACAATATACTTTTTAAACGTTTCATAAGTAACATAAAACACTTTTTATAAAAAAATACTACTATAGACCAATTTAATAGCGGTAACATGCATCTAAATAATAATGTAGTGGAAAAAAACTGTACCTACTAAAAGGTAGAGACCAGATTCTCGTGTAAACTTTATAATCATAGATAACTGCTTGGTTAACGCTAACAGCAATTATATTCTAAGCTATCAATATAATTCTCGCGATCATTTTTTTGCTACAATCGTAGGTTCATTTCGTAATGTTCATTAGTGCACTCGATTCATCATTGGTTCACATCAATTCATCAAGTTTCCTCACTGTCAATTACTACATCATAAACGAACGTTCCCAAGACTATCTGTAGTTTGTTATGCTTCACATCATATTTCCCGTCTGAGTGCCTATTACGCCCCAGGATGTAGTGCTTCTCATTCATTTATTAGATAGTGATGCTAATCGTTTACTTTATTAGTACCTACGATGTGCGAGCACAATAAATATTAATTTAACATATGTGATATGATACGTCGCCGTTCCTATAGAGAATATTCTTAACACCATAAGGACACAACTAATCGAATTACTGTTCAATGCCATTTCCGGGTCCAATTAATCAATTAAGTAGTTTCCGCTTCAATACAATCAATCGTGCACTTGTATTACAATTACAAACTCCGTACTGAGACTAATGCAATATTAAGTTTACTAGTTCACGTTAGGCACGGCTATTGAATGTGGCGGTTAATGTTTTACTCGCCCTGTGATTTTATTCCCCTAATATCTCTTTTAACCTTACGGTGACGTTAACAGCCCTACCTGTGCATTCATGTGTTTTACACCTGTTGCATGCCTTTTAAGCAAAATTTATTAAGTCTGCAGACTTTGAGCCTCTATATGTAGAACTGGGCGTAGAGACACAATTACTGTACCATAAACTAGAAATTTCTAAACACACAGATAGGTAGTCAACTTTTTGTAGTTTGATTGGCAATTGGATGCGTACACAAGCCCCGAGCTGCCGCGCCCGACTCATCAGTTATGACCGTAGATTAGTAGATTTTTTTATGACATACGCGTTCATACTTTAAACCGTTCGCCTCTTGTATACTCATCCATCTGCATCGTAAGTTATCCGTTCTATCTAAGTACACCTATCTTTTTCTCTCTGTCTCTATCTCCCTCTCCCTCTCTCTCTTATTCAAGACGTCAACTATTGATAGACATTAATTTGTTAAAAATTTCCCTATATCCCATGCTTATGCATAAAATTATAGAATTGGCATTCAACAACACAACAGCTAACATAGTAGATATATCGTATGTTTTATATCCGTATATAAGTAAATACATAATATCTCTTATAAAAAATATACTTACCTCCATATCGCGTACCATATCAATTATCACGTTTATGGTTGAGCGATGAGAGATAGTCTGCGTCCACTGCGACGAAGATATGGCGCCGGCACTCAGGACAGCAAATATAATACTTGCCTTGTAATATGAAATGACGATTATGTCCTTTTTATATTATTGCGTTGATTAATAAAGCTTTGTTTACTGCCACCAAATTAATCTGAAAACTTTCAAATCATCTGAAGCGTATTTCTTAAAATCAGACACCTTTAGAACAATTAAGCCGCTACCAATTATAGGTAAAGTAACTATTCTTTAACACATTTGTTAACTGCTTATAAGTATTTAAGTACTGACGGTACTTAAATACTTATAAGCAGTAACGAAGATGCATGCATTTACTTACCCCCGTAAATTCTTACATCCTTTTTTTAATACTAACTATATTGCATGATGCGACAATGTTGCAAAGCATTTGTTACCCTTACTATAATATCGTCTTTAAATTGCTTGTAAAGATATACTTAAAGCATAATCTTTTAACACTATGCTTCATTTTAGGCTGTTGTTATTTAAGAAGTCCGATATTTTTTGAGAAGGGAGGGATGTGGAAGTTTATAAAGGAATGAGAAGATAATAATGCCTAATGAAACAATCAATACGGTCACTGTTTTTATCATAGAGATATGTTTGAATCAGTGATAAATTAAAAATACCTCCTCCTTTTTGAAGTCGGTTTATAAAACCCTATCCTTCGACTTGTAAGTCATGCAATCAATTTAAGTAGTCAACAAATGAATCAATCAATATTATTTCTTTAGCTTTACATATCGATACCTCGATATGCAAATGGCCTCAGCCAGCATTCTTTGTGTCATTTGAATCCTGAGGTACCGATATTTACACGTCTATTAGTCAATGTCATGAGCAAATTAAGACGAATCGCATGATAACTCATTCATCATAATCCATTCAACCGTTTAAACTCTGTAAACTTTTACGGTATGAATAAAAACTAATGTAGATTAAATTTACATATAAAAATATCGTATATCTTTGAGGACATTAAACTTAATACTTGGGTTTGTACGTGTGGCGTGCAAATATTTTTTTTTAACTATCATAATAATATCTGTCATATTGTAAGGGCAATAAGCACTACGTTACTTGTTAATGAATATTCGGCTTGTGTGTATAATATTTTGAGTAGAAAACTGCCACAATTCAGTGACAATCTCACCCCTGATCGTATTTAAACAGCAGGTTTTGTATTTTTTCTTGTTTATTTTAGACACTTGTAGTCCTTTCTCGTCTTGATATCGTAGCAGTGGTTGGAAACTTTATGAGTATGTAATACTTCTCTCGTCCGTCACTGCCTTTTCTTATACTCATTTTGCCTTAATATACTCAAGTACGTTTCCCTTGATGGCGCCTCTTTTCACACGCTCCAAGACGACGCCGAGCCTGATCTTAATCATCAGACGCGGATTTTTTATGGGCGCATTATGAACCGGGAAATGTTCTAGGCTGTAAAGCTTACGATATAAAATGTGGATCATATTTTTTATCTACTCCGCAATCATAATTATTGTTATATAAATTGTAGATAACTGCATTTCTTTGAAAATTATTTTGATCAGATATTAATATTTTTTGCTGCCAAGAGGTGTTTGATTATGAAGCGTAGAATTAATTCATGAATTCATCAATCTTCCACTGGCCCGGTTAGTCGTAATTACTTGTTTATTCAAGATGAATTAGTTTCAGTTTTTTGCCTTTAAGCATTGTATAGCGTTTTGCCTTTGTATAGAAATTTTCCTAGATAGGATAGTAAAGATAATAATAATTAATAATGTTTTTATTAACAATCGAAGCTAATTACTACAAAAATGAATTAAGGAATATAAAAGAGTACAAATACCTGATAATAAGAGGACCTAGCGTTCCTACCTAGGTTCCAAACTCAAAAATCGTATGCAGTGCATTACTTTTCTTTATCGTTGACTGTGAATGTTCATAGAAACCTATGTAAATAGTTGAATATGGCTCAATAAAACATGGATGTAGGAATGTTGTTGAAAACTATTTTCCTGTGCGCACGCATGATACTCAAGAGCATCTAATTTCATTACACGTAATTACGATATCTCAACTCCCATTGAAATGCCTGTACGCCATTTGCGAGTGTGTAAAGACTATAGCTCTCTCTATAATATAATAAATCTTTGTGATTCCATTAACAGTATAGTCTTTCGTCTATACTAACATGGACTATAATTATAATGCAACAATAAAAAAAAATTAAATAATTTTCTCATATCAATAACGGTAAAACACAGTTCGTGTAACATAGGTTAACAGTTAATCCCAGTATTACTTACATAGATATTTATTCTTACGCAATTGCTACCTATCTGTTCACACGAGTAACAAAGGACTGCGAATATCATGTTAATAAAAAGTACCTACTGTTAAGCTGAACTATTTTCGATAAGGCGACAAGTTTCTGGTGAAATCGTGAATAATGCCTTATTCCGCGTATTCTATTACCATAAATAAATTACCTTAATTGCTGTGAGTATACGGTTTTCGATATTTGAGTATCCATTTACAGTACGAAAACCATAATCGTGCGATTAATTAATGTAACTTACTGTTGTACTAATATTTATACAATGCTATTAATTTCATGCTTATTTTAGTGAAATCTAATGATCGTTGTAAGCATAGAAATTTAATTAACAATTAAAGAAGAGGCGACTGATAGCTTTTTAACTAAACTAGTTGTTAATCCGCAAAGAAGAGGGTAAAATATTATTTTTACTCAAAAAAGTTTATAATGTTGTCATTATTTCACAAACCTTCTTCGAGCAAAATCGGATTTGTCGTACTGCAAGAGCTACATGACATACAATGTATTATTACCCCGTATTATCGTCATTATATTGCTGTTATTTGACCGTTGCCATGGAAACGTAACAAACAGGTATGTTTATGGTTCGTTATTAAAAATCTGATTGACGGTTAAAACGAGTAGGTCGTGCCGTTGCCATGGAAACGTAAACAGAGAAAATACACAACTATAGATATAGTTCGTAAAAATATAAATATAAAATTTGTATACCCACTTAGCTAGTTTTGTTTAAACTAATAATCGCATTTTTGAGTAAAGCACTAACGAGCCTAGGTCTCTAATAAGTGTACTGCTGACCACGCTATACTGGCCTCAAGCTAAGCTTCGCTACGCTCACGGCCTCCAAGCTTGGTCATCATAGCTACGCTTGCTGGCCGCGCTATAAAGGCCTCGGCCTTTATTTTAACTTGTCTATCAAGGGTTGCAATGCTGACCGCGCTGTGGAGGCCTGGAGATGCGCTGCGCCGCGCTTTCGCCCATCAATAACGCGGTCAACAACACACTCATTAGAGACCGCAGCAGTAATATACTAGTATACGTATTATTTACTATACAAGCCCAGGACAGGGACCTGTGTAGATAAAATGGGAGGTTTTTGAAGAGCAGTGGGCAATTTAAAAGGCTATTAAAAACCTATTATTTCATTTATATTCCGAGTCTGAATATTGTATGTAATTACTTTTCTTTTATGTTAAAGGCATCAGATTAGAGAGCATACATATCCCTATGCTAAATAAAGTCTATGGGCTACCATAGAGATTCATAATTGTTTTTTACCTTCAAAGCATCTAGATGCTCGTTCATTACGGCTGTAAAACTTAAGTTAATGGTGATCCATTAGGCTGGCAATTAGAAGACTCGTTAGGTCAGAGGCAAATTAAACAAGCACTTGCGAAGTAATCGAGCGCTCTTGCTTCAACCCGCTGAGGGAGCTTTACTGAGTCTACAACAGTTATTATAATAGTTTCAAGTATTTTATATTTTCTGTTTACCACGTTACAGGTCGTTGTTATAAGTTAAAGTGAACCTAGATTCTAATCCCCAAATTCATAGAGATTTTAGCCGGTTTACAATGGTTTTGAAAAGCAGTTTTAGGAACAAATGTGATTTGTAATTCCACTGCAAGTCGATCATAACTTTCTATGAATTTGGAGGTAAATGTTCATATACGTACAGTCTACAGAAGGGCTAGACAAGTGGCTGACGTCTACAAGCGTTCGTTCAAATCGCTACGCTTCATGTATGGACATGTCATAAGTCACATGATCTACATAACGACGTTTGACATTTCCATACATTGTGAAGTTTATTCTATTCTATTCCATTAGCGTTCATGCCACTTGTCTAGCTCTTCAGTACTTGCACTACAAGTCGGCCGTCCTGACGTTAGTTCTAGCGACATCGCAATTGATGTGTTTTATTCGATACATTTATTACGACGACGCCGCGTCGCGTTAGAACTAACTTCAGGCCAACCCCAAGACAAGTGGCGTGAACGCTAATCGAATAGAATAGAATAGACTTCATAATGCATGGAAATGACATTACAAGTCGCTATGTAGATCACGTGACTTATGTCATTTCCATTCATGAAGCGTAGCGATTTGAAGGAAGGCTTGTTGACGTCAGCCACTTGTCTAGAGGGACAGGCAACTTGGGCGCGCGTAGGTACACTAACTATGTTAAGGTGAGTATTTGTTTTTAGTGCTACTAAATATCATTGAGTGCTACTGTCTAAATACAAGTTGTTAGAACTTTGCGACACAACGTCACACATGTCACAACTTTGCGTATTGTTTTTCAAAGATAGCGCAAATAAAAATTAAAGAAACGTGTTTGTATTTCTTTTTCACTAATATAATGGTGTTCTTACAGTCGCTGCATCCAGCATCCTCGTAAGGCAAGATTTTATATTCCGCAAATATTTCAGACTATCATTTATATTGTAAATTCTATCAATTGTCTGTCGGGTCGTCAACTAAAGTAATTGACATAAATACAACATCCTATATTTTCAGAACATCTTAAATGTACCTATTACCGAGGAAATGACGATGTAAAACGTGTATAATAAATTGTACGCAGGCATTATTACCCTTCCTTGTTTTACGACAAATATCAAATACTTCTTCCGGTGGGCTAGATTATACTAGACTTTACTTATATGTAAATGGTAGTTTTTAACCCCCGACGAAAAACGAGGGGTGTTATAAGTTTGACGTGTGTATCTGTGTATCTGTGTGTCTGTCTGTGGCATCATAGGGTCTGAACGGATGGACCGATTTGGATTTAGTTTTTTTTGTTTGAAAGGTGGGTTAATCGAGAGTGTTCTTAGCTATGTTTCAAGAAAATCTGCTCAGCCTTTTGAAGACCATCAGCTCTTTTCTAGTTGATGAAAAGATATAAACAACTTCCACAGGTCTGATCGGTACGAAATTTAAAATCCTGTCACTTGTCAATGATATTACAAAGTATAACAACCTTGACCTGATGCGCAGGCATCATCAGAAGAACTCCTCAACGGTGTACGGCATCTACCTTGTGTTTGGGCTCATACTATGCGTTTTGACGAGCACATGCTAATACAAACTGGGCAGTTAGTACACCGGTAATATAAGTTTAAAAAGCATGAAATAAAAATTAAATTAAAAATTTAAAAAACCCCCGACAAAAAAATCCTCTAAAAAGAAAAAAATAATAACTGAATATTTTCACCCAAGCGTCGTCGTTGCGTCGGGGGACCGCTAAGTACGCCGGTCATGGTCATAATCTACAGGTTACTCTAAATGTAATGTACTTAGCGGTCCCCCGACGCAACGACGACGCTTGGGTAAAAATATTCAGTTATTATTTTTTTCTTTTTAGAGGATTTTTATTGTCGGGGGTTTTTTAAATTTTTAATTTAATTTTGTAAATACAATACCCGTTTTAGGGTAAATTTTCACGGTATCTCTTCGGCACTCTCATTGCATTAATTGCATGCAGGAAATTAAATGAACACCAGTTGAGTTGTTAGCACAGGTGATCCCCTGTGTCTGCGATTATTTGTTGGCTTTTAAGGTGCGATTTCGATGAACGCGGCAGACAACAGACGTCAGTCGGTCTACAAATTGTGGCAACGACATGTGCCGCGACGGCAGTCGGCATTAAGGTAGGAGTTGGATCAACGCGGCACGACGGCAGACGTCAGTTTCATACAAATTGTCGCGATGACATGTGCCGCGACGGCACGACGGCATTCAATTTCTATGAGATCAAGTGACGTCTGCCGTCTGCGCTTGCATCGAACTCCCGCCTTTACTGTTTTATTGCACTTCGTATTTGAAGATCGAAAAATAAAATCTTACACACAAACAACAATAAAATCATAGGTTCCTATATCTTATTCATTTGCAGTAGTCATAAAATGTTTTCCATAAACACAGTTATCTCAGACTCAAGGCAAATTATATTTTTCAAATTCTTAAGTGTACAATTGTTGTCATGTTCCCATAATGAATTTAATTTGTCTGATCTGAATACTAAAACCGTTATATTCGACATCACGCTGAGTGTTTGGACAATCGTAGGAAGTGATTACCGTAAGTCTAGGACAATTTGCGGTAATTTTATAACGCGACACGGCATTAATATTTATCTATCCAAAAATCTGACTCAGAGAATCCTGTTGAAAGTGTTCTCACTTGAAACGACGGTGGAAACACATCAGTTTCACTTTTCCCTCATCTATAAATGGTGATTATTCGTATCACGATCCGGGTCGCGCGTGCTAACTGTCTGGGCATGTGTGCAAAAACAGATTTTCCCCGCTAGCCACTGAAAAAAAAAAACTACTTATCGACTATTGTTTAGGTATTTACTTAATATTAATATAGTGAGTGTGAAGCTTTCGTGTTTCTCGTCACATTCCTCGTGCAAAAATTGTAATCGTGACCATCTATAACAAAATGTTGCATGTTGCTTGAATATAACTAGCGATGTTATTCAAACAGTAGGGACTAAACACTTAATAAACAACAGTAAGAGAGGTCTGATGTTTACGAGCCAAGATCTATGTCCAATTGGCAGTTAAGGTATTTTAACGGCAAATTGTTTTAAAGTTTAAAACTAAAGCGGCTGATTTAGCCGAGGCCGCGTAAGCACCGGAATTAATTAATACTGTTGTTAAAGAATTTCCCATTAATCTCAACACGGGGAGTGGAAACTTCGCGCGGTATTTCCATGCTCTGTAAGTGGAGGCATGGAGCTAAATTACCATGCAAGCTTATATATCACCGGGTGCTTTATGTACGTTTGCTACAAGCGCATAACTATTAAAATAAATAAATGTTGTCCCAAAGACAAATTTTATTAAATAAAAACAAAATATTTTAGCATTGCTTTATATGTTGCAGCTGCTGCCTTTTAATTGCAACTTCGCGCGCGTGGATCATGTACCTCAAATAAAACTTACGTTAGCGCATACGTGAACACGATTAAATAGTTTCAAAAGCAGTCTGCACATAAGTGTTTTGAATACGGTAAGATTTCAGAAGGCTTTAGTACCTTTTTAAATATGTCGTACTAAAATTCATGTCCAATTATGTAGGTTATTACTGACAAGTTAAGCATTTTCCAAGGTTCATAATTATTTTATCTTAACTCTGTTATTGTAAAGTTTATTTAAAGCTGATTACAAAAATAAAATTGAGAACGTTCATGTATCGCCTATAATGACGACCCATCCAATATATCCAACATTGTGTACTTCCGCACCATACTTTTTACTTAATCCCCTATCGGCCTTCATAAATGTGTCTCTTCATGGCTAATAATGTAGCGTCTTATACGGTATCTCACTCATTAATATGTCTTAATTTTATTTTCAGGTAAGCTAACCGTCTTGGTCATGCGGCTTTAATCTCGTGAGACGGGTACAACGTTCTACAACTCTTACTCGTAAGTGTCAAGTAATTTTAAATATTTCCTTTTCGATTATCGTTTGATATTGAATTTGATTATACGCTACGGTCGTCCCTTTCAAAGAAGTACGATCACCCTTTCATAAAAACGTCGAGTCTTCACCGTAATAATTTAGAATAAATGTTTTAAAAGTATGGACGTTGTGGAAAAATGTAGTTGTTCAAAATTTGTGTAAAATGTACTTAAAACTACAAACAGTTTAATAGTAGCTTTTCTCCGTATTTAGTTACGGAGTGCGTGACATCACAGCTTCAAATTAATTACGCCATTTAAGCCGCTCGTAATGACGTTGGCACTCAACTGCGCAGTAAATAGTTCGTCACGATTACAAGCAGAGATATTATCCGTACACAGATATTAACGGCTAGTTGCGATTCTCACGCTCAGCGCATTATGATATTTTGTGTGGTATCATTTCCTGGCAGTGTGCACGGGCCTTTATCCCGGTAACGCGCACCGTTATACTTCGGAGGCTAACACACTGAGCTAGACAAATTCACTCCACTTTCCATTTTTCACAGGCCATTTTCTTGGACACGCGGACGATGTGAACGCAGGTGGTTCGCGGAACAAGATGTGGACCGCCAAGGTTGCCTTCCACATCACCCACTTTCGTTATAAATCTTGTTGATACAAAATACACCTTCACACGTCGCGTAACAAAACATTCTTCAAAACTCTCGCCGCACGCACTTACCTACTTACGGAGATTACCGTTTGACTGAAACAACAGCAACAGCAGTGAATTGTAGTTGTGACAATAATTTTAATGTTAACACACACGCTGTACCTCAAGATACGTATACATGTGTTAGTTTGCCACCTTGCGTACCCATGCGGATGGTTTTTTTTCATCAATTCATTCCTTCATTCGTGCATGGTGTCTCACCATAATTTGGGTTTGCATGGCAGGAACGCTGACCCTAATCCGAGCGTTTCACGACATGACACCGAAATAAAAGAAAGCTGGAGAAGTCGCCATACGAGCGCCTTTATATGCACAAACAACTTGATGACTCATTGGCTAAATCAGTCGCATTCCTAATTTGCTTCTTTTTGATGTGGAAAAAACAATAAACCTACATTTGCTAAAAGTAGCCACGAATCATTATTTTCTCATCGTATTCGCTTAAAATGTTTCTTTAATACAAATAAACGTTTCTCTAAATTCAGGTTAAATAAACTTGAAATGCGGTTATCTTATTACTAATTATCTCATTATGTTTCACAAAACAAACCAATTGACAGTTTTGATCGTGTGTGCACATCGTTAATCCCATTCGGTTTCAAAAATTAATCCGTTATACCAATAAGAAACTACTTCTCAGCCATTATTTGACTTTTTAAAATAACTGGGACATGTCGATACATACGCACCTCGTTCTCATCGAGTACTTGCAATACAGTCATTAATATGGGTAACTGGAAAACAGAAAAAACAAAACGTAGTAGGTACTACACGAGTGCATTAAATTTATGATTTCAACACCTTTTAGCAGATACATATTAATCAACGAAATGATTACTCGGTCTCTATTAATACGCATAGTAGTCGCTATCAACTAGTTTTCAGTTCATTTTTAAAGAACATTGTATAGTAAATGTATCAAAAGTTAGATAGTGTATAAGCTCCCTAAAGTCTCGCGTTAAACCCTACTGTTAAGCCTTGATAAGCATAAAATTGTATTTGTGTTACTGATACTAAAATACCTCTTAAGCATCCTCGTTTGTATAAATCTTGTAATAGAAACCACTAATCCTTGTTTTCGATCGGCCTTTTGAACGCTGTGTGTGCTTTATATTAGGCGCAATATTGATAGGTAATGTATTTTGGTCATCTACTTAATGGCTATCAACTTATTTTATGCCCGTATACACGACACTTTTCTATCTATGTGACAAGGATCTCTTCACCATCATTCGAAAATGCCCTCCATAACTGACTTTACGAGACACAGTAGAGGTCAGATAAGTACTATGAAGTAGTCACCCATCAAACAAGGGTTTCTCTGAACTAGTTCAACGCGGTAATCGAGTGATCTGCACGCCATCAACTTAACTATGACCTCTTTGTATCTGCGAATAGATCTATCGTATAAATTGAATCTATAACTGACTGTGCGCCATTAACCACCAATATTTACAGCTATCTCGTCCCAATTGACACCAGCGTGGAAAAATGTGTAGCATATATTTTTTCTTAACTTAGACATAGAAGCGAATTGCAAGGATTGTGCCACAAAATTAGTCAGCCATAGAAAGTGATCAAATTGATTAGCACTCAAGAGTTTTCTACCGCTATCGGGTTTTACTGTTCAGTTATTTACATATTCGGGCGGCTTCCAATTTTTTTTTTTTTTTTAATTATTGCACTTGAGAAAGTAGGCTCGTCATTTATTGATGTAACTAGATAACCGTAGGCGCCAATTACTCCATTTCGATAGTGTTCACAGTTCATGTCGGGTAATAATAGAAATCAATCTAGAATAAGGAGAGCAGTGGGCAAAAAAAACCGCTAACCGAACTTAGTGGTGGAACGTCGACTCATTCATTACTGGGAAGCCGTGCGGTTAGGTTATTTAATGAAACGTTACTCTGGCTCCGACAGACCACATCAGGGGCAGCCTGTATCGACTGCATTGTGGAACTAACTTAATACATAAATAAATATTGCCGGACATGGTTTGGACACACTTAAGCAACGCTTGTGCTATAGTATTACAATGAACTTGGGGCGATCCGAGTGACACCCAGACCAGGACAAAATATGAAAAGGCCGTTTCCGAAATTTTCCTCTGACTGGAATCGAACCCGCAACCATCCGATGCAGTTAGCGACCTACGCTCGAACCACTGCGTCAAGTCCAAATCATTCACAATTAACAAATTGTAATTGTGAATGATTGGTAAATTATTATAGTATTGTAATTTATAGTGAACGCATGAGCAGTGGTCAAGGTGACGATTGCCGCGGCCGGTGCACGCCGGACGACGACGCGGCGACGTCCACGGCTGACGAATGTCAATGGCACGCCGGCACCGTTACTCGATCTCGCGTCCGCCGAATTAATTCGCCAATGGAAATCCGTACACCGATTGATTCCTACATTGATCGAGTTAATGAGCAACTTGTTACTTGCGCACCGCTGCCCGTTATCGGCCATCTCACCCCGCGCCCTCTACACCCTCGCACCCAACGCAAATAACAACGTCATTCGTCTAACAAAAAATATTATTACCGATTGTCTACCGCGGAGATCATCACGGTCAAAGACACCAAAACAAGCGTCGATAACAAAGCTGTCGACCGCAGACTAATACAGAAGTGCTATGATGAGTAAAGTCTTATTGATATCGAGAATTGGAGCCGAAACCCGTCAGTAATGAGAATGAACTACATTTCAATAATACCTGCATCTCGGTTCTTGTCCATTTTTATTGGTGGTAGCTCGTTAATCTGGCACGTCTGAGACCTCATGCTGTTATGCGTTAAATACCATTTGCATGGCTCGCTGAGGCGTGACAAACAAAAATCAATCCCCGTCTTTCCCAGTCGGCACTCATAGTCTTTATAAATAGAAATACTAGATGGATGTCGATCGGCGCCACACTTTTACTCGCATCGATCGCGATGGCTTATCTTCGTTCTGATTTATATCTGGCACTAACTCTTGTCAGATGGGTAGTCGTTTTCTGCTTGTTAGATTGAGTTTTTAAATATATATTTTATTGTATGACATATTGATTTTATTAGACTCGTTTAAATGATATATTCATGTTTCCTCATTAACATAAACCAATATATTTTAAATGAGAAGTAATAGTCACACGGTCTCATACATACACTACATCACAGAAATGCGTAACCGATCAATCGAATGTTCGTATGGGCTCATAAGTCAGTAAAAATTAACTAATGTACGTTTCACAGGTGCTCTAGATTCTAATCACGATCTCTCGACTGCTGGATAGTTGTCGAAGCGCCACCTAACATATCAATTAGGCTAGCTTTTAATTCCGTCATCGATCATCTGTCATCCACCTCGAACCGAGGTCAATATTCTTTTCATAAACTTGATCGCACACATACCTAAGCTATGCAATGAATTTTAACTTGAAACTGGTTCCGTAAATAATTTCACATCTATCCAATCTGTACTGAGGACGTCACTGAAACATTGTAGTGGTCTGACATATTTTTCCTTGTAATATATAAGCCCGAGGCATCTTTCATTTTCTTATTGTGTTTACAGTTGAGATGAGAACATAATATTAAAACAAAAAGTATACCGTACCGATGATAGCTTGTCGCCGACAATAACATGCATCTGAGTGAAGCGGTCGTTATTGCTAAACGATATGAATTTATAATTCAAGATGAATTATAGCTTTATTTGTCTCACAGGTACACACAATGTAAATCATTCTGATATAGTTAAGAGACAAGTGCATAGCTACGTTTAATAACGAATAAAAATATAGTATGCACATACAGTACTCTAAAAACGACTTTTCCTGAATACTAAACAGCCAATGCCAATTACGCACTTACATATTAAGTAAACGTCCTTTGAAACGCATAATATATCTCGCCATCGATTTCGAAAGATAAGATAGCCCTAACAAGTCCAAGAGAAACCAAACAAGGTGATTGTGTTTAGATTGTGAGCTGAAATGGTGGTTCGTTCGGTAGCGGACCGAGCAGCGAACAAGTAAACTTGTCGCTTTATAATCGAACCAATTTATATCAGGCGCCAGCTACCACTGCCTCGGAGTTACAGAACTTGTAGCCAAGACTTTATTTAAGTGCAGACGACCGTAGCGACTGCCGAGCCCGTCGGCAAGTGCACTCTGATTGGACTCGTCGCGCTTTCCCGACGACTTTTGTTTTATTGTCAACGGCACATTCACTACATGAATAACCCCTTAATATTTTAATGGAAATATAGCCGCCTTTGTCTTTATTACTATGTCATTATAACTGTTTTGTTTTATAGATACACGTGACGACGCAATCGTCATGACATTAGACACAGACTGAAAGTGGATTTTGTTTGAATTTCGATTCATTTCTATGTATCCATCTTCTGTCTATAATTTTGTGGTTTTGCACCCTTAATATTAAACACGTGTAAAATAATACATTTACTTTGTTTTTAGGGTTCCGTACCCAAAGGGTGCTAACGGGACCCTATTACTAAGCTTACGCTGTCCGTCTATCCGTCTGTCAGCGGGCTGTATCTCACGAACCGTAATAGGTAGAGAGTTGAAATTGTCAACACACGTGTCCAAGTAGGCAGTAGGTTCGAATCTTGCCGCAGATTTTTGTGTAATTTGCAATATTTTAATATTTTGTAACTGGTCGTCCACAAAGTTTAAAATAATGTTAACACTAAACTGATTTGTGCAAATACATTGTTTACGGACGTAAACATTATATTTGCGAATCAAGTTTCAAATGTATTCGCAGTATCAAACACAGAGTATAGAACTAGATAGCGTTGTAATAAATTTTCACAGAATGTGTATTTATTTATTTTAAAATTTTATACGGTGGTACGGAACTCTCTATGTGCGAGTCCGACACGCACTTGGCCGGTATTTTTTAATAATTTTCTGTAATAAAGCAACAAGAATTTAGTAGCTTCTAGTTACTTCTGGTTACTTGTCCACAAATGTGCTTTTGGCTATCAAATAATCGAAATCAAACACCTACGTTACACCAACGAATAAATATTTCCCTTCAACGTTGATTGGGTCAATCCACCCAAGAACTTGCCACCTGCCACCGCCTTTCAATCACTGCAAGATACTTTGTTAAAAGCGTTAAACCGCAGCGCTGTGGCCATGTTTTAATTTTTACGAGGATAATGCTCTGTGAAGAACGTTAACCTTTTCAACCTCTGAATATAAAATGACTACCTCCGAGCTCTACCATAGATTTAGAAAAAAAAAGGTTTCTACAAATCCTTAATGCCCAGTGTAAAGAAGCCGTTTTGGTAATGTATGGGACAACCTATCCTGTACACATGACTCGTGTTATAAATTTAGCGTATCGTTTTGTATCTACCTGCAGCATATAAATACCTACTCATATACTGTAAGATATTGCCGTAATAAAAGCGGTATTATATGAAACGGGTTGTCCCTTCAGTGTGTCCCTTCTCATTGGTTTATATTTAGAGGGGCACATTGAAATAAGCGGCGCGGGCTAACGACACCTAAGCGGCCTTGCCCGTCCTTGCCGCTCGTGCGTGAGTCCCTCGTATATTACCTCTCATTCTCACTCGTCAGTAATCAAATCTATCCGTCTCACTTGATACCACCGATATCCTCAACCTCCCCACGCTCGTGCTCGGTGATAAATCGCTCTCAACGACAGCCCTCGCGCCGTTCTATTACGGGATGAGTTTACTCACTCGCGTATTATTTTTATTTCGATCCGAATGGAAGCGCATCATGTGTATTATACTGTATTAATCATTAAAGCTTTTTTACTATATCGGCAAATTCCCCTTTTGTTCGTCACCAGTTCACAGTTACGGCCACCTGCTCGATAAAACTACATTGTTACCGAGATGAAAATAATAAATTTTAATGGTTAACAATATATAAAAGTGCCAGAAAGCGATTCTTTACAATTTGCTAGCCGATGAATATTTAGTAGAGCGGGCGTTTACGACGCTAGACCGACGTTTTAGCCGCGACCGTGTAACCGCCTAATGAGGATAGGCCTTATGGCGGCGGTTCGTGTTAGAAAATCCCTAATTGTACGTAACTATCTGGTTGATATTCGAAACGTGTACTTCTACGTCCAATTAAACAAGCTTCGCACCTGTCCCTACTTGGCGCCTTGTAATTTCTTTACGGAACATACAATTTGTCGTTTTCTTACTAAAAGACTAGAGTGCTACGTAAAATAGTCGTTATTCTAGGTATTAAAAGAAATTGCAAACATTTATCACAAATCAATCTGATAACTTACCTCCTCTTCTAATCGTTTCTATTCTAAACATAGGCTGATAAATCTGGCAGGCAAGTACGAGATGAGACAAACTTAACTACATACATATCTTTATGAAATAGTGGTATTGTACTTAAAGCGTAAATTAACGATCGATTTCAAATTAGATAAGACGTGAGCCTGCTAAAATCAGATGAGTAAGTTTTATATTTAGATATTTGTAACATTTTCAGGTGCTTAAGTTATTATGAGGTTTATAGGCACATTGATTATGGGTCCTCGTCCTAACTTGCATAAAATAATACTTGCAACAACCTTATTAAAAAGTAAATAAGTTTTAACTATTTCATACAGCCCTAATGACCCTGTTGAAGAAACATTTCTCCATAGACATTAGCATATCATTATCCTCTAAAGCCATGTAAAGTTGTACGCCTAAGAATGTAAAGTAATCTAGTATGATAAAATGCAAAATAAATCGACTATCCTACTTTTTAAATTTATTTACATAAATAGGTTACGTACTTTACATTGATTGAATTGTGATCTGAAAGTCTAGATACGTTTATTTATCTAGAACTGTATATCACTGTCGATATCTTACAATAATAGAGTTATTTTGCAAGTTTGCTCGCGTCGTTAGTTCATATGACACTTAATTTGTCCCTGTGAGAAAATCGATTGATATCACACAGATAGTATTCTTATGTATGCCCCGAATTTTTATGTAAGTGCATTATTTTGTTATACAGGTAGGACTATAATAATAATAAGTGTTTTTTATTGAAGTTACCAGGACTCATAATGTTAGTACACTCAGGCAAATAATGATAACTTTGTTGACAAATTGTCATCATAACTTAACATTGTATGGTACAAGTATGTTCCCACGGTTATTAATATCGGGGCAGTTATAATTCGCTCGTTAATCTTATAGTCTGTTGAAAGAAATAGCGATAGGAAAGCTGATACGATTTTTTATGCGAATATTCGCAGATATCCTCGGGGGTTTGTAGGTTAGTTGGTGGGTCTGTGAGGCTTCGTTAATGCACTTATTTGTGGAGAACGCCTCGCATGCCTCAAGAGCTGATTATTGGCGCCTCACTGAATAATGAAGCAGCTATCTAGGCTAATAGTTGCATGACTTTTATATTAAACTTTTACCTTTTTTATATCTGACTATTTTTATTATACGAACACACATCCTCAAACGGTATCTGCCATTAGTAATTTAGAAAATGAGAGATAAGTATCGCTTGTACTTTATTAAAAACGTAGCAGTAAATCTCCAAAATGTACTTACTAGATTTTATTTATGCACATTTAGGCAATGGATTCGAGCATAAGCCGTTCGGCTCACTACATCGGATCTGCACTGCACTGCATCGGGATCGATTCCCAACAGAGGCAAATTTTGGAAACGGCCTTTTCGTAATTTGTCCTGGTCTGGATGTCACTGGGATCGTCCCCTTACTTTGTATGTTAGCCGTAGAACAAGCTTTGCTTAATTGAGGCCATAAAGTTGGTGTGTAAGTCTGGCGATATTTATTTATTATTCCGATGCTTTCCTCGATTAAAATTATTTAAAGCAAATAAACCGAATGGTTATAATGAATTTATTACTTCAAGCGATATCTATCGATTGTGGAAGCCACCGCGTCCGATTGTCGATTGAAGCAGCCACGGATTCTCATCAACATGCATTGCCAGACTCCTTAATGCGATGCCGAAGCCACTTTTACGATCGTGCGTCTCGATGCAAACCATTTAAGGCCACTACTGCGTGTGTTTCACTGATATATAGCAGCTAGTCACGAGCGAAGCGATTCTGATAGCGAAGTGCGGCACAAATAGCGCAAAAAGAATTAATGAAGATAAGAGAGATTAAAAAAAAAATCTCAGATTAAGGAATCTTAAAATAACTTTTGTAGAGACTGAACAAACACGTCATTATTTTATTTGTCAGTTTCCTTCATCTCTATGAAAATACTGATTTTTTTAACATTCTTATTTTATTTTCGCAATAACGCCACCTTCCTTATTTTGAATTTTTAACGTCGAATATTTCATCACTCAAGTATTCATACCGTTTCCCGCTTATAATGCGTGGCGGCATGACGCGCAGGCGCCTTTTGATTTACTACATCGCCAAACTGTTGCATCCCTTGACATGTCACCGAACTATTTTGGACTACGATTACGGTGTTCTTCTTACGGTACCGTTACTTACATTAATATAAGACTTGCAGCACGTAGCAGTAATAGAAGACATGCGCGACAATTTTAAAGTCATATACCTTTAAGTTTATTACCTAGACTTGGCTATTTAAACCAACAAATAATGAATATCATTGCCTAGAGAATGCATAAAGAGCTTACTCAGAAAACTACATTATTTTTATGCGCTTTTACCACTGGAATTCAAGACTAAGTACAGTTATTAAATAAATTGTTAGTCCAGCAATAGAACCTTATGACTAAGCATACAACTCTCCAGACGATAGACAATACGATTCCGCAGTGTTCTAGGCTGTCGCAATATGAATAAATATTGATGTCACTATCAACGTCAAGTTTATTAAGAAAGGCTATAAATTATGCTACCTATAAATACTACAATTAACAACGTCCATTGTCTAAAACTCCATACATTAGACACGTTCGAAGCGCGAAAAGCAAGCACTCAAATATAGCTGTACCTCGTCCTACTGACTTCTGATATATGAAGTGTGATTTTGAATATTTATAAAGATTTTCTGCTAATGAAATTTACATTTTGTTAAAAATACAAATTTAATTAAGTACCTACTTAGTCATCTCCTACTTTTTGGTGCAATAAAAATAATCTACATATTCTCACGGGGCAACAAATGCTTATCGACACGATTCCATCGTAAAACAGCATGCCAGCATTGCGCAAGACATAAATAATTAAACAACTTTTAGCGTATGTGACTTCAGCAAAATGTCGCGTGAAAATAGCTGTCAGTATATTACAATTTATTAAATAGCTTAGAAGATTTGCTATTGTGTACACGCTGTCGATAAAATATGGGAGCGTTGGAATAAAATAAATATAAAATTGTACGCCAAAATAAATGTACATAAAACTATTGAACGTAAAATCCCTGGGATTTATTGAAAGGATTGTGTAATGATAACCCTCCATTACCAGGCCATTATTCAACGACATGACAGCACATCTACTAATTACATCTAATTAAATAATGAGCTCTGTGACTGAGAGTGACGGGCTGGAATGAGCTTGGAACCCACACTTGAATCGTCCTGCCTGTCCCACATCAAGACGCTGGCCGGGTTAAGTGTGTACTTGCATTTTTTATTATTCCACATTCTGTACATCTTGCCTCTTCATTTTTGTTTCGCTGAATGCTTTAATTGTTTTTTCTTGTGTTTTACTTCAGACAAGCGTCAATTCACCCGCTAAAGTGTCGAACAAAAGTCGTGCTTATTATTTTCGTTTATAATACGACTTGTTGAGCACGTGATTCGAAAATTACAGACATTTAACCGCCATTGAATTGGATAATTGCAATTGGAGTAATGATACGCCAGTAGACATCGACATCGGGCAATTTGAGCTTCAGGATTTTTTTACCGTCGTTTTAAGGTGTCGACGAAATAATTTATAGAATCGCAATGAAATTGAAATAACTGGTTATGTTTTGTATCCTTTCTTGACGCGATATTTATAAGTCGAATATATTCTTTTTTGTCGTGAATGCAACGAATTTGAAAGGTTAATAAAAAAATCATACATAGATTCATTCCTATTCGTGTTATTACAAAAACGTTAAACATGGTTTGAACACGAGTTCAGACAATTTTTTACAGGGAATTAGACACGCGTTCAAACCGAGCCTAACTTTCTTATAATAACACCGTTAATGTCTATATCAGTATAATGAAGTATTAAAATGAAGTAGTAAGTGCCAATTTTATTTTTTCGCTACAATTTAAAGTTAAACCAAACATCCGCTCCGACAATTTATGACACCAATCAATATCCAATTAAAACAGATGCCTGTTTCAAAAAAATAATTTATGTACGTACCTACTTTGATTATACTTATACATAATCAAAGCCTATCTACCTACGTAACTGATCTCTCCAGTTAAAATGAATGAAAAAATAATTACGATGCCTTATTGATATTCTATGATTTATTATAGCTTGTAAAGTAATGAATGTGCTTAAATCAAAATTAATCGTATATACATAGCTGAAATTATGTGTGTTCCTACTTACAAGTTTTAATTTATGCCCCGGACCGTTATAAGTATACGACACATATAATTTGAATTGTAAATTACGCTATCCAATACGAATTTGTTCACACCTGTTAATAATATGCCTAGCTGCAATCAAAAGACGTTTATATAGTTCTCTAATACCTCGCGATTAGGTGTAATTTTTATTGTACGTGGATTAAAATACAAATATGACCATATTAATCGCACTCCATACGACCCAAGCTTTACCTGACCATCAGTTTTTGTTGAATATTATCTGCCATGATACTTACATGTCGGTACGCATTTCCTAACAACTATAATTACGTCTCTATTAAAACGGGAAGGGGCAAATTGACTTGATTGAAAACGCTGTAAAATACTCTACGTCTCTCAACCACTTTGGTCTTAGAAATGAGACTTTAACTGACTAGCAACTCACTTGAACACGTACAAAGTGCAACATATATTAAGTATAATGATCTCTTCTACCTACAAGCACGTATTTTCTAATCAACGAGGGTTAATGTATGAAGCGAGTAGTGTTTCACTCGCTGCACTACCGAGTCTAAAGTTTGTACTGATCGCTCATTACTTCATAGTCCAGAGTCATATGTTGAACTGAGCATCCCAGCCTGTCATTAACCCACCCAGACTATGATCGGTCAGATATAAATCATGGTAATGGTAGATTATTCTAGACATCGGCGAAACACCCGGGAAACGCGCTCGGCGCTCCGATTACATAGAGCCCACTGACGTAATTGCAGCGCTCATTGATACCTCACGAAATGTAATTAGGTTTTGTTCCAGCTAAGTGCTTTTCGGAGATTCGCCCTCATTGTGCAATTTATTTGTGGCATTAAGTAAATGATGAGTTGTGGCCGATGTACGGATGATATAATATGATGATGCGCAATTTTTCCGCACTATACTTACTCGTAAGTATTGTTACAATGTTTCTAATGGTATCCTCCTTAAACTGCTATATAAGATCCTCCGCACACTCAATTACGTACGGCCGATTTATAAATCTTTCAATTCAGCATTGGAACTGGTGAAAACATTTAAAGAATTTATTGTTGACAGCAATAAATCTGATTTCAAATAAATTAAACCAAGTTATTTCAGGCTTTATTATGATACATTACTATTATAACATTGTAAAGTAGGTCATGTCCATGTGAGATTCATGAATCTTTGATTGTAATTGTAAGAACTTTAAAGACGCATTGAAATACATGAGGGTAAACCCGAAAGATTTGTCTCTTAAAACATCTAGAAAAAAAAACTTACTTTATGCAAGAAAAATACATAGGTACTCTAGGTATTGAATAAGGACGCTTAGTCAAAGGGAAATATCCATATTCGGCGGCCTTACCCATTACCTTTTACTATACGAAGGGCATGCATGTGTCGAGGTAAAAATAATTAAACCAAGTGTTTTCATTTGTACAGTACACCACAAGAAATAATTATATCTCTGAAAACTATTTCCTATTAGGCCTTTGTAGTTCCATCTATAAACCATTTCGCGCATCCGGTAAAGATGCGATGTTATCGCTGACTAATGTCTGAAACCAATCATCACAAATGTAACATTGCATAGCCGTATTACTTATCCGGACGCTACGTAGAGCACTTAGCCGTAAAAGGCCAACTTATTGCCATTGATATCAAATATATTACTGTAAATCAGACTGTCGTGCGCGGTTTCACAAGATGAATATCGGCGAAAAATGTGTCATTCCGTTACACGATGGCCGTAGAAATAATACAGTTGTATGCTATTCGAGCCTACGATAACCTATCGCCCCTCAACCTCATAGCGTTCAGTGTAGAGTCGGCAGGCATTATCGTGTCTAATCAGGTTCGCACGCGGCGCGGTGGCTAAATCATCCGATTATTGATTTCCGATGTCGCGGTCGTGATCGGGCCCGGGATTCGACGTTCGGCGTGACAGTGCAGCTATTGTCGAAGCCGACAACGGCGGCGGCGCGGGCGCATTCTCTATGATTAAACGCTTGTAATTCCGACAATATCATCCGGACTGTCGGATTCAATCTGCACACGGCGCGTGCCGATCATCGCATGTCATCTGCCCGCGAAACGTTCCAACAGCGCACGGACTCGTAGGTATGTAACCAGTCAGTTAACATTAAGACCTCATGCCCTGAAAACGTCCTATCTCTTGTTAGAAAAGAGCATAGCATATTGCTATCAAAGATCTATGACAGTAATAATGTCTTTATTTATTATTACCCTTCTGATATTTATTTTATAATTAACAAGATCTCAACGCCTCGTTGGTCTGGTCTACCAGCATGAGTTTTATACGGATCTTGATTAAAGCTTGACGAACGTGACGTCTCTAGATATTTAACGATATGCACCCTATTAAGCGAATAGGCTGCGAGCAGTTTACTTTAAAGATAAATAGGGCCTTTCTGATCGCCCAACGCGTCAATCTTACTCGTACCCGGTGAAAGGATTCTTCCTTTTTTCTCAAATGTAATAAGAATATCAGATAAAAGAGGTTGTTTGCGAATTTTTGTTCTTATTGCGCACTTTACTGCACTGTACTATAATAGGGGAGGCAATTTCTAGCGACATGAGATCGGCGGATGGTAACGAGCGGGCCGCTGTCGCTATTAAACCCCATTGTTGTGATGTGCCGTATACAGCCTAAGGTACCCTAGTCCGTTTCTAATACTGCCAATAAAGCACTGAAAGTGCATTTGCAGTGCGATTAACTCTCGTGCGGATACGCGGCATAGCACGACGTGTGTGTTACAGATAAGGGTTGTCTGCCATCAAGTGTGAATATCGAATAAGCATTATAATGTGTGTTAGTTCAACTAGTTATCATAATATTATGTTGTTACCCTAAATTTGTGCTGACCAAAGCTTTATACAGAAACATTTTGACAACTATGTGCTTGTATGTAAATGTTTAGTTAATGCAAACCAAATGTTATACCTACTTATTAGTTGAATTATTGTGTGATACACGATGGTTTTCTCAAACAAATATTTACAAGTAACGTTTAACTGTTGTGTACTTACTGCATAGTAACGTTTAATATTCAGGACTTCAGGAGTATTTCCGTCTGACATTGAACAACAAAATACAGATGCTCCCAAATATCTACCAAAGGCCTGACCAGAATTCGGCCTAAGTAATGCAAGGCAATAAGGCACTGTTTCCTTGCCGCATGTGCCTTATAATAGGGACCTTTACAGCACGACAGCCCTAAGGATCTATGCCTGAACTCTATTATCGACTGATAGTAAAACTAGGTAGGGCGGCGGCCCTGGCTAGATGGCGTCGCGTCGGTGCGCACTGGATGCGCTTGGACATTAGCATAGGGAATTGGGTGGGCACGCTTCGGTATCGTCTCCCGGCGTATTTCTCACGCTACCCGCGGCCATTGCACGCTCTCGCCATCACCGCCTCCTCTCATCTAATGGCTGCCCCTGTTCAGACATTTCTAAAAATCTAGCCTCTAATGTTACATAAGCCGACAGCATTACCTGCATTTTTATACGAGCAAACTCGTTTTCTATAGGTTTCCATATCGTTTTGTGATGCCGCTTCAAATTTACTATCATGGTAGTGTAATGATGCATACCGAAATAAACAAGCGATGTTAAGTTCATAATTACATGAATCTTGAGATCGTTAAGAACTCGTAGCGGGGTCGATAATTTTTCACTATTAAAATGCATGTTCGATGAAACATTTGGTGCTAAGTGTGGGTAATTGTATGGTGCATTGATAACGGAAGATTGGGTGCCAGAATGTTTAATATACCGTTCAAGTGATTTCTCCATTTCATTATAAAAATAACGTCGCGTATTTTGTGACAACCGGTGTATTCAGTTACATGGTTAATATTAATAGCATACAATTTCAAAGTGACGTTTTCTTCGAAAATATATTTGTATATTCTGTGACTTGACGTATATTTATTGAACCGGCTGTCACGATAAAAACACAGACAAAGTGACCATTATTAACGGAGTAACATACATACCACATACATTAATATAAACGCATTTCATACAATAAATATAATTGCGAACTTCTAAGGGATAAGACAATGCCGAATGAATATTTCATAAGGCTATTATTTAATGATGATGCTCACAATGTAATAGTGTCATCAATTAGGACCGAAGCAGCAGTAATTTCTTTTACTAGATTAAACACAAAGCGCGCTTTGTCCCATGACCTATGAGGTGGTGGTTTAGGATATGAGCTGTTAGCGCATGCCTTCGGGCCATAAAGTTTTTTATAAAATGCGATTTTGCCAAATTATTCGGTATTAAGTAAGTTAATTTTTTTCAAGCCCTACTGTTATAATATTAACGTAACCTATCTACGAAATTGTAAATGTGTGTCACTTCAATCACCACAGTCAAAAAAGTACCTTTTGAAATATCAGCGTTAGTAGTCGCGGGCAAAAGCTAGTACTTATATATTTTGTGCAAAATATAAATCGCTCATGACTTGCACAGTTTCCGCAGTTGCTACGGTCAATATTGCCAGTGTAGATAGCATGCAAGACACGCGTGTGACGTCATTATGACCCGTTCGCGTATTACAGACGACATTGGAGTCGCTATGTCTCACAAGACATTTTGTGCAAATTATAAATCGCTTATAACTTGCACAGTGTCCGTAGTGGCTGCGGTCACTATTGTCAGTGGACAGCACGCAAGACATGCTCAAGTAGCGTGTTCCATGAAATAGTCTGCGCCGACACGGCCGTGCGCACCGACCGCGTGCGCGTGTTAGCTGCGCACAACACCTAACACGCCCAAGTATGCGTAACTGACGTAACAGGCTATTCCTAATAGCATATTGTTATGTTCCTTGTATACCGCCATCCTTAGGAATGCCTACATGGTTTTAGCGAACTATTAAAAGCATTTTTTAAAATATTACCCACGATTTCGATTTTACCCTGTATATAAAAGTATTATCATTTTATATCTGCAAAAAATATTTAAGCAGTGATAGCCGAGTAGTTAGCACGCAAATTTCGTGCCCAAGGTCCAGGGTTCAAACCCCGGCTCGCACCTCTGGGGTTTTCGAAATCTATGTGCGAATCATAAATGCATACATGATAATCACTTGCCTACGGTGAAGAAAAACATCGTGTGAAAACAAGCATGTCTTAGAAAATCTAAACAATTTTCGAAAGATCTGATATCCGCCAACCTGCACTGGGCCTGCATGGGTTTAATTATGGCCTAAATACTCCTCGTATTGAACGGTAGGTCCGTGCCCAGGAGTGGGGCATAAAATGGCTAATTACCATTTTTTTAATGTATATCTGCTGTTAATTCATAAATATACCTAATCAAACAAACCATTGTTAGATGACTTCCAAAGGTAAGCAGGTACTGTATGTGTAAATGATTAGTTAACTGTCACTAGAGCGCCGGCGTCGGTATGATTGATGACTGTCTTCCTCTTCCTTAATAACACAGATTCTGTTAGAACGTACCGCTTTATACAATAAGAAAGTGAAGTTTATCATTAAAGTACACTGTCCTCGAAAGTAATCTTGAAGTAAAAGTAAAGCCACTCTTACCACCAAAAAAGTACGAAGGTACTTGTATCCTGTCATTCAAAGCCAAACCAGACTTTTCAAAATGTAACCAGCTAATAATACCCGGAAGATACCCACCTACTTAGTAATCTGTCTTTCATCCGGAATCATCATCATCATCATAGTATTAATACGTGAAGCAAATCCGTTCGTTCCCCGTTTTTCGAAGATGCGTGGACGGTGGAGTATGAAATTTGGCATAATAAAAGTTTACATGCCGATTGACTGCACAAACGTTAATTTTTCATAAAAAGTGCATTAAATTAATAAAAGAAAACGTTACTCACACTACGTACAATTTCCCCTTCGGTTAAGGAAAATCGTTAGTTTCACTTATTCACATAAAAACACATATACAGGGTTATTGGTAAAACACTAACAACCTTGCAGGGGCGTATTATTGCCATCAAAAACAACAACTTTTGTTCTATGACTTTTTACAAAACAAAAAAAAATTAACAAAAAATCACACCCTAAAATGTATGAAACAAGAAAATATGCTCATCTAGAGGATAGCCGTGGTCCGTTTAGGTACTTTAGGGCAAAGTGGAATACAACCACGTGTGACCATGGCTTTCCTCTAGATTAGAAAAAAACAATTTTTCATACATTTTAGAAAGTGTTTTTTTCTGATATTTTTTTTTTATTTGTAAAATAGTCATAGAACAAAAGTTGTTTTTTTTATGTCAGTAATACGCCCCTGCAAGGTTGTTAAGTGTTTTACCAATAACCCTGTTGACTGACGTTAGTTCGCGACAGGTCGAGATGACATTCGGGTTATGAGCTTTTTGCAGAATAAAATCCGAATCAAAATTAGCAGGACCCACAACGCAACAGAATAATTTAATTTAATTATTTTGTGGGTGATTTTAAATGTTTATCGGGTCCTGCTAATTTTGATTCGGATTTTATTCTGCGAAAAGCTCATAACCCGAATGTCATCACGACCTGTCGCGAACTATGCCTATTTTGCTTTTTGATATTTTGACACTGTCACTTTATTTTTTTTGAAGACCAATACTTTTTCAGTCATTATGAAAGGTTTTAGTCTGAGATTATAGATTCGGAGGAGGGACGATTTGTGATTGATGTATGGAAGAGGTATTTTTTTTTCGAAGGTTAGTCTTTGACAATAGAACCATTAACGTTTCAGCCTTCAATTTAAATGAATTATGGTTGAATTTCGACCACTCGGAGACCACTAGTTAATAATAAATACTGATCCAATTTTAGCTATCTTAGATTGATATTATATTACCATCCTTTTTTGGGTGAAGCTTGCCAATAACCAATTGTAGATTTCATACACGTTGGCACGTTGAGAGTTAAAAGATCGATCAAATAATATGTAGCAATCCAATATTTATTTTAATCTTAGATGCCTACGTGATACATTATTTATTATGGGCAGTAGCCAGTAGGCTGCTTTGCCTTTAGCGATCACCCATATGCAGCATCGTATTAGTCATCCCTACGTATATTTATCATTTAATTTCCCCGACCAGGCTGAGTGACGTGAAGACAAGTGATGTGTCCTTGTCAATGTTGATCTACAGCAGGCGCGACGCGTGCGTATCGGAAGTGTGCGGAAGCGGCGGCGGGCGCGGCGGCGGGCGCACGTAGCGCCTAGCGGTCCGCTCAGACGCGATGGCATCGCGGTCGTGCGCCACCGCTCACGCCTGCCGCCGGCGCTCGGGTCGCCCTGACTTATGGCCCCCGCGCGAACTTCGATCGTACGATTGAATAATAATATCCGATTACCGTACACCGAATTTATGTTAGGAAGTGAGCAGTGTCCCGTATCGACTGGCGCATCGCCCGCCTAGCCCGCCCGCAATTTCCAGGTTGTCCTTAGGCGCCGTAGTACGGGCAGGTACCCGATAAATAAATTTTCGTGGAGTACTATTCCCGCTGAACGTCGGCATCGAGTTCCTTGACTGACCCGCCCCGCACCCACGTTAAATGCGGCTAACTGTCGGACGACGTGACGTTTAACTGTTATGGTTACATTGAGTTAAAATTACCTCAAGTCTCATTCCAGCGAAGCTATGTTTACTAAAACAAAGGCTCCGCAACAATTTATCATTGTCGTTTCGAAAAGCTTGGCAGACCCTTGACCCTCAGTCAACATAGACGTATGAATCATAACAAAGTCAGACACTTGTTTCCACGAACTTGTGGTTTTGCCTGGCCGAAGGACGCGACAATGACCATAAAAGTGTACCTACCAATTTTTTATCACGTAATACAAATGTTCCTGACAATATTTAAAAAATACAGGAATAAAAAATGTGACATAAGTAAACCACAAAAGTCCGTGTACCTGCGCACTTGATGTTACGGAATGGGTAAGTGTAGCCTTAACTTAATATAGTTATACTAAATTACATGAAGTTCATTGCTCTACGAAATTTGTTGTAAATTACGGGTTCACACATTAATGTTTTCACTTCGACTGGTAATCGTGACCGCGGTAACTAACTGCCACTATATCGATGCATGTAAGAATTCGGTTGTTTTTTACAGTTAGATATTACTTGCCATCTCTATCCCGATGCTAACCCGTCATTATGTCTAGTTGTTTTATAATTTAATATTTTCAAAAGTCACGCAGTTTGTCGGCCTCATTATGTAATTCGTAGCCAACGTAGCGTTCATTCGCAATGATATCCACGTACTAAACATAACTCACGATTTGAGTGAAGATAAAAAAGACATCTCTGACCGTAGCTGTACATTCCATATAGTCCTCTTTCAAATAATAATCGTGTACGATGTTTCATATAGTCATCGAACATTCTTATACCTAAACCAGGCTATCTAATTCGACCAAAAAAACTTGGTTATTATGTGTAATGCGCCTTAGATTATAGAGCGGGGAAGCAAATTATGTTAGTCATATTTGATGGCATTGTTCGCGGGTGCAGCAAGAGTCAAATACCTCTGGCAACAGAGCTGCGCCAAGTCTCTGGTCTTGCGGTATTTGTCTTTATATAGTTTTTTTACGTACACGCAACACACGCTACACTTTAAATATGATCAAATTACTGCTACAATACATGGTCATTATGCTGTAACGGTTGTGTCAATTAATGAGATTAAATTGGGCGAGTTTCGCGGTCGATCACGTACTACACTCGCGCTCCCGTGTGTATTGTTCGTTTAATGCAGTGTTACTGTAGTCGACGTCGTCTCAGTTCTGTTAGGCCACCCGCACACAAGCCACAAATCACTCGCTACTAGCATTTGTACAGTTCAGGAACTAACCGCGCATGTGTAGAAATGACAGAAAGCGACCACAAACATTTACATCCTTGTTAATCCATATGCTTTGCAAGCCCATTTATTCGGCAGGAATTTTACCGCGGTCTAATTATATTAGACATCTGGCTACGTACCTAAACCATGACAAAAATAGACCTGATAGTGTCGGTGTCGGTGTAATCGGATGCTCTATATGCCCCAAATATAACAATACTTTTTATCCTGTTAATATTTACGATAAATCCGTTATTTACACAGGCCACCTTTCAGTTTGAAAGGGCGTTAATGTTAATTAAAGCTAACACCAACCTTCGAAACCCACAATGCCTTAAGCACATGCCAAGTCGTATAATTATCGACTTTCAGTATATTCGCTAATACATAGTGTGCGAATGGTTCTTTACGACCCAACACGCCCACTTCGGCGGCAGGCGCATACCGTGGCACGTTGAATTGTCAGTTTACGAGCGATTGTCCACGTCGTAATGCCGCTGGCAAATCGATAATTATTAGGAGTCTACGTTTTTTTACTTCGGACATCATTTCGGCTGCTTATTGCTAAAAACAGAACATTAAAATCCACCGATTATATTATTTTGCACTGTTATTTTGCAGCAGCATGCATTCTGAAACCTAAAAGGTTCGCTGAGCATAACTTTTGATCTTTTGCAATGGATATCTTTCAATCGACAGCAAATATTCCGATGCATAGGAATCCGAGGACTTCGCTTGATGCCCATTTAGTCGGTGCGGTCATTGTATGTGATTCTGGTATCATCTGGCTATCGTAGCGACATTAGCATTATCAAAAGGACCGCGGGCGTCATGGTCATATCGGCGGGGACACGCGCCGGTCGCGGAAGCGCCGCAGAGCCAAAGGCCCCGACGGACGAGCGGCGATAACTCAACTCGACATACCTGAAATACAATCGTGTGGATACCATACTGTGGAGGCGTGGACGCGACTGCACTGTGGCTATCTTCGTTTCCTGCTTTCCTACAAATATGCCACATAATATTTTCATGTAGGGACATGGAAATGTGTCTCATCACATTAGAAATGCCGCACAGAATTACATTTCTGGTAGAGAAGTGGTGATTATTAATATTATAATTACCTAGTGTTTTATGCTATGATGATAAGTCTCATATCTTTCTTTTCAGGATTTTTAACTACCGAGCCTTTTGTAATTTAAGTTAATTTAATTAACTTATTTCTTATCGTATGGTAGAAATGAGATATCAATCTAAATCTAACCATACATTCCCTTCAGAATTAATTGCGGCATTTACCATTTTTGGGACTCTTATGACTCCTGCGACTCTGTACATCAAAGGCGAAACTCGAATGTACTGATACACAGAATGCGTAGAATTTGTGAATTATATCGTGCGGCGGTCGTCATAACTGGTTTTACTGCAATATTACATAATATTGCTATGATTGCATTGGTGCACTGCCCCTGCAATGCATTCTGGCACACAATCGTAAATATTAATCTTTCTCTTTTCAAGCCTGTTCCAAATTTGTATTGGGAAAGTATTACAAAATCTCGGATTACTTGGAAGATAAATCAGCTTGGGACTGATCGCTCAATCAAATACACTTCGTTAATAACAGTGTCATGTTAAAGTGTAGCGTGTCTTGCCTTGCTTATTTCGCAGGGCAGCACACTGGAGCTATTGTTTACCAAAATACATTGTATTAAAATAAGAAAATGTAAATAAGTAAGTCATCATCATCATCATCATCTCAGCCGAAAGACGTCCACTGCTGGACATAGGCCTCCCCCAAGGTTCGCCACAATGACCGGTCTTGCGCTGCCCGCATCCAGCGGATTCCCGCGACCTTCACCAGGTCGTCGGTCCACCTTGTGGGAGGCCTACCCACGCTACGCTTTCCGGTGCGCGGCCGCCACTCGAGAACTTTTCGGCCCCATCGGCCATCCGTTCTACGGGCAATGTGCCCTGCCCACTGCCACTTAAGTTTTGCAATCCTACGGGCTATGTCAGTTACCTTGGTCCTTCTGCGTATCTCCTCATTCCTGATTTGATCTCGCAGGGAAACTCCGAGCATAGCCCTCTCCATTGCCCTTTGGGTGACCTTGAGCCTTCTTATGAGGCCCATTGTAAGCGGCCATGTCTCAGTGCCATAGTTCATCACTGGCAACACACACTGGTCGAAGACTTTCGTCTTGAGACACTGCGGTATTTGGGACGAGAAGATATTGCGTAGCTTTCCGAACGCTGCCCAGCCGAGTCGGATTCGTCGATTGACCTCTTTCTCGAAGTTGGACCTACCTAACTGGATGGTTTGTCCCAGGTAGACATAATCGTCGACAACTTCGAGTGTAGAGTCTCCGATCTTCACGGGAGCAGGTACAACACGGCAATTCGACATGATCTTCGTTTTGCCCATGTTCATTTTAAGACCAACTCGTTCGGAGGCTCTACTGAGGCCATCAAGCATCGTATTAAGGTCTTCGATAGTCTCAGCCATGACCACTATGTCGTCGGCAAACCGAAGGTGAGTGATGTACTCGCCGTTTATGTTTATGCCCAGCCCATTCCAGTCCAGAATCTTGAAAACGTCTTCCAGTGCAGCGGTGAACAGTTTCGGAGAGATAACGTCTCCCTGTCTCACACCTCGCTGCAACCGAATAGGTTTCGAGTTCTGGTCCTGTAAACGGACTGACATAGTGGCGTTTTCGTACAAACACTTCAGCACTTCGATGTACCGGTAATCGACTTGGCATCGCTGGAGAGACCGCAATACAGCCCAGGTCTCGACCGAATCAAAGGCTTTCTCGTAATCCACAAACGCTAAGCAAAGGGGGAGGTTATACTCCTCGGTCTTCTGTATAACCTGTCGCAGCGTATGTATGTGGTCTACGGTACTAAAGCCTTTACGGAAACCGGCTTGTTCGGGAGGCTGGAAGTCGTCAAACTTGCGTGCGAGACGGTTCGTTATGACCCTCGAAAACAGCTTGTAGACATGGCTCAGAAGTGAGATGGGTCTATAATTCTTCAGCAGAGCGTTATCGCCCTTTTTGAAGAAAAGAACCACCACACCTCTGTTCCATGCCTGCGGCGTTTTGCCCTCGAGTATGACGGAACCGAACAGCTTCTGAAGGGCCTTAAGGACCGGTTTTCCACCCGCCTTCAGGAGCTCAGCCGTTATTCCATCATCACCCGGTGCCTTGTTGTTTTTAAGCTGTTTAAGAGCCATACTAATCTCGTACAAGCTGACGTCCGGGATGTCTTCGGTATAGTGTCGGGTTAACCTAGCTCTTGGGTCGTTCGCCAGGTTTGTAACGGGTGTCCGTATTGACGTGTATAACTGTCCATAGAACTTCTCGATCTCTCTCAAAAGCTCTGGTTTGGATGAAACGATACTGCCGCCATCGGTTTTCAGTTTCGTTAGCTGGCTTTGCCCAATAGACAGATCTCTAGCGAACACTTTGGAGCCTCTGTTCCGCTCGATAGCTTCTTTAATACGCTCGGTATTAAATTGGCGGAAGTCACGTGTCAAGGACTTCGAGATCTGTCTATTGAGCTGCCGGTATTTAGACGCGTCATCTGAAGACTGCAGTACCATTTCACTCCTTTCCTCCATGAGCTTAGAGGTGTGATCCGAGATTTTTTTGGTTCTGTTTGTACGGCGGGCCTTGCAGTACTTTGACCCGATCGTATGGACAGTTTCCACGAACCCGTCGTTACAATCGTCCACGCTACTCCCTAGGACATCGAATCGGTTTTGAAGTTCGAGCTGAAAGCTCTCGGGGTTTTGGATCTGGTTTGGTGCTGGTCGGAGCGTAGACTTCATCAGTCGAAACCTTTCAAGCTTTATGTTGAGATTCAATGTGCCTCTTACCAGTCGGTGATCACTACCGGTTTTGACCGCGTTGATCACAGAGACATCATTGAATACTTGCTTCTTCGTCGACATGATGAAGTCTATCTCGTTTTTAGTTGCACCGTCGGGGCTCATCCAGGTCCACTTCCTGTGCTCACGCTTCCTGAAGAAGGAGTTCATCATATAGAGTCCCTCCTTCTCCATGAAGCCTGCCAGTAGGTGGCCCCGGTGGTTACGCCGTCCAACTCCAAATTGCCCCACTCGCAGCTCATCACCGTCTCGTTTGCCCAGTTTCGCGTTGAAGTCACCCATGACAACGGTAAAGTGAGTTTTGGAACTATGCATGGCTCTAGAGATATCCTCATACATAGTTTCCACCTCGTCGTCGGAATGTGCCGATGTCGGAGCGTACACCTGAACTACTTTTAACGAATAACGTTTGGTTATTCGGAGAACAAGATACGCCACCCTAGTCGACACACTCTCGATCTTCACCACGTTGTTCACGAGTGACTTGTGGACGATAAACCCGACACCACCCTGGGACTGCTGGTCGCCCTCCCGGAAAAAGAGCAGGTTGCCGGATTTCAGAATTATCGAGTCCTCCCCCTCTCTTCGGACTTCAGATAATCCTACGATGTCCCATCGTACCCTGCTCAATTGTTCCTCAAGCTCAGCGATCTTCTCGTCGGTCCGCAGTGTGCGCGTGTTATATGTTGCCAGGTCCAATAGTCGGTTTTTATGGTAGCCATCCTGCCGGAGATTCTTAGCACCCCCTGCCCCGCCGTTACCATAGCCGCTACCATGGCCAGGACTAGCGAGGCTGCCGGGGACTGGGGGCCGATTCTTTGTTGTGACTTTCATTTGGGGGGTTTTGCCATAATCGCCACGCTTGGCAGACGGGTTGGCGATCGCAGTAGATATAATATGTACACGGAGGACGCTGCTGCCCATCCTCCGGTGAATCCCTTAGTCGCCTCTTACGACACCCACAGGATGAGATGGGTTGGTGCTATTCTAAGCCGGCACCACACGGAATAAGTAAGTAGAATTTAAGAAAAAAATGTAAAATGACAATTTGTAAGTGCCCCCGTAGGCCTAAACAAAATAAACGTTTTGATTTTTTTGAATTTTGAAAGTCTTCCAGTTTACCCGCGTTTCGATGTATTGATTTAAATTACGAACATACCTGAGTTAATGATTCAGAAAAAAAAAACTAAAAGGTTTTTGTATTTCAGAGAAGTTTGAGTGACGCGTTAAAACTCCTTTGGTGAGCATGTTTCATTTATAGAGCTGGTGTCATTATGGTATAAAATAATTTTCTGGATTATTAAGATCTATTCTGTAATTATGAGCACGCATTTTATTTAACATCCTTGCGAAAAGGGTAGTAAAAGTAAACTCCACTATAATTTTATCGTAAATTTTACTGTGTATCTAATCCGCTTCGGTTTATTACTGCTTTTTCATTAGAAGTCTAGCCATGTCCAGTGCATGTTGTAAATTAATATAAGGTTTCCAATTAGAAAGCAAGGGTCGACATGTTTGTACGTAAAACTCTAATTAATATAATATCCTCAGAATAAAAAAAAAATACCCAAGCGGTTAATTACAAAGAAACATGTTGATAAAAATCACAAGATACATTAATGGTACAAAATAATGCTGATTGCTGAGTTATTTGACGTCCAGTGCTGTCAGATATATCTATCTGCTACTAAATGTCCAACCGTTACCTACTAAATGTTAAACACATCCTTTATCATTAGTTACTTTGATGCATTCTATTTATTTTTTTGCTATGAAAATGCCACATGTCACGTCGTAAGAACTGATAAGTCTGCATTTTGAAATGTCACTCGGTAGCCTGAATCGATTAGGATTAAGAAGCGTTATAATGACTTATCATATCACATGTTAGAATTGAGCTTTAGCTGTCTCGAATATATCTACTTTTACAGTTCCTACAAACTAATAACTTCACACTCGTCCAGTGACTTATTCATCGAACGTCAAAGTCAGTGTAGGAGGACACTAATGTTTTAATCAAAGCACATTCCCAGTCCACTGCACGTTAAATAAATAATGTGTGTATGCATGCGAGTTGACAACGCGTTGATATCGACGCGCGTCGCCTGTTCGGAGGCGTAACGCGGAAGCGACGGGCATCGAGCGCGAATGTATACGCGCCGTTACTACTGCTACAACGTCGTCGTGTAGAAAATCAGGACAAATGAAGTAATTCATACAAGTATATTTCTTAAAGTAGATAATCTTCTTCTTTTGATTAGATTCATGCGGTTTCCAAGACAACTTAACTTTTCCCCATAACTCACCGAGAGTCAAATCTTGTCGTCATCGTTGGACACCCTTGCTGATCCTAGCCTACAAGAAAAACAATGCTGAGAACAATGGTGTCTCGACAAATCCAGACGGGTGGCAACACTAGCTCTTACCGCCAGTGGCCATTAGACCACCACTCTTAATTATCAACAGTTACCGAGGACCGCCCTGATACCACTCGCCCGCACCGTAACTGACAGACGAGCCACCTTCTAATCAAACTGACATTATTGCAGCGTATAGTATTTTGATTTGATTACAATGTATCGGCGTGTAAAGAAAATATATCATTTTATTGGTCTATGCATCGATCGATGTAAATGGTTTATGTGTTTTGAATCCAGACATTAAACATTGATGTTTGTAATTTAAAAAATAATTGAGCTATTTCTGCTTTGCTACGACACACGTCTTTTTAACACGTGACCTGATTTAGTTCTAATCCTTAAATAAAAATGCTAGGGGTCCATTTACGTCAGCAGTTTCATACGTCAGCATAATAAATATATTTATATATTTTCGTCTTTCTATAAAATGCGAAGTTTAACACTAATATAAACATTGAGCGTAAAATGGACGTGAGAATGCGTTAAATTTTTACCCGACTTCGGCCAGCCAAAAGGAAGGGTTATTCAATATCAACTGCGTTAGTAACAAGCTGCGAAAGATCGCGGTCGTCTAGATCTCTCACAAGATAAGGCGCGGGCGCCGCCGGATCCCGCGATACCGTCGCCTAACCCTGCCGCCGCGCGCCGCGCGCCGCGCCCCACGCCCCACGCCCCACTGTTCGCTAATTACTAACGCTATCAACATGAACGGCGAGGATGCACATATAATACCCGCGCATTGTCTAACCACGAGCAAGTCCTTCCGGTACACTCGCGATTACAATCACGATCCCAGGCCCAGACATTAAAACATTACCACTCTTTAATTGTTCGCAATGTATTATCGCTCCAAAATTGCATTATTTGCATACAATCATCAGAATATTCATGCAGCAAATCAATTTTACAGTAAAAAACACAGTAAATATTTAATCCATAGATTTATGAAAGTATTACGCGCGGCGCTCTCGCGGAGAGCAATCATAAATCTAATGTTTAATCCATATTTTTTTGTGTCCCCAATTCTTCTTGCGAATAATCCCCTGGCATTCGACTGATACGAAGTTTTAATCTGTATATCAATGAAAGCTAATCTCAAAGTTGATTGGAAGTATAGACTATTCAGTGTTACAATACGTTCGTAGCTTAGTAATTAGGTGAATGCGTGTAGACTTAAGTCTGGTCTGACCACCCAGGTAGTGGGCTTTGGCGTCGACCCACTTCGCCTGTGTTGTTGTTAACCCTGTTGCTCGATGATACTCTATTAATAAATACTGAAGACAAGGAACATAACGCTGTAACCTATATTCTCCATTATGACTCAACACGGTTGATAGGCAAATAAAGCTTTCGAGGTAGCCTAGAAATAATCCAAATTTCAACAACCGAATTGTGATAACTTGACAGCTACAATTTGTATTGCAGTTGTCGGAAAATAAAAATAGAATCTATTAAAGCTGCAAAACATTTTTGTGGTAATATAAAAAATGCAATAAAATATTTTTGATCCTTCAATGATAAACCCAACTCAAACATTACAGTTATGATAAACAGGCGTGTCCATTCTTTCTTTGCGACAAAAACAATGATAAATTACCGACATGATCCTGAATAGTTCCTTGACATCCGAACTTAATAGTGGGCGACTGGTCCGAGAGGCAGAATATTATCGCGAACTTGTTATTATCGGTCAAACTATTGTCTTAATGGTGAAATCAATCATGTTAAGTGTTATATTTATTTTTTGTTTATGTCCTGATTAACTTTATAATGGCATACGTAGAAATATTTGGACAAATAATAATTGTACCTATTATTACAATTTTCGACGAAGGTAAAATTGCATAGAAGACATTTTACCTTACATGCATTTTATAAAGTCTGTTTTTGGGAAATAATAACTCGTATAAAGCACATCATATTAGGATTTTAAATCTAGATTGAAAATGACTCATTTGAGGGATTCGTAATCATGTTTTAAATAAAACTTTTTTTGTCAAGTAATCATTTCGCCTAAAACTGTTGAGACCAAATAAAAAATATCCTAGTACTTTACCGTTAATAAGTAGGATGTCAATACATACTTTTCGTATCAAATAAAATTGAAGACAAAAATGAGCGTCCGAATTTATTTACAATTTTTTGTTTAGTCCCGGCGCGTGACCGATTGGTCAAACATCATGGTGTTTTTGAGTCTGCCGCTCTGAGTATTCCTCATTTTTTGTGTGTGTGAAAATGAATTGTAATAAAACCTACAATAAAAAGTATTTTATTTTAGTGCTTACTTACTACCATTAAAGAATTTGCGAGTAAATTAATTGGCCGATCACGAAGCCATCTCTAAAGCCAAAACAAACATAAACATGTAGCGTTAAAGATAAGACAGGGTATTTAAGTTTCACATACATATGTATCACGTTGACGCGTCCATTCACTGACTATTCATGTCTTCAAACAATTATGTGGCAGTTTAACGTCTTTCTTCCCACGATTGTATCGTCGCAGACCAAGTTCGCAGATTTATGTTTACCTATACAAACACGCCGCTAGTTGGTATCGGGCTTTGTTGTGCTCCTCACCGCGCACGCAACTAAAATATAAATTCATGTTTTCCTAATAAATGCCTATATAATATAAAATGTAGGTTTATGAATGCCTCCTATCCGTGTACCTAAATATTGTACGTATTGATTTTTCGCAGGCTAAACCAGTTTGTTTTTAAAAGAGAAACGGTAGCATAATATACTATGTAAACATTACTACCTAGGTAATTTAACGCTATCAAGGTTATATAATAAATAATGTAACTAACACATAAAGGTTGTGATATGCTTCTTTGTAAACACATCCTGCGCAGGAAACGGCCATTAAACAAAGTTAGGTTTAACTTGTGGCTTTATTTTCTCAAGACCATAAAAGCTTCAACGCACTTTATAACATCGAATTGCCTGCATTTTAAATTTTAACAAAACAAAGACATTTTGTGACGGTCGAGAGATTATGATATCCTCACACATCCGAAGTACTTGAGTGTGCTTCACTGATGAGCGAAATATTAATTAACTGGCTTGTGGCAAATGTTGTACAGCAATTTTTTGTTTCTGTCTGCTCACGATGTAGTACTCAAAGTTCTATTACATAGAACTCAAGACTCTTTGTCCAATATAATTATGATTTTCTCACAAGACACACGTAATGAACAGGCATAAATTTCGGCAAGTTCTCGCCCGTCCAGTTACAATAATCGGTTACGCACTGTTAATACCATCAAAAAAATATTATATTAAATTTAACACCTGATAAAAACCTAATGTAAATAATAGTTAAATTGTTCTGTATGGGCTCATTTTTGCCTATTTCGTTATCAATAATGTTTCAACAATCTTGCGGAAACACAAACCGGCAATCATAGGTAAATAAATATATTCCTTCCGAGAGTCTCTTGCAGATAACAACAAGAGTTCTTCCATTGTGCGTAGACGTGCGAAATTTGGAATGTCGCCCATGGTTCCCAGTTCCGCACCGTTAATTTGATATACGGACGCTGATGCTCTTGCGGCGATAGCATGCGCCTTCCGCGCTTTACCGCGAATCCCAAACTTTGGTTGCAACCTCAAGATGCAAGCGATTGGCTGTTCGAATAAGGCATCTGATTGAATTACGAAGTATCTTTAACAGTTTCCTTGCAATAGTTGAATGCCTTTGAAACCTGATTTAGTATTTTATAACACTACCTATAAGAAGATACATTTGAATACTGAATTTTTATTAGTCACCATTTTAATTTCTCATATTTAACAACCATCGAATCGGGTATAAAAACACAGACAATAATTATCAGAACACTGAAAGCGGAAGATATCAATCTTCATTATAAATTCCAGCAGGACTGCAAAAAATTAAGCTGCTTGTAATTATAACTTGGACCTCAAACAGTATGAAAGTCAGGTGCGGGTTTGTCAGTTAATTTGCATTTTGATCCAGTAACTGGTTCCAAGATAACGCTTAATGCTCAAAATCTCTCTTCAGGTCGACTATCCCGCGTATCTCTCGGTGCCGTTTATCAACCACCACATTTGAACTCCACATGCCTTATACGGTTGATGCATTACATGTTGAATACGAATGTTGTTATAGTGACCTAAAACTATTTGATCTTTATCTTCATTTTCACCAGGTCACCGGCAAAGCATTAATTATGCACCGTAACAAAAATATACTTAACAACTCAAATTGGTATGTATACTCCAGTATTTTTAGTACATAATTATGTTCTAAAACGCCAGGAAACAGTCAATCAGTGTTCTGTTATTCGGAGTAGGTACAAGAAGTCAAGGACCGTTCATATGAAGAAGTTCCAAGACGCCCACAACGTAAGGCGCATTAGACACGGTATGCATGTGATGATAGTTGTGGTATCGAAATTCGCTTCGGCTGTTCCCTTCAAGACGACTGTTACTATGTGTTTCGCTCATATTTTTCCTTATCGTACAAAACATTGCGTGTTGAGATTGCAGCCCAGTGGATTGTGCTCGGATCCTTCGATAAGCTCTCTTAAAGCTTATCAAATTAGCGATTAGATTAACGATCCACCACCGGTGTTATTTATTTTTTGTTTTGATTCGAAAATAGAAATTATAAAGAACCAATCAGCAACTAGAATGTATCTAAACTATGGGTATTATTTAAAAAGCTAATCTAGCAGTAGTAGTCTAGAACAAACATCGCATACGTCTGTGATACATAACTTACATATTCAAACTAACAAAACCTATTACGCCTTAGAACTTAAAAGTGTAGTGTTGAGCGGTCGCGCCAGCGTGAACTGATTTAGGTTTCATTCACCTCGCGTTACGCTAGGTGCGCGGCTGGACTGCGCATTGTCTCACATGGCGCACGAAATGCGAATGATCCTTTGTTCGTTACACTTTGCCTACACTGTAACCCAAACCAATAGCGGAACACTTTGCGCCCACCTCTAAACACAACATGCACGCGTTCAGCGCACGCTCTAGAGGCATTCCTGACTTAACGATATTTACTCTGAAATAACAATACTCGTACTGTTCCGACGTTGATAGCTCTCCAACTGATCTGAGGAGAAAGGCCAGGCCAGGCCAAGCAATTCATTTTCTGATTTCCCATAATCCTTAGTAATAACGCAAAATTTCACAATGAGTGATCATTTTACGGAAATTTTGTGGAAATGCTCTCTGTTCCTTATTCTTGTTTGATTGTTGTGAAAATGCCTTGAATCCAAAGGGAAATAATGATCTCTTATTAGATTTCGATCGTGATTCAATTTATTATTATGTTTATTCATAACAAAACAGTCGGTCTTACTTTCACTCATAAGGAAACCATTTTCAGCTCGGATTCTTGTCGCCTTACTTTTTGGTAGCATGGCAACCCACCATTTCATAAACGGACCGTTTAATACCTGTACTTTAGCCATACTGTCTCCGCTTATCATATTTCTTAATGCGCTCTCTCACTCGTTCGAGTCTCGATTCATTGATCCTCAACGATAGGTAATTGTGATAATGCAAAACTTTTACTATCGCGTGTGTTTGAAAAAGATTTCAGAGTAGAAAGTCATCTCTTTACTTATTGTTATTGTTTAGTCACAATGGGCACTTTAAACGGCTTTAAACGGTGATTTGGCTCACGTTGTTGCGTCGCTGGCGAGCTGCTCATGGTCCAGATAGAGACATAGAAAGTATAGAGACTTGCATATTGTCTACAATCCTGAAATACTTTGATCACTGTTAAGAGATTAGGAACAGCCATTTAACTACAAGTCAAAACAAGCTTGTATAACCCAGTATATAAATAGATTCTTCAAAAAATCGATGTCTAAACAAAACAACGTTCTATAAATATCTCCGCCAATTAAATGCAATCAGTCTATCTGACAGGTTATAATCAGAACATGTTAGTCTCCAAAGGCGGAAGATTTATAAACCAATTACTTAATAATCTCCAAAGAAGCTGTGAGTAATTGGATAATTGGATAATTTTTGTCCGTCTTGACATAATCTGCTCTAACCTGTTCGTACACATTAGTATTTACTAACGTTGGATTAAGACATGAATTCGTAAACATCGTTATTACATCTGACAGTTCTAATGACAACGACACACGCATCAGTTATTTGAAGTTGGTTTTTAAATCCGTATCCTGGGAATTGTAATTTAATGCAAAACTATAACAAAAACGATAATAAAGCTGCACAAAAACTAAATTTATATCTTCCGTTTCGTTTTTAACACCTATCTAATTGCGTATAAACAGTTTAGCCATTAGATTCGTGTGTATTATGATTTAATATCCAACGGATGTTTGCTAATTAATTGAAACTTATCACGAGGTATAATCAGTGTCCAACAAAGTTTGGCAATATAGCGGTGGATTTTCCCATAGAATATAAATGAGATGGGTTTTTTGCGGACTGAGAAATTTTGGCCGAATTTAAGGCATTCGGCGGAGAGAAGCTGAAAATTACACAGGAATGTTCCTACTTTCTACGTTACGTTCCGTTACGTTCCGAATCAACGCAACTTAAAATTGAAGGCTGCTTATTGGTTATCCTCGTGCAATAAATTAGGACTCGATATTTAAGTAGCGTTTAGCCGTCAGGCGATAGCGTTCTTAAGTATTTTTTTAGTAATTTGTATTTCAACATGGTCAAAAGGTGCATTTAACTGCTGGTTTGCTAGTAATGAATGTTAACTGACTGAAATGGATGGCCACGGGCGCTCACAGGCGACAATCTTGCAACCTGCCAGCACTCGCGCGTAATTACAGTGTTTCACTCGATACTTATTGCTATAACAATGACATGACGTTACTCGTATAAGCGTAAATAGGAGTAAAAGGTGACCCACCTCATGTAGAAGAGTCTAGTAATAGCTAAAACATGTTTACGAACTAATTTAATGAAAGGTATCACAATGTTTTCATACGACTTAGGGCCATAACACACCGGGACGCCATGGCGACGTCGCCGGCTGCGTATCCAAACAATTTGTATTGATGGCGACGTCACCAGTCCGTAGCCAGAGGTGTTACCTGCCATACATTCAATACGAATTAGTTGGATACGATGGCTGACGACGTCGCCATGGCATCCCGGTGTGTTATGGCTCTTAGATTTAACCCGCGGCTGTGTCATCTCAGCAATCTACAATCCACATGGCCGTAGCGCACAAATATTCCCTTTCGAAAACCCTGTTGAAATCGATCCACTAGTCTTTCTGTAATGGACGTACAAACAGACAAGAATTGCCAAAAAGCACTTTTGGTTTCAAAAACGTCCAACAAGTCTATTACACAGATTTTTTGTAAAGACTACAAACACAGCTCAGTAAGATTTTTATAGTATTATGAAGTAAGTGTAAAGGTTTTGTTGCATGCTGTGAGAAATTAATCATCATCATAACGTATAGCGGCACTTACATAGCCAACTTTAGCAGCAAAAAAGCTACATCTCACACGTGGGTATAATAAAGTAAGTTTGCTACATATTAACACGTCCAATATTAAAGACAATTGCAAGTTGCTCTATCAATTACTTGGCGCTCATACAATCCCGCCCGATGCCGCCATTATAACCACATTAGAGATGGTGCGGTCACGCCATACAGGCATTACAACCATTTGTAACACGGTCACATCGTTTCACTGACCGCCCAATTTTGGTTGGAACTGCATACTTTTATAGTTTATAAGCAATTTTTACATGAGCGTGCGAAAACAACTTTGTTTATCGAGTTATGATATTCAGTCATAATTGAATTTACTGTTTTCAATCATAAAAATCTGGGTGCCTTATTTGCAAGACAGATTGATGAGGCACAATTCACATCCCTTTCTTTTAATGTGAATTAATACTGTGCATTATGTAGACATGTATATGCATACGTGTTTGTTCACATCTGAAAGCATCGTGTATTGGACACATAATAACATACGGGCTGCGGAGTAGTACCACCCTCTCGTAGAATATCGGTGTAAAGTAGCTATTACAGTTGCCTTTCGTACGATGATTGAAAGAGCCGGAAGCCCAACCACCTCCCCTTCGCCTCCCTCTGTACCACTCCCCTTTAGGTCGGAAACGTGCGAGCGATACCTTTAATATTGCAAGCACCTATAGGCTACAGTAACTGCTTAACATCAGGCGGGCTGTACGCTTGTTTGTAACCTTAGGGCCGAATACTCGTACGCAACTTAAATTTGAGAACTGCTTAACTTTGACGCGCTATACAAAAAATGACAATCAACGACGTCTCAAACTGCTAAGTGGGACTTAAATATTTAAGTAGCATTTGAGTATTCGGCCGTACCTAAGTCACATTTAAAAAAAAATGGTTTGACACTAGTTTGTTTTAGCGGTTCAATTTTTTTGGTATACAGGTAGTACCATTCTACCTATTATTTAAATACATGGCAAACGTAGATTTATTATATCTCTATTGAAGTTTTCTTACTATTAACTAAGTTACGCTAATGTTTGCGGTATAAGAATTAACATCTTCATGTGGTAAGGTCGTGACCCGCCGCTCCCACACATAAATCGGCGGTGTATGTCGCGTCGTGAGTGCGGCCTAGGCGCGCGCGCACCCGCTACCGAAGCTCTGCTGTTCCGTGCTGCGCTGTACTGTAATTAATAATACTATCCTCTACATTTCTTATAATTACCATAACATACTTAGCAATCGTTTCCTTAACGGATTTGACTAGTAGTTATGAATGATTCATGTAAGGTTAGGTGCCAGTCGCTATTGTTTCATTGGAAGGAAGAATAGCTAAGGATACTTAAGTTTACTTTTCTAGTATCGTCTTCTGTCGAATATAGGCAATCATTAGTGTTGGCTAGCTCTACTTTTACTTGTACTTTTTATGTGACAGGTGGCAAACAAGCGTACGGCCCGCCGGGTGTTAAGAAATTACCTTAACCTATAGATGCTTGCAATACCAAAGGCATTCCTCGTATGAGCTGAAGACAATTGGCTACACCTTGGCTCTACCACCAATAACACTTTGACTACAGCTCCGAACAGTTCGGGTTTTACCGTATCTCTGGCGCAAGTTCTTCAGGAACAATAACCTCTGCCTCGTTCTGTCCCATATCCTTACCTAAATGAATTCTTCAGTCATACAGAAGGAGAAATAATAAAACCGGACAAGTGCGTGTCGGACTCGCACATAAAGGGTTCCGTACCACCGTAGAATAAAAACGTCAAAAATATCAAGTTTCATGTATGGGTACACCCCTTTATTTTTAAACCTTTTTTTATTTTTAGTATTTGTTGTTGTAGCTGCAACAGAAATACACATTCTGTGAAAATTTCATGTCTCTAGCTATTACGGTTCGTAAGATACAGCCCGCTGACAGGCAAACAGACAGACGGACAGCGTAGGCTTAGTAATAGGGTCCCGTTGGCACCCTTTGGGTACGGAACCCTAAAAACTAAAATAATATTCCTACTTATAACGATAGCCATAAAGAACGTTTTCCTCCAAACAAATAGAATGCGACCACGCTAAACAGTAAACAATTGCGTTTATGGGCTGGCAAGGCCTAGAGACCATGCTACATTTATTGTCAATTAGACTGGTGAAATGTTAACGGCCGGTGTCCATACCGTAACTGTTTTATGAACTTTCCACTGGCAGTTGGGCAGAATGGCAGATAACAAGTTACTTGTCACTCGTGTCATTAATATTTTCACCTGCTTAAATAACTATACCTTTTTTAAAATAAGTATCATCAACATCCCTGTATTTAAGGTGGCGAAGAGGCCATATAGCAAACATAAACTACTAAATAGATCGATAAATTACTTTTCATCGAGATCAAAGACTAGAGTCCGTTTCACGAAAGAAGTCCCGCAGACGCGGCGCCACGGTCATGCGACGGAATGTTGTTAACCCTCTATTGTTTTAGACTCTCCAAAAATTATGTGTTTTGTGTGTAATTGTATGTTGTGTTCTGTGTTTGTGTTGTTGTGTGTTCTGTGTATCATTGTAGGATGAATCCGATTTTATTGTTTCAGTAATTAAGTAGTAAAAAAAGAAAATTATAATTAAATTTCTTCCACTTATTGCTGTGGGACTTCCTTCGTGAAACGGCCTCTCACCCAGACAAACAAGTCACCAAGCACAGATAACACCGCACAGCATCGTGTTTTGAAATTTATAGTCTAAAACAAATGAACTAATCAGGTTTACGATGACGTCCAAAGGCGCCTGAGACAAATAGGTAAGCACCGCATCATTCCCAGTCGGCAACGGTCCGCTCGCGGTACGCCACATATTTCGTTAATTGGTTAACTGTATCCCATGTTCTGAACGGTACACTTACGTACAAAATTTAATCATTCGCAAATTGATTTATTCGAACGATTTATGTTGACACAACTCTAATTACTATCATATTATTACAATCTAATAAACGATGAAGCGACTCGTTAAAATATATATTAATTGCCATAATTTACGTGGTATATGCCAGATTCATTTATCGAATAGAATTGATATCCTTATTGACTGTTGAAGCTCGGGACATTATAAATAACTAAGACTCATCTTGGCAAATTCGAACTGATTATTTATTGATCATCATCACATAAATATTTATAGACTAATAATGCCTATTATGAATTTACTTCGAAAGAGATAATCAGGAGTAATTCGAAACAGTTCTGTAAGTAACGGTGCTTGATGCGAAGTAAATCAGTTCAGACTGTAAATAGCTATCGCATTGAAATAAAGTGATTAGCGTTAAAATTGCAGTGTTGGGTACAATCAAGTAAAATCGGTTAATGATCTCATTGAATTGATGGTAGTGATCGACGGCTTCTCGCAGCGTCTACTTAGTTCATTTACTAAATAATTTGCAGTATCTGTGTAATTTTTAATTCTTACCTAGCAATAAAATTAAATAATTCTCTTACATCCTGTATTTATAAAGTACTTTGACGACTATGTATGACTTAGATAAGCACGTTAATTCCTAGATGATTCCACCAATATGATTAAAAAAACACGACTGCCCTGCCAAAAAACGAACTAAAAAGTATAAAACAAGTGCAGTGTCATTGCAGTCGGGGGACCGTTCTGTGGAACATATTTAATCTAAGAGGGCCCCCGACTGCAATGACACTGCACTTGTTTTATACTTTTTAGTTAGTTTTTTGGCAGGGCAGTCGTGTTTTTAATTTTTTAAATTATTTATTTTTATTTTATGCATTTTAGTGACAGCAGCCAAAAATGATATATTTGTTTTGCATGTACACCCTACCTATGTTAAATTATGCCTATAAATTCTACAGTTTTGGACTGTGCTCATCAAGGCCTTCAATTTGATACCCATATTGTAATAATGGAAGAAATAAAATTTTTTTTCACATATTAAAGTTGAGCCATAATGCCGCCATATTGATTTTTTTCAAAAATAATATATCCAGTGTTACCCGGAATGATGTAAGGATTCTAACAATACCCCATACATCGACATCCGTTCAGGCATTTATAAGTTATGGTGGAATAAAGAATCTCACATACAAACATACAAACATACAAACATACAAACATACAAACATACATACATACATGAACCCTAAACACATATACACTCTTTTTTTTTGGGCAGTCGTGTAAAAATTACACAATTCCGTGAGTGCGCATTAAGATAATTAATTTTCTTGTAATCGCCTAAAGCGCCAAATTATATGTTATATAGTCTCTTAAAACGCAATTAACTGTGTAAAGGCGGTAAATTGTTCAATAATTACTACATAATGTGTTATTTTATAGTAAGATCAATGAAACATGTTACGAGAACGTGTCGTTAAACAAAAAGGTGGAGTTATGGATGAGAGTAAGTAAGATTTATTGTCACATTTCACTCGATACCGGAGGTAACAATCGATCTTAATGCCACACAATCACGCATCGATCACGGGCAATGTGAGAACAAGTTAATGAGGATGAGAAATCAAACACTGTACCTTCTTGAATGCCTGTATATTTACTTACAGTTTTGGAATGGGTTAAAAGACATTGTAACAAACTATACACAATATAATAGGTATACTAGTCAATTGTGTCCCACTGTTGGGCAAAGGCCGCCTTCCACTTCTTCCACTCCTCCCTGTCGTTTGCTATACAGAGTTATTGGAAAAACCCTAACAACCTTGCAGGACTGTAGGCATAGAACAAAAGTTGTTGTTTATGATGTGAGTAATGCAGTCCTGCATGGTTCTTAGTATTTTTCGAATAACCCTGTATAAGACCAATTCCTCGCAAAGGTGACCAGTTCGTCACGCCATCGCCATCCTGCTGCATGCCCGTCTTACGTTTTGTGGGACTCATTCGGTAGCAGTTTTAACCCAAAAGTATTAGGCATGCGGCAGACATGGCCAGCCCAGTCAGATTTAAGTTTGGCGACTTAACAAATTATAATATTGCTAAAAATATTTCTACCCAGAATTCTACCCAGCTATAACCTAAATCATTATTCCAGATCCTAGGGAAAAATAATGGTTTAGCTAGTGTCAGTCGTCAGGTAAAAAATAAATTACCAATCACGGGTACAACGCTCTTCGACAGTTCATCGTATATCATTCTTTTAAATTGTTATAATTATACACGTCGGCTTAATTGTTCGAACTTGTATTGTTAACGCGAATGATTCCTCGTTAGTTTGAATTTACGATCCTTTTTACTAAATTACTATAATTTTACTACGTACTCTGATTTGACTATGGCGACTTGTTTAAACTTGGAAACGAAATATTTTATTTCACGTTCGTCTGTAATTTAATTAATGCAATTTAAAATTAATCCATAAACTCAAACGATGTCTGTGTTGGTGTTTTTCTAACAAATTGAATTATGTACTGAATCATAATTCCGAACATAAATAATTATGAATCGTATAAATGCTTCCTTTTGCATGCAGTTTTAATGCTATGGTGCACTTAACTCGGATTTAATAGGATGTGGCCTTATTAAATGCTACATGTATTTCCTATCTCCATAGCGTCGTTAACCTAGCATGGTCGACTATCCAACGGGAGCCTGCCTCTTCAGGGTATTTCAAAAGTGCGCATAGTACTTGGTGGTTTGGATGAGTGTCGGGTTTTTTCTTAAATCTACTAAATAAATAATAGAATTAAAAGGTATACAAAAAAATCGAAGACTTTTTAGAATATATTATCAGAATATACAAATAACGCTTTTCACAACTAGATTATCATATTTTTTAAGAAGTCTATGTATTCTCAATCAGTTTTATTGTAGCCCTGTTATATCAGCAATTAAAATACTTTCTCGAAATACGTATAAATAATGTAGGAACGTGACACATAGAGTTTGTAACTTAACGCGCACGCACTGCTTACTGAAATGCTAATCCAAGCTTTTTCTAGGAATGTTCTTTAAAATAAATACATACAGAAACAAACACGCTTCATTAAGATTCATTTAAAAGGGGATTAAAATAAATAACAAAGGACTTTTATAGTGGGCTCTTTAACTTACGTTTCAGGCCCTCCCTTGGACCGAATAGTCATATACGTTTTACGTATCTGTCTACTTGTGAATACGAACTTGACCATTATTATAAAGGAAATTAATAGTCTGGTGTTACAATATATTACACCTATTATTGCCTACATCTGAGGCCTTGAAATAAAATTTTCACTGGCGTCATTCTAATAAGTAACCAACCTTTGTTGCATATAAACATACAGTCACCTGAAAAAAAAACTTCCAAACAAAACAATATTCTCAGGGGCACAATGACCCCAAAAATTCTGTTATATTTCATTAAAAGTTATTCATATATCTGCTGTATGCAAATTTAAATTCACATAATTACCAGCTGGATAAGAATCAAACCCGTCTTACTCAAATGGGATATTACCATATAAATTCATTTGGCAGCGTTTTATATTATCTTTGCTTTGTTAAATCGCTAAGTAATTACCGACAACGTCTCTTCGATAAAAAAACACGTCTTAAATTAATTTGCTGGCGTCCAAGCTCCTGAGACGAGGAGCACTTTGAAATAGACGTTTTGTACGAACTGTCGAGATACTTATTAATTTTTTCATGTAACTGTTTTGTCTAGATGTTCTTTTAACGTTACATTTATTCAATAACTTTCGTAATATGTTGGGGTTTTTTATTTTTGTTCCTAGACGGAGTTTTTGATTATTATGTATCAACAGAACAGATGACAAAAGTAGCCTCAGGCACAGTCCTCAGGTATAGTGCGTGCGTACAGACAGTGATAAGAGTTCCTGTACTGCTGTGTGTGTGTGTGTGTGTGTGTATGTGTGTACCAGCTGCACACCTACAGGGACTCTGGTTATCAAAAAGTGAATAGTTTACGATAACTAAGAGAAGCATATTCCATTCTTAAAAAACTTTCTTAAATACGAATTGACAGATGTTACTTTTTGATAGAAGAAGGACAATTAAGGTTAAAATTCACAAAACAATGATATTTGTTTTGTGAATGTCAATTTCATTCGTCTTATAAAAAAATCGACTTTAGATACTTACCTATTACATTGTATCGTAATCGTATAAATAACGTGGCACCATTACTGTTATAAACGCGTAAATACTTATAATAATCTTTATCACAGCACAGCAGGCAAGTAGATAAATATTTGCACACCCAGTTACTGGGCTCTTGTAAATAACTAATGGCAGCGCGCTCCCTCGGCGAGTGCTACCTACTTGATTGCATCTGTTGTCGCCCCTCATATCGCGCTCACAGCTGTGATTTAACCGCCACCTGTCGTGGTTTATGTCCGCCGATAGCCGCACAGGAGGAAGTAGCACTTCTGGCAACGGGGCGTGACATAGACTTACGCGCCTACAATTTGCCCAGCCTCAACAGCAAATTCTACTGTTATTATTCCACTCATATATTTCGTCGGCCCCATAAAAGATCCTAATAGGACCAGAGAGATAAGATAATCTCAAAAACGGATGCTGAAACTGCCGCTGAGTGGCGCTACCGTGATTCTCATAATAAACAGCAAGAAATTCTTTTTTTTTTTTCATATACATAAATGGTTTCCGCGATGGTACATGTTGACAATGATAACTATGATGATATAATAAATAAGCCTCTTTATAATCTGCTCGCTCTGATAACTTCATCAGAACCTAAATGTCCACATGAATGAAACTCGCGACGCATACTATATTTTAATTTTGTATATTTATCCTGTCATTTTAGTGAATTAGTTTGGTTATCGTTGAGATAAGTTGTGTATTCGGTAGCTAAATGTGGATAATTTATAAATGGATTTAATCGTGTTGCCAAAGTAATAAGTTGTGTATTTCTGTGCGACGCAGCGCAGCTGGAATCCCTAATGAGAGCGCAATTCAAATCAACTGATTTATAAGGACTAAACTATTTCGCCAGCCGGCGCGAGCAATATTTATTTATATTCTAACGGCCATGCAGATATTCAACCCTATTATTGAGATAGACTTAATGAATATTATGATAGGAAACATAAACTTAATAGATCAAACCTTGTATCTACTTCTTAATCATCATGTAATGGATTTCGGTCGTATACAACTTTGTACATGAATAATTCCACGATAATAGTTTTGTAATATATGATAAATCTACTAGGAAATTAGTTTTCTGGTCTATATCAATCGGGCCATTCCAATGATTGGATAATGGGTTATATCCAATTGTGATTGCTGGGAGGTCTATCCGTTTGGGATCTCGGCAGTGCTAGTTCGACTGCTTATATACCTCGTTAGGAGTCGGCGGGCTTGTCCGGATGATATCGCCTAACCCCCTCAATTAGTGTGCCCCGACTATCGCGCGGCAATAACCCGAAACAGCATATAAGCGCCCCGCACTCGTGACGCGACGAACGAACCAAATGACTGTCTGTACTCTTAATTAGCCGTTATACTATAAATTTTAAAAGCGATGATAAGGTCCCGTTGCGCTCACAAGGAACACTACCCGCCGCCTAATGGTGGCTTCAGAATTAAATTTAATTAATTCCTCCTCGCCAAACGTGCTGCAGGAGTGAATTTGGTTAAGAAATGAACAGAATATAATGGGAAGAGATATTCATTTCCTATTCTGTTACTTTGTAGTGTACCACCGCATAGGTACTTATAGATACAGCATACAAAGGTTTTTTCAATATTTCTAAACTTATTATTATTATACTGAGTACTAATCATACCTTTTTTTCTATATCAAGTTCCGCAACGTAGGTACGGAGCTAACTTTTGATTGACCATATATCTTTTATAACAAACATAGTATCTGAGCTTGGAATTCCGTTTTAACAGAATTCGTACTACGTGGTAGAATTTGTGCTTGTGAAATGAGTAATCACTGTAATGACCGCTAATGACTCGTTATGTTATCGTTACATCGTGAGCCGTGGACGACACGTATACTTACGTGGCCTTATAGGCGCGCGGAAAAACGTGCGTCTGCCGCGGCCGGCGTAAATTTACATGAGCGCGTGCCGGACGAGTGCAGAGTGTTGTTCGCACCACTGCGCCTCCCTCGCCTTTGTTTATGTTACTGTTTACTGTCCGTAAATGGCATGAAACTTGCCGACTGTTCCGTCTGATAACGGAGCGTTTTGTCTGTAATTAAGAACGGTGAGAGGAGTCGGCCGTACACTCCCACATTACCACCAAGTTATGGAGACGCTTCGAGCGTGTCGAGGTTGTTTAACAACGAACTTGTCATGTTTAGAATAAACTAATTTTGTTAACCTACCATAACGTCTAGATTCCACTAAGATGACTAGTTAACTATCGGGGATAGAATTTATTTCTCAGTCTCGGTACGAAGATGTCGTCCAAAACGATTTTCTAATGAAAATTTACAAACGCTCGTTCATAGCTTCGGTTCAGCCGATATATTAGCGCATATACGCTGTATAGGCATGTATACAAATTGCACATATTTCAGCTCTATAGTAAACATTCCAGAGTCGTTCACACGGGCCGACATTGAAACAATTAATAGGCACTTAAGATGCAAATAGGCGGCTCAACGATTCCCTTCGTGGGACATCGATTTGGTCGGGAGCGGCTGACTGAAACTGTGTGAAGAGATCACGACTCCATAAACAGAGGACAATAGGACAATAATCGTTGTTCGTGGCGCGCCGGGAGCCACGAGTTTACTTCTATTGGCTACCGGTTGTTGAGAGGCAGCCTCACCAACCATGTATTTCATTTGCCTTTTAGCAAGGAAAAGGCTCTTGATAAAAGTAACTTGTGTTAACAATGTTCCGACAATACCTTGTAGCCCTTAGGTCCATAACCTGTTTTACAAGTTCATACCATATTATTGATGAATAAAACGTTAAAAGTTATTCATTTTCATATCACATGTGGCAGTCACAAACCAATAAATATACGTAAGTCAATTAAAAACTCCATTACAATAGTGCATAAACTTGTAATCGTGATACTTTTTAGTAGAATTACAAATAAACCTGTAACATTATGTAAATATGTTAATTTTATAGATATACAAAATATCTAAGTATAATTAACAGAATGATGGAGTATAATTGCAGCGCGTTTTATATCTTCACGCTTTTAGACAATGTAATGTGAGATGCAGCTTGGAAATATTAAACCTGGTTGCTATTTACACTATTTGACAAAATTCATTGATACTACGTATTCAATAGACCCTAGCTTAGTTTATGTACAGGATGTGCATGTCCCCAAAAAGTTTCGGCTATGCACTTAGTAGTAGGTGGGTACTAGATAAAAGTCCTCTTAATTTATCAGTACAAGAAAAACACTGATTTGTTAGGTTACTATATCAGGCTTTAGTTAAAGTGAAATCGGAGCGATGTTTATTGTGATGCTTTGAGTCGATGGCCACTAACCAAAGAGCAATAAATTCAGCTTTGCAAAAGACTATCCTTTATATTGTTGCTATACCTGACGTAAAGTACTCTTGCGCACTTACTCATTGGTACGAAACATAATTTTAAATGTAGTTCTTATTCATGGAATATAAACTGTATAATGATATTCAGTATTTAATATTTGCTTGCAGAACAGGTACTGAACAGGTAGTCATGTATCAAATTCCATAAATTCATAGTACTTCAGTATTTAAGTTATTGAATCTTATTAAGTGTAAGTAGGTACTGCTGCTTTCTATTGACAATAATTTTATTTAGTTGGCAGGGTTATTTAGCTAGGTTTAGTTTATTTATTATGGGTACTAATAAAAGCATTTCTAATAGGTATATGTAATGCGCATTGCTTATTGTATAAACTTGTTCTTTTTTACGAAATAGCCCATATTAGTGCGAGGCAGAATCAAGTTATCTATCTAACATGCATCAGCATGCGGGTAGGACATACATCACACGTCTTACAAAAACTGTTTACATTCTCTCAAACATGCAAGTCTCACGACATGTGTCTCCACTGTTTACCATCTTATACTTAATCATTGTTGATAATGAGCACACCTAACTATTACTTTTGATTCTTGTTACAGCACACGTTGACGGGGCACAGTGGAAAAGTGATGGCAGCCAAATTCCTCGGAGAGCCGACCAAAGTGATCACGGGGAGCCACGACAGGACACTTAAAATATGGGACCTCAGAAGTAAAATGTGTAAGTATGTATTAATTTGCTGTATCAGAACGGAGCTTTCGCTTGTCTTAATATTTTAAACGCTGTGGGATGTTTACATTTGGTTTGTTACTAAAATGTAACATAATTTCTGCCGATAAATCATGTATGATTTTAAATTTTAATACACACACAGCAATTTGTAATAGGTATTCCTAATGTGTTTGAACACATCGTTTAACTCTTCAGTATTTATAACTTTTCTTTACTGTATATTTAGACGCTGTTTTATTTAAATATACCAAATTTTGTTCAACTAAAAGAGCAACAGACAGTAATAACAACTGATGCTTATTCTGCGTAACATTGGTACTGTTTGGTCTTCGACATGATTTAATTGAGGACTCTTACACGACACGAGAGCTGTCTTCTCTCCAAGATCATGTTCTAACATGAACACTTATACCTAATCGTATACCTCCAAAACTCATCATAGGGTGATGCTAGGGTGTTAATAAAATAAACGGAACTATATCTGTTCTATCTGTTAAGATTATCTTCTTCTTTATTTCCCTTGGAATGCTAGCTTTAATAAACGGCCTGGAGTATCTTATTATAAAACATCCTGTAAACTCTCGTCCATAAACACATTACAGTCAGTAAAGATTGATGCAGAGCCGCCATTATTGCCTTTCACAACAGGTAGTATACGCACTTCTCCGTAAATTATCATATAATCGGAACAAGTGCATTTCTCTATTTTTATTGCGTCCTATTAGTTTACACCCAGGGCACTGTGGAATAGTTATTTACTACTCAGCCACCATATTCAAATACGTGTTTGTTTGTCATTTATTCTTAGCTCTTGAGGTTTTTTAACCTCTATGTGATCAGTGATGCGTTTTAAAATGATTTATTAAAGCTGATAATAATAATGATTATACCTACAGTGAATTAGAGTACAGAATTGCTCTATTATTGATATAGAACAACATAAAAATAATTGCGCACTGAAAATTGTCCTATACCTATATTATCTCGTAAAGCATTAAAATTCTATCTTCAGCCACATATGATGCTAAAGTTTACGTTCACGTTATCAGGTACGGAAACAAAATTCGCTGGATCATCTTGCAACGACCTGGTTACTGCAGACGGCGCCGGTTCCACGATAATCTCGGGACACTTCGACAAACGCATAAGGTTTTGGGACATACGCACCGAAATGTCGGCCAACCACATTATGTTGCAAGGAAAGGTTACATCGCTCGATCTAAGTAGAGGTATGTGTCACATTCTTCGTCGATGCCCTCGCCGTAAAAACCGAATCTGATAAAGCAATGATTTATATTTGCGAATTTGCTAATAGCGTACGTGGAAACTTACATAAATCATGCGGAACCCATGTTAACCCATTAAATATAATGGATTGCTTCTCATTATGTTATGTTTAAGAAGTGAGGCCATTTTATCTCTGAAGCAGTGTTGATCGCAAATTTTATTGCACTTTAAGATTATAACGAGATGGTAATTTCTTGTGAAGTTACCTTTTTACTGTTATTATTCGCTTACTACGGAGAGTTTATATAGGGGAGGTTGTTTTAACATGGACCACACGCAAGTGGCGTAAACTATAATTATAAGTACTTTTTATGAATATGTAACTATTATCGCTTTCCCGGTGATTCCAATTATAAATATTTGACACATGCTTCACCAGAAAGTTCGAAGAGGCCGGAAGTTGTACCTATGAATATCGTCAATTACCTACAACATAGATCATATTCATACATAATAACACATAAACGATATTTATAATATTTTGTACATAATGTAATATGATGTCATCAATAAAGGGTTACTAAACTTTATTTATATTTATTATATCATCATGCTAATAATCAGTTGTAACTCTATACAGGTAATTAATAAAATAATGTTTAATATATTATAGATACACACGCGATAATTAAATTATATTTATTAATGGCGCTTGAATAATTTTCAATATTGTAAACATTTATATTTTATGACAGCATACACGTTATTTTAGCATTGTTTGCTAAATTTGCCTCAGAAAAGTAGTTTTGGGGTCAGCAACATTCGTTAAAAAAATACAATTTGTCAATCCCTAACATAATGCTATTAATCAACACAATCCCACCAAAAACATTTTCATGTAAAATGTTGCCAAGACGAGAACAGACCGCACTGTGAAAAAGTTATCAGATCTCATGTAGAGCCAAGCTTCTAACTCTACAAGCCCTATCGCTGCAAGACCTAACTTCACAAACTCTACACCTTAGTGAAAATATGTAGCTTGGCCGTTTGTACCTCTAGCATCAAAATTTGCGGAAGTCTCATACAAACTTCCAACCCCTAGTTTAAGGGGTTGGGGGGTAAAAGTTTCAAGTTTTATAATTTTTCTGTTGTTTGTGTACTAATACTAGCTTACATACCAAATTTCAGCTTTCCAGGACGTCAGGAAGTACCCTATAGGTTTTGATGATCATCAGTGAGTCAGTGACGAAATCGGGGCTTTTTAGGTATCAATAAAATCTAAAATATAAGAGCTATGCCTTTGAAACTTAATATCATTAATGAGTCCACTATTGAGATCATATTCCGAGAATTTTGTTTATCTGGTATAATCCAAACCCAAGTTATGAGGGTTCAAAATATCGACGAAACGCTTCGAGAAAAGGTATAGTAGTGCCCTTGCGCTCCGCTTGTCTCGTCTTGGCGGGGGCACTACCGTGCCCCCAGATTTATGGCAAACTTGTTTTATTAAAAAAAGTTAACATACTTTGGCAAAGTATTAATAACATGATTTCGAGATTATATTCTGTAGCTGTCGACTTCAAATCAACGTCATTAACAGTACTTAAGAATACTTTAAATACCTATTATACTTGTTAATTTCTGTAATTGAATACATCGCATATTAGTATCGGTATTCGTGTCATCACTAGAACGTGACGGGTGCGCAATGCCCATTTCCGTTACGCGCGACTCGATCGAACCCTTTTTTGTCAATAACGGTCTGTGCATCTCACGAAACGCTGAGATTGATACCTTCAATCAAACGGAGTGTCGGGACGTCTCTGCTTCGGAAACTGATTAAATCACGTCGATTTCATCGGACAAATGAATGGGGGAGACGGTTCACAGTTAGACATCACGGTCGATCCAGTTCTATCAGCGCTATCAAACATCTATTATACGCGGCAACCCCGCGCACTATCCGAGACACGGCCATGTAGAAAATGCTAATAAGATGCTTATCAAAGTTGATGCTATTCGAAAATACTTTATCTGTCAATCTAATTAATGATAAGTACTTGATATAAGTACGCAGAGTTTTAAAGCAGGGCAACGTATGCGTCTTTTCTAAAGTTGGCGATTCCGGTATTTACACTGCAATTTATGTCACGTTCATATTCGAGCTCCATTTAGTAAGAATTAATGGGTTAACCGTAAGAGAATTGATGTTCTGACCTTAGACATTTGATTACTGTTTATATGATGACTGATCTCATAAAATCCCGATTTTATCGTGCACTAATCATCTAATTTAATAAAGCGCCGTGCACGATCACTATAACTTTATACCTTATATTGAAACCATTAAGCAGTTTTAGGGTTCAAGGTCAAAAATTACCTTTTAAACGATTATCAAAATAGGTAAGCAATAAAGAATAGCGGGCCCGCCGTCGTTACCGATGATCACACGAATCTGATACAACATAATAATGTCTCCGCATAATTTTATAATCTATCTTATTAGAATTGGAATCGTCCGTTATAAAACACATATTTTTTCAATTAATGTGAATAACCACCTAGTTAGTGCCGTAGGCTTTTGGAATTTAAAAGTTCCGACTTTATACTTATGTTATTTTCACTAGTATCCAATCGCTAGCCATCAATCAAGTCATTTGGTTACAATAATATGGTTTTATGACATCAAATCTTCAGACCTAATGGAAATAGACACAGTTCCTCTTATAGTATCTCGGCTTAATGCTCATATTTCTTGTCCTGAATAATGGTTTTCTGTCAATTATGAAAGAGAGTAAGTTTCTGTCAATGAGAGAGTCAATTACGATTTCGAAGTGGCTATCTCAGCTTGAATGCTGTGATCGGGTCTTCTATGAGTTCCGGATAAACCAATAAAATTGTTGTATTGACTTGAATCATGTTATTTCAGATAATAATTATTTGCTGGCGTGCGTAAGGGACGACACAATACAGCTAATAGACTTGCGGATGAACACGATAGTACGCTCTTTCAGGTACAGTACATCATAATTTATTACTATTACTTGTATGTTGTATAACGTTTGGTAACCCCTCCCATGGTAATATAACTTTTATGTGTTTCTCTTTGATGGAATTGTCTAAGATATATTTACTGTTAGATATTCTTAGTTTAACTGCGCTGCTTAAAATAACACTTAATGTCTGGATATTGTTTTTGAATTAACGATTTGAAGAGTCAAAATTTTACGGCCAATTTTGTAGAGATTTTTAGTCAGTTTGCAATGGTTCTACAAAGCATTTCTAGGAAAAAAATGATTTGTAATGCCATTGTAAGTCCATCATAACTTTCTATAAATTTAGGGGTAAGTAGGTATATTATTTACTGAAAGTCAAGTCAAATAAAAGAACCTTACAAAGAAAAAACTTTACTCTCAAACAAGGCAGATACATAAATAAGACAGGTCTGAAAAAGAATAAATAGAGCTGAGACATTTGAGATTCCAAAACCTAAATAAACGAAGTCTAATGGCATCGAGATGGAAGAAAGGCATTGAAAGCATACCACTGAGGATATCAGGCTTGGATGACATACACCGCTAATGGGACAGCTGCACAAGTCGTATTACTTTTTTAATTTTATTTTATTGCACGTTTATTCAATGATCGTTTATACAGGGTGAGGCGGTAAGTCGGCTGCTAATTCCTTCGTGCAGTTTTCCTTTCAATGTTGCCTCTCACAGCCCTAAAACAGCTGGTTGTTGAACTCTCTTTAACCAAACGGTGAATACTAGAAGTGACATAAATCAGATAAAAGAAAAATGCCTAAATATTCATAGCAGCGCAGAAGCAAATTGCATTACATTTTACAATATTAAACATGTGATGTTATGTCTTTATGATTACCATGTTATCATAATATTGACGCAAAATTTCAATAAAAACTTTGCCCATCAAAAATCCAATTCAAGACATTACTAATTATTTTCAGACTTCAAATAGTCATTAGTGATCACCTAAAAAGTTTCTAATTTAAGGTATAGTATTAAAGTCTTTACGAGTTACCCTGTATGGTATAAAAACCAAACATGTTTAGGAAGTCCATTCTTTGATGAAGTGAAGTGATAAATAAAATGTAATTTCAGCCACGAGTCGTTCAAGGTGGGTTGCGACTGGTCGCGGGCGGCGTTTGGGCCGGGCGGGCGGCTGCTGGCCGTGGGCGCCGCGGACGGCGCGGCATACGTGTGGAACACCCACTCTGGACGACTGGAGACGATACTCAAAGACCACACGTGAGTACTGACCTTTTCTTTTATCTTGAGGATCAGTAATTTATGCAAAATAAAGGTGGTGGAACCAAGCTGTAGCTCATATACGAGCTGCTTCGACCGGGGTAGTAGTCCGACCCTCTCAAAGAAGATCGGCGTAATGTAGCTATTTTAGCTGCGTTTGGTAGGACGAGTGACAGAGCCAGAAACGCAACCCCTCTCCCTCTCCCTCTGTACTCTCCTTCATATAGGCGTCTATAGGTTACGATAACCGCTTAATATCAGGCGGGCCGTACGCTTGATTGCCGCCTTACTTATGTGCATAAAGAAAAAAATTAGCTACTGATACTGATATTGTATGCCACCTTTTTTAAATTCACAAACAAAAATAATATGTGTTTTGTTTGTTAGAAGCTCAGCTAATAATTGCTTGCGCAGGATTGAGTTCACGTCAATAACGACTCGGCCAGGGGCTGGCAACAAGACTCCGCGTCCTAATTACCGGCGTGTTAGAGTTTCTATTAAACATGTACAAAAGACTTTTAAATTACTTTTTGATGAAATGTTTCTCGGTACCCCGACAGCTCTTTTTATTGCAGTTAGTGCTATTAGAACTTCTTCATTGTGTTTAAATAAAACGTATTCATCCTTTAGAAATCTGGCTCTGTATCTACAATATTGCATTCCCGATTTTAATACCGTATAGCTTCTATGTTACATAGCGATTTCCTTTCAATAATAGTCTGTACCGTAACTGTATTGTTCCCGCCCGCCGTGACCTTTGGGAATCGCAATAAATTTTCAGCGAACACATTTCTGACCTTGAATTTTAAACTGGAATTGTTTTACTCGTGACATCGTTCGGTATCCCCGTAACATTTTGCATGGACAATTGAAATCGTGAGGTCAGCATTGGCTCAGGCTGTCTCACCATTGCAAATTTCTCTTTCCCATACCGTACACTGCATATTTATTTGGCATTAGGCTATCTCCACACCTGTCCGATTCGATTAAAGAATGACAATTGAATTTAAATTCAATAAACGCCGCGGCACTTTCATGACATTTATTTATTAGAGATTTTATTACTTTTATAAATGGCATTGCACACATTCTAACGACTTTTTAATAATACATTAAAAGATTCATATCTAAAACACTCAGATCTCTATCAGCTCATTAAAATTAACATAACCGTTTTAATATCATGTCAACTAATTTCTACGTTTTAATAGGGGCTAATTAACGTTTTATAGCACCATTTCCTAGTAATGGTCAAATTAAAGGACTATATTTTATCCCCGGGGTCTTGTCGCCTGCGGCTTTATCGCCCACTGCTCGCTGCAATAGGACTTGATCGGACCTTTGTCCGGACACCCGCGCGACACGTCGGCGGGGCCCATTCTCTCGGCAACCCCGCAAATGGGACATATTGTTCCCTTCCCGTGACGGCCGCACAAGTGCGCGACGCGACGCGATGCGATCGCGTTCAATTCACGCCGCGCCGCGCCCCGACACACGACACAATAGTGTAAACAGTGTCGCGACAAGGAGAAAAGTACCGCGGAAACATTCCTCCGCATCTCGACATGCATATTTTCGCTTAGTAATACTATATCGATGTTGGTTTGCACTGTGTTCGGTGTTTGTACAGTTAAGTTGCTCGCCCACTTTATTGCCATATTGTCGAGTCTAATTCAATATTGAAACAAACATTACTACGGTTTTCTAGAATATACCGTTGCGACATAAAACTCTTATCATCTCCGGTTAAAATCAATTTGAACACAACAATATCGAAATAAAGTGAGATGAGTAATAAAGATTGCTTTCCTTTGGCCCAGCCATTGTTTCCCGTTTCATACCTGTTCGCTTATAACCGCGAACACTGTTGGAATTATTGGATGTTCAAATAGCTATCTAATTTCAGTCTGCATTATTGGGTTTTTTTCCTAAAACACGTACTACTACTACTTTCGAGCTTAGACATCCGTTCGTCGACGTCGTCTGGACTTCATAGCTGTATTTTTAAGGTTCGGTCAAAACAATTTTATTCAATTTATTTTAAAATTCATACAACTTTTGAGACATGATAAATAGATCTTGTCAGTGTTACCCATTTGTTTATCAATAAAAAGAAAATAATATTCTTGAGAAAGCACGTTTACTTTATTAAAAACCTATATAGAAGAGATATGGCTAAAATAACCCGAGTCTAGTCAGCATGTACATAATTTAGAGTTTAGACAAACCAATTTAGACCGGCATATGAAATTGGCAACATGACTTCCTGGCTATTGCATCTACAAGCAATAAAACGGAATATGGCCTATGTGAACAATGAGTCTGGAATATTGCACACACTAGCGTCGAACACGGCCGAACGATTCCGGAAACGTACTGGTACAATAGAGCACCGATGTTGTGTGATGGTCGGTGCCCGCGCTTCTCAATGTTATCTCAGTGCACTTTGCGTGCGTTGTTAATGCGGTTGCCAAGTGTCAAGCGTTTGTCGGAACGTCCTGATTCTCAGTTCAATGACCCACATAGAAATAGTTCAGATGTACGATACGCAAATATATGAGAAGAATCAGATTGAAGAATCACAACAACTTGGTTTAGCAAGACTTGTACTTGTGTATAATATAAACACACAATAAATATAACAGACTTCATCAAGTATTATGTATCATCTATAGGTTCCTGATTACGCTGCATTCTCATGGAAGACGCGTAAAAACCAGAAGTTAAAAGTTAATACCTACAACTAACAATTTTCGACACATTCTTGTTACGTTCTATTGTAATATATAATTAGTTACCTGTCCTGTTTATGGTTAACACCTGGCTATACTAGCTATACTTGCATTGCACTCTGCTTCAAACAGCATGAGGCCGTATACACGAAATTAACCCCAACATGTGCGACACTGTTGTCCTCGCATATGATTTATCGATCACTCGCTTATCGATACGAATCGCCGATATCGAACAGCGGACAACACAACGCACATATATTATTCGCTGTCATCTGTCTTCGTGGTTCGGAGGGCACCTTATACCGTTAGTACAAATGATGTTAGTCTTTAGGATGCATGAAAAATTTACATTAAAGACATTCATCCTACCGAAGACAGTCCAATAGGTTAATAAATTTAATCCAACCATAATTTCATTTTAAACACACAGAAACATAAATAAGTAGAGCTGGTTTTGTGTGTGACAATAGTGAGTAGTTTAAACTTATTACTTTCAATCTTAATTACTTTAAGTAGCGACAGTGTGAATGAATTTAGAATATAAACACAATTTATCTGTAAAATTTAATTTAACGTGGTTCTGTGCGTGTTTTCCCAATAGTTCCGAGGAAATAAAGAAACAGTGATTTATTATTAAAGTTTTAATCGAAGCACAACGTCTATAAAATGGCTTTGCCTATTCGATTAGTTCACGCATTGAATAAAATAGTTTTCCGTTATTGACTTTTACATCTATGGCATCATTCTTTAAAGAAAAACATTCAATCATTTATCAATCATTCTTCTTCATCCATAATAATATCTGTTACTATTCGAAGCACGTATTTACGACTTCATTACCTGGCGATGTGATTTTGTCGGTCTAAGCGAATGTACATGTCTTATAATGCTTTTTACACCAAAGGCGTAGGAAGTAGTAAATATGACTATTGCCAATAAGTTCTATATTGCGTGCATGAACAAAATAATCGCGCTGTACACTTTATGCGTCCAGTAAAGGAGTTATTGCCTAATAAGCGTCGGAGATTATTACCGGACGCTCACTCTTTATATTATGGAAAATAGATAACGTATAGCGGTGAATTATATTCCATCTTTCATGGGTAACTATATTCTCTATCATGAAACGATGTCGTTAAATATTCATATTATTGGATAGTACTTCAAGGCGTATAGGTATATCTCTATATATAAAAATTAATCCTATTTCCCGTTGTCATGACTAGACGCGAGAACGGCTGGACCAATTTAGATGTTTTTTTTTTTTTAGAATATTCCGTGAAGTTCAAGGAAGGTTCATACATTGCCCAAAAAATTGCCCAGAAAACGCTAAAAACACTAATTTCATGTAAAAATTACTTTCAATTGATGGCGTAACGAACGCCGGTGTCAAATGGCGACTACGAATTCCTGCAAATTCTTATTTTTCTAATTGTTCATATTAAATTATCAGACAGAATTTTTAATATTTATCTGAAAAGAGGAAGAACGGACGACGAACGGGGGAACGGGGGGTTTAATTCTTTTTCAGCTAATAAGTTAATACAACATTTATTAACTCTGAGGCGGTACGAAGTTCGCGGGGTCAGCTTTTTCTAATTGTTCATTTTATATCATCAGACTGGGGGTACAGCATAATTAATATTTGCCGGGAAAGGGGAAGAACGGACGACGAACGGGGGGACGGGGGGTTTAGTTATTTCTCGGCTAATAAGTTAATACAACATTTATTAATTCTAAGGCGGCACGAAGTTCGCCGGGACAGCTAGTTGTATTTAAAATAGGATTCTATATTTAACTACCCCCTAAATAGTAACGGAAAGTACATCAAAGTATGTGCGGACATTGGTCCCAACTAATCGCAGTGCATGCTTTTTGTAGCGGAAAGGCTAACGACCGGCGCAGATAGGTTCTTGAAATTGCTTTATTGGGTAACCTGTTTCCAAACACAGTAGGCGTGTAACTCGGTTTATGATTCAAAATCACTCGGAAAACAGATTTATTCTATACATACATTGATGATGTATACACCATTTAAACGTGTGATAAATCCATCATAAAAATATCGGGCACGCACTAATTATATTTTCTTGTTCACTATTAAACGATCAATAAATCCGGTTCTCGATTATTTTTTTTTACTTAATTATTATTTACAACATTTGGAAAATGTTGCCCTGTAGACGAGCCATTAAACGCCATCTCTTAATTAACTACCCATGGATTCCAGTTGACGGCACGGAATGAATTAACGGTTATTAATATTGAGTCTGTTGAGATGTTGCGTCAATACAATCTGTGCCTGTAAGTTTCAATAAAACTGATCATTACATCGAAGGCGGAATTCAATAAGGAAACAATCGCGGGGTCTGGTTACCAGATTCGTTCGTGTTATGGTGCTTTCTAGTCCCCTCGTTGGAATACCTCGCCCGTAGGCTCGTTATACGCGACCGGGGGCGGTATGTGTAAACAAACCGAACGAACTTGACGCTAATTCTTGTTTATGGAAGCCTCGCTCTGCATACATACGATGTAGAGCCTTTAAGCGGTCTCCGACAATCAAACATACGAACGGATACCGGCACACCAAATAGTACTGACCAGTTCGGTCACAATCCTTCCGTATAGTTACGTGAAAGGGGCATTTAGAAATAAAATTTATTTGAAATATATTTCAAGTGTCGTGACCGCGTTATTACTCCGATCATCTCCAGTAAATGGATGACTATAAAGTCGAATATTTTTATTCGGTTCACTTTTTTATCGACCTTATTAAAACTCTATGCATTAATAAAAGCCACCGATGAGTATCTTTAAGTGCTGGTGGCACAGATTTAAGCGCAAAATATTCGTAACGTACGGCGGAAGAGCGCTGTATACCGTTCATATCATAGTCACCTCATATTATAATATTCTACGAATCGTAACGGTTCACGCAATTTGAACACAAAACACTGCAATTGTATAATAAACCTTAATAGTAGTCCGTAGCTATTTTTGTGACCTTGCGAACTTAGATTTTGTCAAAATTCCTAGCCTCAAACTCTTCTGACCGAAGAAAAATCTCGATAACCTAAGTGGTGACATACAAGGAGCAAGTTGTTCTACAAGAATTTAATCTATGTCAGCTTTAATTTGTTGTCAGGATATTTTTTGTTTATGTTGCTCATTCACGTATTGTTTGGTGACCAGGACGGCAGTGACGGCAGTGTCATGGCACCCACAGTCGGGGCTGCTGGCGTCCGTGGACCGCAGCAAGCGCGCCATCATTTGGGGCGATTTGTGACAAGCCTGGGAAGCATCCCTTCCTGCACCACCCGTCGAACAGGTATGGTATTTAGGCAGAAAAAACTGCCGATTATGCTAATTAAAGTAACAATTTCCACCCTTCTCATGATCGTAACGACTGATGTATCTTGAAGTAAAAAAAATAATAAAGGGCCCTGAGGGTTCCTTGTACACTTATTAGGGGCTTTATGTTCAAAAACGCTGACAATAAACTTTATATTTGCAATGAGTAGCTTAAGTACTAGTTATCAGGTCTCCAGCATCAAAAATAAAATGGACTCCCTTACGAATTTTCACCCCTTATTTTACATCGTCTTGACTGACGGACAACAAAGTGATCCTATAAGGGTTCCGCTTTTTAATTTGGAAGTAAGTACGAAACCCTAAAAATAAATACAAGGCATTCGTTTTGTAACTATATTAAGTTCCAGAATGTCTCGATTGGTTTATTTCTTGTAACACCTGTTAGCCCCTATAATTCACACGTCGCACGCCGCCATAAAATACTCCCATTAGATGGTGCTAACGACACTGTCTACATAGTCATTCTACGTTTTTATTTCCCATGGAAACACAAATTTAAATTAATGTTCACATTTTCAGCTATTCACTTCATCGCTTCACATGTCGGAATGAAATTAATGCCAGTAAACTTTACACTACTATTACGTGCCTATGAAACTTGATTATTATTTTAAGAATGTTTAGCTCCTGGGTATAAAAAAGTGAGAAACTTCATGTGCATTTAACGTGGAACGCTGCAGAGGATTGCTAAGGTCGTCATAAATCAGTTTCACACGTTTTATGTGTACCGTTTCATAATTCTGATGAGCATCGCATTTTATGATGGGGCATACTGTGATGACGGTTTTAGAGCAATTAATTTCTTGCCCTATGGCCACGAACATAACTTCATACCAACCTAATGAATCTACCTTACCTCTATAAAAAGTTGTATACTTTTTTCTTATGAGCTATCTCTCAGTTAATGCAATAAAAGTGATGTATAATCCATTTATTCATTCATAATTTAAATAAGTTAAATGTCTAGGGGCTTACCACCAATTACATAACTTTTTAACATTATTCATAATGTTTCGCTTCTATGCTGGATTATTTTTGATTTACCCTATAGTTCAATCCAATAAACGATTCAATAAGCGATGTCGTTCATAAATCATTTGAAATTTATAACTTTCTGCAGCTTAGATCCACCGCGGTAGGTGACCATAAAAAGTTGCGGGCGATGAAGTATTAAATAACAATTATGTAATAAGCTACTGAATAAAATTGTTAGCCCGCATTCAAAAATGTTCTGACGAGAGGACGAATACTCTCCTTAATACAGTCAATCACGAATTGAAATAGCATCCGACATCATCACATCATCATTATTTTTCTAAACTAGACATCATATTGGTATCAAATCACACCAATGCTCAATACTCAATACGCCATTAAAGAGGTCGTAAGTATAAAATATCGGTCAACCTTCTCGTGACCGCTTGACCGATGATAACTTAATCGCACCAATCGTATGACCTGCGCGCACGCACGCAACTGAACCACAATCCACACGAGCTTTCTTTTACAATCACCGTCCATTAACTAGTATGGATTTCATGAACATAAATTTAATTTCGGTCACCCAGTAAATCAAAAAGCGTGAAATATAACATAAAAATAAATATGAATAAACAATATTAAATTACCAGTAAGAATCCCGTTAATTTCCAATCGTCGACGCATTCCATTCAAAATTGGCCAAGCTACCATCACCGCGGCCAAAAATGATAATAATGGTATCTGGAACATGTCGCATTGTGTGCGATACCTGGTTCAAATTTATGCTGTGGCTAATTTTGTGCCATTGACCGGCTAGACCGCTAATGGACCGTCTGGGAGTACGCCACCCTTGTTTTAAAAAACTTTAAGAAATACAATTGAAATTGTATTGTATACAATTGACGTACAATACAATACCGCCGACAAGTGAAAGCGTGACTTTCGACTTTCATTAAGTTTTTGTGTAAGTGTATGTATGGGTCTCGTGGCGGCCGGACCATATTGTCTCGAGACATAAATCTGCCGAACTATTCTGAATAAAGAGGTCTGCGTAGGTATTTGCTCGATTTTTACTTTCAAACGTCCGTGAGACGTGATGAAAGTTATATAAATAATTAAAAGAAAAGAAAAACGATATTTTTAGTTTCTAGTCCTATAAGATAGAAACCTATACACAAGTTTTTGTTGCCATCCAAAAACTTTTCAGTGGCATCTTGCCTAATACTCAAGACACAGTGAGAAATTTCATCATACATAGGTAGACTGAAACGCTTTGGGGTTGCAGTACTGCTGTCGGCTTTAGTAGCGACTCTACTATGTCCACGTAAAAGTCCGCCGCGGAATACCATACTATAATAATAATAATATTACATCATAATACCTATTATAATTCTAACAACTACCACTCTGCTGAAAGACAAAAAAAATCTATGGTCTCTATCTAATTATGAATTTCTTACTCACATAACAATACTGACAAATAATCCAGAGAAAAGATTTATTACCTATATCCGTAGGCATATACGTACAATCTGTTCGTAGAATATAAGACTCCCCGCCAATCACTGAAAGAAGAATAAATAAATTAGAAGGCACTTGTACTATAAATGATTACTAAGAATATAACAAAACCACTTGGATAATTAAAATAATTAGTAGCAGTCTCGAAAACAAAAGAGCTGTGTACGGTTATTGGGAAGCCGACACTGTGGGTCCTTTCTCATTTGTGGGACTCGTCGCTGTAGGCGATGTCTGATCATGATTGCATGTGAGGATCGGACAGTCATCCATCAATTGTCTAGTGGATGTCGATCGACGCCTCACCGTGGTGTTAACCGCTTAAATCGACTAACAGAATCAGATAACGTTTCATTTGTTTGATTAATGGAAATGTGTGGTAGGCGACTTGTGTATTTATAAAATACCAGCCTGTTCACAGGGCGCCACCGATCCGTTACGTCGGATTTGTATTAAAGTTTCTCGAAACCGAAAAAGTTCTTCATATGACAGTCCTATCACGTACCTCGTTTTGGCGAATGTTTTAACCCCAAAAAAGGCAATGAGATCTAGATCTTCTACTGGTAACTATTACTAAATGACTAGATTAAAGAATATGCGTATGTTTGTGGCAGCTTGATCAAACACAAAGAACTCCGATGAATATGTATCCTAGTGCAACCAGTTAGTTACCTATACCTGTATAATAGGTACCTGTACATATTTTCGAAAGAATGTGGCCAGAATTCGAGGCTTAGCGAAAAACGATTATACGGAATAAAATGCGTAGCGATTGATAATAACCGCACTTTTGAATAGGTACAATAAAATTCACACGTCGTCGTTTCTGGCCCCAATTGTGCTAACAATGACATATTCTCTTACTAATTTATAGTACACAGCAATCTTATTTAATTTCAATCGTTTGTTGATTGGAAGGTTCGTTTGCTCTGAATACCAAAGCCCTATTCTACGGCCACGAGAAATAAACAAACAAAAAACGTTCCCAAAAGTATTTAAATGGTTGTTTATAGAAAACTGCATTACTCTCCGGTCGGACGCGCAGTAGATTGAAGTAGTCGCGAGCGCAACACGCGCCCGACCGTTCACTAACCGTTTGTCGCCAAAACGAAGCGGAAAATTTAATACTCCAGCTCTGTACGTGATCAGTATCGTTCTTTTTGTGTTCGACCCGCGGCGGCACACTTTCGTTTCCCATCAGGAAAGCGTTTATATACCATAACCTACTCAGTTTTTATGCTCGTCAATTTTGAAGTAATTTTAATTAACTGCTGGACACTGAATTAAATTATTAGTTATTACTGATATTCTGAATCTATATCGAGGCTTTTAATACCTACCTAGTTTTAATAGCTCGACACTGATTTATTAAAGACTAACTTTGGTCGTCAATCAAATAGAATGATAAAAAATATTACATTTTAATCATCATAATAGATTCATTACCGGTAGACATCCATTAGAAATTTCATCCATTATCAAATGGGTATTAATGGCTAAATTGACTCGAGTTCCCAAAACGTCGATCAAAAATCACCAATATTTGTGCTACGTCAATCACATTACGTCAATAAAAGGATTTTTGGTTAGTAATTTGGTCGGTTAAAAAAGTCGATATAAAGTTGTAGCGTTATTATTATGTCGTTAAATTTGTCCCAAAACACGTCGGCGGCTCTTCTCGGTACCGTTGTGCGGGCGGCACCGGCACCGATGATTCGGCGTAATGACCTGCGCAGGGGCAGGCGCTCGACGGACGAATGTCGCAGATCTCGATCATCCATGGTCGCCAGCAGGCTAGCCAAATTTCATGACACACTCGCAACGACTCATTATTTTAAATCGATCAACAAATACTCTACAGTTCACTCAAATCAGATTATTATAACTCTGTAGGTAGGTAGGCAGTCATCGTGACTGTAAAGTGGATTTTTTTTAAATCAAGATTTAAAAAAAAACGGTTCACTGTGCTTGACGTAAGTTTGCTCATGACTTTAATAACATATCTTAATATGTAATTACGTATATTGAAATAAATTCAATTCCTTGATTCGTAATTTAATTTCCTTCATGTTCCTACTTAATAACAGGTGTGTACTTGTTTTTTTCTATGAGTACATACATGTGTGGGTACCTCCCACTATTCCATAATGTGTTTTGCTTACAAGACCACAATAACATTAGTGGAAGCTTACAGCGATTACGTTGTAATTTTACGCTCTGTTAATTTTGTTAGATGCAAACCCAAAGTAACGTGCAAGAACGTGAAAGGTGTTACGAAATGATTGAAATGTAATACCTATTGCTATTACGATACACAGGTTTCTATGAAAAAATAACATTGATTATTTATAGGGTCAGCTACAGGTTAAAGGGCGAAAAGAAAACGTCGATGTTGTAAAAATAATTAATCATAAGTTAAACACTGATAAGGCAAATTTAAAGCGGTAATCATAAGCGACGTGATCTTTTAAAAAAACTAATTTATGCTTTCACGTGTCAAATTAAAGTTAATAACGTTCCGATAAATTCGCTACTTGAGTGCGGCCACTCGACCGGCGACCGATTCGGTACTCGAAAAAACATGACATCAATTTTACCGTAACACTATCTACACATGGAGGATCAATTAAGTGTTACCGTTTTAGGAATAATTATGTTTTTTTGTGCGACAAGGTAGGTAAGGCCGGTAGTCTACACGCAACGCCACGAGAGTTGACCGGGGCGGGCTAATAGCGGCTATTAGCAAATCGCTCTGAGAAATCGCCAACAATGAACACGAAATATGCTCATTGCCGCGTCCCATTCATTAAACTTTTTGCGATACTATCTCTTGTTTTAAATGTGTGTCACAGTCTTATTCCTTTTTCATCTCTAAATAAACGGAGCAATTTGCCCTCGAGCGCGGCTAATATCGTGATTAAATTATTATCTGGCGCGCTTGTGTGCTATCATCTGCCTGTGACTTTCCAGTGATTTGCAACTATTACTTGTGTTAATTTTATAATGTACAAAAACAGAAATTGCTTCTCACGTTCGCATGCGTAAAATTGATTTAGGTACAGCCGCATTCCTGAGCATTTCCTGAACCTTTTCTCATAAGAGCAGGAAAATAACAAAGTTTATTAGTATTGTCGCAAATCGTAAGGACGTGTTAAACGGGTCACTCTGCTCTCTTACTTCGAATTAACGGAAAAGCTCCACTTTCTCTTCCGTTTTGTAGAAATAAATCGGGGGAAATGGCTGTGCTTACGTATAATTATTACTGTATTTTAAATCTTTAAATCGAATGGCCAAATGACTGCTATTAGTTGGCTTAAATAAGTACTCTTTTTATATGTAGATACTTTTCTTTAGCGAAAATGATGTCTTAAGTAGATCTATCCGTACTAGTCCGTACCTTTAGTAGGGACCGTCGACAGAAAAGCTAAAGTCGACGTAACAAATATAGAGCTTCAATTTGAAACAAGCTATGAAAAGTTTATTCGTAATATTTGACTTACTTCATAACGATATCCTATGCTCTCTTTCGCTCTATACGATGCGATGGGTACACAACGGTCATGGAAACTATATGTACGAAACTAACGGTTTACTTTTTATCTGTAAATCTCAACACACTTAAACTAAAACTTAATTGATATCATCAAACATACGCTAGCCTGTGTACGATGCAATGGCTGCTTATAATCTTTATTACGATTCATTAGTTACAACTGACAATAATAAATCTCCGCGACTCACACTTTCCTCAGTTTAAAAATTGTGTCGCGTTAAAAGCCAAATTTATTCATTTTAATTTTATAACGGATAGATCATAAAACGGATAAGCAATACCGCATGACTTACTGTTAAATTTGGGCCACCCCTGAGAATGTTTAATTGCTACCAGACATTTTATGAAACATTTTCCCGCCGTCATGAAATAAAGCAATTAGTCTCAATCACTGATTATTTTATACATTGTTGCATATAAGGCTGGATGCATTTTTTTCATTAAGAGCTTTAAGCTAAGTAATTAATGCAAACAGTTAACAATCATGCTATAACTGTGTTATAAATTATAACTTGTGAAATGCCACATTGTTCCCAGGCTTGCGGAGATGAGGATACAGCGGGGGCCGACACCGAGGCCGGCGAGATGTTCGACTTCCTAAGGGGCATCACTACGGACTTGCTTCATCGATTTGCGTAACAACACGGTTAACATCGATAATCGCGCAAATTTATCGGATTGAGAAAATCAAGCAATAAACTGGATCGATGATGCAAGCAAAATTTCCGTATGTTTTCTAAATAGAAAAATGTTATTTGTAAGAAAAAGGTTTGGGTGCTACATTTCACAAGATTTACGTGTTTCTAAATTCACGGCACGATGGAATGCCATCGAACTACGAAATAAGATTTTTTTTCTTCGGCAATGGCGATGATTTCAACACGCTATCAACTTTGAGTGTTTTTGTCAAATATTTTATACGCACTATTAAGCCCGCCACATAGGTACATACGGAATTTTCCGTACGGAATTGCGTTTCGAAATATCGAATCGGGGATTCCGAACGCGATACGTCCATCCAAATGTTTGGATGTATCGCGTTCGGAAACCCCGGTTCGATATTTCGAAAGGGAATTCCGTACAGAAATTCCGTATGTATGTGGCGGGCCTTATTGGTGTTGAATGAATCATCGCCAATTAGAGTTAAGGTGTCTTCCGTCAATTGTACCTACAGATTGTTTTCATTCCTATACAATGGGCCGTACTGTTCTGTGCAGTTCTGTATAACATCTACACCACTGCACCGAACAAAAGCGCAATATTTTATAGCTCTAGTTCTGAATGTGCATGGTGTTATGCTTTTAAATTCGCTACGTTTACTCTAAATATGAATGTGTAGCATGAAGTGGGTATGTACAACTGTTATGTCTCGAAAAGGAGAATTGTAAAATGAGAACAATATGGTATAATCGCTAGATGTCACTAGGACATAGCGCGTAGGTCCTGAATCTAATAATCCGACATGCAGAATAAATTAATAGATGTCATTTATTACTGTCAACATGACATGGTATTTGTTTTACTTAAGTGAGTGGAATCGCGGACCACCTGTGCTTCCGAAGTCTCATTAGCAAACAATGATCGGGCGTCGCCGACTACCGCGAGCATCGCGCGATCAATAAACTGCTCCACGATAAGAGCTCCGTCGGGCTGCCGCTGTAGGGTCGCCATCCATCTCACTCACCTGATCACATTTTGAACGGTCATTAGTATCTACCTTTACAGTTGTCAGAAAAAAATATTCTGCCTTGTAAATTCACGCCATCCATTTTTTGTTGGTAGATTCCAAGCAAAAAATATTCAATATTACAGTTAGTTCCTTATTACGAAGATGCATTATTAGCTACCTTATTTTCGTTGTATTTATAGGCATAATTTAACCGTTATCGGATGTAAACATACAGCTTGGGGCAACCCTAGCGCGAATGCGACTGCGCACGCCGCAGGCGAAACATCCATATTCCTGTGACGTGTTTTGACAACCAGACGGGGCAACTTTTTCAACGTCATTTTTTACTAGATATTTAGCGGCAGTACAACGACCCCGCGTCATAAGCGATATTTTCACATGTAATTAGACACATAACTGACCGCTTAATCAGTCGAAACTGCCGCGACGTCTGGGTCGGGAATACGATCAGAAAAAAGAACCTAATCCGGCGCCACTCTTAAATTACGCTTCGTTAACCTTCGCCTCGGCTAATAATAGCATACACTACTTTGCATAGGACTCTCGGCGCCTGTCTCTCTACATTATACACTATTTCTTGCCAAAAAAACATGTCATTATACTCTTGGACGATATTAATATTGTACTATATTAGGTTCCCAGCGCAGTATGGAACTAGCGTTTCATTTTATCGGCGACGTTATTGTGCGATATATCGTCGGCCATGCTTGTTACTAGTCACTTTGACGTTTAAGATTTTTCACGTTAAGAGGCGCTTACACACGTTGGCCGATTCGAGGACTTTAATGATGAGCAAAGGCTATACTCGTCTCGACTGAGCTGAGTTGACTTGTCCACTCATCACGTAAACCTGGGGAAAGGTTGAGCCATCGAGGTAGGTCATTTTGAAGAAGTCTGAAACTATGTATTATATAGAGTAATTTGTTCTATAAGCCATGTAGTCGATTTTATAGATTTTTTTATTCTTTGACTAGGCCCGCCACACACACCTGCCACTGTTAATCCTGGTAAGCCACGATCGACAATGGTGCCCAACGATGACGCCGAGGTTTGACCCTCGACAAGTCCGGGGAAAAGCTAAGTTTTCTTGGAACCCGCATGAATTTAATCAAAAGAAAGAGATGGAAGAGTTGTAAGAAGATTGTATTGATAAGACACATTTTTTTCTTTACTCGATGACTCACCCTCTAAAATGTGTAAGCGCCATTACGGATATGTGATAAATTAACGTTTTGATAAAGTACTGTACGCATTTAGCTGTTTATTTTATTGTGTATCTTAAAGATATTGAGGAATACAAAAATGTAATTGGGTTGTCAAATGTAGATAAGTCAAACGCGTTATTGAAGAAGGAACTTTTAGAAATGTTCTGCAATGCCAAACGGTGTATTTTTGGGTGTATTCAAGAATTTATGGATCGAGTCAAGAGGTTGAATTTCGCGTGTATCTATATATTAGAATGAGTATAATAAATGTCTTATACGATTTTATACGTTTGTGTAACACTATGAAGACGTTATTTTTTGTTATTTTAGCAGATTAGTAGATAATATGAATATCTATATTGTTTTAACATACAAAACGTTGCTGCTCGTCATTTTAAGTTATTTAAAGTAAGTACACAGTAAATATTAATATTTTTGTAAGATTTTAACATTACAAGAACCACGATTTTCTTACAAATGTTTTCAAAATTGCACTAAAATTACCTTGTCAAATTCACTTTTCACTGTATCATACATGTGACCCGCTTGTTGTTCGAATAAGTTAGCTGTTATTTTACCGTATGCACATATCCGTTTTAATGTATCGTTGAAGAAAAATGGGGGATTTCCCTTCATTTTCTAGCGCAAAGACATGGCACATCGCTTTCTTATGACCTTATATTTATGGTCGAATTTCGTTGAGCATAAATTAAAAAGCTTATATTTTATGAAAAACATGTGCCTTTTATTAGCTACTAAGCGAGTACTTATGTGTATAATAATTAATATGAAAAACTTTTGTCATAAAACTTTATGTGTAGAGTACGTTGAACATTCAGCTTTATTCCAGCTTTTTATAATTAAAACTCATGGTTTATTGTAAATATTATACATAAGTTAACATTATGCAGCTTTACAAGACTATTGTCCTTATTTTAGAAAAGTGTTACATCACAAAATAAGTGAATATTACATATTGCAAAAAAATAAGTATTTTCGTCACTCATTTGCTGATTAATTGTACATAAAATGTAATTGCATAATAATTTTTTGTAAATGTACAAGTTACAACTTCTTGTGCTTAAAGATATGTGTCTACATTTTAATATTTTTTATACGAACTGTTGTACAGTACTACACCCGTTTGTAAACTGTGTATGCCAATTGGTCAACCGCAATAAATATAAATGTATCTACTCCTCACTTTTATTCTACTTAATGTAAGTACCTATATTCAATATTAAATAAATGTGTTATTATAACGTTGCTACTTTTTTCATCTTGTAATCGAATTAATTTTTTGCTTGCTTCGTTTGAGGTCTTCATTGTTCGTAAGTGTATTATTAAGTTCGCACATTCGTTCGGTGCTTGTCAAATTAACATTCATTTCGTTGGGAAATAATAACCGTTAGCGGTGATCTATTCAGGTGAAGTTATTAAGTCTGTTATTACGCGCAAACTGCGGTCGTCACCCATTGACCCAGCAGTTTCTCTAATTAAACTAGCACCTGAGGGGCGATGCCAACACAACAATAACTCGTGCGCATGCATCTCCGACACACATACCTGAACTCTACTTGTGTGTCATGTGTGTGAAGGATGAGTGTGTGTGTGTACAATGCGGGTCAAGTGATAATGCGAAATCTTAATCACGTTTGTCGTCTCAAGTGGTTGCAATTATTTAACTAGTGACAGGAAAAAAACCACTGTCAATTAGAATATATTTCTTTAATGCTCAGAAATGTAAGGAAATAAATACCTAAATGAAATTTATTCTACCCAAACCATCCATCAAAATTAAAACAAAATAAAAATGAGAGATTTTTAGCTAGCTAGCTTAGGTTGCCTTCAAATTACAGTAATGAAGAGGCATTTATTCTTTATTCAGCTATTAATTCAACCAGTTGAACTAATTAGACAATTTTTTTATGTGACTACGGTGGCAATTTGATAGCGCCCTTAGATCTCTTGAAGTAGAACTTTTCCATGAATTAAAAGTACCTATTTAAAATATATATATAAAGACGAAGCTCACACAAGTTTTTGTGAAATCGTTATGTTCATAAGACGGCTAATCATTACTCTTACACTGATCACATGCAAATCAGTGTTCCGTGCAGGTCGTTGGCTGGGTTCGGCATGTCACCGCGGCGCGCGTGCCCACCTAATGGGTCCCCGCTATTACCCCGTAATGGCACAATATGGCCAATTAGTCCAAGCACCGAGATTTACCATCACCCGACCAAACCGCACCGCGCCAACCGCATTACGCAATAAATTACCCGTGTTTTACGATACTTCAACACAGGAGAGACAATAAAAATAATGTTACAACCCTACAATCCTTTGGTAATTGGTTTCTTTTGTCCACAGTTCTCTGTAATTGCTGCCTACTAGCTAAATTGGAGATGCTTTTCTTCGCTGCTTATAGAGGCTAGCTTACAGCTGCACGTAAAATAATTCTGAACCATACATGTCTAGACAGACATGTAGGTATCGTACGTACGTCTGTATGTGATGAATCGTGATATATGAATAAATATTTATTACCCATCACAAAAACGGACTAATACATTTTGCGATACCAGCCTCGGGTCTATTGTATGCGAACATCAAATTGCTAGCAGCTATCTTCATCGTCATTACAGATCCCTCCTACGCGAACAACAGGTGTGTTTTAGTCATTAGTTTATTTTATCGAGATAGCATCTTGACGGATGTAAGCACCGAACATCATTACAATAGGCGGGATGTTTTCCGTAATGGACAAACCAACGTCTACGGCGCATTGTGGGCTCCCGACACCCACTGATAGTTTCGAGAAACCGATATTCAAAAATAACAGTATTCGCACGTCGTTGAGTTACTTTTTATACTGACAAAAAGTGTTCGGCGCGAACTTATTACGGAGAACAAATTAGACATTGGGTCATTAGTAATTACAGCTAGTAGTGTTAAATATAAGCGCTGATTACTGGCTCCGAGATCCGAGTAATTGACAGGTTCCTGATCGTATTAGATACTGTGATCGTCTAGCGCAACCATGGTTATAATTTCTTTGAGCGCAACACGAAGACCGGCCAAGATTTGCGCAGACAGCCGACTAACCCAAGCACTCTCAAACACGACACGGTCAATGCCAAAACAAGAACTAAAGACCACAACCTACATCAACCATACACAAACCTCGATACGCTCACAAATGGAAAAATCCCATCGTAACTGAACGGAAACAATTGAAACTACATGCAAAATCGATTGCTAATTAGTGCAATTCGTTATGGCTGGAGAAAGGTTTTGTTCGCATTCTCAAGTTATTCCGATAGAACTGTACCTGAGTAAGATACAGCATAAAATAGTAATTGTATTAATTTGTACGCAGTTAGTTCCGATGTGGGTTGGTGGGAGCATGGAGTGCCAACTAAGTAAATTCTGCAAGTAGGCTACACTTGCTAAAGTTTATCAACCTATCGTATTTTTTGATTTAATGAACTGACTCATTCATAGAATATTTAGCGCATAATTAGCGACTATTACGAATCCGGACCTTCTGCTCCGTTCGTTCGTGATTATGCAACTAATTTACTAGGGAAATGTATTCCAATTCCAAGCCTCAACGAAACGGATTATTGCTTTCGTATCAAGTTTGTAATAGCGGTTTAAATTCATAGTAATTAATATATCTCATGCGCATCTCGGGGCGACTTGCCTAATTAGAATGTTTGCGTATACAAAAGTGGGCCCGGGATAACGGTCTATTTATCAGACACTGGCTTTCCAGTCGAACGGCTGATTTATCATGTTCATAAAGTAAAAAACATAGGTAGGTTCGAACATTGATATCTATAACAGGACGAACTCGATGCGACTGTCCGTTAGGTATTTTTTTTGGAGTATTGCAAAAACAACTGTTTCTTGTCACTTGCCGAAGTGGACATAAGTCTCGGATCGTTCCCCGTTTATTCGCATGATTGATTTTTCTTAGATGGAATTCATTAAGTTCTGCACATTAAAGGTTCGGCCGCAGGAAGCAGCACTACGCCGCAGCGAAGCGACGCAACACGACGGCGACGCGACCAAATATTGTAGATAGACCCCACTACGCAGCAAGTAGTTCTGCGCCGCGTGGCACTACGATTTCATACAACAGCGTGGTGCCGCGCCGCGTAGTGCGATCGAACCTTTATCATGTCGGTAATTCTTTAGGATCCAATATCTATGTCGGGTCTATTCAAAGGTATTCCTGGATACCTATATACGAGTCTAGAAATCTGTTAATTTATTTCGTATCTGTCCAGTCAAATACGGTTATTTGAAATAGTACACCTATTCAAAACCGACTTTTATTTAGTTATAAATAATTTTAGTATTCCTTAAACGTCATACTTACATGAATTTATGGTAATAACTCCGACTTTCTTGGTATACAACTGACTTAAATTTACGAGTCTTAAATGTAGGCTTAGTGACCTACGTACTATATCAACATCATTTAAACCATACTTGGACGAGGAGCCATTGAACTTTCTTATTCACGAAGTATTGGCGTTAATTATGTGGGCGTATATAAATGCCTTCATTTCCAACTGTTCTAGCCTAAATCAATCATCTTGCAGCTTAATAGCGTTCGCGCTATTGGTAGCCGAGCCAATCTGTAGCCAACTGACATCAGTTCATATGGGCTGGTTGAAGATCGTACGATGAGAGAGAGCCGTAAGTCCAAACCCCCCTTTGCCCTCCCTCTGTCTCACTCCCTTTTTGGTCAGCAACGTGCGAGCGATGCCTTTGGTATTGCAAGCATCTATTGGCTACGATGATTGCTTCACATCAGGCGGGCCGTACGCTTGTTTGCCACCTTAGTCAGTAGTAGTAGTATTGTAGCGACTCCCTTTTCCGCTAAAACATAAAAAAACAAACTCGCATTGCGCATTCCACCACAGGCAGTTCATATGATTCATAAAACAGACAGAAGACTCAACGTTAGCTCGCAGCATCCGGCTTGACGGATGCTCAAGCTCTCGAGACAAAGCGCGGCGATTCGAGGTAAATCGACGAGTCGTGACCAAGTGGTTTAATCATAAGCATCCAAGCTAATTAGAGTAGGTCGCGAACTCTTGGGACCAGTAAAGAAAATCACAATTGAACCTGGTTACGGTGGAAAATTGCACTTGGCATGAAATTCCCGTCGACGTTGTCAGCGGCTCCTACAATAGTCCCAAAGTCCACTAAATATATAACTATGGTCTCTAATATTAACTTCCTGATTTCTTTATTTTAAATCGTAAAGCCTTGGCTGTCGACATGATGTCAGCCAGAGGACTGCTTATAGATGGCCGACAATATGTCAAACGCCAAGCATTAACGATTTACAATGAAGAATTCACAAAGATAAAAGAGACCAGTGATTAAAAATTAGCGGACATGCTCCCTGCAATTATGGTCTATTTAAATGTGCCCGATGGTGTCCTCATCAAGGATTTGTGAATAGCCTCATTTTCGGGCTGAGTTAAATGGTATGCAGATGCATATTTTTTCGCTCAGATATCTGCATTTTTACAACAGCACATTTATTTCTAGATTACCGACTTGCACCTCTTAACCCATCTGAAGGCTAGAACAAGACAATAAACTAGAATTTAAATACTTGGAACTCCGTAAGCTCTATCAACTCTATGTATGGGCACACGTGAGTACTGGTAGAGCACATACAATTTATAGCTACCGTTATAATTACTTACATATAGCAATATTGTTAAATCATAGAGGGTCAGAGAGTTCATTTGTTATTTCGCCTCGGGGACTGTGTACGATGCGCATTATTCAATAACACGGTCGACAAAATGGAATTATGCTGTTGAATCCACGATGCATGTAAGTCGAGTTCACGTGTTCAAATGTTATTACTTAATGAAATTGTAGTTATATTTACGTCTGAGAACGCTCGAGCAAAAACATTGATTCTCATTGCATTGATTTACAGTCACTTTTATTACTTTGTGCATTTATAACAGAAATTCAGTGATCATGTACACCTAATTAATGACTTTCCCTTGAACTAAGTAGGTACCTTCTTATTTATAGTAAGTAATTTTAACAATCGACAAAAAATATATATCATAAATCTTATGTTTTTTTTATACTTGACGACGATGATCGATTGATTTGTACGAATGTAATAATTACTTGAAAGTTTTTGCTGGTTAAAAAAGTTAATTTTTATACATAGCCTCCGTAAATGATTTCATCTAGTTAGTGGTAGTTTTCACGCGCCTTCTGACGAGAGGTTAAAGGGTTAACGATAAATTAATTTTAAGTAATGGTGAATAAATTACTGTAATTTATTATGCACTGGAACGGTGGTGTTTAAATCTGACGGGCTCGTGAACGGTCTCTGTAATTAACTTCTCTGATTTTAAAATGAATGTTAACTTACCGGAATTTCGAGCGACGTTCCCTTTAACATGGTATCAATATTGTGTGTAATTTCATGATGATAACCAGTTAAATAAAAAGATATAAAAAGATAGATAACAGGATAAATTACAGATAACAGGCTCCCGCACGCGCTAATGCTATCTCGCCAATCAAGACACACTTCCTCCCTGGCGCCCAGGAAGTCAATGGGAGCAGAACCGGACAGTTCAGCTATTTTTACCCTTTCCTCCAAACTAGTTTACATAATTGGTCTTCCTGTTGACTTATACAGAGCTGGCTGTATAGTAATCGGTACTTCGGTGCTATAAACGATAATTGTGAAATTATTGTTATGAGCGCTCGCCATAGCGGTGCAATGGGCCCTTGTCCCTTTGTCTCTATTACGGGTTGTCGGCCATCGTTATCTACACGTGTATCTTGCGTTGGTATCACTCTATATGGTGGCCGTTCTGTATTATCACATCAGCTTGTTCGCCGCGGTCGCACGGTAAGGGCCGCTATTTTGCATACAAGCAAATATCTCGATCTCTGCCGGTGCGCCAGATTACGGTCGCGCTTCCGCACCGTGTATTGAATTTGGAGGCAACGGTCCCGATTCCCATTACCAGCTCGCGTTCACCAGTGTTGTGATTCTCAGGTGATTGTAATCACTTTATTGCGAAGGGGGTTTTTGTGATAAATAGCATAGTTAAGAATTTAATGTTAAGTGTAGGTAGGTACAATTAAGATGTGTTTTCACTTTGAGAGTTTCTCAGATTGCTTACCTTTCGAAAAAACTGTAGGATCATTGTCGTTTTGAATACTTTTATATTACTTCGTACTGAGAGTAAAAAACTAATAAAAGTACAAAGGTTCCTCCTTTGAACGCAGACCTTCCCTCGTGTCTCTATACCTATCTCACGAGTGTCTGCAAATACTACATCCCTCATAATTGCACAGATGGCTTTTTAGGTGCATTTTCTTCATTTATCATTATTTTGATTAAGTTGTCTCAGGCAGTGAATAGGTAAGCGAGCAATTTTGGTAGCCGAACTTCGCAATCCAATCAACTCCTACTAATAAAATGATAGCAATAAATCAATTGAGTATTTAGTGAACACAGAAGCTAGGCACTGAAGTTGTAATCTTTAAAACGAGAGTCGTTAACTGAATATACCTACCTATATATAACTGAAATGGTTGTTTTATAGGAAATCCTTAGCGCGTAGACGATATAGTCACGTTGTAATAGTTTAACCCCAACGCAACACGTCAACATTTGACCAAGAGGTGGTGGCTGCTTAGTGATTTCTAAAACTATAAATATTTACCATCCTAGTATTCATAGTCATTCATGGAGATATTATTGTCTAATTACAACGTACAAATTAAAACAGTACATACCTACCTATCTTTAAAAGTACCTACTGCCAAGCAGAAGCGGCGGAATGCGTGAACGGATAGTTAAAACAAACGTTCTGCAAATGCAGATGGTACAGTTCATATGGGTATACCAAACAGTTTTGATTTACACATCCATCTTTTTTAATCCTAGCTTAGAAAAAGAAGTAGCCTTTACACCGCCGCCTCTCTGACTAGAAGGGAGGCGGGAGCGAACAGATAACGGGGACATTAGCGCTCAGCGTGTTCTAACCCGCGCTACACAGGATTCGCCGTGTACCATGCGTAGGGGAAGCAAAGCTAGGGTCAACTGGACCTGCGTGGGAAGCGCCTATAATGCCTTTAACACTTATAGCACCTAGGTGCCCGTGGGCGTTTATAGTATTAGTAGTAATCACTACATGCTTGCGGATTCTGCAGCTCAAGCATGAAAGGCTAAATTCGCGCGATCTATTTATGTACCAGTAGTGAAGTGGACCAATTTTCAACACAAGTTGGAGTTCTATAGATTTATTTGGACACTGGTCTTTGGACACTGGACACTGGACTTTGGACACTGGCTTTGGGAAACTGGAGTCCCAACTTATCACCGGTGGTAAGATTTGGTGGAATTATAAGCGTGGTCTTTGCCAAAGTCAAAACAAACTTGATTTACTGCTGAACTGGCATCACTAAACGCATCAAATAAATGTAATCTGAACATTATATACACTAGGTTGCATTGTCCGAATACCTACCTATTACATCTCTATTTAACCCGCAACAAACATCACAAACCTACACTTAGGTAATTGATCGCTGGCTTGTATCTGTGAAAAGCGATGCCAAAGGTTGCCCATGGATGAGTTTGAGATAAAATTATAGAGGGTAGGATGGGTAAACAAAGCATAGGGGAAGGTAGATAGTAGTTGACAGAGGTCGAGACAGTACTGGCCTGGAGCTCCGAGCCACGCTCCGGGCTCGCGGCCTGTTGACCTACACCGCTGGCTCCATAAATTGTGAAGATGACAACCAACTAGCGAGGTACAAGCTACAACAATACTTAAGTCCTTTCCCGATTCTCGTACTTACATGCATTTAACTTATGGTATGACCCGTAGGTATGACCTGTGCAGCGAAATCGTGAACTCTGTTTCATCGTAAATTATATTTTAGTTTTGAAATATTTTGATAAGTAGTCTTACCTATAGGTACGTTTGTAGGTTCATGTGATACATATCTTAAGTGAGTAGGTATGTACGTAGGTAGCTATTAAAAATACATAGTGAGATGCAAATAGGTGGGTACTTAACGACAGCAAACCTACGAGATTAGGTACCTACATGGATTATTACATTCATCTTAGCATCTATCCAATACTTGACAAATAGAATTCTAGAATAAATATTTTCTTTGCTTATTAAATTAAGCAAAGAAAATAACTATTCTATCTGCGAAAATAATGAGTACTATCTGTGTGAACTGTAAACTTGGGTACAGTTCACACAGATATATGAGACATGGAATATTACAACAGTATGGTGGGCGTTGACAACCTGGAGCGTTCGTTATTTAGTGCCAATGGAAAATGACCTTAAAAGGGTCCAAGCAGTTATGTCCCCGATACTTGCTAATAAGGCACTCTCTGCTGACTACGTACGTAGGCAGGCACTGTAGTCTTTACATATTCGCAAAAGCCTCGCGCCCTCTTGTACATTGGGTTAAACTGGGACCCCATGAATCCCATGATATCCCTACAATCTTACAACCTCATCTACAATAGGTACTTGTGTGGTGTGCTTACAGCTCTCTGTCAACCCCTTTGGGAAATACAGACGTGAAGGTGTTTTCGAGGTTTTTGTATTTACTCTATGGTTTAATTGTTATAGCTGTTTGTCGTGTGAATAATAACAAGATGATAATGTTTAACACGCTTTCTAAAAAATCTACATGTAATAGCTAACTAATTTATTTTATTTTGTCTCGAAAATTACTCGATTACAATAATCGACTAAATCTAGCGATCGAAATAACTCGTAAAACCGGAACGTCATCTATGGGCGAATATAAATCTATGGTTACGAATATCCGAGCACCCCATAGACATCCTGCTGAAACATATGGGGAAACGTCACTGACGTATTACTTTGTGGTGTTTGACAAAAATGGTGCCCGTTTACCAGCTGGCATCCAGTCTTTATTGCCAATAAAATCAACAATTTGTTAGCAAACTTCGTTTAGGATGGCGTCAGTCCTCGATTTAGTGAAACACTATCAACATACAATAGAAAAATATTCAAATGACGAGCAAAGAGTGAGTATTCGTTGTGCTCATCTTCCATTTGGTATAATCCCTATAAAAAATTATAATTTCTAAACATCTTTTATACAAAATTGCGATTACTCGTGAGTTCTGAAGAGCGTACAATAACGTGACAAAATCCATGCAAAATGAATAATGGTTGTCTTCCAGATAAAGTGAACAAGTACCTACATACTTATTTTTATCCAGTGGCTTTCCTTATGGATTTATTGTTGGGGCAACGTACCTAAACTTCTTAATCTTGTGAACCTATGTATTATTCATGATGAATGATAATGTGTTGCTTACAGGTTTTAAAATGTATAGACAAACTGTTCAATCTGGATGTGACAGTTCAGCACCTCCAGGACACTGGGGTGGGCCGCACGGTGAACGCGCTGCGCAAAGAGCCAGGGGACGTGGGGCAGGCGGCGCGCTCCCTCGTCTGCAAGTGGAAGCTGATGGTGGCCGCAGAGGAGAGTGACCACGAGCCCGAACAGAACAATGACAGTGAGCTGCCATAACTTTTATACACTTACCAGTAACACAAGCATAATAAAATGAATATTTCATAGACTGTAAGGGACCACATAGAGTAAGAATTTTCATTTGGTATATTTTTGTAAGTAAACAAAGAGATTTTATTTACCTAACATTTATTATCTCTGTACATACTGGATTAGATTGTGAATAATATTTATAATTCTGCGTGAATAATAATATATTACTTAGGTACTTATGAAGTTTTTAACTTAGTTTTTAATTCCTATAACATTGTGACCATATTGTTTTTAATTTATGGAAATATATTTTGCTCATTTTCTCATTCATTTTTAATTTTATAAGCTAGCAACTCTGTAGGGCTGTGATACATGCCTACCTATATTTTCCGTAAGGATAAATCCACTCCCATCCAATTAATTATGATATAATTAACTTATGATAATAAATCCTTGATCCCTTTGTAATCTTAGCAAACTATGCCATACATATAAATAATAAATGATAAACTGACAAAGGCTTCTTATATGATGTATCAAAATAAAATCAATGTTTATCAGTTCCACACTGCTACTAATTGTCAAGTCCTTTTTCAAAGAATAGTGTGTTTTATATGATCTAAATACACAATTATGTATTCTTCACTATAGCTTCGACACATAACGGACATGGCAGTGGGAAGGATTCCGATGACAATGCACAATCCAGGAGTAAGGTTCATCAGAGTGAGCGATCTAACACAACACCCAGGATGAAAGAGAGAGAAATAAAGGAGGAAAAGGAAATGAATGGAAGCTACAGTGGGACCAAACGAAAATATCACAGCAGTGAGGTAAGTGCTATCTATACTTGTAAGTTTTATTTGTGGTTTCTGCTTGATGTATAAACTACTGTAACCTAGGGGTGAACAGATTGGGCTAGCAATCTGAAAGACCCAGGGTCGATCCCCGGTGGGGCATGCACCAATGGATGAATTTTCATCTTATGTGCATCATTTACAGTTCGCCGACGATAAGGGAAAACATCGTGAGGAAACCTACCTATCTCTCGGGATTAGGTAATAGTCAGTTCCTGTATACACGGTGACAAGGTTCACCACCTGTCACGTTGGGTTCTGACTATCTGGTGAAACATGGGCTTTGAGTTGCTTTATACTTCCACAATGTGGTGGTGTATGGCGAATCAAGCCTCTGACTACCCCCGAATGGGAATAAAAGGCGGTTAAAAGGGAATGGGAATAAAAGGTTTTAATGTTACACGTAAAAACCACAACTTTATCGGAAACTGTCTGTTAGTTTTTATAATTATGGTGGTTTAGTTAGGTATACAATAAGCTCATGAACAATATTTCTAATTGCTTGTAGGCCAGTATTATATTATTCTATCGCAATTATTTGAAATTTATGTTATCAGATCAAGAACAATTGCTATACAGCCCATCTATTACCTATGGTATTGCTATATTTTTTTAGGAGGAAGAACATGACACAAAGCGGTCTAAATATTCTAGTTCAAGTGAGGATGATTATAAAAGAAGATCGAATGTCAAAATAAAGAAAGAGGAGTCCGAAAGTGACAGTAATGATGACTCTGATGACTCACAAACTGACGACAGTGACTCGGAAATATCAGACTCATCTAAGGAGGAAGTGAAAGTCAAACAGGAAATTAAGAGTGAGCCCGCAAGCAGTCATAAGTCGTCATCATCGAAACACTCGCATAATAACCATTCAGATCATAAAAGGGAATCATCCAGTTCAAAGAAGTCCTATGAATCGGACAAACAATCCAAGCATCACAGCTCACATTCAAAAGACAGAAATTCTGATGAAAAATCATCATCAAAAGAAAGGTCGCATAGTAGCTCACATAAACACAGAAGCTCCAAAGAAAAGGAGTCTAGTGAAAATAAACATAAATCAGAACATAAATCCTCTGACATAGAGAAGAATCACCAGGAGGCCAAATCATCCAGTAAACAGAGCAGTTCAGAGAGACACAAATCAAGCAGTTCCCACAAATCTGACAGTGGTACTGATAAACACAAAAGTAGCTCTGATAAACACAGTTCATCAGAGAAACATAAAAGTTCCAGTCACCCGCATGGTTCGGAAAAAGAGAAGCACAAAAGTTCATCAGAAAAAGAAAGCTCCAAACACAAGTCAAAAGATAGTCATAATAGTATTTCTAAAGAGAAAGCCAGTTCTGTTAGTGCGGAGAAGTTAAAAGATAAAGAAAGGAGTAGTTCTTCAAAAGAAAGGTCAAGTAGTCATAGTGAGAAGAAACATTCATCATCAAGCGATAGTAAGTCAAATAAGACACCCACTGAGAAGGTTGATGATAAAGAAAGAAGCAGTGAGAAGAAATCTAAACATAAATCAAGTTCCTCTTCTGAGCATAAGAGTGGAAAATCTAGTAGTAGTAAGCCGAAAGACGAAGTACCAAAGAAAAAAGTGTCCGTTAAAAGTGAAGATAGTGATGATGGGATTGATTGCGGTTCAGGTCAGTCGAAATAGCCTTTTTGTTAACTTGTTTGGAGTTAGCCACTCAAGCCTCTGACTACCCTCGAATGGGGATAAAAGTCGTGACGCTACATTCATTCATTTTGCTTGGAGTTGAACTCATTGGAGTCTGGTTTTACTAGAGTAAAAACCAAAACCCCAGGAGAAAATACCCACGGGAGTTGCTCAGGGTCGGGATTTACCCTGTGCAACTGCTCTGGGTATTCACTTATTTGGTTTGAGGTTTTACTGAAACCTAACTAGTGGAACTATAGTGACCGGTGGCTACAATTTTTCCGGCTTCTGACTACCATTTAAGAGTGACAACAATCAGAGTTATTAATTGGCGGTGTATATTCTACTTTGAAGGTTTTTTACAAATCCATATGTTTTAGGTGCCAGTTTTGCTGAAGCACTTGGCATGCTCAGTCCTGCGAAACCTAAAAAGAAACCTATGTTCATTAAAGAAGGTTCCTCACCAAACAATGATGTAAGTACCTCACAGTCTTCGTATTGGTCTCATGTACTTCAGAGTACAGCACTAGTAGCACAGCCGGCCGTGACAAGACAAAACACGATAAATTGGTTTTTATCTCATTCTTTCCCATACATTAAGAGAGAGAACAACTCTGTGCGACATAATACGTGACAAAAGTCTCGCCTTGATGCGTGTGCTAGCCCTGCAGTCTATTGGGTTACTCGGTGTAATCATCCCATGTTTCCATAATCTGAATTCAAGATGTTTTTTTTTTTTTTCAATACAAGATTGCGAAATTTAAGTAACATTGGATACTTTAACTGGATAAAAAAGTCACCGTGTATATTTCACTTCACATATTTTTGCCTTCAACACGCTTACCCCCAAATTCATAGAAAGTTATGATCGACCTGCAGTGGAATTACAAATCACATTTGTTCCTAAAAATGCTTTTCAAAACCATTGTAAACTGGCTAAAATCTCTATGAATTTGGGGGTATATCTTCAGGGGATACAAGATAGGTATATGACCTTTTGTTATCGTCAGCTAAGCCCAGCGTCGTGGCTGTCGCCGAGCGCGAAGCTGGCGCCGCTGCCGACGCTGGAGATCTCGGCGCTGCCCGAGATATCGCCCAACTACAAGCCGCGCCCGCCGCCGCGCCCGCTGCCGCACTTCAACGACGAAGACGCCATGTGCGCTGTCATATCCTCCAAAAACCAAAGGTAACCTACTCACACAGAGACAAATAACACTAGATGCTGTATAGCCGGGCATCCCCGCTCGTCTAACAAACATAGACCAATAACGAAAACCCGTGCTCGCATGGCAAAAAGTACAATTGATACAATTGAAAAGTACGATTGATGGTACAATTCCGACGAACGCAGTAGTATTAATAATTTGGGCTTCCGGTTCTATTGCGGTTTATTAGGCTTATTTATTCTGTGCCTATACATGATTTAATATGTCCACAAATCATGGGAACTGAGGACTTGAAACTCCGGACTGATATTTGTATCCCGTTTTACTCTGTTTCAGAACCAAGGTATATTCCGGCAACAAGGTTATAGGAAAAATACCGACTCTATACGAGATGTGTGTAAATATACTGCAGGAACATATTAGTGGTGAGAATTTGCTTTGTTTTCTTTAATATTAATAAAGTTTTTATTCGCATAGATAAATCAGTCAGAGGTATTGAAGAGGTAGGCAGGTAGAAGTTAGATATGTAATGCCTGAGAAAAATAAACTCGCCTACGGTCGAGCCGATGTGGAGAGGATTATAATTTAGGTTGAAAAGAGCATAATTTTAAGTTGTATCAATGTTGTTGTATTTTTTGTTTTGGCGTACGACTTTTGAAATGACAGCGATGATATTTGGTCAATAATGGAGATCCGGAACAAATTTTCTTGAGAATGCAGATTTTTAGAGCTAAGAAATCCATAACATACAGTGCAACATTTTTTGTTCTACGACAAAGATTGACGAAATTATGACCAAATTACTAGCGAAGTACGCGCGCGGTTGTTACGACGCTACGCGCGCTTTGTAGTGAATGACGGCGCGGGCCGGCCGCGGGTACAGCGCGCCTTCAAGCCGATCGGCCATTTGACGTCACACGTGCAGCATTAGACAAAATGTGTTATTAAATCGCAACGGATGGATCGATTTCGATAATTTCTAAATTATATTGATGATGACAAAGCTTAGGCCCGTATTAATAAATGCACTTCAAAGTTGAGATCTATCTTAAGATGCAGTTTTGACATTTAATGTGTGGAGCATCTGTCAAATACAGCATCTATACGGGCCTTAGTGTTAACTATGGTGTTGGTTTTGAGTGGAATGGAGATCCGTAACGAATTTAGTTGAGAACGCAGATTTATAGAGCTATGAAATCCATACCAAACAGTGCAAAAATTTTTGGTCTACGACAAAAATTTACGAAGCATGGGTCAAATTACTAACGAAGATCGCGCGCGATTGTTGTGTTAAGCGTGTGACGTCACACGTACATGCCGCACATTATATAAAATGTGTTATGAAATCGCAACGGATGGACCGATTTCGCTGATTTAAAAACGATATTGATAAGAAAGCTTAGTTTTAATTATAGTGTTGGTTATGAGTTGATTTGTTGACCTAATATTGTTTCTCATTGTATGACTAATGTTCAAATCTATGAAATACATTTGTTATTGTTAATAAGGTCGCACATGTCACAGTATCTGTGAGCCATTGTGGATAGAATTATAATTTAGGTTGAAAACAGCATCATTTTTTTGTTTTGACATATGACTTTTACGAGATCGATTTATTAATATGGCTAAGTGTTAACTATGTTGGTTTGAGTGGAATTGTCGATCTCGAAATGATGTCCATTGTGCAGCGCTGGAGTACACAGGCGGCGTGCCGTACGAGCTGCTGAAGCCGGTGGTGGACCGCGCCACGCCGGACCAGCTGGCCGTGCTGGAGCACTACAACGCCTACCTCATGGAGGACACCGACCACCTCTGGCAGGTCTTCTGCCTCAAGCACTTCCGGAACAAGAAGCGGCAGGAGATGGAGACGTGGCGGGAGATGTATATGGTGAGTGGTTTGTTTTTGTGGTATATATGTAACGTCACGACTTCTATCCCCATTCGGGGGTAGTCAGAGGCTTGAGTGGCCATACACTACCACATTGTGGAGGTATTAACCAACTCAAAGCCCACGTTTCACCAGATAGTCAGAACCCAACGTGACAGGTGGTGAACCTTGTCGCCGTGTATACAGGAACTGACTATTACCTAATCCCGAGGGATAGGTAGGTTTCCTCACGATGTTTTCCTTCACCGTTAGCGAACTGTAAATGTGTATTTTTTGTGGTCTTCTTCATTATTATAAGGTGGTTCGGCTACAGCTTTGCTGTAGCCGATTGACTGCAGCTCATATACGGGCTGGCTCGACCGGGGTAGTACCACCCTCCCACAGAAGATCGGCGTAAAGCAGCTATTACAGCTTCGTTTCGTACGATGTGTGAGAAAGCCGAAAGTCCAACCCACCATTTTCCTCCATTTGGATAAAATAACGAAATATAACATGCACGGAAACTATACTCTTTTACTAAAATAATTTAAACGTGTGTAAAATAATAAAGGTGGCTAATGTTGTATTTTATCAAACTCAATATTTATTCCTTTGCTCTCCAGAGATGCAAAGAAGAACAAGCTATAAAGTTGAAGTCTCTCACTGCAAACATTAAGTTGACGCAAGAAGCGAAGAAAGCGCCCATCAAGCAAACAAAGATGGCGTATGTGGACTCCGTCGCGAAACCGCCGAGGAACATCGCTAAGAAACAGGTACGATCATAGATAATATAGACAGGAGAAATGTTCTTATTAGATTTCCATTTGAAACAACGCTTGACAATTTGCGCGGGTGAAGGGGTGTTAGATAACGCCTACTTTTCTATACTCTATCTACCGGTCAATAGCAAAACTACTCGCTTCGTTCTATATCGTAGTTTAACTTTTTCACACTAGATGTCTCTAAGTGTAGGATGGTAAAAGAGACGCACAAAGGGTCGCCATCTAGTGTCGAGTAGAATTATATTTGGGATGCGAACGTTGGCAAGACGTCTGCACAGGTCGAACGCCGACAGCAGACTGACATGCTTACAGGAGTAACAGTGGTGGGAGTGTGTAGCGGGCCTAGTCCCAAACAAAACAAGTAATGTCTAATGGCAAAATAAAGATTTTGGATAAAATAACTAAATATGATGTATAGAAAGAAAGGAAATAATGTATTGTGGGACAATTTGGCACACTCAAATTAAATATAGTCAGAAAAATTAATACAATTATGAAGTTAAACAGGTGTGCCGTGCACAACTGCAACTGACAAGGTCCCCTTCTCGGCAGTAGCGGCCATGCGCAGAAAGCTCCAACGATAATAGGAAAACTATACTTTTCTATTAAAAATCATTTTGATTTGTGGCCGTCACTGGGTCGGATTTCTCCCTGTGACTTTTATTTTTTTACTTTTTTACGGCTGGAGCCGCACTTTGTGCGCTCGCCCTCTGACCGGTGAAGTTGTAAAGGCCACTCTGGCCAACAACATATAGTCATTAAAAAAAAAACTTTTATTTTTGAAAAATCTTATGATGTAATTTCGGCCACGAGGGTCCTTTGAGGATTTTTAGGGTTCTGTAGTCCCATCTAGGAATCATCCAGGTCCGTCCGTCCCAGTCTGTTACAGTGCCATAACTTCTACAGCTTTTGACGAAAGTTGATGAAATTTGGTACAGAAATGCCTTTGTAGTAGTTCTCAATTTCAAAAAAATAAAATGTTATCAAATTACTTTTCTTGAGGTTCCTCCTCCTACATGAAAAGTGGGGATAAAATACGTTCTTTCGTTACCCCCATCATGCGGGATATCATTGAAAAGTCGTTTTTGAAATAGTGTTTGTGGTTTGGTGTGTTTGAAAAACAATTTGTGGGTATCCTAGCTAGCCAAAATCAAGTTTTTTGAAATGGCTAAGGAACCCTACATTGGCCCGACACGCACATGGCTGGTTTTATCTATTGTCTATATTTTCAAATCTGGCTATTCTTGCACCAGTGTAGAACTCATTGTGTACTACCTACTCCTCCAAGCCAACTAGGAATCTGTCAAGTGCGACGTCACCCGCACAAAAAGGCTATAGCGGTGTGCGGGCTGTACGCGGGCGGGGAAGCCGCATTCCACCCAAGTTCCTACTTGGCTTGGTGGAGTTGTATATTACTATCTCCTGGGTGTGCAGGCGGTGCACGGCACAGCACGTGCAGCGGCGGGCAGCCCGGCGGCGCGCGTGGCGTCGCTGGCGGCGGGCCCACACGTGCTGCGCGCCGGCGCCGCGCGCCCGCCGCCCGCGCCATCAGTCTCCGTCGCCGCCTTCCACAAGCCCAAGAAGGCGCCGCTCATGGCCAAGGCGCTGCAGTACATGCGCGGCCGCAAGCGATGATACCACCCTCCCCACCTCTACAGACTACACCGCCACCTCCCCGCTTACACTGTGTGATTTGTTAAACGTTTAGGTAGGTTTTTTTATTATTTTTTTCTCCGGAGACGGGTCCAGGTGAAGCGATTCAGTGTGGAGCGGGAATTTAAGCAGCTTTCATTAGTTTCACAGTTTTCATAAAGAAAGAATCGTTTCGTAATTAAAAATCGTCGTCGCTCGATAATTTTTCGATTGATAGCATGTACTATCGATGTTTAATAGGGTCCTATCCCAGTAGCAATTTGTGAACGGATTTCTCGATCAACGCCGTGGTTACAAAGAGCCAGTGAAATAACGCTGTAACACGGTTTAGATATCAAATTAAATGTGTAATTAAACATTTCAGCATAATATATGTACGCTTAAAGTCGAAGCGAACAAAAACGAGTAGCCGACGATGAACGTGACGCTCATCTCAATTCGCCACGTAATATAAGCTATTCACTTATATTCGCCTTAACTCAATAATGTTATGTGTAAACGCCATAAAATATGGCATATCGTGTTCATTCATACCATAGATCATGTGAAGTTTTTTTTGTCTATGGAAACGATGTCTTCCATAGACAACAAAAACCATTCGGTAATGATTTACTTTTTTTACGTTCGTAACGGGGTCATGTGTCATTAAAATATTCTTTGTTTCATAAATGTAAACTTCTTGCTCGCATGTAAATCGCTTCACCTAAACTAGCATTTTACATAGACTTCGACAAGGTAATATTTTTGTAGTGTGATAAAAATAAACTAAATTCGTATAATATACGGTAGTTGATACTTATCATTCGTCTGTATAATACAGGTGAATGAAGAATAAACCCAAGCAAACAACATTATTATGAATGTTAGGTTAGATTGTGGTTAGATATAGGGTACTTTTATTACTTTACGTTCAGATATAGACTAGCGACTTTACGGGTAAATAACACCCGCTCCGAAATACAAATTACAGTAGTACGCACTTTAAAACGAGCATCGGAATATTCACCCTCACATGAAAAGGAACAACCAATAGCGATCATTTACTTTCGCGACACGCGCACGTCATCTGTGGTATTGGCGCATTCTAGCCAATAGCGTTACTGACGTATCACTGTCGCGATAATGGACGATTTCTATTGGTTGTTCGTTTGGGAGTTGTCGGATTTATGAGTTTAGTCGGTGCCCGTTTTGGAATATGTACTACTGTGTTTTCTTATCAAATAATTCACCTGTTGCATTAAAATTATATTCATATAGTTTTAATTGATGGGTGTATTTTATAAGCGTTTGATGTCAGCGTTGCAACATTACGATTTAAACTTTATAGCAGATAATATATCTGGCTGTTAAATGTAACTGGAACATTTATATACAGCGAAATGGTAAGCATACCAATTTTCATTTCCAATACTAGGTTATGCCCGCGGCTTTGGTTTTTCCGCGTTGCTCGAACAAGCATCCAAACAGGCAAATATAAGATAAATCGACTAACAAACAACTTAAATTTAGCATGGTAAAGGAATTACTGAACCAGTACCTATACCACGGCCAACGAGAATCTATACAAAATGGTAAGAATGTTTGAGTTCAAGTCTGTCACCACCGTGCGTGCCAACATCATAATGCATACATTTATAAATTAGTGATTCATTCTGTATCAGAAAGCGTAATGTGAATGAAAACTAAATGAAGGCGAAACGATAAAAGCAACTAATTGTGTATGTAAAAAATGATGTATTAATTTTCGTATCGCTTCTTGTTGTTCGTAGTATAGACATAACGCAATTAGGTCGAATATCAATTTTTCTGGGCTAAAAGACTTTTGATTTTACATATTGCTTCGGGCAAATTAAATCACATACTATTATTATAACCTTACAGTTAAACTCAATTAAGAATAATAATAATTTGAAACATTTGAGTACCTTTTTGTATATACCTATTTATCCGGCCATATATTTAACATTTTTATTAACTATTTATAGGTATTTTTGCACAGGTGGAAACAAAACGCTGTCCTATAATATTGTACCTTACCAATTGTATAATAATTTTATCTGTTCCTGTTTGAAACCAAAAAAAATAGACAGTGTACAAACAAAAAAATGTAAAAAACCTAGAACAAAATAAATTTTGAGCTTATCAAAATTTCGTTATTTAATTAATTAGCTTAACGAGTGGCACTACCGCTCTTAATGTATGTATTATGTAAATAAACTATGTATGTAATATATTGCATTTTTTCATGGCAATTGACGTGTCTACAGATTCTTCTCATCATAGTCAGTAACTAAAGGAATGTCAGAAAAGTACCAAAAGATTCGGGTTGCTGTGATACACGTATGAAATGAAACGTTATGTAGGTGTTTTATTTAAGACAAGAATAGTTCAGTAAATATAATAAATAATGTAAGATTATCATCGGAATTCTTTCTTTACTATTGTCCATGATTAAAACCTATGTGCTCTGAAACACACCATTCTCGATACTTACACATTCTTACATACACATCACAAGTATTTCACAAATTATATTATACGACACTGTACTATGATTATATGTATAATATTAATTGTTACATTCTAGGTACCATTATACGTGACTCGTAGTTATTGTCGTTACAGAAACGCCAAATTTTAGAGGCAATGTGTAATCAAGTGTTATAGAAAAAATATTTGTATAATGAGCACTAAGGTCATATTATTGTTTCCTCGGTAAAAGCACGATTTACATTTAGAGGGAAGTCTTAAAAAAACTAGTAATTTAAGTTTTTATTTCATCTCGTTTAATTATTATTATAAATTCTTAAAACTATGTCTTATTCATTGAAATGTAATATTTTTTACAACATGCCATTATTTATACAGTGAATATACCTACTTATGTGGATTTCATGGGTCATTTTTCTTTACTCTTCTTTCAAATGATAAAAATACTAAATAAAAACAATTCGTTTATAATTCATTAAACAAAATTAATATCAATACAGCACCACATCAATATTTCTGAATTTAGATTTAAGCTGTTTTTCATAGTCCGTATTTATGATTCTGGGACACTGGTAAAGCGCGAGAAATTTGAGATTCTTGTAATACTCCGATATGACGTCTACTATAGCTGGCGATATATTACGGATTCTAGATAGACTTAAGCTTTTCAGTGCAACGAATGACGGGCTTCCTAAAGTCCTGTGTAAATTAGCCTCAGAAAAAACCGTATTATTCCAAATCTGCAAATGCTCTATTCTTTTCAAATTAACGAGATTAATTAAACCCGCATCGGTGAGATTCTCGCATCTTATAATAGCCAGATCTTTTAACAAATCACACTTGGACAATGAGTACAAACATTCATCATTTACCGCATCGCCGCCGTAAATATGAAACGCTTTCAAAATTGCCTGTTTCGATGTAATTAAGTTCTGAACGTATTCTAAGTCGAGATTCTTAATTTTTTCAATAAAAATATGACTTAAGTAATTAAGTTGTAATAAACTGTCGCGTGTCGCTAATGGGAGCCCGAATTCAGACAAGGCTAAGTAGTTGAGATGTTTGAATTGATCGTACGGAATCATCAGATCTATATTGCTTACTAATTGTAACGAGTTTTTTAAGTTTAATTTTTTCAGGTCTGGCCACTTCGTCACGTCGTCTTCGAACTCTTTGCTGATGCGGCACATTACTAGCTCCAGAGATATGAGGTTTTGGCACTGCTGCAGTATTGATTTTATCACTGAATACCCGTAGACGTATTGTATCTTGAGACAGCGTATGCATTCACTATGTGTCTCTATGATAGATAGATTTTTCTCGCTGACTTCGCTTTGTCTCGGTTTCCCGCTGTATGGAAAAGTGATGTGTTTCCACACTACAGTGTCTCTCGCTAGCTTTTTCCATCGGCTGCATACATTCTCGCACTCGAGAATGGAGTCCAGGGGCAGCAACTTAAAAATGCTAATCAGCAATTCGTCAGGAAGAATATCAATGCAACAAGTATCACCATCGTTTAGGAAGGTCATCTTCGACAACCTGAAAGTAAGTTACAAGAGTTGTATTAAAAAATACGGTAAGGTATGATTTGTTCATTTGTGTTAAGTAATTAATTATTTTTGAATGTACTCACGTAGTTAATTCCTTTGTTCGGGTGACTCTACTTATGCGTGCTATACTGCGCCACTTACACCCAAAATGCAATTCATTTCAACGTAGTATTCTGTATCTAAAATTGGCTTGTATTGTTATTTTGCGTAGACATTTTACTTCTTTCTCCCTCCACTCCAATGTGGGAGGAGGGGTATTATTTTGACCTAATTCCAATTATAAAAAGTTGTTACATACGTGCTTATTACGCGTTAGACGAATTGAAATGAACGAATACCACTTGTTGACGTATTTACGCATAATGTTTGTCGATAGCTAAATAGGGCAACCTCGGGTGTTTGATAACGCTATCTTATCATTTGATGGTAGTGCAGCTGTTCGCAGCTCTACAATAACGACCTCTTAACTTTGCTGCTCTACACATTATGTTTTGCATTATTCAACTGGCTAGCTGCCACCCACCACTATCTATTCGAATACCAAAACTGGAACTAGGTACCTAATACGTAAATTACGAAAAGCGATTTGGTAAAAATAATGAAGTTTTGTAAAACGGATGTAGAGGCAGAAGATGGTGATTACACTGTCGTATTGGCCTGCTATTTTTTTTTCTTTTCTTAAATTAAACTACATTGAAGAGCGTTCAGTCAGTTCTACGGATTGTTGTACTATAGCGCCTAAATATATTGGTAAGGTCTGCGTAATCTGTCTCCACTGGCACGCGCTAAAATCGACTTGGTGTAGTCTTATACACGCGCGGGCATGCCAGTCGGATATGTCTGGTGGGCAAAACCGTTTGTGTATGGCGAGATTCAAGCAGTTTTATACCTTTTCTCGCCACACACACGGGAAGTTTTGCCCGCCGAGTAGCACGGACAAATCCGACGGATAGGTATACCTTACTCGTATACGATGCCTTTAAACACTGTGTGTAGTATAAACAGTGTGTAGATAACTTTTTCATTTATTTTATTAGGTCTAAACTGTATACCAAATAAAATAAATAAATAAAAGTTAAATTACACACATTGATGCACTGTAGAACTTGAGAATCTCTTAATTTTGACTTGTTAAGTTAACAAAGTTTACACTACCTATTTTCACCTTTAATTAAACTCGTTAAAGCCATTTAGAAACCTAAAGGCTTTCTCGTTTTTCGATGTAACGATATATAACAATAATTCGATTCCGTTCCGTGGTCAACTTCACGAGGATCTGCTATCTTTATTCGATACGTTGGTTGGAGCGAGACCGAAAACCCGCATCACGACTAGGGGCCTTTTTATTTTTTGCCGCATGAAACTCCACTCAGTGAGTCGGAATCCGTCGGGGCGGGTCGTCACTACAGTCTATTTCATTACAATATACACCATTTGTGTATTACACATTTAGTATAGAGTAGGGCGGCCCGGTATTCAACCCGACCAAGCGTACTTAATCAAACCATCACAATGCTGCATCTCAAGAACATCGCCAAGACGGTTGTTCCGCCTTTGAAAAACTCAATCCAAAATGAGGCAATCAAAGTCGCGCCCGCCGCCGTGAACGTATGCTGCCGAACCTACGCGAGCCATGAGATCCCAGACAGGCTCAAGGATATACCCACCAGTGCGAACCCTAGGTTCTTCGACATGGTGGAGTTCTTCTTCCACAGAGCGTGCCAGGTAGTCGAAGATAAACTAGTGGAGGACATGAAATCAAGGGTGTCAATCGAGGAAAAGAAAAAGAAGGTAGCCGGTATCCTGAATATGATGCAGCCGTGTGACCACATCCTCGAGATCCAGTTCCCGCTGAGGCGCGACTCCGGAGACTATGAAATGATCCTAGGCTACAGAGCACAACATTCCTCGCACAGGACCCCAACCAAAGGAGGTAGGTGCCATATTTTTTCGATACTCGCTTTTATTTGCTTACATCATCGTGTGGAACCTCTTGTTAATGGGAAGTTTTATTTATAGAACAGCGACACGTGATGTTAGTGAACGTAATAATTGCCTATAGTCGTAGTTATGAGGTAAATCAAACATTTTCTATGCAAAAAACTAAATAAAAATAGAAGTAGTCGCCATGTCAGTCGTAGCTAAAATTTACGCCAAAGCTGTTAGCAACACATCATCGAACAAAAGTCGATAACCTAAAATTCGGCACATGATTGTCCATCGAGCCGCATTTTAAACTAAAAATAAGCAGGTAGCTACCTATTATTACGTTACGTTCGAGCTCAAGCGGAATTAAATACTTATACAAATATTCGAAAACTATCCAAGGAAGAATAAACTAGAACTAAAAGCAAACTGTATTTTTATTTCATGACGGAGAATTCAATCTAAGATCTATTGAACATTTCAATTCACATTGTAATGGTTCAGTGATTCATCTCAAAGAAGAATAAGAGTCCATCACAAAAGAAAATAAAACACTGACAGCATTTTTGTAACAGCTGCCTTGAAAAGAGTTTTCATTGAACTATAAAAAAATGGAGTGCATCTGCTCTTAAAGGTAAAGTCAACAGATGTAAATGGTACACGGCTAAAGGTAGGCCAAGAAAAAAATAACCGTAATATGGTCCGGATTGCTAGTAAATAAATACAATAAGGGCCCTTTACAATCGACGCGCAGGCGCGTGATATAGCACCACCTGTCTGTCTGCCTGCTCAGTAACAATAACTGTTAAAACTACTTGCGGAAAGTCCATTTTAAATATTTGCCTGAAACGGGAATGGCTCGGTATAGTTTACCTAAATCGTTACAGAAGGAAACTAAAACTTCATACAGCTAAAACACTACAAAATTCAAAATGTTGATTATGTTTACGCCGATGGGGGCACTTACAAATTGTCATTTTACATTTTTGTCCTGAAATTCTACCGCCGGATCGGATAGTATTCATTGTAGGGCTTCTAAAGTTATAAGCTCTTTAGTGCTCTGTGGGTAACTTTCGAAAAGCTATAGCCAATATCTATAAGTATCGTCGTCGTATCGTTGTCAACACTCATGGCCAGTTAGGTACTGAAGATCTTTATCGTTGGTTTATCTTTCGTTATGTCAAATTTCCTACAAAAAACACTCAATACTCTTGGTAATTTTACTCAATTCTATTGTAATATTTTTGATCGGTTTTTTGCCCTTAGCTAACTGAGTAACTACCATAACGAATAAGTGTTTGTTGGGTGTTTTAAAATCCCTTTAAGTACACGTCTTTTTAAAATACAGTAGAACCCGCTTATTACGATCACGCTTTATACGATTTCTCGCATAATACGCCATTTTATGCCAGTCCCTGCACCTTGAGACATGTTTTCATACATTTCTTAACGCTTAATACGATCGTCATCTCGTTTAATACGCCTAGTACTTAACCAGTCCAGTCGTCATTTATTGCATTAGTGCATCATTTGTTTGTTACAAAATTACTACAACTAAGTGAAAGGCATTGTCACTTCAAGAAAAAATTAAGGTATCGAAGATTTTGATGAAAAATCACAAAAAACAAATCAAACTCAGTTAGCTGCTGAGCTTCAGTTACCAGTTTCGACGTTACGTACCATTTTACACTAATTTTAACGCTTCAAATGGCTGGAATTTATAAATGTAATAATTTAATACCTACATATACAAAATGTATAATATTTTCCCTATCCCGCATAATACGCTTTCTCGCTTAAGACGCGTTTTTGGTTGGGTCCCTGTGAAATTGTCTTAAACGGGTTTTACTGTACCTAGATACTGGTAAAATAAAGACGGCATACCTATTTAAATGGTAAAATATCGTTACAAGCAATACAAATCACACAATCACACAAAATAACTATATATGTATTAGAGGGTAAATTATGTTCTGAATGTATCGTCAGCAATGTTGCATTACTAAGAACACTGATGCTAAACACTTTATCGTAATTCTGCTAGCCCTACAATCTTCGCAGGTGGCAACCTTCTTAGGTAACAGGCACATTCATAATATAGTAGCGAATCTTAATCAATACTGTGCCGTATGTTCACAGCAAGACAGTCTTTAGTGTGCTTATGTGATATTGGCTGCTGACTGAATGTACCTGTCGCCGCCAACTTGTTTAATACGCTATACAATTGGGCGCCTAGGCCGTTCGTTGAATTGACACATATAGCAAAACGTCCAACGAGTTGGCTGGTTGAAAGCTAGCCTTTTGGAGAAAGCTGAAACAAAAGCCGCCGGGTCATTTAAATTTAATTTCTTTTTCCGCCACTGTAGCGCCAGTAGTCTTCTAACAAATATGGCGTCCCTATTTGTCAACAGCTGATTAAATGTGTATTGTTTTTTTTGTCGAATTACTGTGTTTAGTGATTTTATAGTGTGTTAAAAAGTTCAATTGATAATTATTAATAGTAAACGAGACTTTAACGTGGATTTAACTACGAATAATGAGACGGAACCGAATTTTAAACTAATTGGGGTTATCAACAATGTTCGAAAGGCTAAGGTGACCATGAATTATTCTAAAAGCATACGGACGCTTATGCAGGATTACTGGATGTCATTTCGTGATCTGGATACCTTAGTAAAACAATGTTTAGAAATAAAACGTATTACTAATATGTAGTAAATGTGTATGTATGTATGTATATGTATGTATGTGTGTTGTGTGCAATAGTACGCGTGAGCGAGCGAAGCGAGCTCGGGACTTTGGGGCACTCGACTTGGCTGGGTTAGGCTCGAAGGAAATGATGGTGTTAGCGAGCGAGCGGAGCGAGCGAGCTAAACCCCCGTCATTTCCTTCGTGTTAGGTTACTGGTGACCCCGAACCCAGAAATAGGAGCCCCGCGAAGCGGGGCTCCGTCGACTTTGTCATAGACGTCATGGTCACCCTAATAATGTTCACAAATGTCATTCACCCAAGCGGCTAAGCAACGTTCAGCCCCTTTATTAAACGTTGCATTCAACAATTTGCCTAAGCGTCCTTTAGCTATTGTATTGAGTGCCGGCGTTTAATGAACGGCCTAGCTGCCCAATTGATTGGCGTATTAAACCAGTTGGCGGCGACATACCTATTAATTTATAATAAGTGCACTCTAAACCCACTGGACCGGATGCTGTACTAAGGTATTTCAGTACGTACTTCGAAAAATGCTCAATGTAGTTTTTAGGAGTACAGAAAAATGTCTCACGTATTTATTAGATAGGTATAATAGGTAGTTTACGTATATTTAGGGTTCCGTACTTCAAAAGGAAAGAAACGAAATCCTTACAGCATCACTTTGTTCTGTCAAAACGTGCACAGCGCAAACCGCTGGTGTTAGAAACATGAAATTTTACTATGTATAGTCCGCGACAGGTCGAGATGACATTCGGGATATGAGCTTTTTGCAGAATAAAATCCGAATCAAAATTAGCAGGACCCGCAACGCAACAGAATAATTTATTTTAATAATTTTGTGGGCGATTTAATTGTTTATCGAGTCCTGCTAATTATGATTCGCATTTTATTCAGCAAAAAGCTCATAACCCGAATGTCATCTCGACCTGTCGCGGACTAAAGGTACCTTTTATAACATAGAAGTAGAGCTAAAGAATGATTTTAGAAAATTCTTACTCAAAGGGCATAAAATAGGAGGACCTACTATTTTACAAACGAAAACGAAATTTTGGAGGAAAATCGCGTATTTCCTACTACGTTTCTCATTGATTCCGACATTTCTTACGAACGAAAATTGTTTGACGTTTAGATTCGACGACGATGAAGACGTCAAACAATGTTCGTTCGTAAGAAGTGTCGGAATCAATGAGAAACGTAGTAGGAAATACGCGAATTTTGTACGAAATTTCGTTTTCGTTTGTAAAAGAGTAGGGGCCTACTCTTTTATAAACGAAATGGACGAAAGGGATGAAAGTTAATCCCTCCCAAGTCCCAATTTTTCTGAAGATAGAGACTCATAAAATTAGTAAGTACTTATTAACAGTCAAGACAAATTTTCCAGCGTTTTTGAAAATCAACCCCTATTAAGTTTGTACGTTTTTATAAATGCAACAAAAAGAGTTCAACGAATTTTTATAAGAAAATGGGGGCCGGGCTGGCAACAAACTGAAAAAAACCAAAGAATCAATCATGACTTGTCACGTGTACGTGGGTATCACAGCGTGAACAACATGACTGTACGTATGTAAGTACACGAGATTAGGGGCGTGAAAAACAAGATAAAGAAAATGTTTCTGCCGGTGGCAACGGAGGCGTGGTCGTGACGCGATCCCAACACGTCAGTCCATTACATAACATCTAAAATTAAATGGCAAATGTTTCTCTTTCCAAGCTTACAACGACCTCTGTGGACACAAATATGTAGATGACAATTGTCTAAGCACACACTTGGACATAGGTACCAATATAAATCTATTTGTTTGCGAGAGAAGTCACGTTTTGTTATTTGGTCGACCGAGCGTGATAACATCGTATTTGTCATTCGCCGGCGATTGTTGATCGATAAACAATCGATAGTAAATAATCTGAAGTTTATGTTTTAAATCAGACATTGAAAACACGTGAAACATTTAGAGCCCAGTTAACGGACCATTAGAGCAGTAACCATTTGTTATATGTACTGTTATCAATATTCTTCTGCTCTAACGGTCGATTAATGTGTTGGTGAACATGGTCCTTAATATGTAAAATGTGCCTACTGCCTCGGTGCATGCGATAGGTACTTCATCCGCGCAAAATGATATACCTACTTAACAAATATAACTAACATTTTTCAAGGCAGGCAAGTCCGACAAGTCTTAAAGTTTTTGCAATTTAATGAAAGGCAACTATGAAGAGATAACAACAGGAGATTCTTTTGTTCTAACAATATAGCAATCAACATATTGATGGAAATACCTGTTATCTACTAAATAATGATATACCACACCTACTTGTTGATTTTTATTTTTGGCTGCTTATTGATTTGTGAAACAACGCCGCAAAAACTACGCCGATGAGACAGTTGATATAAACATATGACAAAAATATCTCTAAAGAAAAGGAGGCAGACGACGTCTTTATTTCGGTCTCGCAATCTGTTCCATCTAATAATACCTAGTAGGTATATGCGGGAGAAAATTATGTCACAGCACACACCTGCTACAAGAATTGCTTGTCACTATTACTTTCACGCTTTCCAGCTTAATGAGTATCTGTTTATTTTATACGATATTATACTTACGGCCGAATGATATTATACTCGATATTATAATCGTACGCAACTTAAATTTGGGAGCTGCTTAACTTTGACGCGCCATACAAAAAATGACAAATAACGACGACGTCTCAAACCGCTAAATGGGACTTAAATATTTAAGTAGCTTTGAGTATTCGTCCGTTAGTCTCATGCGAATACAACGAACATCTAACAACAGGTTTTTAGAAAAGCCGGTTGATAAATAATAATTACTTCAGTACCTCCTTTTATTTAATCTTGCGACAGGCAACTGCATATATTATGTATTATTATTAATTATTACCTAGTCAACATTGAGTTGCCTGACCTAACTGATAATAGATACTTGACCCAATTAGATGTAGGTAAATAAAATGCAATAGATTATTGTTTAGTTCTTTAAAATATGGTACAGTCTTACCATTAATTATCCCCCCCCCCCATTGGGGTACCCCCAAACCATTGTAAGCCGGCTAAAAGCCAGCCTGCTGGGTTATGGTAGTAACTACTACTACTTACAGCATTATACAACCAAAAACCGGCCAAGTGCGTGTCGGTCAAAAATATCAAGTTTCTTGTATGGGGACAAACTTTATTTTCAAATTTTATTTTATTTTTAGTATGAGTTTTTGTAGCGGCAGCAGAAATACATATTCTGTGAAAATTTCAACTCTCTACCTATTATAGTTCGTGAGATATAGCCCGCTGACAGACGGACAGACGGACGGCGTAGGCTTAGTAATAGAGGACCCGTTGGCACCCTTTGGGTACGAAACCCTAAAAACTAACTTAATCAATTTTAAGACACAAATAATAAACAATACAAAGCTTTCTTAGCTTTAAGTATGTGCATTGTAAAAAAACAAACAAAAAAACTATCGGTAAGTAAGTAACAATAAAACTAGAAAATGAAAAGGAGTTTTTACAAATCAGATTACCACATATACCTAGTATGTACTGCCATTATCATTTAGCTAAAATAGAAATTTCATCATGCAGAAAACACGAGATTGTTCTTATCAATAGGGACTTATCAGTCAGTTTCATAACGCCACTCGATGTAAAAATAATATTTAAAGTTTTATCGTCACACCTGACATGATACTATGATGAATTGCTGCTACGTAACCTTACTTATCTATTGCACCTGTGATATTTCTTCTCAAATTTTCAATATAATAGGTACAACTTTATTTTCAGAAGTATTATCTTAGGTTCCTATTCCTAATACTTATTACATGTATATTGCATTATCTTGAATTTAAGCTTACTTTCTGGCTAGCGCTCTAATTTCAGAGAAGTGTAATCGCATTTAGCTTTCTACAGCTTTCGTGGAACGACACTGTCAGGTACTCTGAATCGTAGTTATCAATTACGAAGGGCCAATCGCCCGGACAGTTCCGAGTCATGTAATAAGCTCTATGACAAATATTTACTAGTCTTAAAAGTACACTCATTAACGGTTGCCAGATGTCCTGGAATGCCCCAGAAATTCGCATCTTGTCCCGAGTCCAGAAACCCCTGGGAATTGTCCAGGAAATGATAAGCCTTTATCTTGCCACGCTACTCTAAGTAGACACGGAGGTATTCGATGATTAATTAATTTGGATGTGTAGGTACCCAACCGAAGTTGTCTCTCCTATGATATTGAAAAAGGATATTGACCTGTTCTTATTGACAAGATAAGTCATAAAACTCACTTAGTACAATTTGTGATATATGTATAAGTATTGACACAAAAATAAACCGTCCGTTATCTGCTATAGTCACATTCGAGTGTATTACATAAAACATTTCCGCTAATTATTGTTAATTGGTGTGCATTCGTTAATGAACCATTTGAAACAATTACCTCGATCCAGTCCATCAAGCGTTCGTTCGTTCAAGCAAATGTAGGTATCATGTGCGCATGTTGCAAGCAAGTCTGCTTGTTAGTATGAGATGAGCGTACCTACAAGGAAGGTCATAGGAGGATAGGAGATCTTCGCAACCCCATACAGCTAGGTCATAAATTAATTAAGAAAGAACGTCAATTGACCACAAAAACTACCAATAGGCACTCCGTAAACCAAGTATGCAATGGTTTAGGTAATACTTAGTCCCGCCCTACATACGCACATGGGTAACACAATTTACTAAAGATTTAGTTCCTTATTTTCCGCATGAAGTCGTTCGCTAGCTCAAAGATTAGAGCGGTATTACTCATATCCCTATTCACTTGTCCACAGGTATCAGATTCTCAACAGATGTAACCAGGGATGAAGTGAAGGCTTTGTCCGCCCTGATGACGTTCAAGTGCGCGTGCGTCGACGTGCCCTTCGGCGGCGCTAAGGCCGGCATCAAGATCAATCCTAAGGAATACTCGGAACATGAGCTGGAAAAGATCACCCGCCGGTTCACACTGGAACTCGCCAAGAAAGGCTTTATTGGTAAGTCGTGATTTGTTGCTTATTCCGAATAGGTACCCTTACACGGCGGTCCATTAGGCCTTGGTCTCCTATTAAATGACATCGGCCGCTTACAGCGTCACGCGTACGCCGCGTCACAATAGTGACGTCGGCGTGTGAAGGAGACCACAACAGTACATTTCTATAGTAAGCATTGTGACGCGGCGTACGCGTGACGCTGTAAGCGGCCGATGCCATTTAATAGGAGACCACGGCCTTACCGCACCATTTTAGCCGATCCGCTCCTAACAATTTTTATCTAGGGGGATAACGACGCTATGCAACTTTGCCAATGCAATTCTTTTTTCTGATTTTCTACCAGAATAGGAATTCCGCTAAATTTCTATAAAATAGTCGCACTTTTTACGCTATTCATGACTGGTTCACGGAAATTTAGCGGATGCTGCTGGAGGGTCGGAAAAATCAATTGCTTTTGCAGAATTGCAGCAATGTCGCATAGCGTCGCTGTACCACCTGATCAGCCGAAGTACTGTCACGTGTGTGAACACGCTCATACTACTTGCCTTCACCGAAATAAAAACAGTTGAATGTGCGTGTCTAGTAAGTACAACTTTATGAAGGAAGTCGTCTTTGTAACGATCGCTACTAGCACTAAATTATTAACATATTTCGCGATCTGTAAAATAACTATGTTTTAATTCTCTATTAGCGAATGAATGAAACAATCGTTAAACAGTCGTAACTAAAGTCATAGTTCCGATGGCTCGAAGAGAAACCTATTTAGGTTTATCTAGCTCTCTCTTGAAGGCGTGTAGAGTAGAAATCTCTCATATAATAATTTGTTTCGCTTCATGATGAAGTAAGGGTTTGAAGACTTTTTAGGTCACCACATTCGTTGGCCGTAAACATCAACGTGTGTATTCAATACAAAGCAATTATCACGTCTGAAGTATATAACGAAAAACAAATATTGAGTGTGAACAATTTTCTAATTCTATACAAAACACATGGAATACTTTACAAATAAATGTTCGCTTTACTAGAGTAAGGACATTACGTATAGATGACCGAAGTCAATTTATACGAATTGCAATTGCTAACCGCAATTGTATTGTTTTCCAACCACGAAACTATCATAACTTGTAAAATACGTTCAACTAAACATTTGAATGTGAAGATTTAAATAAGATTGCATCTCCCCAGTCCGTCCTTGTCGTGGGGTCGTCGACAATCGCGCTAGGTCGATAAACCCGAGCAAATTGCAATCGCGTGACAGTAACCGCCTATCGACTAAAACTATTAACAAAACCAATATAACGTGGATAATGACCATTACCTACATTATCTCAGATTTCATTTATCAGATAAAATCGAAACTAAGGCTGATTTGATAACGAATAAATAAGTTCTCAGGACGCAATCACATAGCAACTGATAAGAGAGTAGAACGTGATACCGATGTGTTTTTAATTAAAGCGTTTCATAATGGAGTGTTAAAGTAGGTAAATAATCGATTACCTAAGTGCTCTAGATTTGTAGTATTCACCTACTCACCTACAATAGTAAATTATTTACGCTGGTCAAATTAATTAGAATTGATGATGCTTAAATTTCGTTATCAATGTGATAAATCTTAAACTGCTTTATCAATAGCAGGTTTGTTTTGATAATTCTCGCACACACAACTTTCCTAAAGTAATAAATTAATATCGCCAGAATTTCATACCAACTAAAGCAACGCTTGTACTATGGCTACCATACAATGGACTGCCGATCCCAGTGACACCCAGACCAGAACAAATTACGAAAAGGCCGTTTCCGAAATTTGCCTCTGGCGGGAATCGAACCCGCAACCACCCGATGTAGTGAGCCGAGCGGCCAACGTTCAGCCACTACGCCAAGCGGTCGTCAAGTAAAGACAATAATGTACTGTGGAAAGTAGGTTAGGCCCACAGATTTTACTACGAGTTTCGAACTATTAACTGGTTGGTTTCATTCAACACTATCAGAAAAACAAGCGAGTGGGGAAAGGTATGATTGGCCATTTTCCTAAATTAAACGCCCCTTCATGAGTGACTGATGACTCAACTCTGTGTATTTGTTTTGCGAAACAAACGGGAAAGATATTTTGTTTCTGACATTTTCATTTAAAAAGTCCAAATGATCAAAGTTTCATGTCTTCAATAGAATAGGATTGGTTGCCTGGCACATATATTCGTGGTTTACTGTAGGAGGCATTTACTGGCCTTCCTAAAATATTCGACTGTAGGAAAATAATGATAATAAACAACAAGTAGGAATGTAGCTTGATACGATGTGAGGTTGACGTTTGACGTCATCTCCCTACATTCACATGTTTTAATGCTTGTCCAAATATGTATTAAAACATCTGTCTGTCTGGGTGTTTGTTCCGGCTAATCTCCGAATCGGTTGGACCGTTTTTGACGACGGGAATTTTCCTGGAAGATAGCTGTTTTATAATGAGTAATTTAGGCTACTGTTTTTTAGAAAAATTATTAGAGTTCCACGCAAATAATAACACCCACGCGGACGTAGTCGTGGGTAATTCATCCAGCATCCGCAAGTGTGCGGGGTGTAGCGTTCAGTCGCAGCATCGAGCTTCCGAAAAGCGACTCAGTCGCTGTATTCGGCGTTTTTAAGTGTGCGGGGTGTAGCGTTCAGTCGCTGCATCGAGCTTCTGAAAAGCGACTAAGTCGCCGATCGCGGATGCTGAAAGTAGCAAGTCTGCGGTGGCCCACACCTTATCAATCGTATGTGTTTCGGAGTTTGTTGTCCTAGAATAAGAAGTCTAAAGGGTGGTTAGTCTGTGGTGGTCTGACTCCTGATACGCCGCTCCGATATGCTCCATATGATATGCTATTCATACACGCCTTTGATCATCGACATAATGCTATCGTTTATTAATCCAGGGCCGGGCGTTGACGTGCCCGCCCCCGACATGGGCACTGGCGAGAGGGAGATGTCGTGGATCGCCGACACCTATGCCAAGACCATCGGCTACCAGGACATCAACGCACACGCCTGCGTCACGGGCAAGCCCATCAACCAGGTAAATACCGATAGTACAACCGTGCCAAGATTCTTCATTGAAATCTATTCTTGGAGAGTAGTCTTTTTCCTTACGAATACGTATTGCACGTGCAATTTGTGGAATGATCGCCGCCCCTGAAGTCTTTCTTTAGCGCTTCTTCTTCTTGTTGTCTGCTTAGGGCCCCAAATCTGCATCTTTTTACAATTGGAAAACCAGTGGTCACTTATAAATTATTATCTTCGTGAATTGGTCATTCATCATCATCATCTCAGCACTTCCTTAAATCGTAAATTCTTGGCGGTTAACATGTTGTCGGCCAGAGAACTGCTAACAGATAAGATAACCGACAACATGTTAATCGCAATGAATTTACGATTTACAGAATTCGCGAAAATAATATAGGTATAAAAGGGCGTCCATAAATTACGTGAGGTGATTTTTGAGATTTCTAGACCCCACCCCCCCTCCGCCCTTGGTGAGATGTCGTAAGATTTTGCTCGACCCCCTCCCTCCCCCTCTAATCTCACGTGAGATTTTTCAAAAACCCTATTCTAGAGGAGATACATGCTTTGCTTAATTTAACCCAGTTTTCTTGTAATTTAACACTGTTTTTCTTGCTTTTAAAAAAACTACGTGAGATTTTCCGAGACCCCGTCTCCCCACGTGAGATTTGGCTCGACCCCCCCCCCCCCTAAATGCCTCACGTAATTTATGGACACCCCCTAACCCATGATTTTCCATAGGTACTAGGTATAGGTAACGGTGTTTCTAAAAGTTCGTGTCCAGTGTAATTTCCTGCAACTTTCTATACCGAATTACTTGTACAACAGGGAGGCATTCACGGCAGAGTATCCGCTACCGGCAGGGGCGTGTTCCACGGGCTGGAGAACTTCATCAACGAGGCCAACTACATGAGCATGATCGGTGAGACGCAAATTATATCTTATATTTACCTATTCAATACTATCAATGCGGCCCTGCACGGGTGAAGCTCACCAAGGAATTAACCCGGATTGTAGGTATCTATCGGAAAAAATAATTTTAGGTAGGTACATCTAGGTAAATAATAAATTCTACTACTAGTAAATAATTAGTAGTATGTAGGAAACAAAGTACTACTAGTAGAAAAATGACATAGTTAAAATCGGAATATCGGTTCAGTAGTACCTACCTACAGACAGAAGGGTTGGGAGTAGAGAATACAATCCCGAGCATATTTTTCAATCCCGGGACTGTCCCGGGATTAGACTATGCGGTTTCCAAAAGGGCTCAAGTAAAAAAACTTGAGTAATTTGTTTAAAAGTTATTTTAATATTGTTGCTCACCACAAATCACAATAATAGTAAGAAAACAAAAAGAACAAAACAAAATCACTATTTAGAATTTCAAAAATACAATTACGCAAATATCAAAGCGTCCAATGTTTGACTTCCAAGCCTGCTTCGTAGTTTATTGCCAACATCAGCAGCAGCTGAAAACGCTCGCTCAGGTTCTACACTGATTGAAGGAATAGACAAATAGATACTTATATGCTGTTTCTAAGTGATATCCACGAACTCCTCCATTTTCCAACAGGCTCATTTCACGTCTAATACTAAACTAGACCTGTTTGTGGCAATCCCGAAAATCCCGAGATTAGACAAGTACAGGCCCGGGATTTTCGGGGGGGTTCGGCCGGGTTATTCGGTATTCTCTAGTTGGGAGTCAAATCAAATCTGAATTACTTTTGTTTAATCATCTAACTCACAACTTAAGACCATTAATATTTGTAGTATAGCATCAATAAAGTCAATTAATTGCTCCACTTTAAACCTCATTTATAACAAGTACTTAAATAATCTTCAACTGATTCAATTTATTGCTGATATGCTGCCTACGTCAATTGATCAGATGACCATCATGACGAATTGATAAACAGTACTTTACCTTCTTTAGAGAGAGATAACTACTTATCATTGTACGTACGCATTTCTAAAGTAATTAGGTACATAATTGTGATTGTTTTAATGATATTTATCTTAATGGTACCACACAGGTTGGTTATAAAAATAAAGATACGTCAGTATAACGACTACTTATCATGTAGTTTATGAACTGTATTATAATAATATTATAAAAAATAATTTTGGGTAGATAAGCATGACTTATTTATCTTTGTGCAGTGTTTTTATTTCTTGATAGTGCACAAATGAAGTTATCATAATGATAGATGTTTCAGTTGGATTTATAATTTATTATCTCTTACATTATGGAAGCTGGGCTCCTTTTAAACAGCAATCTCGGCGTGTACTAAATTTAAACGCCTCATAAAAACGTGTGCTAAAGTTAAAAAAAAGACTACCTGAACTTACCTATTTAGCCGTTAATTTGTTTTTATTGAGCTTATTTCGTTAAAATTCTACTGAACCTATTTTTTTTTACCAGTCACTCTCCTTTCACGGGTGGCCAGGACTTGTTATGCCTATCATCGGTGCTTTATGTTGCTACAAATTAAGAAAACATGAAAAAAAATGTAACGTCATGACTTTTATCCCCATTCGGGGGTAGTCAGAGGCCTGAGTGGCCATACACCACCACATTGTGGAGGTATTAAGCCAACTCAAAGCCCACGTTTCACCAGATGGTCAGAACCCAACGTGACAGGTGGTGAACCTTGCCGCCGTGTATACAGGAACTGACTATTACCACAGAATAGATAAGCTATTACCTAATCCCGAGGGATAGGTAGGTTTCCTCACGATGTTTTCCCTCACCGTAAGCGAACTGTAAATCATGCACATAGATGAAAATTCATCCATTGATGCATGCCCCACCGGGGATCGGGAGTATTATCTAGTGGTGTACCAACAAAGTCAGCAGCACAGCTTTGTGTGTGAAATGTGTGTCGTTTCGTTCTTAGGCACGACCCCCGGGTGGGGCGGCAAGACGTTCATCGTGCAGGGCTTCGGTAACGTGGGGCTGCACACGTGCCGCTACCTGGTGCGCGCCGGCGCCACCTGCATCGGCGTCATCGAGCACGACGGCGCCATCCACAACCCCGAAGGCATCGACCCTAAGGTAAACCCTATTAACACAGTATACAGGGTGAATTTGAAATCATAGGCATCCTTTTAAACTATGACTCTACACATGGTTCAGAATATTTTGGGAAAATAAATTAAAAAATCTATTGATAAGAAAATATTGCTCGAGTAGGCAAATAAGCAAACCAGTTACTGTTAACTGTTATACCTTACCCGGGCAATCAATTTTTATCAATTGATTTGTTGATTAATATTCCCTAAATATTCTGAATCATGTGTAGAATCATGCCCATGATTTCAAATTCACCCTGTATAGTATGTAGTTGTATGTAGTTTCTATAGCACTTAGCATTTGTCTAACGCAGGGGCGTAGCTACCGCCGTATCAATGATATGGGGCCCCCGGGCTACAGGGGCCCCCAACAAATGTTATACAGGGCCCACCTAAGGCAAGCTACGCCACTGGTTTAACGACTTCATTTGGCTTGTCTATATTCCGCGCATGTCTGCCCCGAGCACTCATATAATGACATTATGTCTGTGCGTTCTGGGGCCCTACCACTACCACTTATAGCAGTATTGTTTTAAGCTGCGTTTCGTACGATGAGTGAGCCGGAAACCCAACCCCCTTCCCTTTCATACCTCCCTGTGTCCCACTCCCCTTAAGGTCACAACCTGCGAGCGATGCCTTTGATATTATACAAGCATCTATAGGCTACGGCAGCCGCTTAACACCGCCTTAGTGATTATAAAAAATAGTATAAAAGCCTTTAGTTACATTCCTTGTAAATTGGTTATACCTAAGTGTTGCATTTCGAAAAAAATATCGTAAAATATTATTTGCTAATTGAACTTGGCACCGATCGCGTCAAATTGGCCGTGAAACATCCACGTGAGTTAGCTATGGTTTATTACAATTTTAAATTCGCTTGCTTTATACCACACTTGGAATTATTAACATTAATTAATATTACACCGACGTGAGCTCGGTGAGCCGGTATTATTATTTCCTTCGACCGGGCTGATCATACAATAAAATATGTATAAGAATAGATAAGAATACTTATCGGATACCTATTATAGTGCAAACAGCCGCTACCTATAAAAAAGATCCAATGTTCTTCGCTATTTCCTTTATTAAAGTATATTTTATAGTATTGCTGTATTATACAAAAGACCTTGGCATTGCCACATCTGTTTATTTATAAAAATAACTGAATGACTCCAAGTTTAATAATGAGTGCCTATAGATTAATGTGTTACGATAAAAACGTTTATTGATAAGTTGTACGATTCGCGAATATTATTGTTGCTACGTAAAGTGTAATGTTACGTGGGATGTTATCACAAATCCAATAATACCTACTTGATAGACTCGTGATGTAATATATCGCATATTTGCTCGGAAGGATTTACATTCTGAGTATCTAGTATTTCTTCAGAGTTTATAGCTTATAAAGTATTGAAGTACTTACCTGATTTTTATCATGATTGATAGGTAGACGAGCCTTTGAACCTTTATAAGTACTGTATGTGTGGTTTTTATGCAAAAAAGATGAAAGGTCAAGGTATACCTTCTTTCTAATGAAAACTATAGAGTAATTTTTTTAACTAAACGAAGTAAACTAACAGTTGCTAGGTGTAACTTTGTTAGAAAGGAATAAATGCAACAAATAAGGTTTTCACTGAACGGTGATATTTCTATTAATCAATTTACTTCGTCTAATTAAAAATCGAATTTAAAAGCAGTTTAAAATGATGTTTAATTTCTTTGTGTTATTGTACCCAGGCTCTGGAGGACTACAGGATCGAGAATGGTACGATCGTGGGCTTCCAAGGCGCCAAGGCGTACGAGGGCGAGAACATGCTGTACGAGAAGTGCGACATCCTCGTGCCGGCCGCCATCGAGCAGGTCATCCACAAGGAGAACGCGCACAAGATACAGGCTAAGGTGAGAGTACGGCTACGGGGGGAAGAGGGGAGGGGGAATGGGTGCTTTTCCACCTCTTATCGTATGACTGGTGTCATAGTTGTTCATCCCTCCCGAAGACCTCTGACATGACTTAATGAATGCTGACTAGATGACATCGGAGCCGACTTTTTCCGTGCCCTTCAAAGCACAGAGACGCTCAGTTCAAAATGCCACTAAGGCCTTGGTCTTCTATTAAATGCCATCAGCCGCTTACAGTGTCACGCATACGCCGCGTCACAATTTTGACGTGACGCTGTAAGCTGCCGATGGCATTTAATAGGAGACCAAGGCCTAAATGGTCACTCTTCTTTGACTGACCTTCCCAAGCGTTGCAACCTCTGATCGTTTACCCATCAGAGATTGCAGCTGGCTATGAGCGCCTCTTACTCGTAATGGTACTTACTTATAATTCTTAAGAACGAGTTAACTGTTCTGCATTGTTGGACCAGCTTTAGCTACACGTCACCGATTTAAAGATGTTTTTAGCCAGCTTAAAAAGCATTTTGTAAAAAATAAAGTTATTTGTAACACCGGTGTAAGTCCATCATAAGTGTCTATAACTTTGGGGATAATGTAATGTGTATGTGTAGATCATCGCGGAGGCTGCCAACGGGCCGACCACGCCGGCCGCCGACAAGATCCTGATCGAGCGCAACATCCTGGTGATCCCGGACCTGTACATCAACGCGGGCGGTGTCACCGTCTCCTTCTTCGAGTGGCTCAAGAACCTCAACCACGTGTCCTACGGCCGTCTCACCTTCAAATATGAACGCGAATCTAACCACCACTTGCTAGGTGAGTTGGTTCTAAGTCTAATGTCTTAGTACTTTAGGGTCTAAAGTAATGGTTTTTAAAGTGTCGGAGGGTGTGCCCCCCACCCCAAAGCGCAAAGGGGGAGTGCCAGGTAGCAATAGCTAGAGTCAGGCCACCGAAAGTCTATCGAATATTGAAATATACCGACAATTTACTTAATTTTGTAGTATGTGCTATCAAACTGTCTTACTATCGCTTTATATAGTAGGTTCTCTTATAAAATTGTGACACGAGAGGCGTATTTTTGTTGGCACAAAGGTGTGTAACGCGTAAAACTATGTAACGCGCATTTTCTCTTGCAGAATCCGTTCAGGAGTCCCTCGAGAGGCGTTTCGGCCGCGTCGGCGGTCGCATCCCGGTCACTCCCTCAGAGTCCTTCCAGAAGAGGATCTCTGGTGCCTCCGAAAAAGACATTGTACACTCTGGTCTCGACTACACAATGGAGAGATCTGCTAGGGTAAGCATACCATTGCTCAACCAATTACTAGGTCCCGGTTAGGATTCTTGAGTGACGCAATGAGGCTCAGAATAATGTAGCAACCTAATCTGGATTTGTGTCTGCAATTTAGGGTGACCCCAATTTCTAAGACTTAATAGGCTCTTTCCCCTTCTTTGAATATCTGAGCTGGTCTTACCACTACTTAAACATGCATGGCGAACAATTTGTATGGACCAGTGGCCTAACAAAAATATTTATATACGACATGTTAAAGCTTACAGGGAGCTAACAGCGCCAAGCAATTCTGAAAACGAAATTATTTTTTCTGATTTTCTAGCAGAATCCTTAGCAATTGCGCAACTTTAGCGAAACTGCTAACGATTCTAAGGAATAATGAATTGAGTTTGCCGAATTGCTATGTGGCGCTGTTAGCCCCCGAAGTATGTGTTTAAAATAGTTTAAGTTTTATGATCAGAAAACGAGCATAAAATTCATCGAATTTCCATATTTTTTTGCCCTTTTTGTCATCTATGAGATATTATCATATTAATACATTTATTTAGGATAGTATTGTTATAAAATTATTAATATTGTGTTTCGTTCAGGCCATCATGAAGACTGCCATGAAGTTCAACCTGGGCTTAGATCTGAGAACAGCGGCGTACGCCAACTCCATAGAGAAGATCTTCACCACGTACGCCGACGCCGGCCTCGCGTTCTAAACTCACTAGTTAAATCAAAGTATTGTCTGCATTTTATCGACTCTACATTTTTAGTCCCTATGCACATAAGTGTAAGTTTTAAGACATTATATCCACAGTATTTTTTTGTTTGTTGAAATCATGGCTTTTACGTCAAACGAATCAACTTTTAAAAGTTTAAGCGAAAATATAATTTTCCATTTGTATCGTCTTGAATTTTGAATAAAAATTGTTTTACTGTTATTCTTAACCTGTTGTTAATTTATTTATTTTGTGTGACGTCCTTACAAAGTATTATACATTCGTTAATGGTGACTGCAGTGGGGCTAGCACACGCGCCAAGACAAGACTTGTGGAGTGGTGTAAAGTACCAACACAATAATCCCATGGAAAAATGTGCGGCGAGGTGGCAAGCTAGTCCTCATCCGTGCGTATCGGTTTGGCAATGGATAGTTATGAGACTTGAGGCCCGAGATGTATAGCTATATTAATGTCTACACTTAATTGTATGGCCAATTTTAACGTGAGGAAAATGACGTTACGGGTTTGGGACTAGCCCGCCACACACTCCCACCACTGTTACTCCTGTGAGCCAGGATCGACAATGGTGTCCAACGATGACGCCAAGGTTTGACCCTCGACGAGTCCCGGGGAAAAGCTAAGTTGTCTTGGAACCCGCACGAATTTAATTAAAAGAAAGTATAGGAGGAGTTGGAAGAAGATTATCCACTTCTCTCCGTAGCAAAGCGGGAGACAAAAATAACAGTATAGGCTGATAGCCACAGAAATAAGACTGTTACAACTGGTGGAAGACCAGTTGTAACGCACCACGGACAGTAATTTGGATATTTAGACATAAACTCGTGAGCTGGTTATACTTGATTGCAATAATAGGTATGGCAAAAGCGCCTGAACGCACGGAAGTTCTCCCTGGTTTCCACAAGGTCCATATACCTACCTAATAAAGTGCTCCAGACGTCACTTGCAAACTATTTAACATAGAATTACGTGCGTTTTGCCAGAGACTGCACTCCCAGAGGATGTGATGTGTACCTACGGGTTATACCATACTCTATGTAACGGTGTATCCCGCCTTGCCACGCTTGCGCCACGGTAACGCTTGCGCACACAGCCGTAGGTAACCTGCCAGGCCTGACGCCTGCCTGACCCAACGAACGACCTGCCACCAGATTGAGGGGACGGCCCTATACTATAGAAAAACACAGTTTGTTGACTGACTGTCTTATTTCATCACCTTACCCTGACCTCTTCCCGTGTGTAGGGGGTTCTAGCCCCACTGGTTGGCTGGCACCCGTCTTGGTGAAACCGGACACGAGCGACAGAATACAGCAAGCTCAAAAGGCTAGATTTGATGACAGGAGAAAATACGTAGCGTAATAATAATAAAAAACACTGGAATTAAGAACTTAATATAAACATTTATTTATCGTTGTTTTGTACCTATTTTTCCATAATTATGATCGTGTTTTTGAGGTCATCAAGAATGGTGGTGAATAAGAAGCATAATGCTAGAAGCGAGAGTTACCATCGATGTAACCATCGAGAATATACGGCGCGGAAATTGATAAATAACAAAATAAAACTTGGAACGCAGCCAATTACGTGGTGTAATGTAATGTCATGTCATTTGTCACTTTTGTCAATCGATGCGAATTTGTGGGTTTTTCTAAACGAAAGTATATTTTTTAATACAATTGGGGATAGATATCGATAATAAAATGTTTGTTAACCCTTTAATTGTTACCTTAATTATATCATTAATTAGTGGTGTATTCCCTAAACGCATCGAACTTACCTTTGAGTTGCCCGGGAACGCAGAGGAATGTTTTTATCAAGATATAGAGAAGGATACATCAGCAGCGCTAGAGTTTCAGGTATTTAGGAATATTTATAGTGTTGTTATACATTCTGAGTATATAAGAAGCCTATCGTTCCATATTAAAATCAATTCCGAAACCCGTCCAAACCTAACCTCTACGCAATTATCTGTTTCTTACCTACTTTCCTGTTTAAGCGTTGAACTCTACATTATCTTATTTCAGGTCATTACTGGAGGACAATATGATGTAGATGTAAAAATTGAAGGCCCTGGTGATCAAATTATTTACCAAGAGCACAAGAAACAGTATGATTCTCATCAATTTACAGCACAAAAAACAGGTACATGCATCTATAAATCATACATTAATATACCTTGTCAACTGAGTATGTAGTCAAGTAATTAACATTTATTCAATAGTAATTATTGTGAAGGTAACTTGGGTTTCCATTTTTATGTAAATAGGTAGGGGTAGGCAAGTTTTGCTTGCCCAGTTAATTTGCTAACACCGACCAACAATAAACATACAATAGAGAGTCTGATGCCGTCAATAAATTAATTAATAATTGAGTTGAGACCAACAACTTGTGCACAGGTGGTCCCATGTAAAAGCTTGGCCTCGCTGCACTTATGCTATGGTGACACAATATGACTGAATTTGAGCCAAGAGCACTTGGTTAAATAATCAGACGTAACTTATACAAGTGCACTTGTTCTACTTATTCCATGTCAACATGGAATTAAGCTATGATTTTGTATCAGTTAAGTAGTAGGTAATTCTACGTATATATTAAAAAAACATTTTTTTTGGTAATAATTTATTGTATTTCTGTTTCAGGTGTATACAAAGTATGTTTTGGCAATGAGTTCAGTACATTTGCACACAAACTTGTGTATATGGAGTTGAGTGTTGGTCCTGAATCACCATTGCCTGGCATTGGTGACCATGCTACTGTCCTTACACAGGTATTTATTGTTATTAAGGATTAAAAATGGGTTTTAGCAGCAGCTCATATCAAGTATATTGTTGCAATCATCTAGTGAGCAGTTTGTCACTTACCAGACAACAGTAATACATACATTTGTTAATCAATTTGATATAAACCATAATCACGATGAAATTGCAATTCTATTTTCTACTTTTTCGTAAGATTACTAGTAATGTAGGTTTACAGCCTAAGGAAACTGTTGTACTAGTAGTAGCATCATATCAAGGGCTGATGACTTGTGACTTTTTACAATAGGAGGACCCTTCCCATGTCATGTTGATCTGGAGCCTGATTTTAAGACAACTTTATGGAAATACAGTTAGATGACTGGATCCCATATCTTTGCATGGCTTTGTCAAGCCTTAAGATCAGGCAGTCTGGAATGTGTGTTAGCCATCAATTTAATACTACTAAGGGATGGTCCCTTAGTAGTATTAAATTGATGAATTACAATTATAAGGTTTTCAAGGTGGTAGAGCCAAGCTGTAGCCAATTGACTGCAGCTCATAAACGGGCTGGCTCGACCGGGGTAGTACCATCCTCTCACAGCAGATCGGCGTAAAGCAGCTTTTACAGCTGCGTTTCGTTCGATGAGTGAGAGAGCCGTAAGCCCACCCCCCCTACCCCTCCCTCCATCCCACTCCCCTTCAGGTCGGCAATGTGCGAGCAATGCCTTTGGTATTGTAAGCATCTATAGGCTACGGTAACTGCTTAACATCAGGCGGGCCGTACGCTTTTTTGCCACCGCAGCCCTATAAAAATAAAAAAATTACGTCTCACGAATTTCATGATTTTTTTACCCCTTGTCACATCTGGTCACATTTGTGAGACCCCGACCTCCCTAGTGTGACGTCGCATATTTTCTACAATTTTCGGAAATTTTCAAAAATTTTCGTTAACAGTTCAAATTTCGGTTCTGCTTAGATATATTAGATTTTTAAATGTAACGTCACAAAACTGAGGATAATCATAATTCATTTTCTTTCAGCTGGAAACTTCTTCTGAAGAAATTCACTCAGCCCTTAGTAAAATTATTGACCAACAAACTCACCACAGACTTCGAGAAGCCCAGAGCCGCAAACGAGCAGAAGATCTTAATGAGAGAGTGTTCTGGTGGTCCATGGGCGAGACTTTCGCGATATTTTGTGTAGCGCTTGCACAAGTCATGGTACTAAAGAATTTCTTCAGTGACCGACCAACATTATACAATCGAATGTAATATTAGTTAAATGTATAGTTTATTTATTAAAAATGTTTCTGGGATTTGTTTTACTTTTATTTATTTCAAGCTGTACCTATTATATTGCTCCTCTTCTTAAGATATCTCCTATTCTCGGGGAGTCTCGGGGAGTCTCGGCAATCTCACGTTTTTTTTTTTACCGTAAGAAACAGTGTAAAATTGCAAGAAAACTGGGTTGAATTAAGTTATTTTAACTAAGCTTAACTTTTACTTTAACTTTTTTTCTGTTAAATTAAGTAAAACATGTTTCTCCTTTAGAAAATAGCTTTTGAAAAATCTCACGTGAGATTAGAGGGGGAGGGAGGGGGCGAGCAAAATCTCACCAAGGGGGAGGGGGGTCGAAAAATCTCAAAAATCACCTCACGTAATTTATGGACGCCCCCTAAAGTCCTACTATTAATTACTCATAGGGTTCTTGTGATAATTCACTTTACCAGCAATTACCAATTCACGAAGATAATAATATTAGAGACCAGTGATTTTGCAATGGACAATTTTATTGTTAGTAGACTCGAGCCCCTGGGGTACTACTGGTAAAATCATTTTAATCTCATGCTTGTTGCTGAAAATAAGTTTGCAAATAATGTTTATATCCAATAAAAATCACATTTGAAACTAGTATTTATTTTTCTGTTTTTTTCTATATAACATGATATTTAGGAAAGTATTACATGTAAACATACAAATCTAGGGTAGATAGTAATGTACATTTTAGAATAGTGGTCATTTCAAATGAACTTAAAACATAGGTATTGCATTGTGTATTTAATATGCTTATAGCCAATAATATAATATTACAATATCAATAAAGTTTCCTTTGAATTATAAAATATTACAATTTAAATCATGAAGTTCTTACAAAACTCAATCTGAAGAAACATTTAAAAAAGTACCAACAAAGCAAACACTCCATTGACTAAGGCACAAGGATAAGCAATCAGTGGTCTTTGCTCAGCATCACCAGACATTGTTACAAATAGTCTACTCGCAGATAGGGCTGACCAAACCACTGCTACCCCTGACAAACTTAACCCTATAGCACCTTCAAGAGATAAAAATATCCCAAGCCCAGCTAATACAACCATTGGTAGCATACAGTAGCCCAATACACTAGCAACACTCAAAATAGTGAAGACACCTTCAGATCGGCTCATTAGAGCAAGTAAACAATACATCAGTATAACAGACATTACGGAGAGGCCATACACATAACCAAAGTGGGCCTTGTTCCCAGACAAAAACAGACATACAGCTAGTGCTAAACAAAATGCGATGGGACCAGCTATATCTGTGTCTCTCAACAGAAAATTCGCATCGTCAGCCTTTGATTGGCCATGGAATGGATTTAATACAGCTAGAGTTTTCTCTAAAATTCTGTCCGGATATATTTCTAATTCATCCAAGAGTGGTGGTTCGTCAAAATCTGTAGTTTCTGGGTCTGGCTCTCCCGGTACTGGTGCTGGTGTGAATATATTAGGATTGTAGTACTGATTGTTATTTGCTGTCATAGTACTTTGCCCCTGTTCGAACGAGTAGTTCTGTTGGTCAGTTGGAAATGTCTGGAAATCTGTAAAAACAAACCATTAACTGTAGCAGGTAGGTAAGCATATAAATATTTAGTTAGTATATACATTGTGTATCGTTTATAAAGAAATCTGAATCAAAAACTTACCTAGCGTTTGTGCTGCATCGCCAAAAGTATTTGAAGTATTAAATGAGTAGTTTTGGCTATTTTGCCCCTGCCAAGAAAAATCGTTTGGGTTATTAAAATTCGCCATTTCCGTAAATATTCTGTAATTTTATGATAAGTAAAACACTTCTTTGCACTTATTTTTTTCTATTTTACAAATTATTTTTTTGTTGACTGCTTTGCGTGCGAGTCCATGACACTGACATTAGTTTGACAAATCACAACGCGAGTGATGTGCACAGATTAATCGACTAATACCAAAATGGTTCGCGAGTGATTATTTTACATCGATACCGAAAAATACAAAATTTCTGATCACAAAGTGATATCATCCATCCACACCAATCGACGTTTGCTATTCCCAAGTAGATTGCGATTCCAGCAATCCCGCCCTTCATAACAATTTTAGGCCAATCCAGACCACGAAGCCAATAGAACAAAATTTTAAATGCCTAAAGAGCCTTTTTATGCAGCCAAGCTGTAGCTAATTGACAGCAGTAGTATAAATTATACGAGCTAGCTCTACCGGGGTACTAGCACTCTCTCACAGATGATCAGCGTAAAGTACCTAGCTATTACATCTACGTTTCGTACGATGATTGAGAGCTGGTTGCCCAACCCCCCACTGTCCCACTCCCCTTTAGGTCAACAATGTGTTTCGTGTTTGATTGTATCTATCGATAGGCAACGGTAACTGCTTAACATCTGGCAGGCCGAACGCTTGTTCGCCACCCTAGTTATATAAAAAGAAATATGGACATAAGGACAGACTCCAATAAAAATACGTTGGATTATATGGCATATTTTATTCCATTTAAAAAGAGTAGGTATTATTTTATTTTAGTCACTGGATGTAAGTACTTATTAGTAGATGGAATGTTTTGTGTTTATTTTGAATATAGTTGATTATAGTGGTAGGTATACAGATACAAATTTTTGTGGTAAGTTTTACAAATACATATTTCAATAATATATTATGTGAAGTTATTCCATAAAAAATGGTGTTCTTTATATCACCTAACATTAAGGTACATATTACCATTAGTCACCTTTGCTATGTTTTACACTTTGTTGTGTTATGACTTAGATGCAAGTGCACAAAATAAAAAATATGCAATTAAATAAATGTCTAGCATAAAGCGTTATCAGAGAGGGTATCCCAAAATTTATTTTGCTGAACTGGACAGGAGACGCCTTTATACGTAGGCAAGCAAACAAGACTCTCGTCTTGATTTTAATTCTCAATCATAGATGAAATAAGACCACACTAATCCACATGGCATTAGAGACATTCTTGATTTTAGTGAAATCGTAGTACCTATCTCGAGAAAGTGTAATTTCTTTCACCACTGTAAGCACCAAAATAATTCTGTGACAAGGCGAGTCGCACTGCGTAAAAATACATCTAGAAATCCAAATGCTTGAACGCGTATTGAGGGCCCAAGATCTTCATAAAATATTTATGTACACTGGGTGTTCAATCGTAACAATTTTATCATACAGGGCAGCACAAGTATTTATCAGGTACACACATATCTCATTAAGCTGTAAACAAACCAAAAAACTGTATCTCGCTGGATTTAATTTCCCACGCGACGCGAACGCCGATAGTAACTGCCTGTATTGACCAATCATAATCACTGTTTTCAATTACGGCAAGAAGACATTATGATATGATTTTAATCAATTATCATAGTATAATACTTACACTTACTTAACAAATGTAACAACAAAATAATAAAACAAAAATAATGTTACCAAAAGCTTCCTAAAGCTTCCTAAGATATAAACAAGTAAAACTGCTGAGATGTTGCCATCTTTGTGTGGGCATACCTCAATGGATCCAGGGCATAGTCCACCAGACAATCTTAAGCTAAAATACGGGCACCCATCATTCGATAAATCAACTTTGAACATTTGTCCATAAAATACAGGTGTCAGATAGTCATTTTTAGGTTTCCGTACCCAAAGGGTGCCAACGGAACCCTATTCCTAGACCTACGCTGTCCGTCTGTCTGTCTGTCTGTCCGTCTGTCAGCGGGCTGTATCTCACGAGCCGTAATAGGTAGAGTTGAAATTTTCACAGAATGTGTATCTCTGTTGCCGCTACAACAAATACTATAAATAAAATAACATTTAAAAACAACGGGGTCCCCATACATGAAACTTGAAATTTTTGACGTTTTTATTCTACGGTGGTAAGGAACCCTTTATGTGCGAGCCCGACACGCACTTGGCCGGTTTTTTATCAATTTGTCTGGTATTAATTTGACTTGAATTTGGTTTGAGTCAGGTCATAGGCAAAGTACTTTCCAAGGTATTTTTTTTTTTCATAGCAGAACATACACCATATTTATCATCCGGAATTCATAGAACTACTAAGATACGAAAATATAACACATATTTCCGATGCCAAAGATGTAAAAGTCATTCCCATTGACTATAAAATATGTTAAAAAGTTAATCATAAATTACTTAAAATTTAAAAAATATGTACATCTATATATTTTGTACATGCCGTATGGGTACAATACACGCATACATGTTAAGAATGTGTATGTATTTATGTATATTCACACTTCTGAACACACTAATAAATGGAGATTTCATAAATGTTTCATTATAAATTAATTATTCATATACCCAGAATAATTATCCATTAATGCTTGTATAAAAAATCTTATGAAAATTAACATAAACATCGTTTTTTTTAAACGTACATATATCACAGATGCCTAAGGAAGATTACACTCATTACATCTATTGTTGAGGTGCTGTACAAGTCCCTAAAATATTTAATAAATAAATGAAAAGCACTCAATCTCAAATCCAATGAATACTGTTAATAAAATATTCCGTTTACCACATCTACAGACCATGTCCAGTTATATATAATATTCTACTACACAATTACACTTGAAAGTAATCACTAACGGTGGTATCGTGACCATTATTAATACTGGTTTTGGGTTCGCTAGTGTTTGGTACATTTATCCTTTCATATCCCGCGGAGGAGTCGGATCGCTCCACGCCGGATCCAGTCGCCACATCATTATTCACTTTCTCGTACGGTGGATCGTTTTTTGACAGTTCAAAATACTTGACGCTTTCGTAATTCGGATCCTTTTTCGAACGAACCGAATCATACTTGGAATCTCTTGATCGGACGGACTCATATTTTGGGTCTTTACACCTTAATGACTCGTAATTGGGATCCTGAGCGTTAACACTCTCATAATTAGGATCTTTCGGACGAACAGACTCATAGTTCGGATCTGATTCACTGCCTGTGTTGTACAACGCGTCGTGCGGCATCGACTCGTAGTTGGGTTCCGCCGTGGGCTCGTCGTTGTTGTTCGCAGGCCAGTTGTTGTATTTAGCTGGCCTCTTGTTCACCGTGCTATAAGTTGGCTGTAATTTATAGTTCGGCGCAATCGTCGCGTAGGGCGGCGTGGGCGGCTGGTTCCGTAAAACCTCGTAATTAGGGTCCGAATCGGAAGCGTTGTTATCGCCCTTTGAAATATGCTCGTATCCCGCGTCGCTGCTCACGATGCTGTCGGGCCCGCTGTCGGCCATCAAATGATTTAGTTTTAGCAGGTTATTGTTAGCAAAACTGGTGTTCGGTGGTACTTTGTTGATGTCTTTGACGGTTTCGTAGCCGGGATCCTGATTCGAGCTCTTTCTTTCTTTATGTGCGATGGTCTCGTATCCGTGGTTTATGGATTTCTTGCGGTCGATCGTCTCGTAGCCGGGATCGTCGCCGCGGTACTTGGAGGTGTGTGGTTCTGCGTCTCCCGTGAAGTCTTTCGATCTCCGGACTGGATCGTCGGCGCGTCCTTTGGTTTTCTTCATCACTTTCGCGTACATTTCCTCGAGGTTCTTCGACGGGCTGTCGGCGGGACGCTGGTCGGAGCCGAGGCTGGTGTTGTTGTCGGCGGAGGAGTAGTCGCTGTAGCCGGCGCCGTCGATGGAGTTGTACAGGTTGTCGGTGTTGCCGTCCCGTTGGTCGATGTCGATGTTGAGCTCGCGTGCTATGAGCGGCCGGATCAGGTCGCCGGAGCTGAACCTGTGCTTGTCGACCGGGTAGTTGCACCCGTAGAAGTCGGACGAGCTGACGCAACTGTTGTTCCGCTGGTGTTTCTCGTTCAGACTCCGCCGAAGTTTGTCGTGATTGAAGTGTAGATCACCTGTAAATAGAGAGTTAACGTAATATCGCCATAATTAATCGCAATTGGTCATTGCTGTTAATTCACTAGCATTTCATAATATCTATTGTCTGTCGATATTTTCTCGTTTATAGTGAGTGGATTGATTGACCTGTACTAGACATGCGCTGGTGACTGGTTCTCTGCGCGAGGTCGAGGGCGGGCTGGCGCGGCGCGGGGGCGGGCGGCGCGGCTGGGGCGGGCGGCGGGTGCGGCACGTGTGGCGCGTGTGGTGCGTGCGACGCGTGCGGAACGTGTGGTGCGTGCGGTGCGTGTGGAGCGTGCGGCGCGGGCACGGCGGGCGGCGGCGGCAGCGGTGAATTGGCTTGACGCTTCTCCGGCTTCGGGGAACCCAGTGCGCCGGTGGATAGCGAACATGACGATGACGATGCTGCGGATGATGGAACACAAATAAATAGCATTTAGGGTCGATATAGCCATGAACATTTGCTAGCGAAGATTTGAGTGCAGGTATTACACAACAATCAGACATAAACAGTGATTGATAGAGCTCAGAGAGACAATTAAAGACAAGTCGAAATATTAATCTATCTGTCCACTTAATACAACAACTTTAAGGCGTTTGTAGTGCGAATACCAACGTGTTTTCTGCACCTCGTTATGGAGAAGAACTTCTGGCCGAATGGAGTGGTGTTCCGGCGTTTCCGGGGACAAGTGCCACTGCCAGTGCCAAGTACAGTTTCGTGTACTTAATCTATAAGTTATTTTTAATTATAATATGTATGTTAGTCTTTAAGGTATTTATAATATGGGCCTTAGTTGCCTGAAATAAATGGTTATTAGTATTATTAATACTTAATCTTGAAAAAAAAAATAAGGGAAAAATACCTTGTCTGGAATGTGTTGCGTGTGAAGTTGATGGTCCAACTTCGGGAGGGGCACTTCTTCTGAAAAAAATAACAATTAAAAAGGAAAGAACGAATGCAACTTTGATTTCAGAAATACGTGAGTAATTTATCAGACTCGATCACGAATACCTCACTCTACTTTTGCAAAAAGAGATTTTAGGACATGTAAATAATAATTTATAATATTAGCCCTTTTAACGTCCCACTGCTGGGCACGGGCCTCCCCTCAATGCGAGGGGGATTCAGGCTATAATCGACCACGCTGGCCCAGTGCGGGTTAGTGGATTCACATGTCTAAGACATGCAGATTTCCTCACGATGTTTTTAGGACATGATAATCACCAAATTATTAAAATTATAGTAATAGTTACCGAGCGATGTGGTTATTTTCTGTGTGTAATAGATCCGGCGTAGGGTCCCTCCTTCGTGGCTCTGTCGCTATTTGAGCGTACGTTTCCGAACCATCGCCTACACTCGCTTCTTCAATTGCCGCGTACATCTCATCTATTGGAAAAAAAACACTGTGTATCATGGGGACCAGAGTTGCAAAAAATCAGGAAATTTAAAATGAAAGCTGTTTAAAACGTGTTTAAAATATTGATTTAAAACAGAACGAATAAATCACCGTGTTTAAAACATGTTTTAAATGTTTAAAACATGTTTTAAACACGGTGTTTAAAACAAGGTGATTATTTCGGTACAACCCTGATGGGGACGTATCGATCGCAATTTTTTAGGGACCTAGTATAATTGGACTCAAATTCTACTCATAGTGTTGTGTAACTCATACAAGAGTCACTTCAAATGTCCAATATAAAATGACAAAATGTCCCATCACCTCAAAATAATAATATTTTGTACCGCTTCATTTGACACAGATAAATGAATGAAGTGCGCTGCGAATGTGACGCGAGTCGCGACCTTACGACTGTAAGGGGGCGTCCATAAATTACGTGAGGTTTGAGATTTTTGAGATTTTTTACCACCGGCACCTCCCCACTTGGTGAGATTTCGTGAGATTTGCCTCGACCCCCTCCCTCCCCCTCTAATCTCACGTGAGATTTTTCAAAAGCATTAAAGCTAGAGGAGAAACATGTTTTTCTTAATTTAACCAAATTTTCTTGCAATGTTATACCGTTTCTTGCAGTAAAAAAAATACGTGAGATTTACCGAAACCCCCCCCTCTCCCCCACGTGAGATTTGGTGAGATTTTGCTATACCCCTTCCCCCCCTAAATGCCTCACGTAATTTATGGACGCCCCCTAACGAACGTGAACGATGAGACAATGTCCCACCTCAATTGAGGAGGTACATTGTCACACCTCATCATCCAGAATGAGTTACTCATACAAACTCACCAAAATTGCTTGTCCTACCCAACACTATCGTGAGTTAGTGGCCAACCTGGTTTCAGACTTGTTCAAGCCGCCCGAAGGCCTCTGACAAGGCTTAAAGACTGCTGCCTAGATAGCAACAACCGGGACTGAATTTTTACATGCCCTTAAAAGCACGGAGACGCTCAGTTCAAATGCCTCTAAATGGTCACCCATCTCTGACTGACCTTGCCAAGCGTTGCTTAACCTCCGATCGTTTACCGATCCTTGATTGCAGCTGGCTTTGAGGGTCTCAAAATTGCAGACCAATAATGCCTTAGACGCTACATAGTCCTGCACCCCCCGTCGCCTAACATATGCATTACCACTGCATATGTGTGACCGCATCTGGCAGTTTGTTAGCCCCCCTCCCACCAACTTTTGACGATGGCATTCTCATACAATAGAAGACGTAATTGACGTCTTGTCTATTAGTCGGTGATTACAGAAAAAAAAATATAAACCCACAGTAGATGAAAGGACGAGGGTTACTGGGACTGCTAATGTTGCAGAATAGTGCAGTTTTAGTGGTCGAAATAAAGCGCACGTTGCTAACTTACCCGAGTCGTCTGATACAGTGGCATAGTGCGGCTGTGACGGTGGCTTGGTGCTCTGTGCTCGGATGTTGCTCAAAGGTTCTCGTACAGATATGCTTGTGTAGCCCTCTGAAGAAAATACATATTTTAAGTAAAAATAAAAATTTAAAAAAATATAAGCCCTTTTAACGTCCCACTGCTGGGCACGGGCCTCCCCTCAATGCGAGGGGAATATAATAATAATAATATTATTTTATAATACAATTTTATAAGACTGATGATTATGTTCTATGGTATGGTTTTTCAAGAAACCAACACGCATTCTGTTTTGTGTGTTAGAAGAGAAACGCACCTATTATATTAATGTCTGATACCTTGATTGCATTTATGAATGAAAATTTATTTTTAAAATTCCACGTACCTACCTACGATAATTTCTAAGGATTTAAACCAATTTAATTCTCATTACTAATTGATAACTGTTTGTCTGCGTTGTGTTGCGTCTGTTTTCATTTCCGATACTTCATTCGTTATCAATATACAAGGAGATGCAATTTTGTGATTTCGTGGAATTGTTCATACGAAAATACATAACTCAGAAAACAATTACGATAAAAGTCAGACTTAAAATGAACTTTATGGTGCAGGAATAAGAGTTAGCTTCACACAAGAATATATGCATAAATACTTAAATCATATTTGTCTTATCTTAAAGAACATCTAATCAACCCATAATGTGGTTTAATCGTGAATTCAAAAGTGGACATCTACCGGTAATTGAACATTAATTGTTGACATTGCTACTACAAATACTTTACTAAAGTATGTAATAAATTTTTTTTATTGTAATTTTCATGTAACAAATTACTTATCTAAGAAAAAAACTATGTATCGCCGTCTAAACGTAGATTAAATCGAAAAATATAAAAATGTAATTTAAATTTAATTCATGGTTTGCTGAAAATGTCCTCATTTTATTTATACTCGGTGCAATGATCCTAGCAGCCTACGCTCAAACCTCTAGCTAGACGGTCGTAAAACAATTAAAAACCTACTAATATTTACATCATTCAACAAACTAAATTTTCTTAATTGGTTGTTTGATAGATTTGATGGTGACATCATCGTCGAGCTATGTTATAATCGGTCCTATTGGTCCGCAGGAAGGGTTCTGAATCATCCCATTTAGTCTGCAATTAGTAGCAGCGACCGGCAGGTCTGATTCAATCTTTTTACTCGTGAAACGTCAGAGCAAATAAAGATCGTCGTCCATTTAAACGCCTCAGAACGAGACCAGCATGTTTGCGGCATAGTATCAACTAGCCAGAATGGACTGCGCGATGTCCCCTTAATATAGGGTGCGCCACACATATTAAAGTCCGTTTTTAGGGTTCCGAAGTTTCTACGAGGAACCCTTATAACCTTATAAGATCATCCAGTCCGTCCGTCCGTCCAGGCTGTCACAGTGCCACAACTTAGCCACAACTTTTTTTAGTAACTGTGTTGCGAGGTTAGGCCGTTCTGGTCTGGTGCTGAGGCAGTTAATGGACAACGAGCTTAATTAAGCCTCCATTCGGATTTTCCGTGTGTGAAACTGTCTTAAGGCAATGTCCGTACAATAAACAAATTATGCTGTTTGTTCGAACTGTTCTAAATCTTTTTGGAAGGTTACTGACAACATTCGAAGATCTTTTACGATGCATATTTTTTTTATAAACCTTTTATGCTAAGCCTTTAGAATGGTGTTTTAAAACAGTTTAAATTACCTAAAACAATAGAATACTGTATGTAGCCTGTACTGTTTGCTCTAATCTGTGCCACTTACTCGCAGAGTCAGTGGAGTCCCCGCTGAAGTGTGCGGTGTTGTCGACATGGGGTCGCGGCGACGGCGGGGTTATGTACGGCAGCTCCTGGCTCGAGGGCAGCTGCCCGCTTATCGCCACTGACGCTGATATCACTACGGACTCTGAAAACATCCCTTATTAAATTTACTAGATGGTACCCACGACTTGGCCTGCGTAGAATTTGTACTTGAGTAGCCTTTTATGTCCCTAAAATTGAGAAATGATTGGTTTTCAGTACAAATTTTCATCTCCTGTTTCACCCCTTCATATTTTATTTTCGCAACAAAAAGTAGCCTTTGTTCTTCTCCAAGGTCCTGTCTATCTCTATACCAAAATTTTTCCAAATTGGTTTAGCGGTTTAGTTGTGAAAACTCTACAGACAGTTACTTTCGCATGTGTAATATTAGTATAGATTGGTAACAGACGTCCGCTTTGCTTCAGACTGTCTGGTCTATTGCTGTCGACCTCTATGAGTGAAGAGTTTTGGCCGAAGGGTGTATTGTTCCGATGCATCACAGTACGGCTGTATGTGTTCAGTGGTGCACTGACCACCAGTTTCGCGATTGCGATGTTAGAAGGTAAGGTTTTATCCTCATGTTCTGAATACAAACAATTATGGTTTCCTTATATCTTGCAAGAAAACCGCATTAGACAAATATATAGGTACTAATTACGTCAACCAATAGTTCACTAACCTGCGGCTGACTGCCCCACTTCCCGTTCGTCTATCTGTATCTCCCTTTCCGATGACTGGTCGGGAATAATTTCGACGACACTGCAATATGAAAACCGCATTACAAACTATTTTATAAATAATTGTTTAAAGTGTGCCTAAGATTTTCAGAGTTAAATCCAAGATTACTTAATAAGACTTAAGGCTGAAAATCTCTATTTTACATTCAAACTTATCATAACTCGCGATCTTATCTGCGAATAAAATACCTATTTATTATGGAAAAATTATAAATAGGCATTTGTATACTAATAAAGACTATCTATCAGATTAGATCAGAATGTGATTTCGCCTAGGGTTCTTAAAGGCCGCGATCTATGACCATATCGTTCATGATAACTTCTACTGTTATGATTCAAATGATTAAGATACGTAATATACGTAACTACGGTACGTAGTTCATCTCCTACCGGGCATAGTCCTCCCCAAGGTCCACACTTTCAAGAGGTGGTTTTACCAACCATTTCTAGAAATAAAAGGGATTTATAACGCCAGCGTAAGTCCATTTAGTCCATGATAACTTTTATATAAATGAGGAGGACATTCTTGCAAATCCAGCCAAGGCATGTCGGGCTAGGTTCGGCACTTACCGCATATTTTTGAGTCATAGATTCATTTCAGTCATTTTAGTTTTAATAAGAAAAGTAGTATGAATGCTGAGGGCTTACTCTTTTACAATCGAAAACGAAATATCGGACGAACGAAAATTGTTTGACGTTTAGATCGTTCGTAAGAAATGTCGGAATCAATGAGAAACGTAGTAGGAAATACGCGAATTTCGTCCGAAATTTCGTTTTAGTTTGTAAAAGAGTAGGGCCTCTGTGTCGTACTAACATGTTGTGACTTTCATTCTGTAGCTTAGCATACGCGTGCTCGTAAGGATGGTCCCGGCTCGTGGACGCCGCCGCTACTGTCTTATTTCCTATAGATAAACAATATCATTAGTCAAATCACGCGCTAATTAACACGTAATTACCGACGGTTCCGAGTAGCGGCACCTACATAAATATAGGATCTAGGCGCCGATAATGTAACGATTTTATCTATAATCTGATGTTCGCATTGTTCGATTTTACAAACGGTAGCGATCGTACTGTTGATTTTCGTTCACACGATCAATCTGTGAGCGATGCACCCATATTTACTTACATTATTGAATTAAAAATAATGAATATCGTTCTTCAGGTAGTAAGTAATAATCATCACAAACATTTTCCTCTTGCAGTCATGCCATGTTTAACAACCTTGACTTATAAGAATGTACCTATAGTATATTCTATTTACATACATTTATTTTACAAAGTAGATGTACCTCCTTACATATTGGAATGTAAGTAAGTACAGTAATCGGTCAAATGAGATGAATAAATCTATGAATTTTTTTACAGGTACCTTTATTATTTACGTGTAGGCAGGTACCTAAGTAACAACAACTTGCTCATCGTAAATTAATGCACACACCTACTCACCTAGAACGTGTAAATTGAAAATGTTTAACAATAAAAAAACACTCGTTCGCTATGCACGACACGCGTGAACAAAACCATTTAGTAAGTCTGCAGATGCCGTACACGAAGCAACAATATCAACATCGACAATCTTAACGGGTTAGACATAGAGTATAAAATTGATTAGCTTCGGTGGGCATACTTTCGCCCGCGACCTTTGAAGAACTAGGCGTGTGTCGGGGTTGCGTAGGTCAGACCGCGAGATGTTTATCTAACGACGTATGACAGATGACATGAACCGCATAGCTTGTGCTTAGGCCTATACGTGAGCACGCTCAGGCAACGAGCTAGCTACGAAATAAACCGATCTAGGACCTACTACCTACTTCACCAAGCCAACTAGTAGCTCGGATGGAATGCGGCTTCCCCGCCCGCCACACCGCCTTTTTGTGCGGGTGACGTCACATTTGATAGGTTCCTAGTTGGCTTGGTGGAGTAGTATCTACGGTAGCCGTTTATCCAATCTGTTAGGTTGTTCCCAACCTATTACCGCACGCGCCTCCCTAAACTTCCCCTAAAAATCCTAAAATCACTAAGACCCCTCTAGCATCGTCATTATTCTCTATTTTTTATTAAATCTACTTTTGCCAGTTTAGGCTCTACAGTTACTTTTGGAACCGGCGCCCCCCCCCCTCCGTTGTTCACTCTAAGCAAAATTTATCTATTCTGTGCCCAAATGGAGAGCGCCCGACTGGTTGGGAACCCATGTTAGGGGATGGATAACACCCCCATACATTGGCAGATGAAGAGAACACCTAGAACAGGGCAAGTTACGAAAATTGCCCCGACAGGAATCGAACCCGCAAGCAACCGGTGAAGTGTAACGCCAACCTAGAAGTGTGTGTAAGTCTAACCTTCATCCAAGTTGACTGTGGCGTATATTTCTGATGCGGTATCCCCACTGTCGTGTCTCCCGACTGGATGCGGTATTTCTGGTAAACTCCTTTGACTGTTCTGCGTCGACGCTCTGTCACGGGAAAACGTTAATTATCGGTAGGAAGGCGCAACGGTTTACAACATAACAACAATAGGAGGTAAATAATTAGTAATCATTTAGTAGCCTACATTGTTATATTCAGCAGAAAATAATTATTGTAGCTACCTTAAGCCATTTCAGCACAGCTTTTGTTTTTAGAAATGGCTGTCTGATTCATTGTCATTTACATAGGACCCAATACTACCTGGTAGTATACCACCAAGCGAACTAGACACTCGGGTATAAATATCAAATGATAATAAGTCAATGATTCCGCGATCCTTCCACCACCTAGTGGGAGTTACTGCCACATATGTGCCCAGGCATTGGCCCAGGCTCACTAGGTTGTGGACGGACTGCGGAATCATTGACTTATTATCATTAGATATTTATACCCGAGTGCCTAGTTGGCTTGGTAGTAGTAGTTCCTACCTACATCTCGCGTGCATCACGCAAGCTCTAGGCCGTCCGCCGCTATCACCTCCGTTACTATTTCGGAGCATTGTAAAGTTCTAGGTCAATGTTGAGTCTTACAACATGACTCCGATAGAGGAAATTGATATTAGTGCATACCTCCTGTGTTAGCATAGAATAAGGCGTCTCGCTCACAGGCAGTCGCGGTGGTGGGCCCTGACGGGCTTATTTTAATTTCTCTATACTCCGACCACTACAAGACCGCCGACCACGAGTTTGCTAGCTCGTTTAGAGTACGTACTTAAATTCTAATTAATGTTATAACATTATACTCAATGACTATACTGTGATTCTACAGTGCCCTAACTTGCGGATCCAGACTTCTTCTCAGTGGCCCGATTCACGTAACCAAAACCGTAACGATGTCTCAGCGATATAGTCGTTGATAGCCTTTTCATAATACGAAAAGGCTATCAACGACTATATCGCTGAGACATCGTTACGGTTTTGGTTACGTGAATCGGGCTACTGATACCTGTTCTTTTGAGAAAACCATTTCGTTAACTAAAATTTCTGGTCGATACTTCTGATAGTCGATACGTGCGATCAAATAATATCGAGTGAAATTAACTATACTTAGCAAGGAAAGGAACACTTAACAATTAAACGACTTGACGACGATCTCGACAATATAATTCCTCTCATATGCAGCAATCACAACTATAATAGAAAATCTATTGTATAGCACGGATCCGTGTTTATGCGTAGGTACAAAGGTTTAAGACACTGAAGAATTACCATTAGCAAGCATTATTACAAAGTAAGACTGGTTTAATGAAACATGCAATTAGTTTATCCAATACTTAATACCTAATTGGCCCACGTTATCAATTATGCATTTAGAAGAATAAATTACCCAGGTTACTGTTTAGATTAGTTTTATATCATAGGCAGGCAGGATTTACTCCAATATATAGGTATGACCATAGACCAATTACTAAGGGGACTGGGCCTAAGCAACTCGGCCGAGTGGTCGGCCGAGTACTATCATCGATATAAAACGAAGCAAGTAGTTCAGCTTTTTACCGGTAGATAGATGCCACGCGTCCCGGGAAAATGACCACGCATTGTTTCATAGAGATATCTACTAAGAACGTCTCTTCTAATTAAAATCTCTATGGGTATGACCAATGGCAACAAAAATAATGGATATTGTTGTTCTGTTGACTTGTTTTATTTGTCCACAGGTTAATATACTGTTTTTAAAGTTATGTAAATGATGGCTAGGTATGTGTTAGCTAGATCTATAAACTGTACCTACTGAAATATGGAGCCCCTACCCTGAAGTTATGCTATACGGAGTTAAATAACCAAAATGTGGGAGCATTACAACTGAAATGTTCCCCTAAGCCATACTATTATCTGAGCCTAAGCAAAAAAATGTAATGAGAGTGAAATAAAATTAAAATACATAAGTATAAAAATACAATGTCATGCATACATAATAATAAATAGTCAACATATTGTTATTAAAAGTTAATTTTACACACATGTTATTATGCCCTGATAAAACTTAATAGCTAGTGTTTATTTTATTATACCAAAGTATTTATTTTAATTATAAATATGATGCATACAGTAGGTAGTACAAATATGATAGTTAATAGTTATATTGTCACTAGGTATTTACAAATAAAGATGAAATTAGTTATTAATCCAAAAATAATCTCAAGCAACTTCATAAATAGTTAACATATAGTCAGTCAGGCAGGTTAGGCCTTGAGTTAGGTATGTCTAGTCTAGGTCATGCCCGATCTATAACAAACCGCTTGATGGAGGCCGGAGTGGTGGGCGTCGGAGACGGTGCCTCCTCCTCAAAACGTATTTTGACCACACCGGCCGTACCACCCAACTCACTTCTGTTAAATATACAAATAAATTTAATTTGATTTTAAACCTATTTTTGTTATAACATTACATTTATCTTGTCATAACTTCAGTTGCTGGAACAATTACTTATTTTCTGTCAATAAAAATTAAGAGTCTAATATTTTTGATTTACTGTTTACTAATTTTCTTAGTAATAATAATTTAAGCGAGTATGAAGGTTATTCTTTTAATTTGATTTCAAAATCAGATTGCATTTGTTTGAAACAGTATGTTTTCAACAACTAAGCATCTACATTACCGCAGTGCAGCAATTAACAAACTATTCATAAAAATAAACAATTTACAACTTCACTCATCTCCACTGAACATTTCTAATAAGTACTTGAAGGCTCATGTTAATGTGCTAACTGGAACCCTAAATCAATTAAGAAAATTTTATTTCTTCAATAAGTAAATTATCAAATGACTGACACTAAGTACTTAAGGAATCATTACACTTTCACTCAACATGAGTAGGTACACAGATATGGGAGACAAGTAAAAATAATGAGTAATATTCTATGAATAATAATGCAGAAAAGGTAAACCACTTACTTTTGATTAGAGTTCTTGCATCCACAAACGCATAGCGAGAGAACTGAAATGAGAGTGACTAGCACCCCTAAACTCAAAGCAAACTCAATTAGAGTATACATAACAAGAGTTTCTCAATCAATTGGTATCCGAATTTCCGATATTCTGAGCAAGTATTCCATTCCAAATGCAATGTTAAGTCACTCCCTTGAACAAAAACACTAAAAGTACACAACTTTCTTCCATTTGACTAAAAAGTGGTGAAATGTAGGGCACCAGAATGCACAACCACATATACCGTGTTGGATTTTGAATAGAAACTATTACATTTATTATGATATTATTAGTGGAGTTGGCTTTATTAATTCCGACGGCATTTAGGCCGTTTATATTGCAATAATTATTATTTTAGAGCCAGAGATGCAGCAGTAACGTACGTCAATCAACGAGAGCTAAAGCAATAATAGTGATGTGATAATGTTGTAAATGTAAATATCGATGATGGTCGATAAGAAAGAACGTGGAATAAAAAATAACAATTATTAATTAGTTTCTCGAAAGGAATGCCTTCTTTGCAGTAACGACCCACCTCCTAAAAGTTTTTAAATAAAATATTGAGACTCTTCTTGACGAAGCTTAACGATAAAAACCGGCCAAGTGCGTCTTGGACTCGCAAATAAAGGGTTCCGTACCACCGTATAATAAAAACTTCAAAATATCAAGTTTCTTGTGAGGGGATCCCTTTTATTTTTAAATGTTATTTTATTTTTAGTAGGTATTTGTTGTTGTAGCGGCACCAGAAATACACATTCTGTGAAAACTTCAACTCTCTACCAATTACGATGCGTGAGATACAGCCCGCTGACAGACGGACGGACGGACAGACAGACAGATAGACGGACAGCGGAGTCTCAGTAATAGGGTTCCGTTGGCACCCTTTGGGTACGGAACCTTAAAAATGAAACGATGTCGTCGTCGTCAGTCACTCATCCAAATAAATAAAATATTAGAATCTAATTGACCTTAGTACCTACTCACAATGTAACATGCAATGTGACCTTGATCCATTTCAACCAATCACGAGCCTCTAGCCTCTATTTTTCCAATATGTCTGATCAATGCTTTTCCAGGTGAATCTGCGATGCATTGCATTGTATTGCGTCAGTCCATGTTAATTTCGTGATTTTTATTAATTTTAAATCTATTTTTATTGGTGTGTGTTTAAAGAAATATTTTATTTAACCTACGGACCTATTCCCCTTAATTTTAAATTAAAACATTAATTTATTGTTTAAAGGAATAAAAAACAACATGATTTTTAAAGTATTTCATGACCTAGGGCTGAGGACATTGATGTTTCTGAAGTTATTAATCATTGCTGTATAGGTAGGTAGTCAGTATAGTCACGTACGATACGTATTACCTATAATTATAATTATAGGTACCTAGGTATCGATTAATCGTCCGCATATCTCTAGTTTAATCACAGATAAAAAAAATCTAATAAAATGATACCTACTGTCATTTATAACATTTTAAATAATTACCTATATTTAATAATACATTTTATGTTTTATTATATTTAAAATAAATTTAAGCAAAAAGTATGAGTTACGTATACCTAATAAAACGTATAATATTTCGATGCTTACAACTAAATTGCACGATGTACAGCTTTGTACAGCAAGATGGGCCGTGAATAAGGTCGTTTTATATTCTCGTTGATTGTACTGTCCGCTTTCTCTCTGGCTGATCATCTGTCTGAGTGTCTGTCATTGTGTGTAGTGATGTATATTATTGTTATCAGATTAAAAATTTGTGAACCGGTTTCAAAGGATTAGATTTTCAGAGGAAAACCGGGTTGAAACAAAAGCAAAATATGTATAGCAAAGTAGGTAACTGCTCTGCTCGCACTTTTCTCCACAAGACCACAGATTATAAAGTTATGTGCTCGAGACTTTCACAGAATCAGCAGTCAAGAGTGTAGGACATCGAGCGCGCCTCGAACATCCCCCCCCCTCGGGCTGCATTTAAAGAATATAACATTAGGTACCGCGCGATACAGGTTGTTTTTCTCATACAGGATGATGAAAAATAGAGGGTATCATTCAGTTATAAAATTATTTTTACCTCTCTACACTCAGGAGTTTGACTACGGATTATAATTGTGATTCCAACATCATAGACAAAACATTTTTTTTTGGATTACGCCCGCTGTTTGCATACCTACATCGAATATATCGAGATCACGATCTAGATATTATGCTTTGAAATTTGGATACGTAGGTACCTACATAAAAATTCATTTTTATTTATAACAAGAAATAGTTTCTTAGAAAACCGGTTTTGTCGTTTTTGGCACGACGGGTACATTACTACACTGTCAGTGTCATGCATTCAATCTGTCTAATTTTAAAATTCTATTTTGTAATTTTTATTTACTGGTTGAATTACGTTTCTTAGAATAAATAGGTAGTGGTCGAAATCACGTAAAGTTATTTGAATCTAGATTGTGCAGACAGAATACCAGTACAGAGGATCGTCATAAGTATATCTGCCGCTCGATATTATCAGTAGTATAGCATTATATTATAGCAAATGAGAAACTAACCACAAGGCACCGGCATGGAGACAAAGAGTGAAATATTTTCCCAAAGATTGATAATATCAGTGTTATGGAACATCGGACTACAGACGTTACTCGCTGTTGTGCTTGTATTCCTCATTCAAATTGACCTTTTGCATCCGCTATCATGGGTCTCGTCTACATTTCAAGACATATTTGGTTGGAAGATGGGCCTCAACATCGTTCTTCTAGGATTGGTGTCTTTTCTACAAGCATATATTTATGGAAGCTATTATATGACGCCCTTGCCTAAATATTTCACAAGATTTTCCATGTTCCTGAACATGTTTTCAGTTCAAAACTCAATGTTTAGCGTTCTGTATGCTCTCAGTGGCTACTTCACTATGGGTTTATATTCATCGCTGGCCAAAAGTAACTATAACATTCTAAAGAAGAAGTGTGAGTTTTACGATGGGCAATGTCTCTTGGAACCGAGTCTATTCTTGCAGTTTGGTGGGATGTGGATGGGATTGTATTATTTCCTCAACATTCACATATTTGGAACAACAATGCTTTTGTTTCCACACATTTACCAAGATAAGTTTCAGCAAATCAAACTGGCAGTGAACAATATACTCTCTATGGGTTTTAAAAATTCTATTACACCAGTAATTTACTACTGTATTTTTTACTATCTGTGGGGAAGCAAGCCAAGAAATGTAGTCTCCGATGTTTACAGTTTGTACTTAGAGGATCCACCACTGGACAATATCATGAACCTTGTTAGTTCTGGAATATGGATTGGATTATGGTTATATACCAGTTTATTTTTTGTCTCAGTTTACACAATGAGAACTGTGTTCAATATAGTACTAACTGAGCCCATGAACTTCCCCATAGAATCTGAAGGAAGCCTGACCCTCTCCAATGCAATAGCCCAAAGGTCACAGTTCAATGGGTACTTGGGTGCACAAGATTTGAGAATCATGTCAATGACAGATCCCACAAGAAGACAGCATATATTCACTCTTTCACAACCTGGAGGACATCCAAGAAATTGGAATAATTTGTTAGAAAAATGCTTGTGTATCATCAATGACTTCAGTAAGGAATTAGACAGTCTAAATGGAGATGGAAAATCAGTTGAGATTGAGAATAATTCATTACAAAGAAATATGATCACAAGTGCTGGAATGTCCTATGCAGGAAACTTGAGGAATATGGCTGAGTCACCTAAACTTCTCCATTTGAAGGACCACAACAAAAATACAAATGAAGATAAATTTGTTACAGCAGTGAAGGATGAATTCAATGTCTTTCTCCAGAAACTATGTCAGAAACCAGGTATCAGTTACTTATTTGGGGAATTGACAGACACAAAACTGAAGTTCCTATTGATGCAATCTCAGCCTGTGATGTGGACATGTGAAGGGCTAGCATTCCTCACCGCTGCTTCACTACAAGAAGATAAATATGGAGTTGTGCAGAATGACTTACCTATTGTAATATCTGCCTTAATTAATCTTAAACATAATTTAGATAAGTTGACAAAACCTGGCCTGGTGCCTAGGAAGCAAATGCTCCATGATGCATTCGCTATTAAAATTAAGACTGCTCTTATTTCATCAGTGAAGAGAAGTATTTATAAGATTGCTGTAACATTTTCAAAGTACATTCATGAAATACCTCTGGATCCTGATGTTCAAGTTGCTTTGCAGCCTTTCTTAATTTGTAAAGAAGCATGATATAGTTAAGTAATAATAAAAGTTTAATAATTTGGTATTTTATTTTTTATTGAAAGGCAATGAGTATTAAATTAAACCATGGTATCAAAAGAAAAATGTTTATTAAAATTCTCTAAAAAATCAACCAATAACATTTTCATAGTGAATTACTACTGGTATCACATTTTGACTAGACACATTTATTATACTCAAGAATTATTTATGTATTTGGCTGAATATTTGCAAGATATTACAGCTCCCGATTAGGTACTGTTTACACAATATTTGCGATACAATAACGACTATTATTAGGTATTATTCCACATTTTACTACTTGATGATCATTATCTGAATTAAATAGACAATTATTGACACATAGTTTGGCAAGATATTTTTTAAATGTCTAATAAACATTGTCGCCACTTTAGAGAAGAGTATCTTCATCTCTCAAATCGCTGCTCAGCAGCAAAGTGCGTTGGCTGGCCGCACCGAGCAGAGCCGTGCGTTCGGCCGATGAGGTGCCTGACTCGCAGCTCAGGGAAGCTGGACATAAGACCAACATTACCAATCATGATGCCTCTTGGAACGAATAATATTAAATAGGCGGAAAAGATACAAGCAGTTATGAAAGTAAAATAAGGATGAATGGTCGCATAACAAATGTCAGGTGTCTTTATTTAATGTTTATTTTTTCAGACATTCAACAGCTTAATTAATATCAGAGGGTCTTATCGCTAGAGACCCCTAAACTGTTAATATCATGCAATACATAGAAACATTACAGCTGGCGTTAATATTGTTAACAAATAGCTCAACAGAATTAGCAACCAAAACGAACGAGGCGCTAACGAACACCACTTACAGCAGACCACTGGACTAGAGTAGAGTAGAGAGATAGAAGAGGCAGATAGAGTGAAGGCGCCTCGGGGTGGGGTGCACGTGGTATAAGTAGAGCGGTACATACGAAGGGGGGATTACCGTCGGGGCTGGCGCGCGGCGTGGCGCTGGCCGCGCGCGCGCCGCACGCGCCCGCCTCGGGCGACGCCAGCGCGCAGCGACCCGACCCTCCCGCATTGCCGCCCGGCGACTCCGTCATGGACGCCTGCAGGCTGTAGCTCTCCCTGGAGATACACACTTTCTGATTCGAATAATAATTTTAGGTGGTCTGTTCGTGAATTGTAGCTCCCGGAGTGTTGAAGGCGGCCACCAGTAACGTTTTAGAGGTAATCCCACATACCCCAGGCCTCTCCTATAAGACGTCTGGGCATCTTTCGAATATTTTCTTGCCGTGAACAAAAAAAGGTTATGTTCATAGAGCGATGAATGCTCGCATGTATTAATCTAGAACATTAGTGACAGTGGTGATGCCTGCTCACATTACGTTGCTGTTTTTCGGGAATGTATACTAACTTTTTTTTATCAAAAAGATTATTTTCGGCTCTTCTGAGTGGAATCAGCGTTTCGAACCGGTGTTAGATTCTGATTATTCGTTACTCCTTCATTGGCCTACATAAATAAACATAGACCTGGGCTAGATGAACGTACCGATAACACTTATACAAACGCAGGCTGTGCAACACTCCGTTGATATTACATGCACACAAATGAAAATCCAGTGCCGAACATAGAACCAGCGATGAGGTGACATGCCAACCACACGCATTATTGGTCGTCTATTTACTGATTGTGTGAGGTTAATGCTAGCCTGTATCCGGAGGTGGAGGAGGTGTGCGATATCTCGCTGTCGTAGGAGGTGTCGGTGTTGATGTTGGCGGGCTGCAGGAAGGGCGGCTGCGACCACGCGCGGCGCAGCGGCGTGCTGTCGGCGCCTGGCGACGAGCCCGAGTCCGACTCCAGCCGCCCGTGCGACGGCTGTTACAACAACCGACCATTATTTTTACATAGTAGTGCAATACAATAACCGACCATTATTTCTACATGTAGTGCAGACCTAAGCACTCATGTTAGTCTCGGTTTGGACAATTTGTTTTTACCTGAAGCCGTGTTACCGCTTCTTAACTAATTCAAATGTAAATGAGCCTTTAGTGCTTTGGGCTCGGTTGGCGGCTCCGGTTGTTATTTTAACGTCTATGCATAATAGTCGTTCCGGACAGCCTAAAGACTGGCATAATACAATTTTCGGTAGTACTACTCTACTACTAGTAGTACTATTCTCGGATGCAGACAGGTACCCCGTCAAAATGTCGATAAACGCCCAAATCAGAAAAGATTGGAATACCTTATGAAATTGGGGAAAGACTTCAATACAGCCTCCTTGCATAGTATTACTCCACCAAGCAAACTAGGCGCCTGTCAAATGTGACGCCACCCGCGCAAAAAAGCAGCGGCAGTGTGCGGGCGGGAAGCTGCATTCCACCCGAGCGCCTAGTTGGCTTGGTGGAGTAATGTAGTATGTAATGTAAATACTAATAGTACTACCCCCTAAAATAGAAAGTTATGATGGACTTACACTGTCATTACAAATCACCTTTGTTCCTAGAAATGCTTTGTATAACTATTATAAACTGGCTAAAATCTCTATAAATTTGGCGGGTAGTGCTTACCTCTGGCTTCGCATGCCTGCTGCGTCGGAACTTGAATGTCTTCTTGGAGGGTCCGTGCGCGCGCTGCAGCCGCGGCCTGTCCTCGGGGTCGGGCTGGCCGCTCATGGCCGGGCCGCCGGGCGCGGGCCCGCTGGCCACCAGCCCGCCCGGGCTGCCCGACCCCGAGCTCGCGGACATCGGAGACAGGGGACTCGTCGATGTCTCACCTAACCGATCACGTGCCGAACGTTTGTTTAAAACAGGGTTTTGTATCTTAACGGGTCCGCGGACAATATACATGATAATATATTTTTTTAAATATTATTTAGGAGTCTTCGGCGATCACGGTAAATTTTTTCAGGGGTGTGATGTTGAAAAATGTTAGGAAATGTTAGTTTAAAATTAGCGTCTATAAGATGCGTTAAACCATAGATTGATTATTTGAGGCGCTCATATCCAGCAGCAATCACTGATCGGTAAACAGTCAGTCAGAGATGGGTGACCATTAGTGGCATTAGAACTGAGTGTCTCCGTGCTTCAGAGGGCACGTAAAAAGTCGGTCCCGGTTGTTGTGATCTAGGCAGCAGTCGTTAAGTCATGTCGGAGGCCTTCGGGCGGCTTGAGCAACTCTGACACCAGGTTGACCACTAACCATACGATAAGAAGAACCATAGATTCTTGTTAAGTCAATGCATCAAACCGAGTCTCAAATGATAATCGATATGGGTAGGTATCTTGATATATGCAGGAAAATGTTCGCTACTGACCACTTCGAACCAAAGTTTAAAGCTTAACTCACCAGTTGTGAACTTAAGTTCAACGGACGACACAAAACGCAGTTTAGTTTGAGTGCTCGCGAACGACGGAGTGCTGACTGCTGGCTTCGTGTCGCTGCCATTATTCAACGAACCTAACACAAAAACAAAAAATTACAGCATATAAACTTCATGCATCACTTTACTATAGGTATACCGCAAGCGCGGTACCGCGCCTTAGGTACGCGAGCGGCGAGACGGGGGGGCTCATCGCTCTCGCCGTCCCACTACCCCACCCGTCATCGCTCTCGCCGTCCCACCCTCCCAGCTCCCCGCGCATACCTAAGGCGTGGTACAGCGCTTGCGGTATACCTATAGTATATGTAATGTTAAGGATATGTACCTATATTCGAGTTGCCACTACTAGCGTTGTTGTTGCTGTTATCGCTTTGCCGCCCGTTGCTGTTCAAGGCGGCTTCGAATGTCGGCATATGCTGGCTTGTCGTCGAGCTGCTTGATAACGATTCTGTAACATTCACATGCCATTCCCCACATTGATCGAAACGGAAGTCGGATGGAAACTTGTATGTCAAGGGGAGCTTAAAGTACGTCGCCGCGTCGCGTTGTGCAGGACGGATGATATTTATAAACGTTATCTTGTCTGGCTGTTGCCACTATCGCGTCAGTAAATTTAGGGTGACCCTAGTTAATTGCGATATTATGGTCGTAGTCTACTTTGTTTGTTGAAGACTTAATTTTCCGGCTCGCAGTACCAGGACATCACAACCCAGTAGGAGCCACGGTTATCAAATGAGCCCGCGCACACTCGACTGCACGCGAATTTAAAAATGGAATCAGAAATAGAATATACTAACTACTCCGCCAAGCCAACTAGGGACCTGTCAAATGTGACGTCACCCGCACAACAAGGCGGTGGCGGTGTGCGGGAAGTGTGGCGGGCGGGAAGCCGCAGGCGGTGGCGGGTGTGCGGGCGGGGAAGCCGCATTCCATCTGATTGCCTAGTTGGCATGGCGGAGTAGTATTTTATTAGTTTGTATGACATTCATGCAAATGCAAAATACACTCTACATTATTGAAATAGAGTACATATACAGGGTGAATTCGAAATCATGGGAATTCTTTTAAACTATGACTTTACACATGATTAAGAATATTTTGGGAAAATAAAGAAAATAATATATTGATAAAAAAATATTGCTCGAGTAAGCATATAAGCAAACCAGTTAACTGTTTTACCATACCTGGGCAATAAATTTTTATCAATTGATTTGTTGATTAATATTTCCTTAATATTCTGAATCATGTGTAGAATCACCGTTTAAAAGGGTGCCCATGATCTCAAATTCATCCTGTATATTCGTTTGTCATATAAGTGACCTGCGAGAATACACTTGACGCAACTGAAATATAGTGTAATGTTGGTGGTGTGTGCGGTACCTCTCTGCGCGGCGAGCGGCGCGGCGGGGTGGTCGGGCGTGCGCGGCAGCGCGGCGCGGCCCACCAGCATCGAGATGAGCGAGGGCCGGTGCTGCTGGTGCTTGTCCCCCGCGCCCGCGCCCGCGCCGCCCGGGTTGCGCGGGTACACCTCCGACGCGCGCTTGCCGCCGCCTTGCCCCAGGTTCTCTGCTATTTGCTCTGCGACCACATTTCTTTGTTATAGATCAGGAGTTTCATACTATGAGTGAGAGCCGGAACCCCTCTTTCCCTCCCTCTGTTCCAATTCCCTTCAGGTCGGCAACGTGCGAGCGATGCCTTTAGTATTGCAAGCATCTATAGGCTACCGTAGTCACATAAAAGAAATGTCAACAATTTTATTGAAAACTCATACGAAAGTGCAAAGTATAACGGCCCGACCACGACCTTGTCGCTATCAGCGACAAAAGCGTGCGGGGGTACTAAAATGTTGCATCAAGCCACGAGCTGCCGCTCTCGGCGGCAAGGTGCGCGATGCTACATTTTAGTACCCCCGCACTGTTTCTGATAGCGACAAGGTCGTGGCCGGGCCGCAACATTAAACGTGTAAAAAACCTTACCAAACTTATACTGATCATGCGTGTCTCGCATGGTTCTCAACTCGCGCGCCAATTCCGCTAGCAGCGCGCCCCGCGCACGCGCCGCCGGAAGTTTCAAGCCGCGGACTCGTTCGCGCACCACAAACTGCATGTGACGCTCGTTGTCGCCGATAGGTGGTTGGGATAGCTTGAAATTTGTAAAGTACAATCTTCGATGAGTCAAGGAACATTTATTACCATCATTTTGAATCGACATAATTTAGGTTTCTTAAATAATAAATAGATAGGTACCTAATTAGATTTTATTCTGGATATTATTAGGAAACCACACCTAAGTAATTCTTACTTTATACTATACAGGGTGTTAGGTTCGGTAAGGGACGTATTCAAGCCCATGATAATTCATGCTTACACGTAACTTAAAAATAAAGAAAAAACACTAAATCGATGACAGAAAAAAAATAGGCAGCAATAGCCTGGTGAAGATGATGACATATTGCTCGTTGCTTATAACAGTGGGTACCTTGTGCACGATGAAGGGTTGCAGCAGTATGTAGAGCGGCGTGCGGTAAGTCACGACGTGCTCCAGGAAGTCCCAGAGGTGGTGCGCGGCCTCGTTGCGGCGGCCCAGCTCGCGCATGGCGCGCGCGATGCGGCCCCACTCCGCGCACAGCTCGCTCGTGAAGCACGCGCACACCACCTTCAGCGCTATACAACAACACCACGCGGTGAAAAGGCCCCCTAGACAAGTACTAATCCACCAAGCCAATTAGGAACCTGTCAAATGTGACGTCACCCGCACGAAAAGGCGGTGGCGGAGTGCGGAAGCTGTGGCGGGCGGGAAGCCGCAGACAGTAGCGGGTGTGCGGGCGGGGAAGCCGCATTCCATCCGAGATCCTAATTGGCTTGGTGTAGCATGTAGTAATGGGTTCGTCAACAAGCGTTTATACAAAAAGCTACGCTTCATGTATGGAAATGACATAAGTCACGTGATCTATCTACATATCGACTTTTAACGTAATTTCCATAAACGCCTCGTAAGCGCAGCGTTTTGTAAAAACGCTTGTTGACGAAGCCACTTGTCTAGGGGGCCTGGTCAATGGTCTGTTTCTGCGGCAGACGGAGAAAAGATCAATGATCTTTGAGCGTACCGCAGGATAACTAACCTTTATGCCATGCGTGCCGTTCCGCAGCCACGCTGACCGGTCGCGTCGCCCACCCCATTCCGTTTTATACAACGCGGTAAGAAAGGTAAACGATAGAGAAGTGTATGGAAAGCGATACGTATTGTTTTTGTATCACTCAGTAGTAGATAGTCACTGACGTTTTTTCCTCCTGTCGTAGGAGTAAAGTATACAATAAGGTGTATTACAACTTTTATATTTTTATTGTTATTGGAAGAAAATTAAAATAGTTTTTTTTAATCGAGCCACCATCTACGAACACTTCATAAATTCACCCTATATTTTCCTTTAGTGTAGACTTCCTTATTCTAATTTTGATATGGACCAACATTATTCTAATAAGAGCTTCCATACAACTTACCCAAGAATGCGATCCTGTATAGTTGGTTGGAGAGTCTAGTGGTGTTCCTGGTCTCGCGGCTACCTGTATAGTGTAAAGGTGAGTGAATTAGTGCGTGAGAGGCAGAGGCATGCAACGTTGCATGCTCCTGGCGAGCAAGTGACAAGTGACAAGTGGTAAGTGGCAAGTGACAAGTGGCAACTGACCGGGCGGCGCGGGCGGGCACAGTGCGCTCAGCACGGCCGACACCAAGTAGCTCACGTCCGACTGACGCAGCGGCGGCACGTCTGCACACACACACACACCGCTAAACTTAGCTATAAGATTATCAACTTTATTGATATATAGTAATTCTAAGACAAATTAAATGGTCTAGCGGTCCGGTCCGCATATAAGCAAACTCCACCAACTGAGTTTTGAATGCGGCATCTGATTAGTTGGATAAATTTTCATGGAAGAATTTTCCCCAAATGTATATAAAGTTATGATCGACTTGCACTGGTGTTACAAATCACTTTTGTTCTTGAAAATGCTTTGTAAAACCATTGTAAACTGACTAAAATCATGAAATAATGTCATGATTTAAGACGTTGGGGCTAAATATTAATATACTATTTACCTTTTCTACCACTGCCGACTCGTAGACAAAGCGGCATGAACAGATTCATCAGCATATTTTCCGTTTTCTCAGCTGACGGAAATATAGCGCTGCCTCCGCACATTTGTTCTAGGGAATAGCTATCCTAAAATACGCAAAAGAAATACCTATAGATGTGAAAATGCTTTAAACAAGAGATATAACGGACATGGCGCTGCCGTGCCGCGCTACCATCTCACACTGCGTTACCGTCTTAAAAATTTACACAATTATTCTTTTTCTAGTAAAAAGAGTAACCATTGAGTTTCTTGCCGGCTCTTAATATATGATTAGTGTTTTTTTAGCCTACTTACATGAATGAAAATATGTTGACTTTGACTTTGCCTAGTGCGAGTTTCTTATCACAATCGAAAAGTAAATGCGTTCAACGCGTCAGTACACGACGATAAGTGTCAAGAAGATCATGAACATCATAGATCAGTGTGTCATAAAGCTAGGTTCACATTGCTTTGTCTGGGTGTGTCGGGGCGCGCCAGAACATAATCGGTTGTGTTAATTTACTATGACTAGATTCACATAAGTAGGTTAAGAGTATTCTTACCCCAGTATTGATGACTTGTAAAGCGATCAGTCGTACGACAGTGCTACAGAAGTGCGGCGGTGGCGGTTGCGACATCAGCGCCGCGGTGGCCGACGACAAGTTCTCGCCGCAACTGTTGTCCGACACTATCAATGCCTGTGCAATCAAGTTGCCATTTGACTTTATTGAAATGGAATACAGTTCAAATAAGAATGCGTCAAGCCCAGTTGGGTTCACACTAACAAAACCATGTAGATAATGAAATTAATAGATTGTACAAATTCTTCATTATTTGGAACAGTTTTTAAAATTGAACTTACTTGCACTGTATTTAGGAGTGTCTTGACCTGCTGCCAATGCATTATGTACGGACATCGTATCATCGTTTCGTACACTCCTTTCAGAAGTACTGCGGCCGAATCCCAGTCTGTGTTTCTCTGCGCCGAGTATGAAGTAAAATGTGGGAAAGTATTAATTCACAATATCATATTGTATATATTTTTCTCATATTCGACTGTCTGTTTTGTTACGTGGAAACAGTCGAGTGTGAGAACTGTGAAAATCTCTTTGCCATAGCGTGCTAAACTCTAGTATTTGTCAATAAGATTACTGTCAACCAGGGCTCGGAAACCGGTTAATTTTTCAAACCGGTTTCGACCATTGACCCCAGACCGGAATGGATTGCGGTTAAGGTTTCGGTTTCGGTTTCGGTATGATGAAACCGGTTTTACACAAATTTCGGTTCTATGGAGCAAAATTAACCGGTTAAATTGAGATTTGACGGTATTAGCGAGCGATCGAGTTATGACTTAGGTATGCGTCATCTCTTTCCAATAAAAAACTCTCGCGCGCTGCAAAAGAATATTATTATTATACTTTCGGGCAGTAGTGAAGCCAAACTATCGAGAGTACACTATCGATAGTTGACCTTGAAAATCAAAGGGCTATCAATAGCATATGTTTTTAGCAGTTTTTTTAAGAGGCTGGGTTAGCAAACAAGCATAATGCCCGCCTGATGTTAAGCACTTTTTATGGGACTGAGGTGGCAAACAAGCGTACGGCCCGCCTGATGTAAAGCATTTTTTTATTGGACTGAGGTGGCAAACAAGCGTACGTCCCGCCGGATGTTAAGCACTTTTTATGGGACTGAGATGGCAAACGAGCGTACGGCCCGCCTGATGTTGAGCACTTTTTATAGGACTGAGGTGGCAAACAAGCGTACGGCCCGCCTGATGTTAAGCACTTCTTTATGGGACTGAGGTGACAAACAAGCTTATTTCCCGCCTGGTGTTAAGCACTTTTTATGGGACTGAGATGGCAAACGAGCGTACGGCCCGCCTGATGTTGAGCACTTTTTTATAGGACTGAGGTGGCAAACAAGAATACGGCCCGCCTGATGCTAAGCACTTTTTATGGGATTGTGGCCAACAAGCGTACGGCCCGCCTGATGTTAAGCAGTTTTTTATGGGACCGTGGCCGCCGACAAGCGTACGGCTCACCTGATGTTGAGCAGGTATTTATGGGACTGAGGTAGCAAATAAGCGTACGGCCCGCCTGATGCTAAAAACTTTTTATGGGATTGTGGCAACAAACGTACGGCCCGCCTGATGTTAAGCAGGTTTTTATGGGACTGAGGTGGCGAACAAGCGTATGGCCGGCCTGATGTTAAGCAGTTACCATAGCATAGCTTATACACGCTTGCAATGCCTTTGGTATAGTGCTTAACATCGGGCGGACCGTACGCTTGTTTGCGACCACAGTCCCATAAAAACCGCTTAAAATCAGGCGGGCCGTATGCTTGTTGCCACAATCCCATAAAAAGTGCTTAGCATCAGGCGGGCCGTACGCTTATTTGCCACCTCAGTCCCATAAAAACCTGCTTAACATCAGGTGGACCGTACGCTTGTTGGCGGCACCAGTCACATAAAAAATTGCTTAACATCAGGCGGGCCGTACGCTTGTTGGCCACAATCCCGTAAAAAGTGCTTAGCATCAGGCGGGCCGTACGCTTGTTTGCCTCCTCAGTTCAATAAAAACTCCTTAACATCAGGCGGACCGTACGCTCGTTTGCCATCTCAGTCCCATAAAAAGTGCTTAACACCAGGTGGGCCGTATGCTTGTTTGCCACCTCAGTCCCATAAAAAGTGTTTAACATCAGGCGGGCCGTACGCTTGTTTGCCACCTCAGTCCCATAAACTCGAGCTTAACATCAGGCGGGCTGCACGCTTGCTTGCCATCTCAGTCCCATAAAAAAGTGCTTAACATCAGGTAGGCCGAACGCTTGTTTGCCACCTCAGTCCAATAAAAAAATGCTTAACATCCCGCAGGCCGTACGCTTGTTTGCCACCTCAGTTCAATAAAAACTCCTTAACATCATGCGGACCGTACGCTCGATTGCCATCTCAGTCCCATAAAAAGTGCTTAACACCAGGTGGGCCGTACGCTTGTTTGCCACCTCAGTCCCATAAAAAGGGCTTAACACCAGGTGGGCCGTACGCTTGTTTGCCACCTCAGTCCCATAAAAAGTGCTTAACATCAGGCGGGCCGTACGCTTGTTTGCCACCTCAGTCCCATAAAAAAGTGCTTAACATCAGGCAGGCCGTACGCTTGTTTGCCACCTCAGTCCAATAAAAAATGCTTAACATCAGGCAGGCCGTACGCTTGTTTGCCACCTCAAACCCATAAAAAGTGCTTAACATCAGGCGGACCGTACGCTCGTTTCCCATCTCAGTCCCATAAAAAGTGCTTAACACCGGGTGGGCCGTACGCTTGTTTGCCACCTCAGTCCCATAAAAAGTGCTTAACATCAGGCGGACCGTACGCTCGTTTCCCATCTCAGTCCCATAAAAAGTGCTAAACACCAGGTGGGCCGTACGCTTGTTTGCCACATCAGTCCCATAAAAAGTGCTTAACATCAGGCGGGCCGTACGCTTGTTTGCCACCTCAGTCCCATAAAAAGTGCTTAACATCAGGCAGGCCGTACGCTTGTTTGCCACCTCAGTCCCATAAAAAGTGCTTAACATCAGGCGGGCCGTACGCTTGTTTGCCACCTCAGTCCCATAAAAAAGTGCTTAACATCAGGCGGGCTGTATGCTTGTTTGCCACCTCAGTCCCTTAAAATAGTGCTTAACTTTAGGCGGGCCGTACGCTTGTTAGCCAAACAGTCCCATAAAAATAACTGCTTAACATCAGACGGTAATATAGATCACTCGGCCGCGAGCCGCCACAGTAAGAACAATGAAAAGGATGCAATGCAAGATGCTTACTCGGTTCCCGTCGCGGCAAAAACGTAAGAAAACACCAGAAAGCGTGTGAATGAAACATACGAACCAAGCTAGCGCGTGCTAGAAAGGGATAGTGAGCGCATCTTATGCACGGAACTCGACCTTGATCACTAGTCGGCTGCAACATGCGTCTGAGTTTAACCGGTTAATTGAGGTCTTAATATCGGTAAGCGTTCCGTTCGCTACCATAACCGGTAACCAAAATTATTTCGGTTTAGTTAAAGCCGGTTTCGTATTAAACCGGTTAATCAACGAACGGAATTAAACCGGTTTCATGAACGATATTAACCGGTATTTCAAAACCGGTTCCAAGCCCTGCTGTCAACTGTAATGGGACCAAAAAAAAAACAGCTTACCAGATATCGCACGACTGTTCTGGGCTGACTGCAAATACTAATTATCACGCGGTCGGAGAGAGATAGCAAGAGAGAAAGAGAGAGAGAGAGAGAGAGAGAGAGAGAGAGAGAGAGAGAGAGAGAGAGAGAGAGAAATAAAGTGAGAGATTAGTATCTGAATTCTAAAGTGAACAATTCTGGATGCCATTGCCAAAGGCATACTCACCCTGATACTAGGTTTCTTAGCGATCTTCAAGAACACCTTATCCAGCCTCCTCAGTATCATGATGAGGGCGGGTCGCAGCGCGTCGTCGGCCCAGTCGGCGGCGGGCAGCACCAGCGACATGTAGCGCTGCAGCCCGCGGCAACCCATCGACTCGGGGTCGTACGGCGACACTTTCAGCAGCGAGTGGGCTATTTCCGCGAGCCGCTGGTACGGGGAAATTTTGAAAGTATCCGACTAACCCGAATTCCGTGATTTATACAAGGCGAATCCAAATGTGTACCTATACCACAGTGGAAGTAGTACTTAGACTGTGCCTATACTATGTTGTTTTGTACTTAACTTTGTGAAGTTGCGAAAAAAAGATTATACCCTTTGTGATTAATCTTGTGGACATTTCAGATTACCGATTTGGGAGCTACTTTTCATCAAAATTAGGTAAGTATAGGAAAATATGAGAACCGAATACGAGCCAAGTATGCTCATCGTCGGAAACACCCAGTGCACGGAGGAGAATGGTATATTAGATGGTCTATGCCTAATTATTTTTTTAGTTTTAGTACTTCTTTAGAATGACACGTTAACTTAGCTCTATGAAAGATTTAATTCGGTTTTCTTAGCAAAATATTTTAAAAGACTCGTGATAAAATAATTACTTTGGGAAATCAAGAATCAGATTGTTCTTACGGCTTCTTTTTTACAGGATTTAATTCTGTCAGGAGTTTTGTTTCGCTAACTTACGGCATGTGACTTGGAGTCAAGCAACTCAACAGGCTTTCCCTCACTCCCACCGCTTCCTTTAGATCCGTTGATTTCCAGTAGACGAGTGGTAGCGCGACCGATGAACTCGCCTACCAGCGATAGCAACACATCGCGGGGTCTTCGGTACTCAGCTCGCACCAACTGGTGAAAAATACGACACCTCTAGTTGTGGAAACATTTGTCACAAGTTCTGTATTTCAGTTTTTTTTTTTAATGAGGACACCTCAGACAATTTTTAATGCTTTATTTAATGACGTAATTTCTGCGGTCTCCACTGTTTTAAAAGATATTTAAACTTAGAATCACACGGAAGACCGGTGCGTTGGACGCGTGTGGCGAAAGACCGTTACAGGCGCAGCTATAGCTTTCACATATTTCTAGGTCTAACAATGCACATAGGTAAACTAGTTAATGCCCGTGACTCCACGCGATAGACAAACCTTTTAACACCAATGAAATTAATCAATTGGAAATAATATAAACATATCATCTAACTAACTAACATACCTCCGAATCCTCAGCACCAGTGTATTCAGGGACCGGTATCTTAGAGTTGTCATATTTCGAGTGCGATTCTTCGAAGGCGATGAGTGTGGTGGCGGCAGTGCGAGCTCCCGTTCTTTGTGAAGACCCTTTGTGTTCAGGGGACGTCCGGTATGGGCCGTTATACGATCTACGTGGAGGAATAAGATAAATAGGCAACTTAGAATTAAACTTGTCAGATATGGTAAAAGATTCCACTTGACGGAATTAGGTATAAGGTAGCCGACTTTTAAAACCATTGCTAGAATATAAATTTTATAAAGGCGCTCATAGCCAGTTGCAATCACTGACCGACAAGCGATCGGAGGTTAAGCAATGTTTGGCAAGGTCAGTCAGAGATGGGTGACCATTTTTGTGGAATTTCGAACTGAGCGACTCCGTGCTTCGAAAGGCACGCAAAAAGTCCGTCCCGGTTGTTGTCACTTAGACAGCAGTCGTTAAGCCATGTCAGAGGCCTTTGGGTGGCTAGAACAACTGTGACACCAAGTTGGCCACTATACATACGATAAGAAGAAGTTTTATAGAACAAATAAGTAGACACTTACTTGGACAATCCTTCACAGTTATTGACAAGGGTTTTAATAGCTATAGCCAGTTGTTGAATAATCTCTTTCTCTGTTTTGCCCTCCCGGTTATAAGTCGGTAATTGTATTTGTTTTACGTAACATGGGAGTATTGCCTCTAAGATTATCTGAAAAGCGTATACAATATTAAAAATAAATCTTTAAAATATATCTAGTTTAATATACAGCGTGTAACGGAAAGGGTATATCTATCCGAAAGGGGTGAAAAGTGTATCTGCTATAGAAACGATATGCAAGATTTTAGCTCAAAATAATTTTTCAAAAAATTCCTACCAAAATAATAAATTTGGTATGTTTATTGAATTCCCATAATAATAAACGTGTAACCGCACTACGAGTGTCATTAAGTCATTATCCTTTTCACGTCAATTGGTGCTAGTGATGTCGAAATGTAAATTTGACATGTTTGGTATTTTGTTTTCATGTATTGGAATGTCTCATATCTCTGTAACGTGTAGATATAGGATTTTAAAACCGTTGCCGTCTTGTTCGTTATCATCCAAAGAAGCCGTGCACTTCGTATGTATATACCCTTTCCGTTACACCCTGTAGATAGAATTGTAAAAACGTCCAAGTAATACCTATGCATTTTATATTCAAACACATGCATGAGATATAGATTAATAAACCTAGTTAGCAAAACTTTAGAAAGAGAAATTAGGGCTATTCAATGGAATTTTATTCAGATCAATCGATACATTAAAATCGATAAGGACATCATAAATAAGTATGCCTTGGTTCTAGTCTAGATGTTCTCATAAACTGATAATTGGTTGATCTTATTTCCACTCACCAACATCTGATACCCTCTCATGCTCTCCGCAGAGTACGATACGACCATGACACAGAGGCTGATGCAGTCCAGAACATTGACCATCTCGTCCTCATCTCGGTAGCAGAAGTCTATAGGCTTGAGCGGTTTCTCCTCTTTGATCAGCTCTGCTATGTGCAAGGGATCAGGAGACGGTGTTTCTAGACTTAGAAGTAGGTTGAAGAGGCAGCTGGATTGTACCTAAGTTGAAAGATAATAATAATAATATTAGCCCTTTTAACGTGCGACTCCTAGGCACGGGTCTCCCCTCAATGCGAGGGGGATTCAGGCCATAATCCACCAAACTGGCCCAGTGTGCGTTGGTGGATTTCACATGGCTTTCGAAAATTTGTTAGATTTTCTAAGACATGCAGGTCCTCACGATGTTTTCCTTCACCGTAAGCAAGTGATAACCATATTAAAGTTATGATTCACACATAGATCTCGAAAGACAAATTGAAATTGATATGTACTGAAATTTTTGTGAAAATTTCACAAAATATGGTTTAGAATACAGGCTAGCATTAATTGTTGACTTCTAAGTATAAGTAAGTGTAAAAAGCAGAGGTCGGTAAAAAGTAGAATTTTAAGATTATAGTCTGCTGAAATGGAACTTAGGGCGAAAAGTAGTAATTATTTGGATATCTTACTTTGCTAGCGTCACCGTAAGTCGATTCTTCGTCTGTATCTAAAATGGCAGATACAGATCCAAACATTTGCAATATAAACGGTTTTCTGTTTAACAAGTAAAATTGTTTTACAGCGTACTCTATCGTGGTTGTCACCAGCTTATTTGTTTGGAAGTTTGAGTAAATTTGTAGAAGCGTTGGCATTATTAGCAAGTATCTGAAAAAATATGCAAAATTAACGTGAAATCTTATACCATCTTCTCACGAAAATGGATAATTATGACGTCACATACCCATTAGTAGAGAAAATACTCTTAAAATTGAACGCCGCATTCACATACGTAGCTATGACGTATCTCAGTATCAACGAGTCTTCACTGTGCAACATCAGGGCCCCGTTGAGAACGTTGAGAAACAAATGAATGTCCCTTGATGACGTGAAATTCCCAGCCATCGCTTCGAACATTCGGGCTATTAGACGCACCCACCTGAAAATTATTAGGTAATTAGTATTTTAGTTATTTTTATTACTAACTTTATTGAAAGGCAGGGGCGTAGCTACCGCCGTATCAATGATACGAGGCCCCCGGGCTACAGGGGCCCCGAACGTGTGTGAAAATTCTTTACGCTTCATTTTAAAAAAATATTTACCCTTCTTTTGGGCCCCTTAACAAATTTTGATACAGGGCCCATATAAAGCAAGCTACGCCACTGTTGAAAGGGTTATCGTAGAACGACCTTAATGTCATCGGAGATAATTCTTTAACTAGGATGTTTCATGTTTCTAATCAGGGAAACCTAACCCAACATTGCTATTGTACCCACAATTCAAGGATTAGTTTGGGACCATTTCTGGGGATATTTATTTATTAAAGATCAGAGAATACAAAATTCTTAATTAAAAAATTAAGACCAATCTCTGTGCACTAAAAACTCAAGTGTTATAAAGTTGTCATTTGTTTCATTGAAGCAATTAAACAATACTTACATGAACTTATGTAGCACATCCAATCCGAGTAACGTGGAGCCAAGGGCTCCGCGACTGTATAGAACTAAATCTGCCTCAAGCGCCTTGCGCGGGAATGAAGGCAACTTCATCAGTTCATCGTGGAGGAATACAACGCGTTGTACGACCTGAAAATAGATTAATCTAAAGGCGCTTTCAGGGAACATGATCATTTTCATAACTTTGGGAAACTTATTGGCATCTAAGTATCAATTATCGATACTTGATATCAGCATCAATGGAATCGATATATGATACTAATACAGCTTTTTTTATAACGCCCCACTCCTGGGCACGGGCCTCCCCTCCATGCGAGGAGGATTTAGGGCACTATCCACCACACTGACCCAATGCGGGTTGGTGGATTTCACACGTCTTTCGACAAACTGGTTAGATTTTCTAAGACATGCAGGTTTATTGACAAGACGTTCAAATAAAATAAAATTATTTTTATAAAAAAATAAAAACCGACTTCAAAAAAACCTGGAGCACTAAAAAGCCTGAAATAATATTTCTTTTACCACCACTGCCTACCCCTTCGGGAAAATCAGACGTGATGATGTGTTATCGAGTATTTGGGGTCGGTGCCAATCTATCTTCTTACTTTTATAGTAGGTAGACTCGGCATACCAAGATTGGCACCGACTCCAAATACTCGATAACACATCATCACGCCTGATTTTCCCGAAGGGGTAGGCAGTGGTGGTAAAAGAAATATTATTTCAGGCTTTTTAGTGCTCCAGGTTTTTTTGAAGTCGGTTTTTATTTTTTTATAAAAATAATTTTATTTTATGATTTTTAGTGGCGCCATACAAACTTTATCACCCCAAATGACCCCTTTGGGGGGTAACTTTTCCAAGATTCCAAAACAAAAGTTTCTTAATTTGTTATATGGAGTATACATACTAAGTTTCAAGTCAATCGGACACAAATATATTTTTCTACCGTACTTCTACCCCTAGTTTCCCCCTTTGGGGGTAGATTTCCGAAATGATTTTTTTATGGGACCAAAACGACTTAGTCACCTACCAAATAAAAGTTTAAAAAGAAAAATTGGTTCATAAACGTTAGAGATAAACGGTAACTCTCCATACAAACTTCAACACCTCGTTTTACCCCTTTGGGGGGGGGATTTTTCTAAAATCCTGAAACATGAGTTTCATTATTTCTTTTGTAAAATATACATATTAAGTTTCAAGTCAATCGGACAAAAAAATTTTTTTCAGACGACCTTCACCCCCCAAAATTACCCCCTTAGGGGTTGATTCTAGGAACTATTTTTTTATGGGACCAACTTGGAGCTACGATCTACCGAACAGCAAAAGAATTTTTCAAATCGGTTCATAAATGGCGGAGAAATCGGTGAACATACATAAAAAAAAAAAAAAAAAAAAAAAAAAAAAACATACATACAGCCGAACATAGAACCTCCTCCTTTTTTGAAGTCGGTTAAAAACTGATCGTCATTATCGATAAAAAATATCGACAATGATAAAAAATATATTCGTCATTATCGATAAAAAATATCGATAAGTCCATTCTTAATCTAGAATAACTTTAAATACCATGTCAACATTCTTCAGAATAGCCCATGTAAGTAATACTTTTCCGATCTCGACAAACTTCTGCAATAGTTCTTGTTCTTGGAGTTTCTGGAACGCGTCATCAGGTTCCATGTGCACCAGTCCTAGTTGTGGGTACTGGGACCGTTTGAAGAAGTAGTGATCGCGGACATAGCTTTGTGGATTATGGATTTGACCTTGAAGAAACATTTCAATGAGAAACTGATCTTTTTTTAAAAAATAATTGTACATTACTCTATAAAAAAAATAAAAAAAAAATAAAACATAAATAAACCATTTATTTCAGGCAACTAAGGCCCATATTATAAATACCTTAAAGACTAACATACATATTATAATTAAATTATATTAAGTCAAGACTCATAAGATATGTTGTATGAATATCTGACGGTAGTAAAATGGAATGGAGAAAAACTTACGCGTTTTGAAATCGACTAAGAAATGTTCCCGATGTAATTTTTCAGGTATACCGAAGAAGTCTAGCGACTCTTTAAGAATCTGAGCGAATACTGTGTCCTCTTGAACGGGGAATTGCGATGGTATGCTGCCTTCATTGTCCGCTAGAAATATAATGAACTCTAGAGCACTGCAAAGTAAATGTGAATATATAAAAGCTTGCTTTACTTACAAGGTCCATGAACGATAATCTTCTTAGCAGCGGGAACGTTAGCTGTTAGCAATATCGAGGCATCGCATTGTTCTTTACGCAATATCTGTTTCAGATCCTTGAACATTATGCCGTGTACACTATGGACCACCTGGAATGAACTTACCGATTAAATCGTGTTTCGAACAGTATCGAAGTTCGAGTATGGTTGTAAATAGTGGACCAATTTAGTATATTTCCAGAATATTAGTTCCGGAACATGTATGATTTTTTAAAAGTAGTACCTAGTTCGAATTGGCATTTGATTTTTGTCGATTTGCGCACGACTGACGCAAAAACCACTTAAGGTGGGGATATCATCTGGAAATTTTGGCTGAATGGGCGGAGCTAACGCATCGCCGGCGGTGTGCCCCCTGCGCCTCTTGCGCTCCCCGCGCCAGCTCTGACAGCGCGCGTTTATTGCGTCGCTTGTATTCTTATTTCAACGCAAGCCGAGCCGTAAATTATCACAACGTAGTAGGACTACAAATAAGTTGATAATTTCGCAAAGCGTAAATAGCTCGGTGGTAAAGTCTTGGATATATTATTATTCTGAAAGACGATGACGAAGGTTCGAATCCTGTAGTTTTTTTTCTTAATATTTTCTAATTATTGTAGGCATGATCTTTTTATTTTTATTTTTTTTAATTAAATCAAATAATTTATTTATTTATTCATAAACTAAAGTCTAAAATCGATCACATAGGGCAAATAATGCAGGAAAGAAAACTATCTACGATACGATACGAGTGCGAATCCCACAGCATAATATTATACAGAGTGGTGACGACATTACGTCAATAAATTTAAATACGGTCCCTACTAGTCAATCACAATTTGTGTTGCAAAAGACTCGAGTCTTTTAGGCTTATTATTAGGGCTCGAGCCTTTTTATGAAAGCTCGAAGGCTAAAGAACTCATTAGCCCCGAGCCTTCGCGGCGAAGAGGAGGCTCTCGGAAATAAAGCCTTTATTTTGAAGCGCTTTCTAAAGAGGCTTTGAGCCCTTTTTATTTTAGCCCTTTGTGACCATTCTTGACTATACTTGAATATGCATGACTATTCTCAAGAATTGACCAGTACTGACCATCCTTGACTATTTGACCATTTTTTACTATTTTGACCATTATTTACTATTTTTGACCATTATTTACTATTTTTGACCATTATTGACTATTTTGGCCATTTTTGACCAATGTTGACTATTTTTAGCCATTGTTGACTATTCTCAACTATTAGTGACTACTATTGATAATTTTTGACTATTTTGACCATTATTGACTATTTTTGACCATTGTTGAGTGTTTTAGACCATTATTGACTATTTTGACTATTGGTGACTGTTTTTGGCCATTTTTGACCAATGTTGACTATTTTTAGCCATTGTTGACTATTCTCAACTATTGTTGACTACTATTGATCATTTTGACTATTTTGACCATTATTGACTATTTTGACTATTGGTGACTGTTTTTGGCCATTTTTGACCAATGTTGACTATTTTTAGCCATTGTTGACTATTCTCAACTATTGTTGACTACTATTGATCATTTTGACTATTTTGACCATTATTGACTATTTTGACTGTTTTTGGCCATTTTTGACCAATGTTGACTATTTTTAGCCATTGTTGACTATTCTCAACTATTAGTGACTACTATTGATCATTTTTGACTATATTGATCATTATTGAATATTTTTGACCAATGTTGAGTGTTTTTGACTATTTTGACTATTGTTGACTGTTTTTGGCCATTTTTGACCAATTTTGACTATTTTTAGCCATTGTTGACTATTCTCAACTATTGTTCACTACTATTGATCATTTTTGACTATTTTGACCATTATTGACTATTGTTGACTGTTTTTGGCCATTTTTGGCCAATGTTGACTATTTTTAGCTATTGTTGACTATTCTCAACTATTAGTGACTACTATTTATCATTTTTATCTAGTCAAGAATGGTAAAAAATAGTCAATAATGGTCAAAATAGTCAAAATGATCAATAGTAGTCAACAATAGTTGAGAATAGTCAACAATGGTAAAAAATAGTCAACAATGGTCAAAAACCCTCAACAATGGTCAAAAATAGTGAAAAATGATCAATAGTAGTCAACAATAGTTGAGAATAGTCAACAATGGCTAAAAATTGTCAACATTGGTCACAAATGGCCAAAAACAGTCAACGATAGTCAAAATAGTCAATAATGGTCAAAAATAGTAAATAATGGTCAAAAACCCTCAACAATGGTCAAAAATAGTAAAAAATGATCAATAGTAGTCAACAATAGTTGAGAATGGTCAACAATGGCTAAAAATAGTCAACAATGGTAAAAAATAGTCAACAATGGTCAAAAACCCTCAATGTCTGCGCTGGCAACACTGTTTTCAGTGGCGTTATGTTGTCGCGCGGTCGCCTCCCACTAGGCGACTGTCATAACAGTCGTCACTTCCGTAAAAAACCTCGAAGAACGCCATTTTTATATTTATTGTGTGGTACGATATTTTTTATCATTTCAAATTCCTCAAGCATAAAGTCAGTGAAAATAAGTACGAAGAACACGCCGTAACATGTTGACCAGCCGACGAAATTATGTGAAGAGGAATTTTATCTACAACCAAGATACAACACAATAACTTTGTTGAACACGGCACGAGGCACCATCGAAAAGCATCAAGACAAGACAAGGGCAAGAAGCAACCTGCATCCCACTACCCATCCAGGCTATTTCTATCTTATTTCTATTAATTTTGTCCCGTCTTGTGTATTTTCATATCACCACTTTTATTTTGCACCGCACTGGGTTTTTAGGTTATCACGTACAAACAATTATGAACATTTGAACGATTCCTAAACATCAAAACCCTACAATATTCATGGTGATAAGACTTTCTCTCATTATCTTTGTGTTTTAAAGCATATTCCATGTTTGACGCCTATTATTTGGGGCTTCACTGAACATCGCGTACCTATGCGCCTATTGCCTGAATACTTACGCCAATTATTATGGAGTGATACATTGTTATCTCACATTTTTAAAACACGCTTGCAAGGCCAATATTCCGCACCTACTTGCAAGCATTCTGTGTGCAGCTTATTAACATTTATCCCCGCTTTCAGCTTAAGTGCAAAGTGCAAGGTGAATAGTTCAGTGTTAATACTGCATGTTAATTCCACACGGTGCAACGCTGCAGTGCCGCCTTCACGCCGGCAACCCACAAGCTGCCCGTCACCGTGAGTGGAGCATAACGCCAACAAAGCTACGTACTATCCTCTATATTAATTATTATTCTATTTGCAAGTTTAGTATAAAATTCCAAAATGACTAGTAACAAGAAATGTGAAGTAATAAGTGCATTAACCGTTAAAAGAAGTTCCATTAAGGGACGTGTCACTAGTTTCAAGAAATTTGTCTCTCCGTTGAGTACCAAAGAAGTTGTTACACCAAGTGAATTGAGTGAGTTGTCTTGTAGATTTGAAAAGTTTCAAGCATTGTTTATTCAGTATGATGACTTGCAAACAGAAATTGAATCTTTAGTGTCTGATTTGGACGCTGAGCTAGCGGTGAGAGAGGGAATGGAGTCAGATTTTTATGCGGTGATCGCTCAAGCTCAAACTATTATTGATAAATCTAAACCTTCACCTAAACCTAAACCGTCACCTGATTATAACAATGTAGACACATGCACTCATCAGGGTAACTTCAGACTGCCATTAATTAAAATTGCTAATTTTGATGGAACCGTATTTAAGTGGTTGGAATTCAGGGATACATTTAGTTCACTAATTCACAACAACGAGTCAATAAAACCCATTCACAAGTTCCACTATTTGAACTCATATTTGGTAGGAGAAGCGGCCCAGGTTATTAGTAATTTACAGGTAACGGATGATAATTATCTGCAAGCATGGCAGCTTCTTTGTGAAAGGTACAACAATACAAAACAGCTGATCAATAATCATATGAATTCTCTCCTGAACATTGAACCGATAACGAGGGAATCATCAAAGGCTTTAAGGCAAGCTATTGATCATGTGTCAAAGAATTTGAGGGCACTCAAAACATTAGGGCTTCCAGTTACTAATTGGGATCCTATTATCATTCATATGATGACAGTTAAGTTGGACAATACTACAAGTGTGAAGTGGGAAGAGCACAAAAACTCCTCCGGAATGAATATCCCCACTCTTGATGATTTTTACAAATTTATTAAAGGTCGAGCTGACATTCTTGAAAGTATTCAAAACAATAAGTTTGAAAAGGAAAGTTCCAAAAAGGACACCTTTCAGAAAGGAAAGTTTCAGAAAACCCCAGCTGTAAAGTCTTATGTAATTGCAGCTCCTGAGTCGTCTTCGGCCCCTACGAATGAAGCCCCTTCGGAACCTGCACCACAAGGTCGTTCGTGTGTCTTCTGTAGTGGCAGCCACCGTATCTACGAGTGTGCCAGTTTTATTGCCAAGTCTCCGGAGGACCGAGTCACCGAAGCTATAAGGTTGAAATTATGTCTTAATTGTCTTAGAAAGGGACACTATAATCGTCAGTGTAGGCTAGGCCCATGCAGTACTTGCAAAAGGCGACACAACACAATGTTACATGTAGATCAGGAACGTCAGGCTCCTGATGCATCGGTCAATTCAGCTACTGTTGATGAAGACAATAGTGATAGTGACGTGGACACAGTTGCAAACATGTCCGTCTCGGTCAAGAACCACATTTTGTTATCCACTGCATTAGTAGACTTGTATAATCCTAAAAGCAACAAGTTTGTAACAGTTCGTGCGCTACTTGACAGTGGAAGTCAAATTTCAATAATTACCCAAGATGTTAAACAAAGACTGAATCTAGCGCCTGAACCGTCGCGCACTAACGTCATAGGCGTAGGTAACGTTTCTTTTGCCACTGTATCAGAGCGTTGCTCTGTGAAATTGAAATCTAAAATGAATAGAGATTATTCAGTAAACATGACATGTCTTGTTTTACCACAAATATCCAGCCAGTTACCGCATGGATTCTTAGATAGTTCACAGCTGAATATTCCAAAAAATATAAAATTAGCTGATCCATGTTTCAATCAACCCGGTCAGATAGACATGTTGGTTGGGGCTGATATTTTCTGGAATTTAATTGAAAATGAACAACTGTTGTTAGGTGATAATAAGCCTATTGCTAGATTGTCGAAATTAGGGTGGATATTAGCCGGCCCTGTACCTAGTTACATATTCAGTAAGTCGAACAAGGCGAACTTAAAAAATACAGTACAGTGTAATCATTTGACATTTGATGAGGATAACTTAAACGATTTGCTAGTGAAGTTCTGGGATATAGAGAAAGTACCAGAGATAGAGAACAAGCTCACAGACATTGAGTTAGAATGTGAACAACACTTTATTGCCAACACTCGTAGAGTTGAAGGTGGTAGATTCTGTGTGCGACTCCCACTATTAACTGAACCTGATTGTTTAGGGGACTCGTACCTACTAGCTAAGCGTAGATTCCTCAGCTTAGAGAGACGCCTAGATAGGAATCCGGATTTGAAACATCAGTATGTACAATTCATAAATGAGTATGCACAGTTGGGCCATCTATCGGAAGTTACTGAACATGTGCCACCGTACTCTTATTATGTCCCACACCATGCTGTAATAAAACCTTCAAGTGAGTCAACCAAGTTACGTGTAGTGTTTAATGCGAGCGCCCCCACCAGGTCTGGATATTCAGTGAATGATATACAGATGGTTGGACCAACTATTCAAGATTCATTATTCAATATAATTTTGAGATTCAGATTGTACAAATTTGTTCTTTCTGGTGACATAGAGAAAATGTACCGACAGACTTTAGTTCATGAAAGCGATAGGAATTTACAGTTAATATTATGGAGAGAAAACAAGGAAGAGAGATTAAAGATCTTACGCCTTAACACAGTAACTTACGGATTTTCAAGTGCTAGTTTTCTAAGTACTAGATGTTTATGGCAGTTAGGTAGTGAATGTAAGGATAAAAAAATCGCCACTATCATACAAAAGGATTTCCTGGTTGACGACATGCTTACTGGTACCGACTCAGAAGAAGAATTGTTTTATATTAAAAAATCCGTAGTACAAACCCTCGCTTCTGGATGTTTGCATCTAAGAAAGTTTCGTTCCAATTTACCTTCTATCTTGTCAAATGAGGACAAATCACCTGACAATTTAATTATTAGTTCTTCATCTCACATTCTAGGTGTGGGTTGGAATCCATTGGAAGACTATATCAACTTTCCCACCAACTATAAATCAGATAATAATTTTCCTACTAAGCGTTCTATCCTATCTCAATCATGCAAGATTTTTGATCCGCTGGGTCTCCTGAGTCTACTCACAATTGTACCTAAAATTATAATTCAGAAATTATGGATGGCTAAAATTAAATGGGATGATCCTGTACCTAGCGATATCAAACGGTTATGGCAATCATTTGAGAATAATATTAATCATTTAACTTCACTCCGCATCCCCAGGAACGTGTTGAGGGACTCTCAATTGTACACTGAGTTACACTGTTTCTGTGATGCGTCACAGGCAGCGTATGCTACCTGTCTGTATGTTAGGTCTGTTTCGACTAATGGCCAAGTAACCGTCAGACTTCTATGCGCCAAGGCGAGAGTAGCTCCGATCAAACCTGTCACGATTCCCAGGCTCGAGCTCTGCGCTGCCCTCCTGGGAGCACAACTCACAGCAGTCGTTTCTAGCGCCATGCGAAGACCTATCGAACGGAAAGTTTACTGGACTGATTCAGCCATTGTTTTAGCTTGGCTTCGCATGGAGTGTAGTAAATTAAAAACATTTGTTTCAAACAGGGTTGGTAACATTCTGGAATTAACAAATGACTCTGAGTGGCATCACATTCCCAGCGCTCTCAACCCCGCTGACCTACCTTCTCGGGGCATAGAGGCTCACGAATTAATAAATTTAGATTTATGGTGGTATGGCCCCCCCTTTTTGCTAGATTCCAGTTGGCCACACTTTTCATACACTAGTGATGAAGACATACCTGAATTAAAGGTGAATACAATAATCAGTACTTGTGATGAAAACGATACGCAAACTTTGATCGATTTTGAGAGATATTCCAAATTAAATCGTTTGCAACGATCATTCGCGTATGTATTAAGATTTCTGCATAACTGTCGCAACCCTAGTGGCAGAATGACCGGTGCATTACGGCCTGACGAACTGAAACTATCTCTTTTAGCTTTGGTTCGACTAGCTCAACAGGATAGTTTCTCAGCTGAGATTAAGTTAATTCGTTCTGGTAAAACTTTGACTTCTAAAAATCATCTCAGTTCTCTTAGTCCCTTTCTAGACGATAACATTTTGCGAGTAGGAGGTCGTTTGAGTTCTTCAACGTACCCTTTTGAAAAGCGTCATCCTATGATGTTACATTCTAAGCATATTTTGACAGGGTTAATATTTCAAAGGGAACACTTACGCCTGCTTCATGCCGGTCCACAACTGCTCCTAGCGACTATAAGAGAGACTATTTGGCCTATTGCCGGTCGAGATCTTGCTCGAAAGACTGTTCACAACTGCGTTACTTGTCGTCGGTTTAGCGGCAAGGTGTTATCCCCGATAATGGGTTCCTTACCCGCTCAAAGAACTACTCCAAATTTCCCATTCTATAGCACCGGTGTAGATTTTGCTGGACCATTTTTTATAACTGATAGGAAGGGGAGAGGTTGTAAAATTACTAAGTGCTACTTATGTTTATTTGTATGCATGACGTATAAGTGCCTGCATTTGGAGGCAGTTAGCGACCTAAGCAAAGAAGCTTTCATACTGGCTATGCGACGTTTCATTTCTCGTAGAGGAAAACCATCAGAGATTTTTTGTGACAACGGTCGCAATTTTGTAGCCGCATCCAAAGAGATTGGCGACTTTATTAGCACTGCCTCTGACTCTATTACCAATTTCGCCTCTAGTGAAGGTATAAAATTTCATTTTTCCCCGGCTTATGCTCCTCACTTTGGCGGTTTGTGGGAAGCAGGTGTAAAATCCGCTAAGCATCACCTCAAAAGAATTTTAGGCAACACTCACCTCACCTTTGAGGAACTAAGTACCCTTTTTAGTCAGATAGAAGCCATCCTCAACAGCAGACCATTATATCCAATGTCCTCTTCACCCGATGACCTTCTCCCTTTAACCCCGGGTCATTTTCTCATCGGTCGCCCGCTGACGTCACTACCGTCCCCGTGCCTTTATGAAGCAAATGTAAACAGACTGAATAGCTTTCACAGACTAGAATATCTACGACAACAATTCTGGAAGCGCTGGTCACTTGAATACATCGCCGAACTGCAACAACGCCAGAAGTGGCGTGTTCCTGACCGCCAGCTCCAGTTGGACGACATGGTTCTGATCAAGACTGAGAACGCCGCCCCGCTTCACTGGCAGCTCGGGCGGATATCCAAGTTATTCCCCGGCTCCGATGGTGTCTGCAGAGTAGCCGAAGTCAGCACGTCTACGGGACCTCACCGTCGCGCTGTCAAGTCGCTCTGCCCCCTACTGGAGAATGAAAGCTAACGCTTTCAGGGCCGGGAGGATGTCTGCGCTGGCAACACTGTTTTCAGTGGCGTTATGTTGTCGCGCGGTCGCCTCCCACTAGGCGACTGTCATAACAGTCGTCACTTCCGTAAAAAACCTCGAAGAACGCCATTTTTATATTTATTGTGTGGTACGATATTTTTTATCATTTCAAATTCCTCAAGCATAAAGTCAGTGAAAATAAGTATGAAGAACACGCCGTAACACTCAACAATGGTCAAAAATAGTCAAAAATGATCAATAGTAGTCAACAATAGTTGAGAATAGTCAACAATGGCTAAAAATTGTCAACATTGGTCACAAATGGCCAAAAACAGTCAACGATAGTCAAAATAGTCAACAATGGTAAAAAATAGTCAACAATGGTCAAAAACCCTCAACAATGGTCAAAAATAGTCAAAAATGATCAATAGTAGTCAACAATAGTTGAGAATAGTCAACAATGGCTAAAAATTTTCAACATTGGTCACAAATGGCCAAAAACAGTCAACGATAGTCAAAATAGTCAATAATGGTCAAAAATAGTAAATAATGGTCAAAAACCCTCAACAATGGTCAAAAATAGTAAAAAATGATCAATAGTAGTCAACAATAGTTGAGAATGGTCAACAATGGCTAAAAATAGTCAACAATGGTAAAAAATAGTCAACAATGGTCAAAAACCCTCAACAATGGTCAAAAATAGTCAAAAATGATCAATAGTAGTCAACAATAGTTGACAATAGTCAACAATGGCTAAAAATTGTCAACATTGGTCACAAATGGCCAAAAACAGTCAACGATAGTCAAAATAGTCAAGAATGGTAAAAAATAGTCAATAATGGTAAAAAATAGTTAATAATGGTCAAAATAGTCAAAAATGATCAATAGTAGTCAACAATAGTTGAGAATAGTCAACAATGGCTAAAAATTGTCAACATTGGTCACAAATGGCCAAAAACAGTCAACGATAGTCAAAATAGTCAAGAATGGTAAAAAATAGTTAATAATGGTCAAAATAGTCAAAAATGATCAATAGTAGTCAACAATAGTTGAGAATAGTCAACAATGGCTAAAAATTGTCAACATTGGTCACAAATGGCCAAAAACAGTCAACGATAGTCAAAATAGTCAAGAATGGTAAAAAATAGTCAATAATGGTAAAAAATAGTTAATAATGGTCAAAATAGTCAAAAATGATCAGTAGTAGTCAACAATAGTTGAGAATAGTCAGCAATGGCTAAAAATTGTCAACATTGGTCAAAAATTCCCAAAAACAGTCAACAATAGTCAAAATAGTCAATAATGGTCAAAAATAGTAAATAATGGTCAAAATAGTAAATAATGGTCAAATAGTCAAGGATGGACAATACTGGTCAACAATTGTTGAGAATAGTCATGCATATTCAAGTATAGTCAAGAATGGTCACAAAGGGCTAAAATCAAAAAGGGCTCAAAGCCTCTTTAGAAAGCGCTTCAAAATAAAGGCTTTATTTCCGAGAGCCTCCTCTTCGCCGCGAAGGCTCGGGGCTAATTAGTTCTTTAGCCTCCGAGGTTTCATAAAAAGGCTCGAGCCCTAATAATAAGCCTAAAAGACTCGTTGAGTCTTTTGCAACACAACCTGCAACACAACCTCTGACCACCTGGGTGATCAAAGTGGAATATTGCAATTTTTAATGTTTTCTAATGTGATATTTTTAACCGACTTCAAACTTTTTTGAAGTCGGTTTCTCAATTCGACTGTATTTTTTTTATGTTTATTACCTCAGAACTTGCGACTGGGTGAACAGATTTTGAAAATACTTTTTTTTGTTTTGAAGTTAGACATCTTGATAAAACAGAGAGAATTACATACGACGCGGGTTCAAATCCAACCATATTTAGTTATTTAAATATATTTGGATTTATTATAGTAATGGTATTTTTCAATTGTACAGAATTTATCAAAATATTTACACAAAATTATTATTTTTTAATGCATATAATTTATGTATTTATTCCACATAGAACTATAGCGCAAAATGTATATCATAGGGCTAGTGAATAATTTCATCCACATCCGCAATGTCTCATTAGCGTAGTGGTAAAGTATTAGCAATTATTCCGTGAGTTCGTACCTCACCTTCGGCATGTCTATGTAATAACTTTTTGGTGATAATATTGTTCTTATTTGTAATAATATTGTTTTTTTTCTATTTATTACATGTTTTATTACATTTTAATCATTTTATAAATTATTTGGATTGACAAACTAATACGCCAACTGAATGGTCCCAAACTAAGCAACGCTTGTACTATGGATAATGGTCTGGAGACGATCCCCGTAATCCTGGGATCAGGAAAAATAACGCATAAGTCAGTTTCTAAAATTTTCATTTGGCGGGAATCGAACCCGCAACCACGCAAGCAGTAAGCCGAACAGACTACGTCAAACCACTTTACGAAGCAGGTGTCAATTTTTCAATGGATGACGAAGTATATAGTTCATAATTTCGCCACTTCAATTAATATGTAAATAGCTCAGTGAGTCAATGTGTACGCGCGACAGTATGTAGGATCGTATCCTAGTTCTATATTTTCGTTTTTTTTTTTCATGTGTTTCCATTTTTTTATTATTTTAGGCAATTGTATTTGTAGCCAATTGTATTTTTTTTATATAATAACAAAGAATTGTAATTTATGTTCTAAATAACAACTCTTTATCACAACTACTTAGGTACAAAGGCGTATAAATGCGCACAAATATAAAATCTAACAAATGCTAGCTATCTACAAAATATTCTAAACCACTGCAATATTTTTACGTATTTATTTATAAAAAAGAGATACACGATAATTGAAGCGACTGGAGCGTAGAAAAGTGACACAACCTCCCCGTCCAACAGTCATCGCGGTACTGCCGCCCGTCGCCCCTCGCACCGGATCCGCCCACTTTGTTGGCGAATATTTGGAAAATCATGAATTGTGACGTGAAAAACGATTGCATCGCAAAATCAAGCTTACATTTTTTAGGTATTATCTTTCTCCATCTTTTGGTGGAAAAACTATTTAAAAATTCCCAGCCGTTTGGAAGAAGATAGAAATTTAAATTTGAAAATTTCTACATTTTGGTAATTTTTTTCACATAGTAAAAGAGCATTTTTCACATTTTTCAAACTTGTTTTTTTAAGAAGAGGGTATAATTTTTACTCCACTCGTCTAAGAGGAGATAGCCTCCAAAAATGCCTCGTTAGCTACCTGCCCAGTCTTAACTAGACAGAACAGATTTCGTATGATGATACCTATACAGAATATAATTTTGGAAATTATAGTGCAGTAATCAGAATACATATGATAATGCAAAGGCCCTCTAGGGGTACTAAAAAGATCACAGTCTACGTAAACGAAGGGATACCGCTATTATAAAACGTTATTATTAATGACTAACCATCCACAATATAGACAAGGCTGCACCAACAAGCCTCTGTCCTCCCTCATGAGGACTCCTCACGTAGAACATGACGTATCCGATAATATAGTTGTAGAGTGCGAAGGCGGCTTGCTGCGGCAGTCGCGGTATGAACCGGATTAAATGCCTCAGCAGTTTGAACATCTCATCTTGATGGTCGCGGGTCAAACGTTCGAGCACGTGACGTAGGAACAACGCTGAGTCCTCTACCAGACAATTCCAGATGACCTTTGGATATTAACATTTAAAATTGAATATAATGAATAAAACTATATTGTCGAGCACTTTTACTGTGACTTGAATTATAAATTGTTAGTCTATTTCCAGTATAGTTTTAATTAACTGACGTCGTCGTCAGTGCTAGCACGATAATTCCTTGGGTTGGTTTACCCGTCATCATAGTTCGAGACATTACTGTACTAGCTTTATTTGGCTAGGCTTGACATATAAAATTCATTATTTTCTTTACAAATTATTCGAATAAAAACAAGTTCTTCCCCTTACGAACAAGTGTTCTATCTGTTCCTTCATGAAAAACAATATATGGAAGGAATTCTAAATCAGTTCAATAGACCTAAAGTATATCCAATTACAAATTACGCTGCAAGAATTTGTAACTGACTTCAATCAACACCATACCTGATAAGCGACTTCGTATACTGAACACCCGTCCCTTGAAACGGCGGCGTCGTCCAGGAGCGCTATGATCTCTGCGACCGCTGAGCATAGCGTGGATGGGAACAACGCCGCAGCAACTTGCGTGTGGTGGGAGCCGCGGACGCCTTCCACCATTTCCTCGTCGGCTGGCGCTGTTGGAAATGAAAATAGTGTTCAGAGTGAATCGCATAATTTACTGGTGGTAGCTGACTCGACCGGGGCAGTAGCATCCTCTCACAGCTCGGAGTAAAGTAACTTTTACAGCTGCGTTTCGTACGACGAGTCTCCCTCCTTTCCTCTTATTCTGTTCCACTCCCCTTCAGGTCATTAACGTCGGAGTGATGCCTTTGGTATTGCAAGCATCTATAAGCTATCATAACTGCCTAACACCAGGCGGATCGTACGATTGTTTGCCACCTTAATCACATAAAGAAAAGTTACTCTACATAAAACATTGCAGCGTAAATTACGCCAATTTGGCCTGGCACCAAAGACTGAAGAGGAGACTAAACCTAAGTGGAAAAACTAATTTATCTCTTTTTTCAAAGTATAATGAGGCGGCTCGCTATATCAGTCTGAAGAAAATTGTTAGTTGTTCTTGCCCTAGAAACGATTCAAATGTGACAGGTTTCAAGACTTTAACATCACTACAATAGTTTAGATCTTGTTGTTTAGTTAAGCAAAATGTAAATTTGTAAATGCCTCATAGCCCTAGAAAATAAACGTTTGTACTTTGGGTATATGATACTCACGCTCGATATGGTCGTCGGTCGCATGGTCCAGGGCCGGTTCACGGGCAGCCTGTCTTATGATCGGTATCGTGGTGATGAGGAAGCTTTCTCTCTCAGCACGTTTCTTGTCGTTCCGCTGTTGCAGAGCTCGTTTTATTGCTTCAGTTTGCTGCTTCTTACGGGTCTTCGTTGCTGTTACTAAGGAGCGCTGTGGATTTATGTTGCTTTATTGCCGTTGCCGTGGACAGATGATCTTAGGCTTATGTTGCAGATCTGATATTTGTTTGCGGTTTGATTGTATACTATGTGCAGCTCCTACTCGCACTGTGCATGTGTTAGTTACTTACTTATTTTAGTGTAATCATTAGTTTATACCCTACAAGTTGGCAACATAATAAGAAGAGAGTCAACTTGACTCACCTCAAATAAACTTGACTCACCTCGCAAGTTGACAATTCGCAGTAAGAAATTTCAAGTTGACTAGCTTCTTGTGAAATTGCCAACTTGAATAGTGGAAACCGGGCATTAGAACTGTATGGATACTTTTTCAAACTTAAGAGCGTGCTTTCGCTGTATCGTCACATATAAGAAGATTTTACTGAGGAATTAGAAACCAGTTGGAGAAACAACGAAAGAAGTCTTAGCAAAGAAAGTCTTGGCAGGTAGAGAACCGAGCGTCGATACCTCGATCCTTACGTACCTGCCTCGTTTCTTGAATGCTCATAGTTCTGATGCATGCATGTCGGTTTCGGAAACTCCTGACTCCTTCTGACAAAACACGATCAGTTCGATCGTGATAGGCGAACCTTGGCCTTCGTCGCCACCTCCCTTCCACTTCCTTAAAACGGACGCTAGATGCTACAATTCCGTCGAGACGATCAATAAAGACGGTTTTATGACAACATTGACACATAAACTACCTGTATACTAGAGTTTATTATACTTTTTTCACATAGTGTTGGCAAGGTAGAAAATATTAAAGATAGTGTTTTCAAAAAACGGCTTTAGTTTCGAAACTGACGTGCCTGCATAATCAGAACTATGAAATATGTAGTGATGACTCTACAGCAGTAAGTAAATTGAAGCATAATTCTCGTGACATTTTTGTAATGTGTGTACAGTTTTACCTAAGTATCTACTATGTTTATTTTACTCTTTACTAATACTATTTATTATCTATGCAAACAACTAAATGCTATCCATCTAATACTACAAAAAGCAAGGACACCACGTTATATAATTCTAATAACTGCTTCTGTAAAAACAGGATCAGAAATTAAGTTCGTCTATTCTACAACTTCTAATACAACCATTAAACATTTGACACCTAAAATCGAAGGTCAAATTGTCCTTACATGTCTCTCCTGATTCAAGGTCATTTCCATGTCTTTGTCCTTGACCTGCGGGCTCCAGGGCGGGTCGACTACAGCCAAGGATTCAATGCCAATTTTTGGCGATGGCAGTGTGAACTCAATACCTGGAGGAGGCACTTTGAAGGTCACGGAAGCACCCTCTTCCATTCGCGGCCACACTTGGTATCTGAGTTTCCACATCACTTGGAATCTTAGTATTGCGTTGATTCTGTAAACGTAATTTCCTTCTCCATTCATAAATGCAACTCATTGTTGATCAGCGTAAAAGCCTTTAAACGCTGCTTTAGGGGGCAATTCACACTGAAATGCCAGCGAGCAAAACAATATAAGTACTTAGCATTTTGAATTTCATCAACATCGTAAGAGCGAGATAAGATGACCGATTTATGTCTCCGATAGTCTGATTAGACAATCGGAAGGCACTGGTGTCATACATTTGATAGAATATTCAATACACATTCAAGCCGACAGTCGAGTCGGACGTCGGAGTCATGTGTACCCAAATAGCGCAAAAGCGTTTACAATTTTATCGCCGTCAAAATAATTATTCATTATGGTCGTTTTAAAACAGTGAGAGTAAATTAGATCCAATAGTATGTTAAGACAGTCGGACGTCTATGACTATATTTAAAAAAATAGCTGACCTGACTCCCGGCTCAGCGTGTTTCAAATCGTTGTGCATTATCTCCGTGGCTGTTTGCGGAGCCTTTACAGCCGCTAGTATAAAAAGGGCGGCCGCACACGAGCTCAGCTCCCGGTCGGGCTCCAGCAGTAGCTGCCACGCGACCGGCGCGCATTCCGCGAACATCTCTTCACTCATAGTGGTCGCGCCTTTGATCAGCGTCGCCAGAGGAGTGTGGTATGCGTCGCGGACCTATGAAGTTAGGCCGCACATTGATGAATACCAAACCGACTTTGCAGTCGGATAAAAAACCTTAACAAGTCAAGAGTGTATTAAATCGATGTTGCTAAGTTGTATCGAGCTGAAACGGGCCAGGCGCATCCAGTTTTTTTAACCAGTTTTCGCGTCAGTTAAATTTGGTGAGTTCGGACCAGGGATGCAAGTGTGCAATTTTTTTATGATTAAAATTAAATTAACTTCATGTTTCATTACACTTCCTATCTTCTAATATTTTTTAAGGATTTTACTCATTGCATGTTGAGCTTATCAAAGCAAATGTACACCTCGTCGTATATCTGATTATGTGAAACTGTAATAATTGATGGTACCCCTAATAAAATTCAATAACACAAAATGTGTACCTGTCCCTTGAGGTACTTGAGTATATGCGGCGGGTCGGGCGGCGGGTAGGGCGCGGCGGGGCGCGCGGGCGGCGAGCCCGGCCCCCGCCCCGCGCCGCCCGCCCGCGCCCCGCGCGCCGCGGCCTGCTCGCCGCCCGCCGCGCGGTATGCCAGCCCTGCACTCTCGATCACTGACCGCTCGATCCTGACGTATACACATACATTATTTGTACCAGTTAGTAACAATTAATCATGAAAATAAAATAAAATTAATCCCATCCCCTTTCCATGTAGGGAGAGGAACCTCAAAAAATTTTTTTTACGATATTTTATATTTTTGGAATTGAGATCTAATACAAAGGTATCGTATTTTTGGACCTAATTTAATCAACTTTTGTCAAAAACTAAGATAAGACACTGTGACTGATAGGGACGGGCGGACCGACTGGATGATCTAATAAGGGTTCGGTTCGTCGTTCGGTTCTTTTGGCGATCAATCGAGCCTTCATGATGTGAGAGGACGCTATTAAAACGTGACAAATTTAGGTAGCTAAAACTGTTTGCAGGAAAGCAAATCTACTCGAGACAGAATTGTTTTTCTATTGTGTTTGAAATTACGGCAAAAAGCCATAATGAGTATACCTGTCAGTAGAATGTTCGGAGGGTTTACGTGAGCGTCGTCCGCGACGGGCTCCACCGACACCCTCTTCCGAACTGGTTGCATTCACTTCGGGCCCGAACTTTTCTCCGTATATCTACAAAGCAATTTAATAATAAGCAACTATTCCCCAGCAAATAATTAGATGCTCCGAATAATGTCTGATGTATAGGTTAGTTCGTAGCCCATCTTGTCCTTCTAAGATATTCGGGGCAGTGAGAAGCTTAAGAATTCACGCAAACCTTTCATTACATCAGTTCGGTCTCAGAGGGTAGTTTGCGTTGCTCCATGTAAAATTTGCAATTTGCCGAATCAGGGTAAACTTAAAATTATAAATTGTGATGAGAAATCATAAATAGTGCATTGATATAATACAGGAATATTTACCTTCTGCACAGACTTCATAAGTCTTACACTCGCTCGCATATTCCGTCGGAAACAATACGGATGACAGAAGTTCTGATGGCAGCATACATAGTTGAACGAGTTCAGGAATTTCACCATTACCTGCGAAGTTTTATAACAATTATAATTACTCTTTTATTCTACTCAGGCTGTACCTGGACCTTTGGAAGGCTTTATTATTACCGCTTCCCGTTTACTGGTTGAATTTATCTATGAAGGTGGACGTACCTTAAGCCAAGGGAACCCTTTGTTAGGGTTAGGTGGGTCAGTGGAATTACTGTCCGGACTGTCCGGCGGATGGTCATGATCATCGGAAAGCACACCCGGGCTCTCCTCACCACCGCTGTCCACTTCATTCGGCATTATCACTGTTCCACCTGTTGAATAAAATTATACATTTTTTCAAGTTGGCGTGGATTGCCTTTTTTTTACCCAACTACGCCTACACTACTGTGTGTATGTTCAATTTGTTCCCTCATAACTTCTAAACTACTTATCATAATTTGACAAATGAGGTATTGTTGATAGCGTCATGATCGTCTGCTGGTTATAGGCTATGTGACGTTTTTTAAACCGACTTCAAAAAAGGAGGAGGTTTCTCAATTCGACCGTATATATGTTTTTTAATGAAGCCGTGTTCGGTGTCAAATGAAAGAGCTTAATTAGCACATTTCAAAACAATGTTGTTAGCTATAAACCCAAAATAATTATTGTCTTGGACGGCGCACTGACAGACGGTCCATCTGATAAATGGAAACCGTCCCCTAGGGACAGTATCTCATGTAGGTATGTTCATTGATTCTCACCTGCTGGTGGATAAACTTCAGATGTATCACTTCGATCTGATAAAGATGATACTTTTCTTTTGCTCTGTATTGAGTCCGATCTTTTGTTAAGGACTGTAATAAAATTATGCATTAATTAAGCAAGTAAAATGAATTTACAAATAGAGTCTATACTTAGGGGTCAGTGGAAAAAGTAGTGTTACAAGAAACAAAAGAGCTAAGAAAAAGGTTTGGGCTTTCAGCTCTCTCTCACCGTACGAAACGCAGCTGTAATAGCTACTTTATGCCGATCTTCTGTGAGAAGGTGGTTCTAAGCCTCGGCAAGTATAAGTTGACGAAAAGTAGTTGGTCGGTTATCTAAACTTAGATTAAACAAAGAAAACATACACTCATCAGTTTCTCTGGCATCCTTTTGCATCAGTTTAATGGAGCGTCGTTTGAAGGAGCCGTAAGCCGAGTGTGTTTGCTGCGTGTTCCGTCGGTGCATGCAAGCTTTGCCGCGAGACCCGAGCCGACCTTTTTTGTCCTCTATTGCTGTTGGTATAGTGTCTGCTAGCTGTTGGACCAAAATTAATCAGATAATTCACCGAATACTCGTACGCAACCTAAATTTGAGAGCTGCTTAACTTTGATGCGCCATACAAAAAATGACAGATAACGACGCGACGTCTCAAACTACTGAGGCCCGTATTAATAAATTGATCTCAAGATTGTGATCGAACTTAGGATGCTGTTTTTGACAGATGTTCCATACATACGTCAAAACTGCATCTTAAGATCGATTTGAACTTTGAGATCAATTTATTAAGTGGGGCTTAAATATGTAAGTAGCCTTTGAGTATTCGGCCAAATTACTTTCTCTTGTTATTTATAAGAGCAAAAAGGAACTGAATATTATTTTACATTATATTGGGTAGACTTACCGTAACATTACTCCCACCAGACACGTTTTCAGGTTCGTGAAGGACGAATGATATTTTTCTTTCTGTTTCAGCACCCGCAATAGACTGTAAGCTCTGCGCAGATGCCTGCGAGTGGCCCATGCTCGATAAAGCCATACTCCATCGACGGTTAGCTTCCCTGTTATATTAATAACTATCTTATAAAACCCTCAATGAACCCCAAACTTCGATAGTCGAGTTGCATTGTACCAGCTATATTAGCCTCTATTATCTCGTTGCTATACAATTTTGTACCAATTTACAGGTTGTTTTACATGCCAATGTAGCAAAGCGTTTTTAAGATTTCCTCTAATACCATCTAAACTATTTCATTATTACTCAAAACTATTTGAATAAAATTTGAAAGGGTGTAAGTATTTCATAATTAAAATATGTAATTTTATTTTCGTGTGAAAAAAATATTTAGATTAATTTTAATCTTTAGCAATTTTAGGTGACGTTACAACAATCCATGCATTTAATTGTGCATATGCACGGTTTACGGAATATTTCAATTTCATTGTTACCAATACGAATGTGAAGGTGAGATTGTCGCAGCAGTCGTCGGTTGTGTACGTCATATAGCAATAGAGGAAATTTCATATGAATGTGTAAGGTCCGTATTAATAAATCGATCTCAAGATTGAGGTCGAACTTAAGTCAGTGCTTGAGACGCCGTGCTAATTAATAAACATGTCTTAAGTATTACATTAGGTAGGTATATCAGCTCAGCTGAGTAAGGATTAAGAGATGTTCCTTTAATTCCGACGACGACTGCGACTCTCGAGTGCCAAAATTCTCAATACGTGAACAATATTCGCTAGATAAAGAGTCACATTTGTTCCAGTGAATTTGCATTTTAATACTTCCATTTCAAAAGTGTTTATTTCAACGTTATGTACAATCTACATACGCATGCACGCTCAGTGCCGTATGCAATCAAACATGCATTATTTCTCTTGTAAACATACTCGACTGGCATTAATGTGTGTTGACTGCTAAGAGCCCTGTTAAAATAAAAGTATCGTCAAATATATGCACTCTCTTTAACACATTTCAAACGAACGGGACATAATGAACTCACTTAGTTTTACACAACAAACGTCGTTTTTCCATCCATCTTCGCATAACATAATGACAAAAAAATAAAATCGTTTTACAACAAGGAATTAAACTACTTACCAAAAATAATCTTCTAATGAACGTTAAGGGATTGGTACCTGTAGACTCTGTCCCAAGGTCCTCTTTCCTTGAGTGAGGCGCGGCATGTTTTTGGTAGGTTCTGATACGTTTCTCGTAAGAACGCTGTTATTTCAAATAGCAGTACGCAGGCGATTATTCGTAGCGCTCGAGGACACTCGGCGCCTATTGGCTTTCCAGGGAGGCGTATGCTTGCTATAGGATTAGGAATATAACTTTACTGAAGCTTTGTATCGATTGTACAGTCAGCTAAATAAGTCGCAGAAAGAAAATTTTTAAATCGGTAATACTGTTTATTTTACAAATGTTTGTAAACATTGTCAATATCAATTAGTAATGAGAAAAATAATAGTTTTGATGCAAAAAAAACAGTGCAAACGATTTGAAAATCTGAGAATATTCAGCGACGTATGTTGCTGACACACATACACACACATTACACGCGCATACACATACACACACACACATACACACACACACACACACACACACACACACACACACATACACATACATGCATTATATCGAGTTCTATTTCTTTTTCATTCGTTTTCATTCATTTTCGTGTCTTTTTACCTTCATCAAGGAAATCCTCTTCCTCATCTTGCTGCAGTAGCTCGCGTTGTCCGTCAGGGTCATTTACCAAATTGACTACTGTGTCGATATGTTTCTTATCTTCAATCAACATTTCCTCTAATCTGTTGCCGATAGCCTAAAACGTAAATAGTACATAGAAATTCAGAAGCTTGGCTTAAACGCTCGGATGAGGGTTATTATTAGCCTGAATTCCCCTCTCATTGCGGGGAGGCCCGTGCCCAGGAGAGGACGTTAAGGGTGCGTTTCCTTTGATGCGGAGCTGGGCGGAGTGGAGTGGAGCGGCGGACTGTGATTGGCCAACTGTGATGGGCCAAGAGCGGAGTGGATATTTCGAGCACTGTGATTGGCCAATTCACGGTCCGCTCCGCGTGAGTGGAAACGCACCCTGAAAGGGTTCATATCACTACATAGTATAAAACAAAGTCGCTTCCCGCTGTCTGTCTGTCTCTATGTATGCATAGATCTTTAAAACTACGCAACGAATTTTGATGCGTTTTTTTTAAATTGATAGAGTGATTCAAGAGGAACGTTTAAGTATATAATTTGTCAAGTTTTGGTCGCGATAACAGACTTCCACGCGGGCGAAGCTGCGGGCATCAGCTAGTTACCTATTAATATTTAATGAGTGTTAAATAAATAATCTTACTTCAGCCCACTGATAGAAAAGCTTCGCAGCAAGACGTTGACGCTTCAGTTGTGGGCTTAGAGACACTGTAAATAAATATTTTGTTTTATTACAAACAAAACTTCATACTGGGTACTTACCGGTCATGCGGAGTAAAATGACTTACCGGCGTTTTTGGAAGCGTTTGACTTGAGCCAATAAGGCCACTGTCCTTTGTTACAGTTGTGCACTAAATGGGCACATTCCAGAAGTATTGCGGCCCTTCCCACGACGACGGTGTCAGGCTAGGAAACAATAAGTTAGGTTGGTGTATTTGCAAAATGATGACGCAAATTACGAAAGTTACAGATTAACTTGGTGTAGAACTAGCTAAGTACCATGCTTGTACGATCACCGGAATTATATTCAATATCACATAGAGCACACCATATAAAATGGTCTGTCAAAATTGGTTTAGGCACACACACAGTACACAGTAGGTTTTTTTTTGACACCGATATTAGGTTAAAAAGTTTGGATTACGTCTCCTTATTTATCCATTACAACTCCACCAAGCCAACTAGGAACTCGGATGGAATGCGGCTTCCCCGCCCGCACACCCGCCACCGCCCGCGGCGTCCCGCCCGCCACACCTCCCGCACACCGCCACCGTCTTTCGTGCGGGTGACGTCACATCTGCCAGGTTCCTAGTTGGGTCGGTGGAGTGGTAGCAAGAGCTGACCAGGTCGAGGAGCGCCGCCATGAAGAGCGCGTCGGGCGTGGCGCCGGGCTGCGTGGCGTCGAGCAGCAGGCCGAAGCGCGCCAGCCCCGCGTACAGCGGCGCCGCCGCCACCAGCCGCCGCCGCTTCAGCACCACCACCTCCGACTCGCCGCCGCCCGACCCGCCCTCCGCCGACCCGCGCCGGGACATCACTACCCACCACACCACTCACTGTACCACTATACCACTATACGACTATACCAGAGGGCCTACTCTATTTCAAACGAAAACGAAATTTCGGATGAAATTCGCGTATTTCCTACTACGTTTCTCATTGATTCCGACATTTTATACGAACAAAAATTGTTTGACGCGAGCTGTTCGCGTGCATTTCAAGTTCGCGCGCCGTTCCTGCGCCGCTCGCGCGTTAGCTACGCGCCGTGCGGGAACGCGTGTGGCCCGCGCGCTGCACCTACTTCCTCCCGCCCGCTCACCCGCTCAGTTCGTTTCTGATTGCGAGCCGCACGCGCACTGTGTAAGCCTTGCGTGAGTTGCAGTAACGCTTTCCGACACACAATGAACCACGAATTTATAAAATGGCCGCCCAAGTGTTGGCGAGCCCGACGGTTACTGATTTGAACTCGTAAATATTACCAATTCGTATCGCTTCTCGTTGGCCGTGGTTATAGTTTATAGGGAAAATTTTTGGTCGACTGAATTATATAAACGGTGTTTTATGAGTGACTTGAACTTACGGCCTCCACTGGACTCTTCAATGCTTCCGTTTCTATTCTTCCTCATGTTAAAATTTCTGAATTTTATTAATCTCGCTTCTACTCTCTTTCGCGCACTGTAACAAAGGAAATCTTTAATTGAATATAGTTATTATCCAGCACATTAGTAATGAGTTTTTGCTTATTCCGTTTCAGAGCATAAGATTTTTGTCTCGATCACTATTATTATACCCTTTAAAACAAGTAAATGCAGTTGAATTCCTGTCATACACAATGTTCAGGCATATTATAGTACCCTAAAGCCATGTCTACGCGTGTCCATTTTTTTTCATATTTTTTTATAGGACTGCGGTGGCAAAATATCGTACGGCCCGCCTGATGTTAAGCAGTTACCGTAGCCTATAGATGCTTACAAAAGCATTGCTCGCACATTGCCGACCTGAAGGGGAGGGGGATGAAGGGAGGGGGAGGGGGGGTGGGCTTTCGGCGCTCTCACTCAACGTACGAAACGCAGCTGTAATGGCCGGTTTACGCCGTTTATTATTTTATAAAGCCATGTGTAAGTTGATCGTGTCGTACTTGGTGAAGGTGTGTCCGACGCGCTGCTTGACGATGGCGGGGCGGGCGGCGCGCGGCGGGTGTGGACGCGGCAGCGACACCAGGCTGCCGGACATGGGCAGCGACTCGCCCGACCCGCCGCCGTTGCGCGCCAGCGACGCCGCCGCCCGCGTCGGCTTCTGACGGAACCAGTTCACTGCAACACGCAACACCGACCCCTTATCCTCGTATTCACTTGGCAACAATTGACGCGCAACACGTGACGCTCAACAAGAACGGGAACCAAAATTCAAAAAGTTTATTTTGTTTAGGCCTACAAACAAAGGCCTCACAAATTGTTATTTTACAATTTTAACGCCGGATCGGAAAGGCAAACTCGACTAAGAAGATCCAGCAAGAAACTCAGCGGGCTTGTCTTTTTAGGGTTCCGTACCCAAAGGGTGCCAACGGAACCCTATTACTAAGCCTACGCTGTCCGTCTGTCTGTCTGTCTGTCTGTCTGTCTGTCTGTCTGTCTGTCTGTCTGTCTGTCTGTCTGTCCGTCCGTCTGTCTGTCAGCGGGCTGTATCTAAAGAACGGTAATAGCTAGAGACTTGAAATTTTAACAGAATGTGTATTTCTGTTGCCGCTACAACAACAAATACTAAAAAGAAAAGAAAACTTAAAAATTAATGGGGTCCCCATACAATAAACTCGATATTTTTGACGTTTTTATTTATAACTCATAAATTAAACAATATTTAAAGAGAAAACTAACATTTTAACCATGAGTGATCATTATGACAGCTTTTACATAGATTGTTGAAAAAAAAAGAAGTGTAAAACTACATTTTTGACCCAAACATAAGTTTTAAATTAATAGTACCAGTCAAGTAAGTACAAGTCAAGTAGCGCCATCTAGTCCCTTATAACCGTCCGTAGACTTGTTTTATATATTTAGTTTGTTTTGTGCTACCTTAATATGGATCTTTCCAAAATAAATGATTTATTATTTTTATTATTATATATGGCTAAACTGATTTGTACAACGTGTTTAAGGCTGGAACCATTGCAACTGACAGCTCGAGGTTGACCGCTTTTTGCTCAAACAATGTCGTAGGACCGCGAGTTGAATTTTTTGAATTTAGAATTTTCGATACGCCACGATACATCAAAAAGACGACATGATAAATCAAAAACAGAAGTGACTCATATACTAAATTCGTATCTTGCCTACTTTTATTTAGTCGTATAAGGTGTAACGTTGTGGATTTTGGTAGAATTATGAAATTCGCGCGAAATGGAATTATTTCTATCTCGCTCTGTTTTTGGCTACTAGTACGCCTCTGGTGGCGAAAAGTAGCAACTTTCAACAAAAACGTGTTTATATTATCAAATTATCTTTGCAAATACGTTTTGGTTTTATTGAGGTTTTGGATTATAAGTTGATAAAACCTTATGAAAACTGTATGCAACTTTCATATAGGTGTTTCTTTCAGTAGATTTTTCAGGAATAGTGATTATTTATCATTATATTCGTACTCAATTCGATATACTCTGTAGTCTCGGCTTTATGCACTACGCGACCCTTTAGAGAAAAAAAAAAAAACAAAATATGACAGCTCCTGTCAATCCTTTTACCAAATGTCATTCGGTTTTTGCGCGTTAACACGCGATGTTTGTTTAGATAATTTTTATCGGTAATTTAGTGATTATATAGTGATTTAGATTATAATCATGACGAAACGTAAGTCAGGAAGTAGCAAGGACGAATCTAAAGGAAGTAAAACGTATTTAAACGTTTTAGAAAGGTACCTACTGAATCAATTTCTGAAAATTGTGAATCTGACTGTAAGTAATAATTATAACACATTTGTTGCAGTTTGCAAATTTTCTCAGTTAAGTTATTTGTTGATACTCATAGAGTAATATGATTTTACCTAATGTACCTATCGATTCCGCTGGAAAGGCTACAAAGTCTTATTTAACTTAACCTGTAGTATCGCGTGGCGACTAAATTCCTCCGTAGGATGGAATTCTTAATGGCAATGGGAAAATCGCATGGCGATCAAGTATCTATGTACCTTTTCGTTGAAAAGGATGTATTTGGTGATTTACCTGCTGCATTTTCGTGTGACGACTATGCATCATTCCGTGGGAATGTTTTATGTACCTATATTTTACAATCACCTATTTACTGCAATTATCGTGGATAATGCAGCTTTCCGGTGGGAAGTTTTTATCTTTATATTACAAGTAACAAGACATCATGGCTGAAAATATTCTTGTCACAACTTGATTTTCTTGTGAATAATCACTACAAGTACTTATACTATTGTATGGGTATAGATAAAATAGATAATAAATAGACTGAGTTTTCCCTATGTGAACTCTTACAATTATTATTGGAAGACAGAGTGGGTCAAGGCATGGACTCTTAAAGTGTGGGAGGTTCTCGATGAGGAAGTCAGTGCTACCCACTATCATACAAGCCCTTTGCACATAGTGTTCCCTTTAACTTGTACCTTATCACTTACCTTCTTAGGCATTCTGAGTTTCGGAAGAAAATATAAATATCATGCTTGACCGGAGAGTGGTTGGAAGCCTTGAGTTCAACAAGTGATGTGTATTAGAGCCATTGCATTTCAATATATTACTGTGTTTTAAAAAAAGTGTTTATATTATAGCAGGTTGAAAGTGAATACATATTTTATTATCTGCTCATGCTAACTATAGTTAGTAATTCAGGGGTAACTGCTTACCTTTTGTACAATTATGCAATAAACAATTGTATTTTGTATTTGTATTTTGTAATACAGTAAACACAGTGCAGTAATACATATTGTATTAGATGATACAATAATGTTTGTGAGTCTGTTATGTATAGTGCAATAGTGATACTCGGTTTGTAGTAAGGTTTTTTGAGTGCTTAGGCGTTATTGTTAATAGAGAGGAGATTTGCCTTAATTCCTCAAGGTTAAATTAATATTTAAAACAAACGAGGAAAGTTTCTTGACTCGGTATATCAGTCTCTAGGAAGAGGTAGTCCTACTATTAGCCATTATCACCATTTACGATCATTACGTAAATTACTATGAGTCCAAATTGAGCTCGAAATAAAGTTAAAACATTATATGGAAAATTATTATTTATTATTAGAAAATTTGCTAAGTTATTTCGTTATTCAATGTCGGTATATCTGTACAAGCTTATGTTTTTGTATAAGTACATAAGGATTTTAGAATGAGAAGTTTTTGGCCCTTGAGGGATTGAAGGGTACCTAATTATGAAGACATTATAATGATTATTTAATTCTGTATTTTTGGTGGCAGTACCTATTGTTAGTAAGGAGTTGTGGGAGAAACATAACAGTATTCTTTTAAATGAGAGATATTTTCCTATGCATCTAGGGGAGTTAGGAGTCTTTTGGTCAAATGAAGTAATAGTTTATAATTATTTAGAACTAGGTAGTTATTTGGTTAGCAGTTTTCTTTTAATTAAAATGTTCTTCATAAGGCTTAAATTTGCGAGATCATCTGGTAGTGGTATGATACTCAGGGATTATGGGTGTTTGCTTCTTATTATATTATCTAGGGGTACCTAATAAGGATGTAAATTTTGAATCCTGCGTTTTAAATAAATTTTCGAAATGGGAACTTTCCTGTGGCTTAATTAAGATAGCGTCATTGCAAGGTAACCCAGATAAAGATCTACCTATGTGCTTCGCGTTTGAATGGGTAATGTGATGCTCTGAAGCTGGGAATATTGACGCATTTACAGTCGGATGGTCCGAGTTTCTTTTTTATACCCCTCATAATTCTGCTTACCTACTGTTCAGAGTGCTTCAAAAGACTGACTGACTGAATAACTCAGTGAAAACCTCCGGTATAGTGGTTTGCCTTTTTTGGCCTGCCTAACTATAGTACTGAAGCCTATGGTGATATCACAATATTGTTTGAACCTTCAGATAATTTTTTGACTTTTCAGAGATCCACATATACTACTAAGGGCAAGATTAACCCTGGGAGCGTGTGTATTATCCGGGTGGTACCTACTAAAGCGAAAATTGATTTCGGATTACACAATATAAATGTTGTTTGCTTCATCATCACAAGACACTTTAACACAAGATACTTAATGGCTTCTTTCTGCAGTAGTGGACATTTTGCAAGAACTAAGAATGTTAATAGATGTGGTACTGGTGTCCCTATCTCTAAGAATAAGCCTTTTTTACTTCTATCTTTCATAAGCGTGTTTTATATTAGACATTAAATCGCTTAGCTTTTTCCTTTATTGTGGAAAGTCATTTAGGTACAGATGATAGAGTAGAATATGGTCTAAAAGAGTTAACAAGATTCATCTTAAGACACCGAAGTATATTAGAGGTAGTGTTTGGGGCCCGGCTATAGTATTTTTATATATATATCTTAAACGTTGGTATCCCTTAAGTGATTATGATTAAGAAATTCTTACCAGGAAGACAGTAATTCTTCTAGTGTTAGCTACTGGTCATAGGTTCAGACCAATAATTTATTAAGATTAACATTAAACTTACACCATCTAATAAAGTTTTTACTTATATTCTTTAGACATCAGCACGTCAAGATTCCAGCCAGTATTATTATTAGGATTTTTGCATTAATCGTTTGTCTTGTGAAAACTTTTTTGGTGTGTATGGAGAGAACTAAATAATTAAGAGTAGGTAATAATTGCTCTTTAGACTTCCCGTGTGTAACTTTTAACAGACCACTGCGGTCACATGTCGGTCAATAATTATGTAGGTAGATTAGCTTATCAGTGTCCGTCACCAAGTAGGGTGACTATGAATTTTTCGGGACAAGACCGGGAATTTGATAACCAACGTAGGGTGACCACGAAAGCTGATGGTGATAGTTTCGTCACCTTTTCGTCAGTTAGTTCTTCGCAAGTTGACAAGTAATGCCTAAAATTTGCATTGATATTTAGCTCCTCTCTACATCCAACCTATCACGCTGGTACTTCATGTGCGTAATAGGGGGACAAGACGTCTAGGTCATTTGCAGAATACTTTGTAACGATAACATAATGATTCTAATTAAGTTTTCCTTGCCAGAGCAGGTTTAATTAGCCAAAACTACTAGGTGCTTATGTAATATGGGATTTTTAGGATATAATATACGTATAGTTTTTATTCTTATTAATTAGGGTTATAAAGGGGGTACAATGTATGTTTCGTTATGTTTTGGAAAATGTGATTGACAGCAGCAGTTGCTATGTTTTGATTTCCATTGTCGGATTTAAGTTAATTTGCATTACTAACTATTGTTCTTCTCTGAACATCTACAGAGTATATCGAATTGAGTACGAATATAATGACAGGATTAAACGAACTTACCTTAAGTGAAGTTCAATCCTTATTATATGAAGTACTCAATTCGATATAAGTACATCCCACCCACCTCTATAAGCCATACTTATTATGCCTTATTTACCCATATTATTAATGTTGTTGCTCTAAAATAATGACATTTGGTAAAAGGATTGCCAGGAGCTGTCATATTTTGTTTTTTTTTTTTCTCTAAAGGGTCGCGTAGTGCATAAAGCCGAGACTACAGAGTATATCGAATTGAGTACTTCATATAATAAGGATTGAACTTCACTTAAGGTAAGTTCGTTTAATCCTGTCATAATTTTCGACCAATCACGAGCTTGCTGCATTTCAATCAATCCCTATCATTCTACCAATCATAGCAAATTCTTTTAGGTCGAGGTTACCAGTACGACAATATTATGGTAGGTTTAGTAGATAATTTTGGGGTAGAAATTTGTACGGGTTAATGTATTTTTGTTCATCGTTGGGTAAAACTACTTAATAATGACTCTTATAGTTATTATTAATTACTTTATCAATTTATAGATCTCCAAGTCGTTGGTTTCTAGTCAAGTTGCAGTTTTCTTATTTCTTTAGTAGTAGCTTTGAACGGGGATTGGTAGTTATGAAGGAGGCTGACGCTGGCAACAGGAACGGTCTATTTGACGTTTGTGCCGGCCGGTGTGCCAGGCAAATATTGCTCTGATTATTAATTGTGTCTGTTAATTTAGCCCTGATGGCTTAAAACCTAATCAAATCAGAGGACCACAACCAACATGTTCAAACAGTAGGTAAATACCTACAATTTTGGTCGCGAGAGGGCGCAGGAGTTTGTGATGTCCACAAGCCACAGCTCCATGCGATGGGATTAAAAGTTTTATTCAAAAGATTAAAAGTTTTATTTAAAAGCTGTTTCATGCAAGATTTAAATATCCACTTATTTTGTGTTAGTTTTCTCCACAATGTGGAATGTGATGCAAATTTGACTCTCATTGAGACCATCTCATGAGGAACTTTCTTCGGGATGGAGGCCGGAGGTCCACTTTTCTACTGAATGGTGTTGACAACATAATTATGGCCCATTAGTGATACTCCAACACTTAATGTAAGGTGTAACCAGCCAGGTACCAACTCCACTTTTCATTATTATGCGCTGAGTCCATTAAAAACTTAATATTTTTACTTTTGGTGGTATAACTTATAAATTTAGTTTAACATGACAACTCCTCATGTTTAGGGTCATGTAAGTAACCTAAGTAACACTTATAATTGTATTTTTTTTATGGCTATGACAACCTCACACATATGAATCCATGTAACGACCCCTTCGACTGAGCTTATGTTTATTATGTGTTAAATAAACTTATGACCCATTTTCAATTATAATTTTGTATTTTATTTCACAACCAAAGACCTCATAGCTATGTCCTGTAGGTAGGACACAGCTACTTTATTATTGTTTTTGTTGTATATATATCCCCGGACAACCGTGGATGTATGTACAACAAATAAATTTGTAACGTTCTTTTCGTGGTGGTAGCTTACCCGGCCATCCACTCCAAAAAGGCGTTACAAAGTTATTTGTTGTACATACATCCACGGTTGTCCGGGGATATATATACAACAAAAACAATAATAAAGTAGCTGTGTCCTACCTACAGGACATAGCTATGAGGTCTTTGGTTGTGAAATAAAATACAAAATTATAATTGAAAATGGGTCATAAGTTTATTTAACACATAATAAACATAAGCTCAGTCGAAGGGGTCGTTACATGGATTCATATGTGTGAGGTTGTCATAGCCATAAAAAAAATACAATTATAAGTGTTACTTAGGTTACTTACATGACCCTAAACATGAGGAGTTGTCATGTTAAACTAAATTTATAAGTTATACCACCAAAAGTAAAAATATTAAGTTTTTAATGGACTCAGCGCATAATAATGAAAAGTGGAGTTGGTACCTGGCTGGTTACACCTTACATTAAGTGTTGGAGTATCACTAATGGGCCATAATTATGTTGTCAACACCATTCAGTAGAAAAGTGGACCTCCGGCCTCCATCCCGAAGAAAGTTCCTCATGAGATGGTCTCAATGAGAGTCAAATTTGCATCACATTCCACATTGTGGAGAAAACTAACACAAAATAAGTGGATATTTAAATCTTGCATGAAACAGCTTTTAAATATAACTTTTAATCTTTTGAATAAAACTTTTAATCCCATCGCATGGAGCTGTGGCTTGTGGACATCACAAACTCCTGCGCCCTCTCGCGACCAAAATTGTAGGTATTTACCTACTGTTTGAACATGTTGGTTGTGGTCCTCTGATTTGATTAGGTTTTAAGCCATCAGGGCTAAATTAACAGACACAATTAAAAATCAGAGCAATATTTGCCTGGCACACCGGCCGGCACAAACGTCAAATAGACCGTTCCTGTTGCCAGCGTCAGCCTCCTTCATAACTACCAATCCCCGTTCAAAGCTACTACTAAAGAAATAAGAAAACTGCAACTTGACTAGAAACCAACGACTTGGAGATCTATAAATTGATAAAGTAATTAATAATAACTATAAGAGTCATTATTAAGTAGTTTTACCCAACGATGAACAAAAATACATTAACCCGTACAAATTTCTACCCCAAAATTATCTACTAAACCTACCATAATATTGTCGTACTGGTAACCTCGACCTAAAAGAATTTGCTATGATTGGTAGAATGATAGGGATTGATTGAAATGCAGCAAGCTTGTGATTGGTCGAAAATTATGATAAATAATCACTATTCCTGAAAAATCTACTGAAAGAAACACCTATATGAAAGTTGCATACAGTTTTCATAAGGTTTTATCAACTTATAATCCAAAACCTCAATAAAACCAAAACGTATTTGCAAAGATAATTTGATAATATAAACACGTTTTTGTTGAAAGTTGCTACTTTTCGCCACCAGAGGCGTACTAGTAGCCAAAAACAGAGCGAGATAGAAATAATTCCATTTCGCGCGAATTTCATAATTCTACCAAAATCCACAACGTTACAAAGGGTAACTTCGTAAAGGAAAATTTTCACTAAATCTTAAGTACAATTTAAGTACTACATTTTTATTAATAGGTAGGTGGGTAGGTTATTTTTTCTTTGTAATCTTTTTTATTGTTATTTTGTTGATATAGTAAATAAAAGCTCACTAACTGTTAATTTTTAATTTTTCTGAAATTTAATTTTGCCCAACACTGGGTAATAGGTAGTACTACTTAAAAAAAGACTAGTACATAATTTAAATGTTTAATATTATAGGACAAAATAAGTAAAATTAAAACAACTTAAAATTCTAAATAACTGCAAACAAGAAACATTGTTGACAACATCGGGTAATAACTGAAATAAAAGTAGTACTAATCCTTATTAGTTACTAGCTGTGCCTGCGACTTAGTACGCGCACATTTTTGGAAAAGGTTACCCCTTATTTGACTGATGGATTGATGGAGGATGACGGACGGATGGAGTGGCAATGCAACGCATGCCGGGCATGCATGCAACCCTCATAGGATCACTGTTTTGCCCGTCAGTCTATCTGTCCGTCTGTCAAAACGTGCACAGCCTAAACCGCTTGGGTTAGAAACATGAAATTATAACTATTTATAGCGTAGAAGAAGACCACAGGAAGGATTTTTGAGAATTCAACAATTAAGGGGAGAAAGTATCTATGGATAGTCCCAGTTTTTCTGAAGCTAGAGACATGAATATTTGTATTTGTAGGCTGAGTAGCCGAAATAGGTACTAATTTTCATGTAAGGTCAAGATTTTCAAGCCAGAGCCATGGGTCTGGAGCAGCTCCATGATAATAATAATATATGGTATAATTAAAAATAAAATACTTGCTCCACAAAACGCCTCGTTTTGTGAGTTTTTAGGGTTCCGTACCTCAGAAGGAAAAAACGGAACCCTTATAGAATAACTTTTTGTCCGTCTGACTATCTGTCCGTCCGTCAAAACGTGCACAGCTCAAACCGCTGGTGATACAAACATGAAATTTGGACAGTAAGTACCTTACATAGCGTAAAAGAAGAGCAAAGGAAGGATTTTGGAAAATTCTTACCCCAAGGGGGTAAAATAAGGGGTGGAAGTTTGTATGGAATTCCCTCATTTCTGAAGTTAGAAACATGAAAATTTCTATTTAGGCTACTAATACAAATACAAAATAGTAATTTCAGCGCTTTTGAAAATTCTACCCCCAAGAGGGTAAAATAAGGGGTGGAAGTTAATATGGGGGTTCAAATTTTTCTAAAGCTAGGCACAAGAAAATTTGTATTTAGGCTTCTTATTAACTAAGAATAGTAATTTCAGCGTTTTTGATCATTTCACCTCTAACGGTGTAAAATAGGGGGTGCAAGTTTGTATAGGCGTCCCAATTTTTCTGAAGCTAGAGATATGAAAATTTGTATTTGGGCTACTCATTACAAATTAAAACCGGACAAGTGCAAGTAGGACTCGTGCTCTGAGGGTTCCGTACAAATGTTATTATGTTCGTGTGTGCATCATATCTTTGGCGTGCAAATACAGGGCAATGACGCAAGATGTGCTCCACTGTCTCGCTGGGGTTCTTCGAGCTTCCACTTTGCTAGTTTTCGGAACAATACATAATAATTACAACACCTAAGTGTGTATTGTTCCGAAAACAGGGAAAATCATGAAGACTCGAATCTCGGGATAACAATTGCACTGCAAGCGACTGTGGTGAACAGGTTGGGCTAACAATCAAAAGGTCCCAGGCTCGATCCCTGTTGGGGCATGCACTAATGGATGAATTTTCATCTATGTGCATAATTTACAGTTCGCTGACGGCGAGAGAAAACATCGTGAGGAAACCTACCTATCCCTCGGGATTAGGTAATAGTCAGTTCCTGTATACACGGCGACAAGATTCACCACCTGTCACGTTGGGTTCTGACTATACAGGATGAATTTTTCAAGTGTGCGTGGATGGCCAAATCCGAAACTATGAGTGATATCAAAAAGTACTCAAAAGAATCTCGGGGCTGATTTTGATGAAAATTGTAATTACTTCTCAAAATTCGTTTCTTATCAGCGACACTATCGAATGCTGTAATAATACAGTATGTGGTTTTTTATTCTAAATCAACTAGTTTGATTCTTGGCTACGAATATTGTTTTTACGGTAAACTTAAGGAAAGAGCTAATTTTAAACAAAATAGTATTTTATTTCTCTTAAGTTACCTAACTATTAAACCCAAACTGATTAACTGTTCAAAAATGATTGAAAATTTGTAATTAGAACATAATGTTATGAAGATGACTGCGCTGCGAAGGTAAATAAATAAAAATATTGAGCATAATTTCGAACAAGGTAAAGGTAATGTACGTATGACTTATTACAGTCAACTTGAAAATATGCAGCAGTTTATTAAAAAACACAGTTTTTTTTAAGTTTGCCGTATGTAATTACTTCCCAGAATTCGTTCCTTATCAGCGGCACTATCGAATGGTGTAATAATACAGTAAGTGGTTTTTTTCAACTAGTTCGAAATCAACTAGTTCGATTCCTGGCTACGAATTTAGTTTTTTTCAAAAATCCAATGATGCAGTTTTAGTTTTCACCAAAATCGGCCCCGAGACTTCTTTGAGTACCTTTCGATATTCCTTATAGTTTCGGATTTGGCCATCCACGCACACTTGAAAAATTCACCTGTATAAACGTGGGCTTTGAGTTGGTTAATACCTCTACAATGGGGTGGTGTATATCCACTCAAGCCTCTGACTACCCCCGAATGGGGATAAAAGTAGTGGTGACGTTACATTTCTAAAAAAATATTTAACAGGTGATGACACTAAATAAATTCAGCACTGCAAATTTAGCGACTTATTAAATTTGGACCCATCCCTAAGAAGCTGTGATGTTTATTTGATGTATGGTTTAGTAATGTAGAGCATTGAACTCCGGTCTCCCAACTTAATCCTGATGCTCAATAAAACTAAACATATAGTAAACATTGCCGACCTGAACGGAAGGGGTAGGGGAGAAGGGGGGGGGGGGGGGGGTTGGGCTTACGGCTCTCTCACTCATCGTACGAAACGCAGCTGTAATAGCTGCTTTACGCCGATCTTCTATGAGAGGGTGGTACTACCCCACCAAACGGTGGTTAGTCCAACTTAAAAATAAGCAAACAAAAATAATATCGTATTACTAATATTAAGTAGTATGAATAACATCAACTGAAACACGCTTAACATCAGGCGGGCCGTACGCATGTTTTTTTGTCTTGGCTTTTCTTGTCGCATATAGCCAGTGTCAAGCCTACCTATAATAATATAGATTTTCAATGTTGCACTTCGCCACTTCCCGCCAAAAAAAAACAAGTTTGTCTAGCAACTCAGTGGTATAAAAAGATATCATAGGCAAGACAAAAAATATGAAAAAATGAAATGTAACGTCACGACTTTTATCCCCATTCGGGGGTAGTCAGAGGCGTGAGTGGCCATACACCACCACATTGTGGAGGGATTAACCAACTCAAAGCCCACGTTTCACCAGATAGTCAGAACCCAACGTGACAGGTGGTGAACCTTGTCGCCGTGTATACAGGAACTGACTATTACCTAATCCCGATGGATAGGTAGGTTTCCTCACGATGTTTTCCCTCACCGTCAGCGAACTGTAAATTATGCACATAGATGAAAATTCATCCATTGGTGCATGCCCCACCGGGGATCGAACCTGGGACCTTCTGATTGTTAGCCCAACCTGTTGTTGTTGTTAGGCAAGACAATAAGATTAGAAAGTAGGTAAGCGGTTTTTAGAGGACGATTATGCTTTTTAATCATATACCTATTCATCATTCTATATTATTCATAATCTATGATGACAACAAAACGCGTCACTGACATAAATATTAATTTAAAAATATTTGTAATCATATAATATCCTAAAAATTATGTTCAATATTATATTAAACTATTTAAAACGTGATTTAATTCATAAAATGCTAAGAAGACGTAATTTTTTTACGAATTTCACGCAAAAATTTGCGCACACGTCCAGCTTTGGAGGCCGCCATCGCGGATCTGCGACGAACATTTTGCAGTCCAAGTCATGATGACCCATGACGTTTGTAGCATGCTATGGCAACTTAGAACATATTATCAAGAAAAAGCGCCACCTGGGAGACAAATGAAATATTAAAATACGCTGTGTTGCCACTATAAAATAAAGTAATAAATGCTAGGAAGATATTGAAATAAAAAAAATATATGTAAAGAAAACCTATTTTTCTTAACCTTTGTCTTTGCCGAGACATCGGCAAAGGCTATGGTTTTCAGAAATGTGTCAAATGGTGACATACGAGAAAGAATAATTATTTAATTGATTTTTACGTTTATATTCAGTTATTTTCATAGGCTTAGATAAGGACATTAAATGTTGTTTATTTTGCTTTCAGGTGAGTGTTTTTCAGTTAATCTTCTGCTATGTAAATAGATAAAATGTAATTTTATAGAAATACATTTTTGCTTTCAGAACAAACACAATTTTGTCGTTATTTAATGCCTACCTAATTCTAAGAAGGAGACTTTATTATAAAACAACATTTACTGTTTTCTGATATACGAAGAGCAAAATAACGAGATATCTAAATACATTATTTATTTTCATCTACTTCTTTCTTTACTTATTTTGAAATAAATTAAACGAACGAACAGGTTTTTGTAACTTTTTATATGTCGGGTAGATTCTCTGTTTGATATGGCACTTGCACAGTATATCACTTGAACAGGACATTTGTTGATAGTAATTTCGAAACGTGCTAAATTTTATTGTGATAACGGTATTTTATTTTCTGTCTTTTCTGTATGTTAACCACGCTGAGCTGAGCATCTGTTCCTTCCGCCGTATTAACGTAATCTACATCTAGTTACTGCCGTCCCGTTGAGTTGAGCATCAGTTCCTACGCGCCGCTGTGAACATCTTCTTGATTTGCTTTTTGAGCATTTCTACCTACTGTGAGCTGCTGTGCATAGGCCCTTTCGTCTAAGTGAGTTTGGATCGATAATTGTTGATAATTGATAATTGAGTGCTCAGTGTAGAAGATACTATGTTAGGAGACGTGTAGGTTTTTATTATTGCAACGAGACTGATGTTTAACTAATTATGTTTTAGTTATGTATTGAAATAAAGTGCTTAAAATGTTTCAACTCGTTTTATTTATTCCTTTGTTTTTGTTATCTTTTGGAACTTTAGTATTCTCATGGATTTTTAATCACTATGAAAAACTTTATGTTAATGGATTCTATTTAAAAATGTAATAAGTTCAATTTTTGTGGTAAATAGAACTTATTACATTAACTACTAAGCTTGTAACTAGTACCCTGTCTAGCTATCTATATAGATATATATAGCAGTTTTAGTATCCCATCTGAATACCAGGGGGCGCATGTTGAATAAAAAATAAATGAGTTGCCAGTCTATTTCCGGTAATAGTAGTCTTTGGTTTGTAGCATATTTAAGGTTATTATTGATTATTTATTAAATAAAATTACTAATATTAAATCTTGGATCCACGGATTCTTAGACAAGTTTTGACAATTTTTCTGGTATAGGTTTCACGTAAATCTGTTCAGTTGCTATGGAGAACATTTACGATTAAGGTTGACAATTTCATATTTTGAAATCGATTTCTACAAAATTTGGTAACATTTAAAGTAAATCGGCTAAGCCATTTTATTCCCGACCATATGAGGTTTAATGTTGTATACTTTATATTGCACATAAGCCAGCTGCTTCATCAAACCATTTACTTAGACCCACCCAGTTGAACATTTGTATCACCTTAAGGCCCCAAGTTTCTAATGTGTTTACAGTATTAAGACTCCGCTTCCCGGCCGGCAGTTAACGAGCAGCTAACGAGGCATGTTTGGAGGCTATCTCCTCTTAGACGAGTGGAGTAAAAATTTTGAAAAAAATATCACCGTATTTATTATACCCTCTTCTTTAAAAAACAAGTTTGAAAAATGTGAAAAATGCTCTTTTACTATGTGAAAAAAATTACCAAAATGTAGAAATTTTCAAATTTAAATTTCTATCTTCTTCCAAACGGCTGGGAATTTTTAAATAGTTTTTTCACCAAAAGATGGAGAAAGATAATACCTAAAAAATGTAAGCTTGATTTTGCGATGCAATCGTTTTTCACGTCACAATTCATGATTTTCCAAATATTCGCCAACAAAGTGGGCGGATCCGGTGCGAGGGGCGACGGGCGGCAGTACCGCGATGACTGTTGGACGGGGAGGTTGTGTCACTTTTCTACGCTCCAGTCGCTTCAATTATCGTGTATCTCTTTTTTATAAATAAATACGTAAAAATATTGCAGTGGTTTAGAATATTTTGTAGATAGCTAGCATTTGTTAGATTTTATATTTGTGCGCATTTATACGCCTTTGTACCTAAGTAGTTGTGATAAAGAGTTGTAATTTAGAACATAAATTACAATTCTTTGTTATTATATAAAAAAAATACAATTGGATACAAATACAATTGCCTAAAATAATAAAAAAATTGAATAACATGAAAAAAAAAAACCAAAATATAAAACTAGGATTCGATCCTACATACTGTCGCGCGTACACATTGACTCACTGAGCTATTTACATATTACTTGAATCGGCGAAATTATGAACTATATACTTCGTCATGCATTGAAAAATTGACGCCTGCTTCGTAAAGAGGTTTGACGTAGGCTGTTCGGCTCACTGCTTGCGTGGTTGCGGGTTCGATTCCCGCCAAATGAAAATTTTAGAAACTGACTTATGCGTTATTTTTCCTGATCCCAGGATTACGGGGATCGTCTCCAGGCCATTACGGTACCCATAGTACAAGCGTTGCTTAGTTTGGGACCATTCAGTTGGCGTATTAGTTTGTCAATCCAAATAATTTATAAAATGATTAAAATGTAATAAAACATGTAATAAATAGAAAAAAACAATATTATTACAAATAAGAACAATATTATCACCAAAAAATTATTACATAGAATTGCCGAAGGTGAGGTACGAACTCATGGAATAATTGCTAATGCTTTACCACTACGCTAATGAGACATTGCGAATGTGGATGAAATTATTCACTAGCCCTATGATATACATTTTGTGCTATAGTTCTATGAGGAATAAATACATAAATTATATGCATTAAAAAATAATAATTTTGTGTAAATATTCTGATAAATTCTGCACCATTGAAAAATACCATTACTATAATAAATCCAAATATATTTAAATAACTAAATATGGTTGGATTTGAACCCGCGTCGTATGTAATTCTCTCTGTTTTATCAAGATGTCTAACTTCAAAATAAAAAAAAGTATTTTCAAAATCTGTTCACCCAGTCGCAAGTTCTGAGGTAATAAACATAAAAAAAATACAGTCGAATTGAGAAACCGACTTCAAAAAAGTTTGAAGTCGGTTAAAAATATCACATTAGAAAACATTAAAAAATGCAATATTCCACTTTGATCACCCAGGTGGTCAGAGGTTGTGTTGCAGGTTGTGTTGCAAAAGACTCAACGAGTCTTTTAGGCTTATTATTAGGGCTCGAGCCTTTTTATGAAACCTCGGAGGCTAAAGAACTAATTAGCCCCGAGCCTTCGCGGCTAAGAGGAGGCTCTCGGAAATAAAGCCTTTATTTTGAAGCGCTTTCTAAAGAGGCTTTGAGCCCTTTTTGATTTTAGCCCTTTGTGACCATTCTTGACTATACTTGAATATGCATGACTATTCTCAACAATTGTTGACCAGTATTGACCATCCTTGACTATTTGACCATTATTTACTATTTTGACCATTATTTACTATTTTGCCATTATTTACTATTTTTGACCATTCTCAACTATTATTGACTACTATTGATCATTTTTGACTATTTTTGACCATTGTTGAGTGTTTTTGACCATTGTTGACTATTTTTTACCATTGTTGACTATTCTCAACTATTGTTGACTACTATTGATCATTTTTGACTATTTTGACCATTATTGACTATTTTGACCATTATTTACTATTTTGCCATTATTTACTATTTTTGACCATTCTCAACTATTATTGACTACTATTGATCATTTTTGACTATTTTTGACCATTGTTGACTATTTTTTAGCCATTGCTGACTATTCTCAACTATTGTTGACCAGTATTGACCATCCTTGACTATTTGACCATTATTTACTATTTTGACCATTATTTACTATTTTGCCATTATTTACTATTTTTGACCATTCTCAACTATTATTGACTACTATTGATCATTTTTGACTATTTTTGACCATTGTTGACTATTTTTAGCCATTGTTGACCATTCTCAACTATTTTTGACTACTATTGATCATTTTTGACTATTTTTGACCATTGTTGACTATTTTTTACCATTGTTGACTATTCTCAACTATTGTTGACTACTATTGATCATTTTTGACTATTTTGACCATTATTGACTATTTTGACCATTATTTACTATTTTGCCATTATTTACTATTTTTGACCATTCTCAACTATTATTGACTACCATTGATCATTTTTGACTATTTTTGACCATTGTTGACTATTTTTTAGCCATTGCTGACTATTCTCAACTATTGTTGACCAGTATTGACCATCCTTGACTATTTGACCATTATTTACTATTTTGACCATTATTTACTATTTTGCCATTATTTACTATTTTTGACCATTCTCAACTATTATTGACTACTATTGATCATTTTTGACTATTTTTGACCATTGTTGAGTGTTTTTGACCATTGTTGACTATTTTTTACCATTGTTGACTATTCTCAACTATTGTTGACTACTATTGATCATTTTTGACTATTTTGACCATTATTGACTATTTTTTACCATTATTGACTATTTTTTACCATTCTTTACTATTTTGACTATCGTTGACTGTTTTTGGCCATTTGTGACCAATGTTGACAATTTTTAGCCATTGCTGACTATTCTCAACTATTGTTGACTACTATTGATCATTTTTTACTATTTTGACCATTATTGACTATTGTTGACTGTTTTAGGCCTTTTTTGTCAATTTTTGACCAATGTTGACTATTTTTAGCCATTGTTGACCATTCTCAACTATTGTTGACTACTATTGATCATTTTTGACTATTTTTGACCATTGTTGAGGGTTTTTGACCATTGTTGACTATTTTTTACCATTCTTTACTATTTTGACTATCGTTGACTGTTTTTGGCCATTTGTGACCAATGTTGACAATTTTTAGCCATTGCTGACTATTCTCAACTATTGTTGACTACTATTGATCATTTTTTACTATTTTGGCCATTGTTGACTGTTTTAGGCCATTTTTGTCAATTTTTGACCAATGTTGACTATTTTTAGCCATTGTTGACCATTCTCAACTATTGTTGATTACTATTGATCATTTTTGACTATTTTTGACCATTGTTGAGGGTTTTTGACCATTGTTGACTATTTTTTACCATTGTTGACTATTCTCAACTATTGTTGACTACTATTGATCATTTTTGACTATTTTTGACCATTGTTGAGGGTTTTTGACCATTGTTGACTATTTTTTACCATTGTTGACTATTTTTAGCCATTGTTGATCATTCTCAACTATTTTTGACTACTATTGATCATTTTTGACTATTTTTGACCATTGTTGAGGGTTTTTGACCATTGTTGACTATTTTTTACCATTGTTGACTATTCTCAACTATTGTTGACTACTATTGATCATTTTGACTATTTTGACCATTATTGACTATTTTTTACCATTTTGACTAGATAAAAATGATAAATAGTAGTCACTAATAGTTGAGAATAGTCAACAATAGCTAAAAATAGTCAACATTGGTCAAAAATGGCCAAAAACAGTCACCAATAGTCAAAATAGTCAATAATGGTCTAAAACACTCAACAATGGTCAAAAATAGTCAATAATGGTCAAAATAGTCAAAAATGATCAATAGTAGTCACTAATAGTTGAGAATAGTCAACAATGGCTAAAAATAGTCAACATTGGTCAAAAATGGCCAAAATAGTCAATAATGGTCAAAAATAGTAAATAATGGTCAAAAATAGTAAATAATGGTCAAAATAGTAAAAAATGGTCAAATAGTCAAGGATGGTCAGTACTGGTCAATTCTTGAGAATAGTCATGCATATTCAAGTATAGTCAAGAATGGTCACAAAGGGCTAAAATAAAAAAGGCTTTATTTCCGAGAGCCTCCTCTTCGCCGCTAAGGCTCGGGGCTAATGAGTTTCTTCAGCCTTCGAGCTTTCATAAAAAGGCTCGAGCCCTAATAATAAGCCTAAAAGACTCGAGTCTTTTGCAACACAAATTGTGATTGACTAGTAGGGACCGTATTTAAATTTATTGACGTAATGTCGTCACCACTCTGTATAATATTATGCTGTGGGATTCGCACTCGTATCGTATCGTAGATAGTTTTCTTTCCTGCATTATTTGCCCTATGTGATCGATTTTAGCCTTTAGTTTATGAATAAATAAATAAATTATTAGATTTAATTAAAAAAAAATTAAAATAAAAAGATCGTGCCTACAATAATTAGAAAATATTAAGAAAAAAAACTACAGGATTCGAACCTTCGTCATCGTCATCGTCTTTCGGAATAATATCCAAGACTTTTCTACTGAGCTATTTATGATTAGCACTTCAGGGCGAAATTATGAACTTATTTGCAGTCGTATTACGTTGTGATAATTTTCGGCTTGGCTTGCGTTGAAATAAGAATACAAGCGACGCAATAAACGCGCGCTGTCAGAGCTGGCGCGGGGAGCGCGGGGTGCGCGGGGCGCAATGCGTTAGCTCCGCCCATTCAGCCAAAATTTCCAGCTCATGTCCCCACCTTAAACTCAGAGTATAGCTAGATGGCGTTATAGTAATTTTTATAACTCATAAATTTAACAATATATATAACATTTGAACCATTAGTGATCATTATAACAGCTTTTAAATAATTTTTAAAAAAATAATAATAATTTTAAAACGATTTTTTTTCTCAAAAAATAATGTTTTAACATTGTTATGATATCATTGGCATTACAGTGTCATAAGTACTTTAGTAATTCGATTTCAATAATTAGATAAGTCTTAGCCGAATGGTTAAGGCGTTGGTCTACGTGTAAGTGGGCAGTAGGTTTGAATCTTGCTATGAGTTGTTTTGTGAGTAATTAGCATATTTTTTTGTCGTCCACAAAGTTTAAATTAAAATAATGTTAACACTAAACGGATTTGTGCAAATACATTGTTTACGTACGTAAACAAATTTGCAAATCAAGTTTCAAATGCATTCCGAGTATCAAGCACAGAGTATTAGAACTATAGATGGCGTTGTAATAATTTTTCACAGAATGTGTATTTATTTATTTGTGTACTTTATAATTATAACAAAAAATAATATAAAATAAGAACCTCGTAATATATAAAATAATAGTACCGCTACGCACCACAAGATGACGCTAGATGAGCTCCTAGATCGCGCTATGGTTTCGTTCTGGGTGACCGGTGACATAATACCTATGATGTAGTTCGGGCTACAGCTAAATAACCTGTTACAAAAATCACCAGTTACTCGTTCGTCGCGTAAAAAGTGATTCGGTGAATTAGCTCGTAACCAGTTAATGTAACCGGTGACGTGAAATAACGCACACGTGTACCATAGCCCTTTATGGATACAATTTCGAATTGAGCAATAGACTTTATCAAAACTATCCGAAGTCAGAATAAAATTTCATAGATGATGTATTTCTGTTGCCGCTGTAACAACAAATACTAAAACAGAATAAAAATTTTTTTAGTGGGGTTCCCATACAACAGACATGATTTTTTTGCCGTTTTTATATGGTTTTTATAGAATGGTACGGAACCCTTCGTGCGCGAGTCCGACTCGCACTTGGCCGGTTTTTTACGTTAATTGTTTAGTTTTTTATTTATCGCCACTTAAATACAATATATTTTGGTAAATAATTGGAACGTTGCACAACAACGCGCGGCGTTGTCAGCTGTCCCGCAACATGGCGCGCGGGTTGTTTGTTACCGTGCAACATGCAGTTGTGCATCAAATGTTGTCCAAGTGTAGACGTGACTCGCAACAATGTCGGAGTGTGGTGAAACGAACCAACGTGGTATTTTTTTCTTGATGTTTTTTTTTAGATGCATATAAACACCGCCGCTGTAATCAACACTAGTACCTCTACTGACATGTTGTCGCCTACTGGTCATGCATGACAAATGGTCAAATAAAACGCAAGTTCATTCAATAGATCCTTACCAATACCGCTAATATGGAACTTGGATGGAATAGACTTGGAGTGTGAGATCTTGTGGTGCGGCGTAATATCAGCAGATGACGCGGAAGGGATGGTGCGCTCGGACTGGCGCGGCGTGAGCTGGTAGCGGCGCGTGCGCACCGACTGCGGGGACTGGCTCGCCGATTCATCCCCGCCTTCCGTTTCTAGGAGGCTCTGGGAATAAACACATTAAACTAATAAACTAACCATCGTACGTCGTTTGTACGTCATCGTTCGTATGTCACTATCGTCATCGTTCGTATATGAGCCATAAATCAAATCGATGACGTCATAGCAGACAAGCAAACCGAATTGACGACCACTATAACGACTATACTAAATTGGACACAACAGCAAAATATTTGTCGAAGAAAGTAAGATGGGCCGTCCCTTTTCTCGTATTGTAGGCATTTAATGGGACTTAGCGTTGTCCCTAAGTGATCTCGATGTGACACGAAGACAGTTTCCAAGCGCGTGACTCGACTGCTCTTCGGTGCAAACTGTACCGTGCTCTCCGCCGATGCCGGTCAAGGCAAGTGGACTCTGTCCAACGGTCACAGATGGCGCTGTCGTCCCATTTCAATCGCTTCTATACTTTTTAAAAGTTGCCGTCTCCGACATATTTATTCCTTACGATAAGACGTTTCTCCATGAATGAAATGATGACAAGACAAAAATCAACATAAACAGGCACGATTTCCGTTTATACTGACACTTACATGTGCCCCAGTAGAGGAGGTGCTTCTCTTCTTGAACGTGAACTTCTTGTGCGGCCGCTCGTCAGGAGCACAGCCGGAGTCCGCCGCCGTATCAGAACCTCGCTCTTCTGAGTCTGCCGCGCGAGGTATGTGTCTGCATTTAAAAATATTAAGTTCAGAAATCTGAAATATTCGGAAATCTGGACAACCCTAGTTATTCATCAGCTTATAAAAGCGAGGTGAAGTAAATTATGAATCTGGGTTTAACCCTAACTTTGCGGTAATGCTCGAAGGCAAATAGGTATGTATGAGTCTAAGCAGCTTTCAAAAAGAAATAATCCACCAACCCGCACTGAGCCAGCGTGGTGGATTATGGCCTGAATCCCCCTCGCATTGAGGGAAGGCCCGTGCCAGGAGTCGGACGTTAAAAGAGCTAATATTATTAAGCTGCTTTAACTAACGAAAAATATGTTTGTTTGTCAGAAAGTCGGATGAAGACGGATGGTTGAGTTTTTGTTAAAGAAGTATAACTATAGGCTAGCTTTGCAAAGCAAAGTTGCAAATAAAAGTTGGTATTTAATTAAATAGGTACCTGATAACCCTCGTTGTCTGCATGTTAGACTCTTTTTGTTGGCTGTCAGGCCTTTCAGCTGTATCCATCAGTGCACTGAAGGCGACCACGCGGAACTCACCACCGTGGGCTTCTTGTACATAACTTAGAAGTAATCGTACTTCCATGTATAGTGCCTATAACAAAACTTTATGATGAACAATTTTGCAATGCTAGCTTTATGATAACGAAGATCAGCTTTTCTAACCCACGTGGTCCCACTGCTGGGCAAAGGTCTCCCACACAACTCTCCACTTTTCTCTGTCATTGGCCATTTCTGAATCAGCTTTATTTTAATAAAATAGGTCGCAGGTCGATTTCTCCTGAATTATTACTGGCTAGAAAATTACGAAAAAGGTAATCGATAGCTAGTTGAGAAAAAAATAAAAACAAGAGTTTATCTTTAAAATTATAATATGTCATTATCTGTGCCTTTCTGCTAAAGCTGCCAGTAAGGTCCGTTATCGAAAGAATTTCCAAAAGTTTTTGTTTTTCGAGTCTGCACTCGCGTTTATCCAATCCCAGTGTACATTATAAGAACCTATTGAGACATCATGGTACTTACAGAGTTATCAAGCATTTTCAGTTCCTTGTGCATCATTGCGAATCTAGTAACGAGCACCCTGAACGTGGTTTCAACAATATGCGCCTCAATGGGTCTGTTCGGGTTCGGCGTCTGCCCAGCGCCGAAGTTAGTCGCATACCCAGCTTGTAAATGGCTCATGTCTGGCGACTTTGAGAAGTTACGTTTTTGTTGATCTGGAATATTAATTTTCTGCAATTTGCCGTTCCTTGTGCAATAGGGCTTAACGACCCGTTGCGTCTTTGCTTGGCTAAATGATGTGAGGAATTACATACATCCGAACCACATTTCTCTTTGCGCTATTCTAAACGAGATGACCGAAACGCACTATCGTTTTTATTTTATGATTCCTAATTATTGCGCATCACAACTGAAATTCTAGAATGACAGTCGTGTGTGGCATCATACGGAACATAATGGAAGTGATACACGAAAAACGAGCATTTACTTTAAATGACGCAAAGAGACCGAGAGCCTATTGCTGTCCACTGCTGGACATAGGCCTCCCCTAATGCACGCCACTGAGCTCGGACATCAGCTCTTTGCCTAGTTTTTGGCAGCCACCTTTCGCAGGTCGTCACTTCACCTGGCCGCAAGGCGCCCTATACTACTTGCCTTCTCTTGGTCTCCACTCAAGAACTGGTCTCGGTACTCCAACGGTTGTCGGATCTTCGGGTAACGGGACTAACCCACTGTACACTGTTATTTATTTCTTGTTTTGTTTGTAGGTATTTTTTGTTCTTTATGTGTGTGTGTGTTTTTTTATTGCCAAGGATGGCACACTGGCAGACGGTCCACCTGATGGTAAGTGGAAGCCGCCGGCCAGGACATGTGCAACTTAAGGGGAGCAGGCGCAGCGCCAACCCTTTGAAGAACCCCATGTTGTAGTGCAAAGGGAAGACTTTGGGAGTGTTGGTGTACAATAAAGCGTTATCTATCTATCTAATCCTTTGAGCTATGTCGATTACTCATAGGAATTATCAATCTATCTAATCCTTTGAGCTATGTCGATTACTCATAGGAATTTAGACTTACTCATAGGTGAGACCAAAGTGGCGGGCTCCGCACAGAATCCGACGGCGGCGTGCAAGTTGTCGAGCACCTCCCGGATGGGCGCGTGCTCGGTCATCTCCCGCATGCGCTGCGCGAACCTGCGCGTGCTGGCTTGGCGCAGGTGACGCAGCGCGTTGCGCGCCTGCACGCGCAGGCACTCGGCCTGCGGCCCGCGCAGCGCGCTCGTGCACCCGTGCGAGCAGCCCAGCTGACGCATCGCTCTGACAACACACTTTATTCTGAACTAGTGCCTGCGACTTAGTAAACGTAATTTTTGGAAAAATACAATTGATTACCCGCGACGTCCGCATGGTTTTTTTTTTGCACGGAACCCTAATTCTTGTTCTAAAATAAAAGTAACCTAAGTTACTCCTTATAACATCAGCTTCACACCAGTGAAACTCCCGTCAAAATCGGCCCGAATCCGGTCAAAAGTGGTGGATGGATACTTGACTGACAAATTATCGGAATTCTAGGGGTAGCCCGAAATGTCTCGTTCAACAGTATTGTTCCAATTGCCCCTCACTCACGAACATTTTATGATCATTAACACAAGTTATGAAATTTGAAATAAAAAATACATATTTCCACGTCCCGCATAAAATTCCGACCAGCAGTTTATATTGGCTTGGTGTGTAGGAAATGCCATAGCAAGCTATAACCTATTATATGGGCTAAGGATAGCAAAAAGAAAAATAGAAAAGTGATAACTTACCTCAGTATAATATGCATAATCATATAGTACGGGCAGTCTATGTTTTCCTCGTCCTTCGATTTGTCCCTCGTGCTATCTCCGCCTTCGATGTTTGTCGAGTCTTGGCTTTGAGCGCCTGGCAAACAGGAATCTCTTTCCTGCAAAGACAAAGAATCGTGATAAACTATAACTACTATTAAGATTTAAAAATCTGCTTTTAATCATTAAAAATTATATGAATCATTAGGACGATACCTTGCTTTCCTTATCCTTGTTGAAATCCGCCAAAGGGTCAACAGACCCTGGTTGAGGCTCCTCAGTTTTGCTATTCTGCCAGTTTTTATGGACACCGATCTCCATTAAGGTGTCAACCAAATTGAGCATCACCTCCATCACACGCAGGGTTATGTAAAAACTGTCCATCGTTGACACTGAGTATACCGCCTGAAATTAATTTGAAGAGAGAATGATGGGAGTCAATACAACATTATTTACGAACGGTTCTAAATCTCGTTAGTCACTTTAACTAGAGCTAAGGGTCAGACGAGCTACATGTGCTTGCAGTCGGATGGATAATTTGGCAGTGAAGTATACACTTTATTGCAAGGGTTTGGGAGGTAGGCATTTTAGGCTTTATACCTTAGGCCTTGACACTGGTTAAATGGTAAAAGTGGATATAACTGCATCTGAACTGCATTTAAACCACATTTTTGCAGTCCAGATGCAGCTAATCTGAATAGACTCCAAATGCTTGTGGGGGTAAACCCACAATTTAAGGCTCCATTTTGGGATTTGACTTAAACGTTAGGCTATTGCCACTAAGTATCTTGAGATTGTAAAGCTAAAATCCATTATCTATAAATGGGACATTGCCAAAAAGGGATTAAAAGATAGATATCATAGTCACCTTCATGACAACTTGAAGATCAATTTCACCATCTTTAGTGATGTAATGTATAGAGCCCGGTGCCTCCTGTATTTCTTCAACGACGTACGTGATGTTAGAGTCTGTTTGCGATCGCGTCAGACTCGGCTTACGCTCTGGAGTCGGTATGTGCTGGGAACCTTGCATGCTTACAGAATCTATCTGGGACTCTAGGGAACCCTGAAAAAAAAAAAGGATAGTGTTATGCAAAAATGTACAAGGATAGGACCCTCGAAATTAATACATTATCGCCATTTAAATTGAGACTTCAGCAACATAATTATGAATAAGGCTGCAAATAAGAATTCCTAATATTGATGGACAGTCTCCATCTCACTTTCGCATTTATTATTAGCTGGGATGTAGTGAGTCGACAAAGACGTTATTATTCCGCACAGACCAATAACACAAGACGCCACGTATGTTCAAGTTCAAGCTTTAGACGAACTAATCAAAATGTCAGGTGCGGTCACACATATGTAATGGTAATACATAGCATGTTAAGTCAACGGGGGTGCCCGAATAAGCGTCGTCTATGGCTAATTCGTCTTTGTATATCCACAACAATCTTTGTAGAAATTATAAGAAAAATGGTAACGTAAGTATTCGAATATGAAGATCCGCGAATAGTGAAAGTGCCCACCTGTCTAGTCTTCGACAAATAATCCGGGGATGGCGTGGGCGTGTGTTCAGTTACAGTAATTATGGGGTTCTTTTTCTTTTGCACGTGCGATGGCGCTGTGCTCGCAACGGCTTGGGTCCGCTCAGTTTTTACTTCACCGATGTACCTGAAATACGGATCTTATAATTTGGAGGCTTCATCAACACTATGTGGTGCAGTTCAGCCGGTTTAATATTTTTTTATTACTTAAAATTTCGGCACACGGTGTATTCATACTTCCAGATAGGACTTTAGTGTTCGATACGTAAGGTCGTAAGTGGCAATAGTTTAATCTTGTGTTCCACTAAATGTGTAATGATTTAAATAGTGATGTGTATATTATTGTAGTCGTAACTGCTTCTCTCGGTCATGCTTTAGTTAGAAGTACAATATTAATGGTTTACACATGCTTTATTATAGTAGTTTATCTGGTTAACATTTTATTTGGCAATTTGGCAGTTAAAACTTGCAGGTTTATTCATCTTTAAAATAAAAGCGGCTAATAACATTATTAATTATGTGCGGGTTTTGGCAGTCCCATAGCTCAGTTATGCGAATACGATCCAAATAAATTTAAATCGTAGCATAATTCTAAGCATACGACATACGACTTTAAAATACTCTACTAATTTGTATTGATATTTAGATAGCTAGCTCTACATAATCGTACTATTGTATTCTACTACGCCAATTTGTTATGAATTGTGTTTCGAATATCTAATGAGCTTTGTGCGTGCATACAACTACTTTGATGTTCTGTGGGTTATTGAAAAGTGAGGATGTATGTAACGTGTTCCTTTAGTTCATATCAAAGTAATTGTTCTGTCTATATACAAGCTATGTACGTAGCAAGTTCAGCCTTCGTATTGGAAGTAATCGAGTGAAATATAAAGCTGTATTCTACGCTTTCAATGTGGTACTAGTTGTATGGAGCGTCGATTCGCGGAACAAGTCTAGCGACTAATTACGAAGCTGCTAATTTCTTTGTTACATTTGCTCACTTACCCATTGGATGCTAGCTCATCGATCAAACAGCTAGCCACGTTATATCGTTCGTCCATTACAATAGTGTACGGGTATAAGCGTTAACAAGACGGGAGAAAGAGAATAAATACATATTTTTTATAAATAGAAAATATTACCCGAAAATGTGTCGAATAAATAAACATGCTGTGCTTTGGCAATGAAAGAATAATGGAAAATATTATGAGAGGAATAAAAACAGGAATATTTTAATTTAAATCATTACTTAATAATACAGAACTAATTTACGTCTATGGCACCTGCTTAACGATTCAAGTAATCGCTAGAACTAATTTCAACAGAAATAAGGGGAAAATGGCACTACGATATAGAATATTTATTTTAAAAATTATTCCTCCCCCTCTTTTTCATTTAGAATACAACATTATTTTCATTTTCTACAGCGTACCTAATTATACTTAGAAATAGTATCTATTAATTTACTTAAAATAAGTGGATAGCTTGCTTAGTTTTAATAAAACAAAATTCTACATTTCCAATGTGTTATACACAAACATAATTCTTCGATTACTAAAACTTTAAAAATCTAATGAAAAATGAGCATGAGAAAAAGTAAAGATAATATAAATAATAATCATATTTGAAAAAGTCTTACCTCAAACTTGGCATACTTTTCCCTTTGATAAGGTTGCAGTGAAATAGATCACCAGTGAGTCTCGGTGCTATTGGTGGGAAGTTGTTTGCTAGGGCCGAGTTAGGCCTGTCTTCTGTGTTATCTAGACTCCTGTGGTACTCCTATAACAAATAATATTCACTTTATACGTGAAACATAAAGCATACTATGTCTAATATAATATAATCTATTATAAAAGTGCAACGCCGTGTCTACTTATGCGTATGCAAAAATAAATAATTTCCGGAACAAGTGAGGTGCACTAAATCTATTTCTTTTGTACAGATGTAGAGTAGTATTACACATCTTAAAAGTAACATCAGCTAAATTTGCAAAAATCTACAATCACTTCCGAACGAAGATGCATCAGTCAAACAGGCCCATTTCTAGTTCATGGTCCGTTCGGAAGTCATCCGGTTTACAAATTAAGTATATTATTTTGTTAATGATACTTTTGAGTTGTGTGATACCTAATGTATGTGATACCTATTTATGCATGTAACTACTTTAGCCTTATGCAACTCGTATTCGCGCGATGTGTTTGAGCAATACAAATGAAATAACGCGTGGAGATGCCAAACTATTTACAAAGCAAATGACTACCGATATCATTCTCACTGCGGTGTGGAAAGAGAACTTCTGGTCGTCATGTCCGATCTTCTCTAGCGCCTTCTCAGACTTCGACAGCAGCTTCGTTTCAACGAACGCTTTTAAGTCAGACATTTTCATTTTGCGTTTAATTTTCTCGCTAGACCTTCTAGTGATAGGGATTTCTTCTTCAGGTTTCGGGGCGGCTGGGAACGGCATCTCTGTGATCGGCGACATGTCTTTGACTTCGGGGACTTCGATGAAGTTTTTCAACGAGTCCCGTTCTTTTACATCCGGGCTCTGGTACACGGAGACCTCAATTTTGGGGATTGGTAGCGAGTTGCTCCGCTTTCTAGGTTGGGTTTGTTTTGACATATCGTCGCATATGTCACGTAGTCTGTAATAAAGTCGGAGGTTTCTCAATATTACATTTTTTTTCTAGCCTATTTTATATCTCACTCCTGAGTAAAGATGATGTATTGACTCCTTGAGTTCTCCACAAAAAAAAAAACTGAAAGCTCCTTAAAAATACGAAACGAAACGTTTTGGCTGACGGATCATTTTTCCTACTCCCGAAATTGTTTCGAGTGTGTTCCGGATTTTTTCAGAGTAGGGTCCACGAAAGAAGAAACGTCGAATCACGACTATACAACCCGAAGTTCGGATCCGAAATATTTTCGGAGTGTAGTAAAACGTCCCATCTCTCAGCTGAAATATTTCGTTTCGTATTTCAGAGTCCACTGTTACACTGTTTCAGGCCACGTATCTCTCACAAAGATGACCAATCGCTCCGCTATTTTATTTTTTATTATAAAAGAATATGTTATACCTGTTATACAAATAGTGTAGGGCCCAATACACCCCCTCTTCCTGCCATTGCGATGTAAATAAGCATCGTAGGGTAGCGACATCCAGAAAAGTAGCTGCAGAAACCTGCAATATAAAACTGTCCTTAGATTTTGGTATATCTATTGTAGTATAACCACCTATTATAAATTATGTAAACTATTTTATTGTTTTCTTTGTGGTAAAATACCACCAATAGGATTTTTTTGTGGCCTGGCACTTAAGATCGAAGCTATCCTATTGGACTCTGGAGTCACTCACATTTCCTTGTTTCGCCGAGGGCGGTTTATCAGCCGGTGGTGTTCCTTTAGGACCCTGACCCCCGCCTCCACTATCCGACAGTGACTCCTTATCAGATGAACTGAAATTAAATAATAAATAGGATAAGCATCCTTATATTTTTTTATCTATTACTATAGAATTCATTTCAGGTTTTTGAAGGTGGTAGAGCCAAGCTGTAGCCAATTGACTGCAGCTAATATACGGGCTGGCTCGACCAGGGTAGTACCACCCTCTCACAGAAGATCGGCGTAAAGCAGCTATTGTAGCTGCGTTTTGTACGGTGAGTGAGAGAGCCGGAAGCCCCCCTTTCCCTCCCTACTTCCCACTTCCCTTCAGGTCGGCAAAGTGCGAGCAATGCTTTTGATATTGCAAGCATCTATAGGCTACGGTAACTGCTTAACATCAGGCGGGCCGTACGCTTTTCTGCCACCCATCCTATAAAAAAAGAATGTGAATACTAACCTCATTTTAGTGATTTGCGGTAAAGGTTTAATCCCCGGTAGAGACTGCTTAGTGGCGTCAGATTGGCGCACCTGGAAAATACTCGGATCGGCCGCATATACTGTGTAGGGCTCCTTCCCTGTTCCACCGTTATTTTGTTCCGACGGTAAACGGTAAATAAACTAAAAGATGACAAAAATAATTATCTAAGTATTTTAGTTAATGGATTAAATGTAACGTCACAACTTTTATCCCCATTCGGGGGTAGTCAGAGGCTTGAGTGGTCATACACCACCACATTGTGGAGGTATTAACCAACTCAAAGCCCACGTTTCACCAGATAGACGGAACCCAACGTGACAGGTGGTGAACCTTGTCGCCGTGTATACAGGAACTGACTATTACCTAATCCCGAGGGATAGGTAGGTTTCCTCACGATGTTTTCCCTCACCGTCAGCGAACTGTAAATTATGCACATAGATGAAAATTCATCCATTGGTGCATGCCCCACCGGGGATCGAACCTGGGACCTTCTGATTGCTAGCCCAACCTGTTCACCCCTAGGCTACAGTCGCTGTTAATGGATTAGGTGCCAATATTGTTGGTAAAAAAACTAAGCTGACTATAAAAACAAAGTGTATTGCCATCCATTTGTTCATCGTACGTCATACACCTATTATAGTCCGACCGCAAGCGCTGTACCGCGCCTTAGGTACGTGAGCGGCGACACGGGGGGGCTCATCGCTCTCGCCATCCCACTCCCCCACCCGTCATCGCTCGCGCCTTCCCACTCCCCCACCTCCCCGCGCATACCTACGGCGCGGTACAACGCTTGCGGTCGGACTATAGCTATTAAAATAATTTATTGGGTATTTTTTTTACCACATGCTCTTCTTCAGTGCTTGAACTTTCTTCAGGTATAGTTTCAGGGAATATAGTGTCTTTAGGAGAGGACAGCCAGGGCTCGTCCTCCATGCTGGCCTGCTTGGACGGCGCGTCCGACTGCGAGCCAGACATGTTCTGACTAGGGGGACTACCGCTCACTGGACCTTCCTTAGAATGTTTACCTACAAAAAACAATGTCATTAGACATTTTTTAATACACAAATTAATATTAATTATTATAAAACCGCACAAGGATTACACATAATTAAAAAAAGAGAAGAGAGAAGAAGGTTACATGTCAGCGTGAAGTAGACTTGAATACAACTACATAGAGTTGAAAATCAAGAAGAAAGGGGTCAGGTCTAACACCATTTTTATATACGTACGACCCAAAAAGACGTCGCCATGTTGTGGCCTTTTAGAGTACTTGCCACCAAGAGGTTTAGGCTTCGGTTTCACGAGGGTGGTGAAGCAGGGCGCGTCGGGGTGGCGGAATTCCCACATCGCTTGCCACATCTTCAGTCCATTCTCCAGTCGGAAGTTATTTGTGAAGTCGGATTCTTTCAAGTGATGCGACAGAGGGGCGAACAGGAATACGAACAGCTGTTGGAGGTGAACTCATACTTAACTTGAGGAAATAGCAATGATTTTTCAAGTCATGCATTGATACAAATGCGATAAAGTTCTAGTTCTAGATAGCATATTACTAAAATGTAACTAAAATAAATCTATTGCTTTTTTTTATGGCAGTAAAGCTGCAAACACACGAGCGGCACTTTGCCGTCGACACTGGTCGGCGCTAGCCGTCAGCTTGTCGGCGGCTGCTGTTGACGTTGTTCGACAGTAGCTAGCGCCGCCCGCGCCGGCCAGTGTCGACGGCTGCAGTTGGCTTTGTCGACGGAAAAATACCACTCGTGTGTTGCGGCCTAATACAGAAAGTTTGTACAATCGAAATATTTTGAAATGTGTAAAAATAAGTTCAAATAATAATTTAGCCCTTTTAACGTCCCACTGCTGGGCACGGGCCTCCCCTCAATGCGAGGGGGATTTAGGCCATAATTCACCACGCTGGCCCAGTGCGGGTTGGTGGATTTCACATGTCTAAAGACATGCAGGTTTCCTCACGATGTTTTCCTTCACCGTAAGCAAGTGATAATCATATTAAAATTATGATTTACACATAGATTTCGAAAAATCCAGAGGTGTGAGCTAAGGAAAAATAAGTCTAGCCATGATTATATGACAATTATCCCCAAAATTTAAAACTATAATCCATTTGCAGTGTTATTATAAAGCACTTGTAATTCATAATTGGAGCTATATTTCTATAATTTGAAGTTAAACTTAGGTCACAAATCACAATGGCATATCATACTCACCGTGAGGGTAGGTATAGAGAAAAGATAGTGGAACGGGTTGGAGAAGAAAATGCCATTCTCATAATCAGCATCTGCACATTCATCGGACGCATCAAGTATAATCCAGTGTAATGTGTAGAGGAGTTTCGTCTCTACATTGCCCAGGGATTGCATGTTGTCTTTGACCCTGGAAAAAAATGAAATGGATTTAAAAAAAATTATTAGATGTCCTTTGCTATGAATACTTACCTACACTTATTTTACTTTAAGAACCATGGTTTCCGTTTCAACTTCATCAGATTTTTACAATGATTTTGCTATCAACAGAGTTTGAGGAGAAATTTGGTCATTAACAGACGCATTACAGCAGCAAACAATTGTTTCAGTAGTCATGGATAATATTTTTTTCTAGGCAGCAGTTGATAAGCCTTGTCAGAGGCCTTAGGGCGGCTTGAACAACTCTGACACCAGGCAGGCCACTAACCATACGATAAGAAGAAGAAGACATAGGACCTATTAATGATCAGTCCGCATTAAGGTGCTCATGGCTTTAGCCTTCAGTATGTATACTATTGCAAAAAATATTCTTATTAAAGTACCTAGATTAACTTTACCTGTTGTGTAGCAGGGCTGCTAATGCATGCATCACATGGGGCAGCGCCGCTTGTATGAGACGCCATCGCGGGATAGCTTCTATAGCCTCAGCTAGACTGATGGACAGGCCAAACCTGAGGTTCTGAACTAGGACCTTTTCAAAAGACTGAAAAAAGAATTTTTTTTTCAAATGATATGCATGTATACTGTGGGAAATTTATTTAACATATCTGAAACATATTAAACAAATAATAAATGCTATTATTTAGCATTGAAGTTGTTATAGAATCTTCATATTCTTTCTATGTTTATTAGGAATTATAGGATTTTCAGTAAATTTTGTCTTACCTTACAAGCTTCTTTCACTTCCTATGGTACAGATGAAAGAAAAATTAATCGTATTAGAATTATTCTATTATTAAAATGGTTTGTAATTTACACGATTTTTTGAAATTAAAAGAATTGTAAACAAATAAATAATAAACATTTCAAATTGACAGATATTTGACAACAGACATTTGACATTAGATTTCGCGCACTACTGGTGCGTTCCATTCACTGTTATTTTTGTTATTTTTGTCCACAAATCACGTTCCACTCGCACCAACTTGTACTGAAAGTGATCATTATTATCGTTTTTAACACTTTTTGTGGACGAAAATAACAAAAATTACGGTGAATGGAACGCAGCATACTGGTGCGTTCCATTCACTGTTAATTTTGTAAATTTCGTTATTTTCGTCCACAAATCTCGTTCCACTCGCACCAACTTGTACTGAAAGTGATCAAAATTATCGTTTTTAACACTTTTTGTGGACGAAAATAACAAAAATTACGGTGAATGGAACGCAGCATACGTAATGTGGCCAGTACAAGATGATTGCCATTATCAAAAAATTAATGAAACATTCTCGGACTTTATTTTCAGCCAATGGTCTTTTTTTCATTGAAAGGTAAGATGTAAAAATATTTAAATTTTCGTTAGGTAATGTGCCGTATATATAAATAAATAAATAAATATTATATAAAGCAAGACAATGGTATTTTGAGCAAAAATGACCAACTGAATGTAATAAATAAATAATAACCAATGAATGTGACCAAATAATACGATGTAGAGTCAGAAAAAGACTCTACCTAGATAATGTGGGTAGGAAGGTATAATTGGGATTGGTAAGCGAAAGCAAAGTGGATTACTTACATGGTGTCCAGGAGCACGTTGACAGAACTGCGTGTTACCAACAAATAAGTGATACTGTACAACACATTCAGTTGCAATACGAACACCACAGAATAATTAAATCACCAAAACGCAAAAAAGATTTCCCGTACCGGGAATCGAACCCGAGCCTCCTGGGTGAAAGCCAGGTATCCTAGCCACTAGACCATACGGGAGATGATAAGAATGTTTGTATTTAAGTACCTGCACCAAAGGTATCTTTATCATAACACCTATAATATCTACCTAACAGCAGAATAGCTGTTGACCTTTGATATTATATAAAAATAACAAATTACAAAGGTCCAGATAATTTACAAAAATATGGGTACAAATTTGTCACACATGGACGTTTCCACCATATTGCCGTAAAACTTTTAAGTACCTATCTACGGCATTCTCTTTTTTTTTCAATAATATAGGTGGTACCTACTTAACCTGTGACATTAGTACTTATCTACCTAGGCTAGGAATAGGTATTTTAAACAGTTATGAACATTGATATTTGTTTGAACAAATGCATAATACTAATTTAGCATGAGGCAGTATCGAGCGTTATGTACAGTTGCGAACAAAGGCTCTTCAACACCTTTTTAAATAAAGCTGTCTACTCACCATACAGGCAGCATCGTGCACTTTGCCCAGACGTGGTCTCACGAACGGGGTGGTTTGTCGCCAGAGGAATATTTGTACCGGGATCGGCACCACTTCTTCGGAATTCGGATCATCTTCCGATAGATCTCTTACTTTCATTGTACCTGATAAGCATACTTAGGACTTAGGAACACACTTACGAACTTAAGTAGGTATACTTCCAGGTACCTAGTATTGGTAGGATTTTGGTAGGTAGTTACGTGGTATAGTACGGTCTACTTTTTGGTAGGTATCCTAATTCCGAACTACTACACTACTACTAACTCACCTCACTCCTGGTGATAAACACAGAGTAAGTACTCAATTCGCACTCTTTATAATGTACAGTCCATGGTGCACATTACCTATGGGTTCTGGTATCGAGGTTATCGAGGACCTCATCCGAGGGACGCACGAAACGGAGTGAGGTGCCGCGCAATTGCGTCGCAGTCACGCTTAGGGTTGGCATTTAATAGTTTCTTAGGTACGAACGTCTAGGAAGAAATATAAAACTTACCTACCTATTAGTTGTAATTCCAATGACTTGTTACCTATTGCCGTCGTTAACTTCTGTGCTGGCAGATATAAAGGAATTCAAGGAAATTGCGAATACATAAAGATTCCAAGCTCTCCCTGTGACCATACCCATTAAAATGCCCTAGTCTAGTTCTCCATTCGGTAAGTACGAACTCATTAAGATACACTAAAGGAAGTAGTAAAACCAGAAAACACTCCATCTGATAGGAGACACACTGAGAAATTAAATATTTATCGTGTTTACTTAATAACTTGCTTAACAATAAATGTTATGTGTCAACCCTACAAGATTTTCAGCATTGATCTGTGCGCGCAGGGTAGGTTACGGAGAGACAGCCTCCCGTTGCCGTGGAAACGGTTTCATGGATGCTGGGTAGCTGAAAACTGGGCCAGACGTGTTTTTTCAAAATTTTAAACTCCTTTGCGTCTACGCCAATCAAGAAGCTACCTATCTCAGTAGTCTTTTATTTCAATAGTGGATGTATTTTGACTCTATTTACCTATGACGCCTTTTGCTTTGTTTTGTTTATAGGCAAAGGGGGACTTCGGATCTGTTGGCAATATTTTAAACTATGCGTCTAGGTATGCTTCAAGATTATTTTAAGACGTGCCTATGTAATGCGAAACAAAGTATGCATCTGTTAAATCAACTTCCACCGTCTTTGGCGTGTAATCGCGTGTGCGATAAATACCACCACGCCTCTTTTCCCTGATGGGTAAGCAGAGGTAGGCACTAACATAGTTATGGACTTCATATAATATCGACTTACTGGCTAATGTAATGGGGGTGCTCTAACAAAATATATATCGATATCATAATCAATGAATGTATTAAAAACTTTCCGTTATACCGCCCTTGTTTAATGTAATTGATTCTGCTACCTATACGCAAAAGTTAAGTATGGAGACATTGAATTAACAAGATTGACCTGTATATCGAAGTTCACTTAGTGGCTGGCAATTTACTTTATAAATAGGGACGGCCAGGGAGCGGCGGCACTAAACAGTATCCATTTTATAGATTGTTCCCGTTAGTTGTGTCCACATTGTCACTGTTTTATGCCAATACGACCTATGGGTGTTTATTGATGTCTTAATTACAAAGAGGAAGGTGCCTTTAATGTGATGTAGAGCACACAAACGGTCGAGTCTACTTTAAGTCTTATTACCCTTAATCTACTACAAAGACCGTCTTAGACCATGCAGGAGGCCTTGGACACGCAGAGGTAGGTAAGGCCTTATTAGAAAGTTAAATGACACAAAATATTGAGCTCCTCTTTCTCGGTATCAAAGACGACGACAGCATTTTGAGGCCCTCAACAATCTGGGGCCTATGTTCGTGCCCTTATGGAAAAGATCCCACCAACCACTGACATTAAGTAGGTATCAGTGGCACTAATCGAGTCTGTACAATTTCAAACTCGTTAAATAATATCCTGTTTATTGAAATAATTCAACCTACCTAGTTGTTGGGAAATTCGCTTTCGTTAGAAAAGTTTTTAGTAGGTAACGCCTTGAGGCTATCCGGTGATTTAATAGATGTCTGGTTGTAAAGCTTCAACTGAGAAGGATCGTGTAAATAGATTCACGGACAATGCAAACATTATGCGACAATGTTTATTCCCGCCCACAATCCGCGCAGGAAGCTAACATAAATACAAATTACGTAAATGCCTTATATCTTACATCACTCGTGACTCATGTAACCTCGTCTAACGTAGTTTCCTAATGGAAAAACTATATCCTGGTGTAATTTTTAGCAGCATTGTAATCATAGCCATAGTACTACCTACTACTGTTTATGACTGTAGTAGTGACGAAAGACATCTGCATAATATTAAATACTTACCTACTAGGAAATACACGAAGCTGATTATGTGTAGGTACCTCCCTAGGTAATATTGTCCTTTTTTATTGAAATAAATCTATCCAAATCATAGCCCTAAAGCACCAGTCCAGGGTCAAACACAGTGGGTTATTCATGATTACTTACGGCTGAATACTCAAAGGCTACTCAAATGTTTAAGTCCCACAGCAATTTGAGACGTTGAGCAGCTCTCAAATTGAATTGCGTCTGGGTATTCGGCCGTTGGACTGGTTTTGATGTAATTGAGACTCACCATAACACAGCAAATCTCTGCCACACCTCTTTTTCCTAGATATTAATAGCACATCTTTAGATCTCACATCATAATTAATGTTTCTTGACGCATTTACAGCGTTCCTGTCACACAGAGATTTAAAGATAGTGCCATTTAATAAAAGATTTATGTCATACGTTATACTATCACGAATATATTTTGTGATACTATCACGAAACCTGGTCTAAAATAGCGCGAGGTTGAGGATTTCGAATACATGCATACTATAGCTATTGGCGGGGCGTTACCGAAATAGAAGCGTTATGTTTTGAATGGAAAACACTTTTTATGTGTTTGTGAAAATTTGATATAGGTACCATTACACAAGTATTCCCTGAACTGGTAGGTAGAGGTACTCCAGTACTAAGTTAAATTCTCACATGAAAAAGATTCGCAACTTTTGTATGCGTCTATAAATAAGATTCAAGTATTGTTGAAGCCCGGAACTATGTCAGACAGGGCTTTGGAAATCTCTACTAGGTACTAGGTCTAATAATATAGACCTTTTTTTTGTTGACGGGAAGGGAATCTTCTAAAGATGTCAAGACCTCTGGGAGAGGTCTGGGGTATGTGTATGGGCATGTGGGATCTTACCCACTAAAACCTACCCGGTGCCTGCCTTCAGCACGTCGTCGGTCGGAGGGCTCGGGAGTCGGGGATCTCCAAAGGGAACATATCGGCTCATAAAAAATATCTAGACTTATGTCGAATAAACCTTATTAAATATTGGCTGTTATTGAATATCCGTTAAAATGGTTGTCAAAATAAAAAAAATACAATAATCACCAAGATGACAAACAAGGAAGGTGTGGTCATAGATTTATTATGGTCTAGATGGTCTGTTGCGCTGCAATCGGAACGAAAATAACAGGCCAGATTTGAAAGCGATGTGTGCGTGTCACGCACACAAGTATTCGTAGACTATTGTTTGTCAAGCGCGCTGCGTCACTGTTGATACGTGCTGAGTGATATCAGCTTTTGAATATTTCCCATAAAAGTAGGGAAAAAATATGTTTTGATTTCGGGGTGTCTAATTAAAATTTAAATTCATTTAATTATGATTTTTATTATTCACATACCTATTAGTATAATAATACTCTATGACAAAGTCGACGGAGCCCCGCGAACGCGGGGTTCATATTTCTGCGTTCAGGGTCATCAGTAACCTAACACGAAGGGAGTGACGGGGTTTAGCTCGCTCGCTCGCTAACCTCCGTCACTCCCTTCGAACCTAACCCAGACAAGTCAAATGCCCCGAAGTCCCGAGCTCGCACGAATTGAATGGAGCTCTCTGATTGGTGCAAATGTCGGTCGCGCCCGTCTATTTGATGTTTTCTAGTTTGGCTTGAACAAAATTTTTTGTAGAACATGTTGAAGCTTCAAAATATAAAAATGTTGATGAGTTGTAAAATCGGTGGCTGAGTTAGTAAATTTGATGGCGACTTATAAATCAGGAGGACAAGTAATAATAATCGGTGTTCTTTATTTGATGTTCTTATTTAGGTAGTGATGTAAATAAGACGAATTAGTTTATTAGAAGCTTTCATATTTTTCTGTGGTTTAGTTATAAAATTAGAAGTCAAATTCCGTGGATTTATAATTCCCCAAAAAAATTGCAAACGCTCACATGGGAATTTTAAATTCAATTATCAGGCAACCTTGTCAACATGGCGTCAAATTGCCGTTATATTTTTGAATAAAATTACACTTCATAAATCTAATTGTGTCTTTAGAAAATAACTATTTCGAGTTTACTTACCGATGATAGGTAATTTTTTTAATTGTTTTTATTCGTCCCCTGTAATTTCTGCATACTTTTACTGCACATATTGTCATTTTTATACGGCAAAAAAACGGTGTTCACCGCACAATGTCAGTGTCGCTACTGAGCGGGCGAAATGAGCTTATGAGCCAACAGTTGGCTGATATTTTTTTTGGCGTTTAGGCGCTCGAACCCGGTATCTAGACAAATTAATAATCAAAGGGTGTGGTATTGGATTTAGAACTATTATTTATGTTTTTTTACCTATATTTTTAGGTATGTAACGCTTTAATTTGCATTACGAGAGTAAGAAAATGTATTTTGATTGTTTTTTGGGTTTAGAGGACGGTGACCCATGCCGGGAATCTTCCTTGGCAGCGTTGCTGGCGGTCCATCTTGTGAGCCAAGTGTTAGACGAAGCGTATATTATTGCAAATGCTGCTTACGATTCAGGTATCCAATCACTTGACTTTTATAATTCAGAAGAAGGTGTCCTGCTGTGCATTGGTACATAATTCCTTGCAAGCTACCATTACTCTAGTATCCCAATGTACCTAATTGGGTAGGGCCTTTACTAATTCACCTCCAGACTTTACCTATTTGCACAACTTGATACCTCATGACCCATAGTCTCTATATAAAGCGGAGAATTGGGTGGGTGTAGCTTTTGCCGAGGATGAAATTATATTAGATTCATATACATAGATTCATTTATTGCCCTTGCCAAAAGTACTGAATTCCATGTAGGTACATTATCAGGATCAACTCTTGCGTCAGAATCTTAATAATCAAGTATCTTAATTAAAGTCTTCTAATGGAAACCCCGACAGGTCAAGCGTGGCGTCACATGTCAATATTTGAAAATTTCAAGAGTGGCATATACAGCGAGACGGATGAAGATGTGTCTTTCGCGGCATCTAAGGGTGACATCGATGTCGTGAATGAAAATAAGATGGAGCATGTTGCCAACATTGTTGCTACATCGACGCCGCAAAAACTTACAGGTACACTGTTACTCAGGTAACATATCTATTGTCAGACGCAGGCCAATTTATTTAAATGAGACAGAGCCGGTCCGAGCTACCTCTGAGTTTTCTTTTTTATGCATGTTTTGTTTTCCTGTTGAGAAAAAAAATAAACTGTATGGAATGTTCGACAAACCGCACTGAGCCGGCACAGAGGATTTGGGGCACTGGTGCACCTTTGCCTACCATTTCTGGCGATTCAGGCTTGGTAATGTTTGGTTTAAAAAATAGCTCGATTAAGGTTAAGGTACTATAGCATTACCTAGTGGGTAAGCTCATATAGAAAATGAAAGATTAAATTGCAAGATAATTAAATCTTAATGGTTACTGTTAATTATAAGCTGACATACCTCTAGTCACGAAATCTAGAACAAACATTCTATAGTTGGCGTGACGAACGATGGTAAACATTTAATTAGGTACAATAGGTACTTCACGGCTTTTTATGTTAAAATTAATACTCACTGATACAATATATTTTGAAATATGGTAAATTGCTATTATAATTCAGGGGAAGTTAAAAAGCCAAAACCTGATGCTGGCTTTATTGGACAAGGTGACGAAGACCTAGAAATGGTAAGAATATTATCGAGAGAATAAAATGAGTGAGTACTATACTATAGATTTTATCCTGAATTAATATTTTTAGCAACAGAACGAGCTCACCAAATCAACATCCATGTTTCTGAATCATCTTTTCGATATGAGCGAAGTGGAAACAGTTATGATTTGCGATGATGCCGACCTGGTGCCGACTGTCCCTGAGCCTAGTAATTTATCAACACAAGCGATGACTAAAATTATGGAATCGTACATTAATAGTGCCCTGGGTATGGCATATGACCAAAATGCTCAATTAAATGATATAGAGGTGCCAATAGAGACACCGAGTGAAGAACATTCAGATTATTCATTTTTGGCTGATGCTTTTGCTGTTGATATCGGTAGAGACATAGCATTCTATATACATGACGATGCCGCTGATAAATACGATTTTAAGCCTTCACAAATGATTGATTCTGTGGAAATTACAGAGGTTACGTATATGTTCTCAATACCTACATAGGCATATTTTGTGAATACAAATCATCAATGTTATGTAAATATTTATTAATTTATATTTTATACAAAATTTGCAGCTTAAAGAACCAAACACTGAAGTATGTGATATCAAAAATGATGTCGCCCGATGTGAACATGCATATCTTGCCATGAATCGTGAGTTAATAAACACATTCCCTAGTAAGTTAGATATGTAATAAGTAGAGTATGCAAATATTGCATAAGTAAGTATTTGTTATATTTTAGGCAACTACGATCAATGTTCTGGAGGCGATGCAGATCCGATTTTAAGAGAAAATGATGTGGCCCGATATGAACAAGCATATCTTACTATGAATCGTGAGTAAATTCTCAAATAAGCAGTAGCTGGAGATAAATAATTAGTGGATAGTAAGTACAGGTACACAAATTATAGTATATATATACACGCATAAAATACATTGTAATATTTTAGGCGACTACGATCAATATTCTGAAGACGATGCAGATCCGATTTTGCAGGACCCTAAGGGAATGACGTTACAAGAAGTAGAATTATTGACTGCAAATACATCGGATGATAATGTGACACTGAATCAGGATCCAGAAGAACAAGCCGAATGCGTGAGTTTAAGGATGAATACACGACACGATTTAGAATAATTTGAAAGTTAGAATAGATTTCATAAAGTAAAATTCATATAGGAAAAACCAAAGGAGCTGACAGCTATATCAGGAGTATCAGCAGCAAGTAGCTCCAGGAAAAGTACGTTGGTACATCGGTGCCGCATCCAAGGTGCCAGGCTGCTAGCCTGTCTTAGAGGATGGTGGCGTCGCAAGACACCCGGAAAACGTAGGGTAAGATACCCCATTTAATTTAAATTTCAAATCGTTCATCATAAATAAAACGCGTTGAAATATACCGAATAACAAAGATTAAAGCAAATCAGAGAAATTATTATTTTTGTGCTAATTGACTTCTACATTTTAGGAGGCTCGACTTCCCGGTTCAGTTAGAGGGTTATGCCCTTTGTCTCCGGATGCTCGACGCCGCGCTGCAAGCCTTATGGACCATCGTCTACTACGATCACCTTCACCCTCAAGATCAGTTACGTGGAAGTTCAATACCGTCAACGAAGCACTTGTTAACTCTTCTCAATGGAAGGAATACTCGTTTGATTCAAAGCCTGACGAAAATGGCGAATACAAATTCTAAACATTATTTAAATTCTCATTTAAATTTCTATTAATGTTTTAAAAGTTTAAGGTTATTTTCACCTCCAATAAAGTTTCATGTTCAAGCTTAGATTGTCTGGAGTTAATTTGGAAGGTTCTCGGAAATGCATCATTTAGATCATGTATAAATACCTTCATGACTCATAAAAATGACACGGGCAGGTTGACAAATCTTACATTTACCTATTTCATGCATATTTTGGACACCTTCATTCCCGAGAGCGGATACCACACAGATCTGATCGAAATAGTTTAGCGTAAATGTAGATTTACCATTACAATTGGCGTTAGCTCGATATCTACAGATAGTGCAGGTGGGAAATGCGTTTGTCTCTTTTCCACACGAGTGACTCGGACGTGTTCGAAGACGCCATGGAAACGGACCAACTCCGCCGAAAATAGAACGGTCGCAGATTCCTGGGCTAAATCTCAAATATCCAGACGGGTGCGCCATCTAAGCCAGTTAAAACAGTCCCGCGAAAAGTTACCGAGCCCCACTTCTTGTCTGAACGTCTGCCAGTGAAGACCGGGAGGGAACCAACACCACACAAAATGGTGAGTCACTGACGGCAGTGATATTGTGAAACCGTGTTAAGTGAGAAAAAGGACTGTTAGATCGGCAAGTGATAAATAACAGAAATGCGTTCGTACCTCGTGAAAATTATTCCGCAGACCGGAAGCTCGCGAGCGATTTGGATGTATCCAGCACATCTTTTGCAGATTAAGTGTTGTGCTTACAAACCAGTGCAAGAAGATGGTATCGTATAACCCAAACGCTTAAACAGTTAAGGCAGCAGAGAGAGCCGTGGACACACCAACTAATACCCACACATTGCATGACATGGCACCAGTTACATACATGGCAATAACGAAATGTTTTTGGTCATTTTCAGAGCGACCTCAGCAAGAACGACATTGAAAGTGAGTACAATTTCGAAGTTTACAGTTACTATCTAACCGAATAAACAAAAAAATATCTAACATGAGAAAAGCAGGAACCAGGGAATGTCGTGACTATACTTCTATGGTGCAATCTACTTAAAATGAAAGCTGTAGTTTTGGTATTTTTTTCAGTGTATCTTATGCATGTAAGATAAATTAACATTACATAAATGAAAAAGAGTGAGCATCGTAACATCTATGTTTAGCATCGTTTCTCATAAAAGGTGCGCGTTGCTAAGAGATGCCGGGTGGCAGCGCCAGTGGCACGGCCACGCTGCGCGCGCGCTGCGTTCCAAATTTAAACTCGCGCGTCACGTGATCCCGACTCGCCGCCCGCCCAAACAGAGAAACTCCGCTCGGATTTCACTGCAAGCGGGATTCGTATGTTTTAGCGCGTTGACGTAGGAGGAATATCAGGTGTATATAATGCAGATACTAATAATGTTATATCTATCTATCCTACATCCGACTTGCACTTGCAACTATAAATCAGCCGTCATTATCAAGGTCGGTATACGATCTTGAATCAGTTGGTACTAATGCACTTTATGTTGAATCCAAATAAATATGTTAAATCAAATAAATACAAAAATGAAAATTCCCTGGAATTTAATAAATAGGCATTTGAGAAAAATAAAACAGTACTTATCTACAAATATATGATTAAAAATAATTCAATAGAAATCTATACAACCAAATGAAATTACTTTCAATTAAGTTTGAATTATGAATAAAGAAATGTTATTGCCGAGATGAAAATGAAATATTAGAAAAATAATATTGACTCCCAGTTAAAATTAGGGCACAGTTTCAATCGGACTATTATTAGAATGTGACTCACGAGTTCACAGTGAATATATTGAAACGTGCCGTGGAAAAGTATTATTCTGGGCGAAGAATGTCCGCCCACGCGCCGCCCCAGCGCCTGCGCCGCCGTACCTGCGCTAAACAAACGTATTTTCCAGAACATCGATTATGTTCCTATAGCTCAATAAATGTTTAAACACTTCCATTATTATTAAATATTATTTAATGCTAATAGCAATGACATCATGCCGATAAATAATTTTAAAATCATAATTTATGACAGAGATGAATCAATATCATTGTAAAGATTTCGATATTGAACAATAAGGTGAATTTATAAATCAATCATGCATCAAACAGCGGCTTTGGTTGAAAATATTGTACTAATAAGTACATGGAATGATCTGATGCCTCAATTATACAGGTTTACGATATTAGTTTGTCTTCTGCATTCCTGGAACATGTTTTATGATGATAAAGGAAATAACTTTTACTTAAATTTTCTCTAACATAACTAATATCTGTCTTGCTCAAGACTCCGGAGATACTAAAGGACTCTATGTGCAGGGGCAACCTTCGCCTTCTCCATCTACGACTTCGACGGTAGCGGCAAGATCGACGCCTTCAATGTCGGCGATGTCCTGAGGGCCCTCAACTCAAACCCTACACTGGCCACCATCGAGAAGCTCGGTGGTACCAAGAAGAAGGGCGAGAAGCAGCTTACAGTGAGTCCAAAATTTTTAATACTCTAAACTTTTAGGATGAAGATCTCAATTTGTTTGCCCTGAACTGGTGGAAAATGATGAATTCGACGTTCTTTGCTGTTTCTTCTTTATATTATATATTTTTTCCATGGATTACTGGAGTACAGATTATTGAGATAATAGATCTCAATAATCCGTAATCCATTCTTCATTGAATAGGTATTCTTTCGGTTTGTTATTTGGAGTCCGAAATTCTTAGATGATGACTTAAGATTTTGGTATCTTGTTTCAGATTGAAGAGTTCCTTCCCATCTACAGCCAAGCAAAGAAAGACAAAGACCAGGGCCAGTACGAAGACTTCTTGGAATGTCTGAAACTGTACGACAAGAACGAGAACGGTCTTATGCTTGGCGCTGAGCTTACACACACCCTTCTTGCGTTAGGTAAATACAAATCAACATTTCTTGATTAAATTGACTATTACTTCTATTTCTATTCAAATCTTATTTAGCAGTACTATAATGTGTCAATACCATCAATTGGCATCGAGCTGATTTCCAGTTGGATGGTATACTCAGTCATTTGGCGAGGAGCCATATCGTCCAATGTTCATTTGGAACTAACGAAACAATAATGAGTTTTGCGTGCTACTTTATTTTTTATTGTTGTTGGCCCAATTACTTCAAAGCTGTCCAGAGTAAAGAAATACAATAGTAAAAATTTTAAAGTCGAAACAAGACGTTGTTGACTTTGATATTTTGTAATGTTCAGGTGAGAAACTGGAAGACAGTGAAGTCGCGGAAGTCACAAAGGACTGCATGGATGCTGAAGATGACGACGGCATGATCCCCTATGCATGTAAGTATCGCTCACTACTACAATACAGATAAGCAATAATGCAATTAAGATAGGTACCTGTACCTACTGCAAAGAATAAACCGACTGTTTGAACAGATTATCCCTTAGTTATCCCTTAGTTATATCACTTGTATTATCCTACCCCAATGTATATGTATAATATTTTGCGTCCCAGTACTGTCCAATCCCCATATCACGAATGTTTTGGTTATCATACATATAAATACACTAAGCATGGGCTTAGGAACACAACCCCCTTTAGTTCCAAGAATGAAAGACACATTTGACCTCAATTATTAGAGCTAGTTTATACTCCTGTAAATAAATAGCATGAAGGTAAAATATCCCGGTTTTTGTGTGCCCCTTGTCTTACCTGTTTTCCATTTACAGCATTCCTGAAGAAGGTGTTGGCGTAGAAAGCATCACGTCTCATCATATCTTTAGTTATAAGATCGTAAGTGGACCACCGTCACGGATGTAGCTTTCTATTCTTCGTTTCTGCTAACGCCAACGGGTTCAGCTTCATAATATTCTTCTATTCTATTAAGTACTTTATGTAACTGTCCGGTTTTACTGCTTCCACATTTTAGCCTTATGTTAACATAATCTTAGGCCCGCCACATACATACGGAATTTCCGTACGGAATTCCGTTTCGAAATATCGAATCGGGGTTTCGGAACGCGTTACGTCCATACATTTGGATGGATTTACTGCGTTCGTAATCACCGATTCGATATTTACGGAATTCCGTATGGATGTGGCGGGCCTTAAATAATAAAAACTCACGTCTATTCGTTGTTCAAAATTGACATAACAATTCATTCATTGGCAAACATCTAACGGAGCGGCCGACCACTTATGCGTGTTTTTTAAATTAATCGTATGATTTTCCAGCGTTCCTCCGAAAAATGTGCGACGGGTGGCAGGGAACACAAAAGACGGCGGCGCCTGCGGAAGCTGCGGAAGAAGCACCCGCGGAGGGCTAGGCGGCCGGCTGCGCTGGCGCCGCAGGCGTCGAGCGGCGCGGTCGCCCCCGCACCACCGCCGCTCGCCGCCCGCCCCGCTCCCCGCCCACGGCTACATCGACACCCCGTATACGCCATCTTAGATACGGACTACCCCCTTTTTATACGAATATAACATCTATGCACAACATTTTGTACAACTTTCTACCTATGACTGTACATACTAAAGTAAGATTAATTAAATACTGTTAAACACACGTTGTACGTGTCTTTTAAATTTATTATTATTTATTTATTAAGTACGTTTATAATGACAAAAATACAAAAAACCGTAAGTAAATTATTTTATAATAAACTATTAAAAGTTCAGTCTGGTGTTATCTTCAATTAGTTTATTGTATCTTTTGATAGATAATAATAAAAACGTTCGGATAGATAACATGCTAGGTGAATGTTTTCAATGCCCATAAATAAAGTACCATGAAAGTTTTAAGATAATTATGAATTCCTAAAACCACTCCTATGCCTAGGTAAATCTGATCCATTTTATTATATTTGTACCAATCTGTATTGCAGGCATGCTTTCATTATAAATACTTTTTGAATGATAACACATGAGATGATAACGAAACAAACGTAATGATAGCTACATAATATATAAAGATTGTAGACTCTCCTGCGTCAGGCCGACACGCAGGCTCTAATCTACAAAACAAAAGGCTTCGAAACACTCGAAACAATAGAGAACAGCATTGCTAAAAATGTTTCAGGTGGTGAAGTAGATATACTTACTAGTTGAAACCTTTGAAACCGTGGTGCCTCCAGTAGCGCTGCGTAATATTATAATAACTGAAAATAATTTATAGTCATAGTCAAAGTCAGGGCGCTCTCTTAATTCAAGTAAAATGTAGTGATGATGATGCTCTCCGGACTAAGGCACGTGGGGGTCAGGTGCTTAATCTTACAATACTAAAAACAATTGCCAGTATATTTCTGCAAAAATCTGGAAAGAATAGTGATCAGTTAAAGAAAACTTGTGTTATAATTTGCTGTTAATTAAGACATCTTTCAGCGTAGCTATGACTCTACTATAAAAGCCCTGCTTCAAGAATCTTGCTAATATTATGATACCTCCAAGTACGCTCAGCAGACGATAGAGGGCGTAATAGCCTAATGTGCTTTGTGGGGAAAGTAGTTCCCACATTTTGCTCGATCCGAGCAATCTGATAAGCATTTGTAGCATTTAACATCATCGTAAAATAAATTAGGTATTGATGTGAGATCAATTAGATAGTCAGGGACATAAGTCGCTGAACATTCTCAGATTTTCAAAACGCTTGTGCACTTTTGTTTTGCATCAAATCCTTTATTTTTTATAACAATGCTATTGCTATCAAATTTGGTTTTGACAATGTTGAAAAACGTTTGTAATATAAAGAGTATGAAAATATAATTACCGATTTGAAGAATAGAGAATGTCCAGCGAGTTATGTCGCTGACTGTAACTGTTATTGATATCAGTTAGAGCCACCGCCAACACGCTACTTTTAGCATCGGAGATCAAGGATTTAGTCGCTTTTTAGAAGCTAAATGCGATCGAACGCAGAGAGTCGCCAAATCGCGATACAGCATCGATACAGTCGCAAAGTCACCGATCGCCGCCGCCCCGATGCAAAAAGTAGCATGTCTGCGGTGTCCCTTAGGCAAAAACTTTGCATCATTTACTAATCCTGACATAAAGTAAGTATAATATATCCAAAAACTTAAAAAACGCGACCGTACGTGAAAATAAAATAAAACACTAGCCCCCAAATTTATAGAAAGTTATACTTATTGGACTTACAATGGCATTACAAATTAATTACCTTCCAAGAAATACTTTGTAAAACCCCTGTTATCGGGCTAAAAACCTCTATAAACTTGGCGATGATGTGTTGATAATAATTAACGACAAAGAAAACCGTATAAAATTTACATTAAAGAATCTTGCATTACTTACGCTTTTACAAACCTTAAATACCGTGCAATCAGTACAGATTAATGTAAGTAATTAATTTAACACTGTTACTTAATCGGCCAGTGGCCGCTTAAAAACAGGGGCATCCAGCCAGGGGCTTTGTTTGCCAAAATACTCCCTCGCACGCGCCAGAGAAAATGGCGCGGAAAACGTTTTCCCGGCATCAATACACGCGTTCGGGAGGAATCGGCGGGCGTTCGGATGCGTTCGGCGTTCGTAATCTGTGAAGCTGCGAAGCGGTGTGACCAGCCTTGCGTAGGCACCCAATTATAAAGGTATGTAACTTTGAGAATGGTGAGTATTTTACCTGAAAACCTGCAATTATGTATAACACATGTAAATAAATAAAGTACTTACAATGTGTTAAAGTTTGTAACATAAAGTTATGATTTTCACTATAGAACTTCAAGTCTCCCCAAAAAATATTTACTTACATACCTAGGTATACAGTTGTAAGTAGCCAGCTAGCTACTCTACGTAAAAGTAAAAAAAAAAATCGTGAAAAACTAGCTAATTATAAGGAGGGAACCTAAACTGTAATTACAGGAGATAAATCTGAATAAAGCACGAGGAAACGACATATTGTTGTGATAAAAAATATGGGATTTTCTTTAAACAACGCTTGCAACACCACGCCGGAGTTGCTTCTAGGGCGCTCAACAAATGAAGGCAGTTTGAGCCAGTGTTTATCTTGTTGGCGAGCGGGTTCCTCGCTCGGTCCCACCTCAGTGTTTACGTTGTGTGTGATACCGGTATTCAGTGATAACGTGACGTGTGCGCCGGTGTACACAACATCTTATCAACGTAAGAAAAACAATCAAATAATATTTTAAATTTAGAACGGGTTATAAAAAACTTAAGGAGTAATTAATATTATTTTTTTATCAAGGTAGGTGTCAAAACATTAATCTTGTATATGGGGGCATACATTATTATCGTCTATTATTATAGCAAAACGGGACTGTTTGTATTTCTCCTCTCGTCCCTCACCTGCGTTATCTGGCATACATTATGTATAAAGTAGGTGGGTAGGTACATAATGTGCATATAGATTAAACAAAAGTGTTTTACGGCTATTATCACACAAATTAACAAAGATATGTAAACTGGTTGGCGATTGTAACATTCACATTACCTCCAATGAATTACCGTAACGAATTTAGTTGAAACTGCAGATTTATAGAGCTAAGGATTCTATAACATACAGCTCAATAATTTTTGGTCTACGACAAAAATTAACGAAGATACGACTAATTTCCTAACGAAGTTTCCTGACCGGGCCGCGCCGGCCGCCGCACTCGCTGTGACGTCACGCGGGCTGATACGCGCTCGGCTAGCGCTAGGGTTCGGTTGTCTTGTTCGCGCGCAGCGTGTTTTAAGCCTCAAAATGAGATAACAGGAAAGTTTTCAACAAGCTAAGTCGGATAACCTGCCAAAAGTCGATACTTTTATGGTATTCGACTACTTAAACAATAATTTAAAATACACCAGCGCCGAGGTACGTGGTTGGAAACGGAAAAGGTATACTTAGGTACCTTTTCACTTACCTTTTCTGTTATGAATACTATTTATACAAAGAAACCTATTATTTTACCACTAGGTTAAGCATGGAAAGGTTCGGTGTACCTACCCAAAGTACTATAAGATATATAAGATACCTAGGAAGGTAGGTAGTATCCTGTCATAAGTAGGTAGATTAGGTGTTTATCCTATTGAGTACTATTTTTATTCCTGTTTATTTTTGACGACCGCTTGGCGCTGTAGTTTGAGCGTTGGCCGCTTGGCTCACTGCATCGGGTGGTTGTGGGTTCGATTCCCGCCAGAGGCAAATTTCGGAAATGGCCTTTTCGTAATCTACTTTGGTCTGGTTGTCACTGAGATCGCCCCCAGTCCATTGTATGGTAGCCAAGTATCAGCGGTGCTTAGGGGGCGTCCATAAATTACGTGAGGCATTTAGAGGGGTGGGGGGGGGTCGAGCCAAAACTCACCAAATCTCACGTGGGGGAGAGGAGGGGTCTCTGCAAATCTCACGTAATTTTTTCTCCGCAAAAATTAGGGTGCGTTTCCATTGAAGCGGAGCTGAGCGGAGCGGACCGTGAACTGGCCAATCACAGTGCTCGAAATCTCCACTCCGCATCAGTGGAAACAGTGTAAGCGGAGCGGAGCGGAGTTGAGTGGACTTTCGAATAAAACAAATGAACACGCGGCCCCGAGCCGGACAGAACGGAGTCGAGCAGGCTGTGGTGCCGAGTGGTGGGCACGAAGCGGAGCGGACCGGAGCTGAGTGGAGCGGAGCTGAGTGGAGCTGAGCGGATCTGACCGAAGCTGAGCGGAGCTGAGCGAAGCTGAGCGGAGCTGAGCGGAACTGAGCGGATCTAACCGAAGCTGAGCGGAGCTGAGCTGAGCGGACTTTCGAATACAGTATATGAACACGCGGCGGATAGCTTCCGAATTTTCATCTTCTAGTAGAGAAAGATGTAAAAGCGCTGTTCTTTTCTTAACCGATAACATGACGTATGATCACTCGATGAGATTGAATTTGACTCAAATTTGACTGATCGGAACACGGCTCAATGCAGCTCAGCTTGACTCCGCCCCGCTCCGCTCCGCCCCGCTCCACTCCACCCCGCTCCGCTCCGCCCCGCTCTGCTCCACCCAGTTCCGCTTAAATGGAAAAAGTTGCCACTTTTCACTGCTCTTCTCCGCCCCGCTCCGCTTCAATGGAAACGCACCCTTAAACTGCGAGAAAACTGGGTTAAATTAAGTAAAACATGTTTGACACTAGAATATGGCTTTTGAAAAATCTCACCTAAGATTAGAGGGGGAGGGAGGGGGTCGAGCAAAATCTCACAACATCTTACTAAGGGGGATGGGGGAGGCAAAAATTCACCTCACGTAATTTATGGACGCCCCCTTAGTTTGGGACCATACAGATGGCGTGTAAGTCTGGCGATATTTATTATTATTATTTATTATTATTCCTTTATAATCTATTATTAACATAATATTATATTACCCATCACCCTACCTAAGGATTCACTATCACTACATACCTAGTATAAAACAAAGTCGCTTCCCGCTTTCTGGCTGTCTGTCTCTATGTATGCTTAGATCTTTAAAACTACGCAGCGGATTTTGATGCGGTTTTTTTTAATAGATAGTGATTCAAGAGGAAGGTTTATTATGTATAATACATGCTTAATATAGTAGAGAAACACTGATAATTTTAGAGGTTTCTAATGTGATGTCGTAAATAAATATATTTTTTTGCCCTTACATTGCAAACGCTGGCTGAATCCTACGAGATAGATCAAAATAATGTACTACAGTATTGTACACCATAAAAAGGTATACAAAAAGTCCGCGATGGTATTTATGTCTATCTCTTAGGGATAACCCACAATAACCATTTTTTACCTTTACTTTTTACGAGAAATAATGGCTTATTTACGAAGCGATTTTAAGCAATACAGCATTAATCCTTAACCAATTAAGTACCTTAAATACATTGTGCATTTAATATAGATCAATATGGCCCTTTACAGCATGTAATTTAAATGAATAACACCTAAAATAGTGAATGGCGGCGCAAGCGGGAAACCGGGCACAGCGCGAAATCAACGAGGCGCGCCCGGTGACGTCACGCGCGCTGGCCGCACTTACCGCCCGTCGATAAATTTTGAATACATAAAATGTGTTAGGAAATCGCAACCGATGGACCGATTTCGATGATTTAAAAACTATATTGATAAGAAAGCTTAGTTTTAACTGTTAGTGTTGGTTATGAGTTGATTTGTTGACCTATTACTGATCCTCATTAAAATAAGCGAACCAACTACGCAGTTCATACAAGTTTTCATTGTCACTAGTTTTTTCCTCTTTAAGGAGTTTGTTTGTACCTCATATACCTAAAGGATAAAAGATTCCGCTTACAAAGATCACATGTGCGCCTAGACTCTGTTTGGATGTCTAACTGTTTCTGTCATCCATAGGTACTATCTATGTATTAGGCTGTTTCTCGTTTGCATATGAATATAAAATGTAAAGTAATTAGGTACCCTAGTTAGTCATTAGCAAATAATAATTGTTAGTTGAACTATGATATTAGATACGTCAGTATGCGGTAATCTAACGTAACTCCGCTTCATTGTTACATCCTTGTTGGAACCATAGGCTATGCATTGTGAATTACCTATAACATTTTAGCACTAACTATTTGAATAACTCAATATATGGCACTTATTGCAACCCAGTACAGCATGGTACTTTACACACTTCGGTATTTTAACGAGGTACCTATGTAGATAAATAATGAAAACAAACATAACTTTTATGAAGAAAACAAACCGCTAAAAGAACCTCCTCCTTTTTTGAAGTCGATTAAATAGAGATTTTTAGTCAGTTTACAATGGTTTTAGAAAGCATTTCTAGGGAGAAAAGCGATTTGCAATTCCCGTGTAAGTCCATCACAACTTTCTATAAATTTGGGAGAAAGTCTTAAGTCTCCAATAATATTTTTTTGTGCAGCCCATATTCATTATTTATGCGATTGAGATATTCATATGTTTTTGTTATTTTTTTTTTTGTTTAAACCCAATTTTGTGGAAGATAGGAAAGTATCTAAAATCACACAAAAATTGCCCATCCTTATAACTCATCCTGTATCCTTATTCCAATCTTGCAAAGTCTCTTTACTTTGATTCAGTATTCTATTGGTATAATATCTTAGAGAATAACCGTTATTTTTCATAAATTACAGGTGTTGCTGTTTGCGTAAGATCAGCACAGTAGCGTCATCATGGCAGACGTGAAGGAGACCACGGAAGCTGCCGGCAAACACGTGGACAAACACAACACAGGTAAACAAACACGACCAGTCTATGTACCTACGACCTTTTTAATTCACATGAGACGTTCTAGTTTGAAACTAGAATGTAGGTACACACAGGAGAACATACTTTATTCTCCTTTTTGTATCGAGCTAGAGCTATAGGTAAGTAGTTTCATTTGTTCTTATCTTTAAATGCAAGTAACACTCTGACTTTGTTAGTAGTAATTCCAAAGAATTTGTAATAAAAGAGTAGTCATTCAAAGGGAGTACTCCCTAATTCATAGAGAGTTATGATGGCCGTACACTGCCATCACAAATCACTTTTGTTCCTAGAATTGCTTTGTAAAAACATTCTGAACTGGCTAAAAATATATACCTATTTGGCGGAAAGATTGCAAACCTTTTCTTTCTTGGAATGTAAGTTACCGAACATGACATATAAAATCGCTATCTACTTAAGCGAAAGCTGTGTCTATCTATAAATTAACGTCACGGGTCTAACACATTTAGCATGATAAGATTTTCAGATCTTTCGTAATGTTTCATATCGCCCACATCATAAACATTGCGGGTTTCGTAGCCTCCGCTTAACACCGGCTTGTAGATAAGTCGGTGATGCAATCCCTACTTAGTTTTTACAATAACATAAATTGCTAGACGCTAAACGCATTCATGTTCATAATTTTATAGATTGCGTTAGTTAATTATCCTATTCCATGAATGGAACAATGTCAGATAAAAATAGCATTTTCAGTATTCACCTTATGTACGTTAAAATTTAGACCACAGTAGAAAATAAAATACAATTTATTTGTATCTTATTTCTATGTTGATTATATTCATGGCTATCTTTGCGAAATGTACACTTCACGTTTTAATCTCACACCACTATCTCCCGTATGGTCTAGTGGCTAGGATACCTGGCTTTCACCCAGGAGGCTCGGGTTCGATTCCCGGTACGGGAAAAAATCTTTTTATATTTTAGTTTTGTATTCATTCGTTAATATAATATTTTATCAGACCTGCGATAGATTATTTTATTTAATCGCTCGCTATTATGTCATCGATATAATCGAACTTCTAAATATAATCATCCGATTCGCCAATTATAATTTATTGTACACCTTTGCTCTATGAATACTAAACAATTTTGTTGATTTTAATATGATCCAAAATATTCGTTCTACTGAAACTTATATTGTTTGCTATTTAGAACACAGAACATTAACACATTCCTGTGGAACACCTACTTACATTTGAAGATCGGAAGGCACAAATTGCCGGTAATATTGTGAATTAGGATCCTCATCTCGTTGACAATCAAGCATTACGTAGGCGACGTCACATATCAACGTCAATCCACTTTCTTGGTGAGGAACATGCACACACTCCGACTATTGCTCTGAATGAGCCTATCCCAGTTAATAAAATCGTCCCAGTTTTCTATAACGCGATGATTTATTGATATACCATTACACACGATAAACAAGCAGGAGTTCTGTCCCTGACACAATCGGGCTTTGACTTGCATCTATTTATCGTACTACAAAGTTCATCATCCATCCTAATTTAATAACGATCGGCGTGACATGTTTATAATCACGCACAAGTTTATTTAAATAGGGCCTGAATGCTAGAATTGCATTTGATTTATTGAATGCAGGCGTGGTTATCATTAAGGCGCGTATCAATTTTACTATCTGATTTTATCGGTTATACTTTGCCTTTAGATTTATTATTCATTTCTCCGAGAAATTTCTAGATAATTATCTTGTCAAAAATAATTACTGTTGTGCTACCTTTTCAAAAGATTCTATTATTGTGAATTACTTACAACATTATGAACCTAAAATACAAATAATAAGCCTTCGAAAACAACCAGCTTCTACTTCCACATAGCCATATTTGTAAATAGCTGGGAAAGGCCAAAAAATTCCGTGATAAGGGTCGTCATCATATTTTTTGTACTAGAAGCTCTTACAGTTGGATTCGGCAAAGAAATTCGGACCGTTGACCGTCCGCCAGAGTTAACGCAAATAGATGTTGTAGGTGGCATTTCTAAGAATACTTACAATAAATTGACACATCGCGCGATGGATCCCCTAGAATCTGCAGTAGAAGAAACCTTGACTCCATTTGTCTATCGCTCCCATTATTCCATTTATTTGGTGATTATTTTATTAGCAGTGTGTGTAGTTGAGTTGTTAGTCTAATGAAGAAGAGATCATTAAGCTCGGCAAATTAAGAATCCTTTCTGAGTGAATACAACATGTTCTTGGTTCTTTCAAATTCTTTTAATTTTTTATTTAACCATTGATTTTGGTATAACCAATGCTCCGGATAATGAACTGAATACTATTTCTGGAATTGCTTACCCCTATTTGATTTTCATTGAATTAAATATTTAAAATGCTCATGGCAGGAATGTGAAAGCTATTAGAACTGGTGTATTGATTACAAAGTTGACAGTCACGATAATTGTTAATCGGGGCTGCAAAGGGTGTGAAGGGTGATGACGCTTCCTAGAAGAATTCGCCTCGTGCCTGCCACCAGTCGCACCTAAGTCTCATGTCGTGCAACTGGTAATCACTAGATTCTAATTAGCTAGCTTTTACAATCTGTTTTGTTGTTAGTAGGTATTTTCTTTATTTTGCGGGTGACAGTCTCCAGTGAAACATTCAATTGATGTGTCCATATGGCGCGCATGCCTCACCCGAGCACTCATATTATGACATTACGTCTATGCGTTCCGACGTCAAAAGTGAGTGCTCGCGCGAGGCATGCGCCTGATGAAGACGCCGCCATTGACACTTTTATTACCTTCGTTACTGTTACAATTTTTGTTGAATTAATAGGTCAGATTTTATAATAATTTTATAAATACATATTATTTCATAAATGCAGCACCTACCTACTTAATTGTTTTTATTGTATTGACTTCTAAACATGACATGTAAAAGTGAGTATGACGGGTTGTTAAGATTTTAATGTTTTCTTAAATGACGGGGAATGATTTGCAATTTAGAATGTGAGCCAATTTGATTAATGGCTTCTGCTTTGAGAATATTACCACATTTATACTTAACATGTTTTGGTTTTGTAACGATTAAGTTGATGAAACGATTATACTTTTTTGTTGTAAAATAGGTTCGCAGCATTCAATTAATTGTAATTTGCTTCATTACGGATTCTATGGGATTTTAAATCACTAATTACGTTTCTAATTACTTACAACTTTCTTCCTGCTTGTACGTGGTCCACATAGTTAAGCGATATAATGGGCCCCGTCTAGATTTACATGTTCACCATACAATTATCTACCTATTTGTAATCATCAATACCAATTTCAGTAAGATTAGAAAACGTCTTAGAATAGGTATGATTCTTTAGATGTTTTTGTCACTTGATTGATAATTACCTAGTTCTATCCCATCAATAGGTCACTACGTCTTAATCTCCCCAAAGTGTAGATTTTTATATTTTTGTTTTTTGTAATCTTTCTTACAAACCTACATCATTTTAATCCTTCAGCTTCCAAGATCCCTTGATTAAATCAGTGAAGGAGGCAAGTGGACGTAGCGTCAGCGCCCATTGTGTTATGTTAATGCCATAATACAATTAAAGTCACTTACTCTCGTTAGTGTGATAATGCAGTGTCTTTGCCCCCGGGCCTGTGCACGCTCGCGGCCCCAAGTATTGTTTTAAATGCTGAGTTCACAACCTATTGTGTTTGGGAACCAACTGGGCTCAGTTCAGCTGGGCATTGCGTATTCTCATTCATAAATGATAAAATAACAATAGGGTGCGCAAATACTTCACCGAAGTAATAAAAAGCTTGATTGTTTTACCTTTGTAATTAAATTCCACTGTTGAACTCTTGAATAAGTAAATATAACTCGAATCGCAACTCAAATAATGTTTCAGAGTTAAATTATTTCTACACATTTCTGTCACGCGCTATCCGGGCTAAATGACGCGGAGGTAGCTAAGTGAACAATTAGGTCAAATGTAGGCAAATGACGATCGTCTAATAAATGCCTAGGAATTTCATGTAGCTCACAACCGGCATGTTATTTTATAGTGTCTGCTTTAGTCAAGTCTTATTGAGATCAATTTGTGTGGGTTAGGAAGTCAACCCAATACTAGAACAAAAATATCCTTTGGAAATGTATGATATTAAATGGTTTTATATCAGTCTTTTATTAGGGTAGGCACTTTTTGAGTTGATAGAGCATCGCATCGTTAATCGTGAAGATTTATTTCCCCTTTTAAAATGCACCATATCCGTAACTTCAAAAGATGCTTCGTTGTAAAAGATTCTTGGTCTATTAGATTGGAAACTCATTTATTTTTTACAGTTCCAAGATTAATGAATTTCGCTTCAAGTTCCGTAGAATATGACGAAAGCAAATATTTTCTTAAGCACGTCAAATTTTTCTGACTAAAGATTTTATTGGATTATTAATTGTGATTCCTTAAAGAAAATTTAAGCGTTTCACACGGTTTTGCTTCGTAAGAATAAAAGTAATTAACTTTTTTTGACTAAAATGCTGCAGACATCTCTAAAACGAGTTATATGCGTGTTTTCAAGTCTACTAAGTGGAGAATTTAGTAAAAGGCGAGGCCTCAGGGCGCGGCGGGAGCTCATCCCGAAACTTTACACAATGTCGCCGATTAATGAACTGTGAACCGAACAATAGCGTCTTGGAAGGTACCTACACGTGTGTCTATCTTTCTGAACAAACAAATAATAAAGAACTTCCAAGAAAAGCTTTTAAAAGGGCTTTTTAGGCTAAGAATAACGGTGGTTCTTTTGAAAAACTTAATAGAATCCTCTTTTCGCGTCAGATGGATAGCAAATATTTACGTTGAACTGATAGAAAGTCAATGGCCTCCCTTTTAACAGAACACGCAGAACCACATGATAATTCTGCTAATGTATTGCGAATTCTGTTAATATTACCTTTTACATAGAATTCCAAACTCTAGTGCTGCGGCGCATTGCAAATAATATATCAGTGAAGTTCTCATCTCTGTGTTGGAAAACAATGTTCTAATCAATCAATCAATGTTCTTTCGATATTTGTCTTCAGATGCATAACTAACCACCTTCTACAAATCTACTATACTTAATTCTGTTAACAGAAGGTTAGTTCATTACCCTAGTTCTTTGCATTGTTAACCCCATCTAATATGATTATGACCTCTCGATATTGTCTTCAGACGTACATTCAATGTCATCTTGTGGAAATAATCTATTATATCCGTAGTCCTGCTATTGTTCATAGTCAAAAGCTGGTAACGGAAGGTTAGCTAATGCCCCTCATCCACCATCAGAGGACAACCGCTCCTAGCGGCATCTGCGGCTGATTGGTAAATTGCCGGACGGGTTCGGCGCAAACGCATCACTTCCCACCTACTGTCAGTCTACTGTTTTAGAATTTACCTTAGGAGGTATTACACCAGGCTTTAAACTATGACAGCACGGGGCGCCACGTTGGAGTGGGTGACCAATAGTGACCATAAAGTCTGTCTGTACATATGTGAGGGAACCTATATGGGTATGTCGCTATAATTTGTATTTGTGGTGAGTGACACCGGCAGAAGTGAAGTGACAAATAAAGTCACCCAGTCTAATCAAGTAACACTGATTTACTGATGATGAGGTAATACAAGGAACAAATTAAAATTGACGAGAATAGTATTTTTGCCATCATTTTGACTAAAATGTCACACTACTTAGCTATTTTGTGAAGTCCTTCAATTCATTTATCGTAAATAGTATCACCAGTTCCACTCTATATTTGGTATTAAGGATCAAGACAATTGGCTTCGGTCTGAATCGGTTTTAAATTAAGGCGGTAAATGTCGCCCACGAAACTCATTTCAACCATTACGTCAATATAATTGTACCGATTAGTACAATTTGGTAGCGACATGGCGTGCGCATGGCCAATTAGGTGGAATCACCAATTAAAGCTGGTCCACAAAAATAAATAACCATCAAAGCGAGTTGTTTGTTGCTTAGGTATTGTTCCTTGTCTATTGCTCACCTCTATTTCTAGAAACACGAAACCTAAAGAAAATGTAACTAACTCTGACTTGGTTGCACCAACATTCAATAATTTGGAACGCCATCAACCACTTATAGAACCGTCGTATGCCCAGCTGGATCCCCAAGGGGACCACTATAACCTCACTCCTTTGCCATAAACCGTCGCATCGTCACAGCTGGTCCTATAGATACCACTGGTTTGGAACTAGTAACAAATCAGAAAATTCTATAGGTACCTACCTATACTACTTGAGCAGTAAATGACTTACCTACTGCTCAAAGTAGGTAAGATACTTAAGCCTTATGTTGGTGACAGACTGAGCTTAATGAACAAAACATTCCATGCATGAATTAACCGTATTTTCTCTGAAAAATATTAGGAAATCGGGAAAATGTGTGAAAATTTGTCGTTTCTTTCTTTTGCCCACAATCATTACGCGCTAACTATAGATCATAGAGGTTAACGATTTACTTCTCTTACGTCGCTTACCGATTATTTATCAGGGCGGTAACATGTTACAATGACACATTTATTTATCATTGTAATCGTGTAGCCAGATGTAAATAAAAGATGACACAGTCTGCGCAAGAGATTTGGCCCCCGTGTCGCGGCGGCGCGGGCGCATGAGGTCGCATACAAATTAGCGCAGCGACGCGCACGCGCTCCTTTTCACACATAGCGTACGTAATAACTACGGCTATTCAATTACATGTGGAACATTAACGTACGGTTTACTAGTGGAATTCTTCTTTGGTTGAGAAGGTACGGTCTCCTGCACGTCTATGGTAAGTTTCCAACATAAGCTGAGCTCTCTTTATAATTGACATCCGTAATTAAGTAAAAGAGCTCGGTTTATGTTGTAAGGCCGTGGCCGCACCGGGGAGGCGATTGCGGAGCTATGGTGATTTTTATATAAACGTTCACTTATGTGATGCAGCACCGTCATACCTATGTTTATAGGTGCTTGATCCCTGTCGCGTCGCTGTCGCATCGCAATCGCTTTACCAGTACGGCCCTGGCCTAAATGTAACCATATACGTGCAGGCGACCGTACAAAATCTGATAGAAATTTCTAGAAAAGAATCGATATTTAAATTTGGTAAGTAAGTATACTCATAATAATGATATCTAGCTATAATTATCGCCAATTTGTTTGATGAGTCAGTATTAGATAAGTGAATAATAATGTAAGGCATGTCTTTAATAATGCTAGGTAAGTATCTAAACAGCCAAATTTATAGAGAATTCACAATGTTTTTACAAAGCACTTCCAGGAACGAAAGTGATTTGTAATGTCCATTCTTTAAACTTTCTATGGGGTTAATTCTGCAGAACAGCTTATAAATCGTTCATCAATAGTATACCTATCTAAAGAAAATCAAATGTTTTGCCAGCAATCATTAAAATAACTGATAGAAATTTGAGATTGTAAAGTATAATGTAGGTAGGTACTCTTTGAGGAAAGCACGGCGGATGCAGTGAACCCAAATCCTCACATAGATAAGATTATGCGGGTTATAAAACAGTATAGCAACACTATTTTGAAATAGAGGTTCCTTACATCGAAGTACTGTCTATCGATGGCATTTTGATGATAACTACGATATTATCTATAGACAATATAGGTGGAGTTTTTACAATTGTTTGACAGCGATTAGTATCTAAGGGCTGAGTTAAATACCTTCTAACGAACCGTTATCAAACTATCGGTTAGTGCTCTATCGGTCCGTTAGTAGGTACCTATGTTAGTAAATTTGGCCCTTAGCCTTTCAGCTAAGATATACCACATTCCATTATCGATACTATCTCTTTCAATAGGTACTAGGTATCTAATGAATTGGATGGTTTGGATATCGGTTTATTTTGCCATACGAAATGGCGATTATTTTGGGGATTAGGCCTGTCGCACACTCCCACCTCTGTCAATCCTGTAATCCAGGTTCGACAAAGGTCTCCAACGATGACACTAAGGTTTCACCATCTACAAGTCTCGGGCAAAAGCTAAGTTGGAAATACGCAGACCAGACTGTAAAGAAATACAGTTAACTTACGAGAAAAATGACAGTGAGGGCCCAGATATTATATAAACTATCTCGATACTATCGTGTGGCGATTAATGAAATATAACTATGAAGGCGTGTCATCATCGATGACCCACAATTTGAGGCAGGTAAACTTATTTCTAGTGATGATGTAACTGATCGCACTGACTAGAATCTAATCATTACGACATACGAAGGTCAAACTCCTATGTGCAACTGTTCTGGCATATAAACTGGATTTTGTTTATTATTAAAATGGCATAATCGATCTAGGTGCATGCATAAGGTCAACATTTGATTGTGTTTTTGTAGTAGGTAGGTACTTGAGCACTTATTAAGATGCAGTAAGTACCTAGGTACCTTTAATTACCCAACAAAGTTAACTTTATATGCTTCGCATAAGATAGTTCTGTAACTGTTTGCTTGAGAAAATATAAAGAAAACAGATAGAATTTATTGTCCCTAGGCGTGAGACCGAGAGATAATATACAAGAATAAGTGGGATAAGAAATTAACATTGGGACTTTTCTTCTTGCTTAGCTATTACATGCTTGGATGTTGCGGTTCTGTAACTTGCTATACAACGTGTAAAAATGTACTATATGTACAGTGGCGTTCACAAGTCCAGTAGCTGGCCCAATCAATAGTGCAGTATGTTCCAGTAATACAATTTCGTACTTTGCGTAGCTGTGAGTACTCTATGTTGAAGCTTATACCTACTTGACTATGATTTCGAAAACTAATATTGCATGCATCTCCAAATATTGGAAGATAAGTCGTTAATCACACGGCACTCATAATAAATCAGTAAGTTTAATCCGAGATAAGCAGCACACTGTGTCCTGTTTCCTACATATTCATCTTGATCTTAGGTTAATCACACGGAAATACTCTCTATAGTATATTTTATAAAACAAGAACCTACAAAAATAGTAATAATTAGATATATAGGGGCAAAACATTTTAAATGCGAAGGTTGGTAAAGATACCTCAGTCTAGAATGTCTACAACAGCCAGATAAAAGTTTCCATGAGATACAAAACATTCTGCATTGAATAATAAGTCGGTATCTAGGTTGAATTAGTCAATAAAATTATCATAACCTCCAAGGAACTGTGATATTGTAAACCTAGGATTGCGAATTAGCATAACTACTGGCTCTAGAGAAGTTTTCCTGAGTCGAAAGTTTTTGATGACATAATTTAAAATGATTTATTATCCTACTTTTAAATTAATACAAGGAACGCTTCAGCATCGCATTTACAGGTAATAGATAGGTACAGTCTGTGTGAAACCACAAAGTAATCGATACATTTTGTTACACCTATCAGTGGTTAGTACATTAGTACCCACATACACATTAGCATTTCCGAATACCTATATCTATTATTCATTGTACCTATATCTTATCGTATCTGAATTGTTATATACATTGGTTATAAAAGTAATTAAAATGACATTGATATCTACCTTATTCTTATAGGTAGTCTATTAAACGGTATCTACAATACCAATGCCAAACAGCCAGTAATTCAAGCGCAGACTTCAACTTAAGCAACCCAAATAATAGCTAAACCCTAAAATATACTCGTCTGAAGCACTGGAGGGTTAAATTGCAACCGTCCCACCCTACCCGGGCCATTAGCGGTACAAGGGTTGTGTTGCCAGGCACTCGGCACATGCATTGTTAATCACCACACTCGACGTTACGTGTTCACTGCTAGACACCGAGTGTGAGAGTAAAATAATCATTGTTCAATTATTATTTTTCCTTCCGATAATAATGGCAGCGACATTGAGTCTAGATAAGGTTGAAAAAATAAAAACATGTTGCAATTGGTTGTTGCGATTGGGTCGTCCCATATTCTAGTTTTGGTAGTCATTGGCACTGGGTCGTTGGACAAACCCACTGATCATATAAGTATTTTACTAGTATTTATAAATGTCAACCCTTGTAGTAATTGTTTAAAACGCGTAGTTAGAACATGGTTAATCAATGTTCTTAATAATAATTATTGTTGCTAGATTTATTTAATTAATTCATAAAAGAATTATATTTATCAACATAAAACTAGCGCCATCTATCAGATAAATAGGTAAGTTCGTGGAAACGTGCACGGTGTACGTTTTCCACATGCTACGAACCGGCCGCGGAAAACTCGTAGCGCAGAGGAAAACTTCGTGTATTTTATGTTTGCTCAGTTCCAACAGATGGCGCTGTATGGATTTTTTATTGTAAGAAATTATGTACCATGGTAATTCTAGGTTTTTATTACTATTGCGTTTAACCGAAATAGTCCCAGGTTCATTGGCATCCATAACATTAATGAATTACTTTTCTATATTAAATTATAGATAGCTTTGCCATTATTTCTAGTTGTTTGTGATGTGACCGGTTGGTTCATTATTAATATCGCGGGATTTTCTTGGAAAACAACCATTGTTCATTTTATTAAAATGTATGAACACTTTTCTCACATACTTACTAATACTAATACCTAATTCGATTTGTATAATTATGTATTTGTATATGTGTAGACACTAATTTCTATGATCGTTGCTCCTTATACATACCATAACAAGACCTCTTTATAACATACAAGTCTTTCCACAATGTTGCTTACTTACCTAATATTTGGATCAAAGAATTTACTTATCAATAGCGAAGAGCAGGGGCGTAGCTACCGCCCTATCAGCCGTTTCAATTATACGGGGCCCACGGACTACAGGGGCCCCGACCGTGTGTAAAAATTCTTTACCCTTCATTTGGGCCCCCCAAAAAAATTTGATACAGGGCCCGTCTAAGGCAAACTACGCGACTGGCGAAGAGCCTGAAAAAGGTATTGATTGACCGATAAAAAGGCATCGCACAGACACACATTTTTCAGCTGAGCGCCTTAGGAACCGACACGCACAATTTGTTAGTAATAGTACCTCCACGGAGTCACGCGACCGTGATTCGCGACTTCACTTCCTGGTTAGGACGACTCGTAACCATCAAGGACTTTACAGTATCCATAACTTGAAAGTTTTTATTAGATAGTAAGTCAGCAACAAATATACCAATGTGACTAAGGTGTATGTAACGAGCTGTTTATGTAAATGAAGATTGTTAAATGCGATCTTTATGACTGACGTCAAAGAGAATAGGTATCATTTTGGGAGTTTTTAATTGAAACGTAGGTAATCTGCATTCGTGATTCGTATGTTTTCTTTTGTTACACGAAAACATCTAGAAAGAGTGTTTATACGGATTGGTTAGTCAACTTACTTTTGGGAGAATATCACTTTGATGTACTATTCTTCTTATGGTATGGTTAGTGGCCAACCTGGTATCAGAGGATAGCCGTCTTAGGTCGTTTAGGGCGTAGTGGCATGCGACCACGGACCACGGCTATCCTCTAGATAAGAATATTTTCTTATTTCATACATTATAGAGCCTATAGAGATATATAGAGGCCTATACCCAAAAAGGGGTTCCGATCACTGGTGGTGAAGGCAGCAACGAAAGTGATTGAATATAACGAACATTTATATATCTATAATTATTATTGTAATTTTCAATTTTTCAAGTCAATATCACTATATAAAAATTAATAATTAATCATATTAATAGTCACCTAAAATATCAAATATTTTAATGCATTCGAAAATTTGTAAATTGGAAATAAATGGGCTTTATTATTATTATTTACATTATAGAGCGTGATTTTTATGTTTTGCAAAAAGTCATAGAATGAAAGTTGTTGTTTATGATGTTAGTAATACAACCCTGCGAGGATTTTGTGTTTTGCCAGTAACCCTGTTTAAGTCGATGATTATGTTATTTTTTGTTACGATCCACGTCACGTGGTCTCCTCACAGTGAGTCAGCGGGGACTTAACGCTACTCTTACATTAAGTATTCATTAGCGTATCCGTTAACGGTTATCATTTGTTTTTGTTGCAGGTACAAACTTCATGGGTCATACTTTTTGAATCCTTCAAATCCACCTTCAGCAATAATATGCTGCATACAGGTATTGTACCTATGATCTACCTTACTATTTATGTGAATATTTGGCTCGTCTTAAATTGTATCTAAGGGTACCTATTTGTATGGACAGAATATTTTCTAAGTGTGTTATCTTTCTATGATAGTTTTTTTAAGCTTCGTATGTTTTAACACAGTTGTAGGTATAAATATTTAAGTTAAATTACCTATTGCATAAGTACGACTCTACATAATGTATGTATACGGTATAATAATGTATGTACTAGTTTTTAATTCTTGTATAAGTTGAAATAACTATGATTAAAATTATCTGTTGACGTCTATGATAAAATTATAACCGGTGTTGAAATTGATAAGTGGTAGTTAGGTACTTATGGTGATGGAAATAGGATTAACGATAATAGGCCTACATAAATGGATTATGAATATAATATTCAATGTCCTTTACAATACTGTTACAGTTTAACGATACGATTACAATTAATTCCAATTATTGAATCTCAAAAAAAAATACATCGCTTTTGGCGTCGCAAATCCTGGACGTATTAACTTTCGTGGGAATCGATCATAGCGTCTCTATCACTTTGTAAAGATGAGACAAGGATGGATGCTAGTTTCGTCTTCAATTGGCGGTCTCAGTGATCTCCAATGGTATTCATCTGAAGGGAATTGGCCGGTGGTGGTTGCGCGCGCATCATTTTCAGGGCGCAGGACGCCTTTCCACAAGAACCAAGAATCTTTAGACAGGACTATTATATAAATCGCTTAAACAGTAAACTCAATAACATAATTTTTCTTGCTTTATTTTTTATGAATAACATCCACTTCATTGTAATGAACATTTTAAATTATATCGTAAAATAATAAAATCATGAAGTCTATGGAGAATGTTTACGTTTAACGTTTTCGGTTAAATTGGGTTTATTTATTGATATTTTTTGACTGAATATATTGTTGGAAATTTGGAGGTTGCCTTCTCTGAACGCTTAGATACTCTTCACGTACTCGGGTCGCCGATAGAGGCCGCACGTACGACACTTCAGGTTTTGCCGGCGTCCATTGCGGAACGCACCCCTCCGGATCGAAGCCTCAATATTATTAAAGCAGCTCAGTCATATTTCTAATTGAATACAGTGTTACCCGACCACCAGCGAGGAGGTGAGTCCTGTAACGTGTCTTATTAAGCACTGCCACGGCTTCCTGCGACACTCGGAACATTCTAGTATTCCTGTTCAATAATATCACTTAACGTTGTCGACTGTTCACGAAGTAGTAGTTACTCAACGTCTAGTGCTTTGTATATTGATCGTGTACACACTCATCATTTATAAATACAGTAAAAACAGGGGAAACACCGCCTTTACGCCCCTTACATATGTATGAGTAAACTGTTCATAGGTAGGAAAATAACTGTAATTATCTTGGAAGGTATCCTTTACAAGAAAATATGTTTTTTACATTTACCAATTTTAGATATGGCCACAATAAGATAACGCACTGTAATTATAATGCATTGGTAATAATGTTATTTGATTATTTGTATACATTTGTTAAGTAACAGATAGCAAACCAATTAAAGGTTTCCTTAGCCAATTGCACTCATTATCAGATAAGATATTAACTTCAATTAAGATGATTGATTCCGAAGGCTGGTTGATTTGCTTGATAGAAATGTATTTATTGGCGGGGTTCCGCGTTTGAACTTCGATGTCAGAAGGCAAACCTGAATCTATAGGACGTATCCTCAATTTTCATCGATAAATTTAAATTAAATTAAATTAAATTTAACGTCACGACTTTTATCCCCATTCGGGGGTAGTCAGAGGCTTGAGTGGCCATACACCACCACACTATAATATATATAATAATATCCTGGGACATTTATTACCTAACGATGTTTCGCTCACCGTCCGCGAACTGTAAATTATGCAAATAGATGAAAAATCATACATTGGTGCATGCCCCACCGGGGATCGAACCTGGGACCTTTCTGATTCCTAGCCCAACCTGTTCACCCCTAGGCTAGGGTTCATCGATAAAATATTCCATAAACGTACCCAACGCTGATAAATCTGACTACTCACACAATTAGTTCAATTAAATGTGGAATGAAATGTTTACAGTCGAAAGACATTACCAAGAAAAAGGGAAACACGTGACTGTTTGTTCTACTAAACGGAGTCCATAGACACAATAGGACTTAGTTACTCGCGGAAAATAATGTTGAAAACATGTCGTAATTGCCATCTTAATGCCTTTTTAAGTTAACGGTCGAATTGCGTCTGCGATGACAGATGTTTGAATTTCGGTGCATGTAGTGGTGCGCTAAGCACCAGTTTAGTACTGAATCTGCTAAACTAATACAACAATGTTTACAGTACAGATTCTAGGTTTACAGAAACTGTATAACTTGACAGGTTAATTGGCAGTTTCTATAAGTATTGCAGTTGATAAAACGAGTCGCAACAGTCATTTTGGGGATGAGTCAACGAGTCAATCTAGTGATGTTGTAGGTTCTTGTTGCGGCAATTGGATCATTTGACAGATCCGCCGTCGTGCTTACACCCACGACGAATTACTTTTTTCGGACAAACAACGATTGTACACTGACACTAATTCGTTTTTGCTGGATACCTAAATGGTTTCCTACGTAATCGCTTTGTAGGTGTAGGCGTCATTGTTATTTACTTTACTTGAAAAATGCCATCTGTTTTGTATAATGGAGATAATGTAATATAACATTCTTCATTTATTTTTAGCCTATTCTGGCCTACAGCAGGCCCCTTTTCCACTTGCTCTGATCTATCGCTACTAGGATCAATACGTCAAGGAGGAAACCAGCTCATCACGCTATCTTTTTTTTGGACCAAATTCGTGTTAATTCGATAAAAATTCGGAATACTATGACTCATCCCATGACTGAGTAACCGTGAATCCACAGTGATAGGTCACTTATCATCATAGTGTTAATGTTTGCAAACAAGAACTCAAGTATAGTATTATAGGTACCAACCTAGCTATCGCAGAAAGAGTGTTTCCTGTTTCTTCATAAAAATAGATTATTAACATTCAAGTAATTGGCTTTAGTTGTTAAGATTAAGTTGATATAAATAATATCTATCTAGCTACGTCAAATCTGTTGTCTGATCTACTTCCTATTGTACAGGTGTATCAGTAATGTGAAATAATATCATAGGGCACTTAAATTACTCAATAGGTAAATTATAAATTAATTGTTGGTTTCTGAATTACTGACTATCGTAATACGAGTTCAAAAATATATGTCTATAAACAATGTTTCTTTACAAATTTATTCAGGTAGGTAGGTACTTCTTTTTTTTAAACATCTGTATAAGTAACTTATGTAAAGCTTCTGCCTAAAGCTTTAAAAAAGTTCGGTGCTAGAAATGTGTGGGTTTTCTCCGTCAAATTAATTGAAACAATGAATTCTCATAACTAACATGTATGTTTGTTCCATTGTTTGCTCAAAGATCATTAACCTACTCTTATAGGTATACAATGAAGTGTAGGTATGACTTCGATGTAACCGTTCTCGGGGATTGTACGGTTTCATACTAACTCACACAGACTTCAGCGGATACTGTATTTTATTGACATAAGAAAAACCAACAAACATTCTCCCACTGACGTCAAAGTTGTTGATATAAATAAAACGGTTCACGGCTTATCAAACTGTTATTTTATTTTCCAATAAATATTTTTGTTTGCCTACTCCACATTTTCTAAACAAACAATGTATTATATTTATGTTTGACATACTTACTTAGTTTTACATCACGACAACATCAACTTCAATATCAACTTGTAAATTTATTGTCTTATTACATTATCTCCTACTTAAATCAATATTATTGCTTACATTTTATTATCAACCAGCTAGGTGTTAAAATGCGTTTACAAAGTCTTATATCTAAGAACACAGTCCACCAAAACATCATTAAAATCGTCATGGAAATATACAGAGCATCGCGCGATTTTTTTGTTAATTATCTAGTCTTCAAAACTTATCATTACAATGTAGGTTAACCGCACCAACTCTGACGCACTTCGGTCGATGTCTTGGATAAATATTTCCCTCGAACCGTCCCCGACATTTGCGTACACTCCTTAATAACGTAACGAGGCGTATTTTTATACGACTTTCTTGAAAAGCCCGTCCGACAAAATGGCAAGTTGCCATTTATTTTCAATATATTTCGGCCGTCCGGAATGGGAAGCTATCCTATTCTTTGTGGGAAGAATTGAAGGGGTTGTGGGTCGGTCTGCGGCGGCGGAGTCGGGGGGATGTCGTGCTGGGGCTTCAGGAGACAAGGGTTGTTGTTCTGTTGTGTTCCGTCGACTCTCTTCTGTCCACCGCCGGACGGAGTCAAGTGCAGCTGGGGCAATTGACTTTTAGGACATACCGGTGGTCTCTCAGATTTCGGCTGCATATTGTTTGCTATAACAAACAATAAAGTATTATTAGAAACAAAAGAAAATATGTATTTAGGTTTTTGGGGGGGTTTGTGTTATAGGTTGTACGGTTATCAGTTGCATGATAGTTTTTACTTTTGTACTGATAAATTAAATTGATTTAAATAAACAAGATAGTAAAGTCGCTAATCGAAAAAGAGGGAAATTGAATACTTAAAGATAGGAAGAGTCTGAAAAAATCTAAATTCACTAAATCACACCACTTACTTTCTTTTAAACTGATATTTTCCAACTTAGCAGTGATGAAATGTTCACCGTTTACAAACATGAATACGTGTATAAAAAAATATTTATATTATGTGCGCACAGCGTGGGTTGGCGGCTTGATACCGAATGTGCGATGGTCAGATTGGCTGGTTGGTTTTATATCGCGACTGAGTCACATTTGGCAAGAGAAACTCTCTATCGGCGACCACGTCATTCGACGCTGACGCCCGATGCTATGACGGCAGCGCGTTTTCCTCGGCCGTCTTACCGCGTTAGTAATACTAGTAATTACATTCGTATCTACGTGAGTAACGTTATTAGTTTTTGGGTACTAATAACTGCCACTTTGGTACTGATTTGACGTCATCAGAGCTCATTTATTACGATTTTACTTATTTAAATTAATGATAAATTATTTCGATACCTTCAAGAAAGTTAACGAAGGGTGTTATCTAACAATAATAATTCATAGAATTTTTATACTTTTTTATAGCGTATTGTGGTGTCTGTTTCCCCTTTTCTCTTTCATTTGCTAATTTTATCTGCTATAGTTGTTTGGTATATGGCTATCAGTAACTGATAAGTACAATGTTTGGGAAGGTATACACTATGCCTTAATAAATTGTGAACTGCAATGGTGTACTGTATCACTAGAATATTGGCAGTAGGTACCTATGTAACTCTACGCGAGCTCTGCCTGCTATTATTTCAGTCACACAGGCAAGACATTTTCCTATTGTTGTTACACGTTGATATTTTATGTTTGTTTGTGTTTTTGTTATTTATACGCATGTACCTACTTTGTTATTATTTTAATCATTTGATTTCAGGTATATTACGTTACATATAATATAATCATGCAATATTCGATAACATCGGTTTTACCTACGTAAATCGTGAAAATTATTTAGCACTTCTTGATAAGGAAACTTTTATTGTTTATTTTAAGTATACCTATACCTATACTTTATATGTGCGTAAAATCACGTAAAACATGATTTTCTGGTTTACACTATTATAATGGCGTAACCTTTAGGAAGATGCCTCATTTTGCGTATATAATTTATTAGGTTTTTGTCATTAGATATTTCCCAACATTTTTTAATGTTAACTAAAACATTAGAAATATAGAAAGGTACATAACAAAGGAGTAATACTAATAGATAATAGAGTACTTATATATTCATCTATCTAGTACATATTAGGTATTATATGATCAGGCAGTACGAGTAGGAATCCTAAAATATTTTTACAAAGAGGTCTCATTCAGTAGGTATAGTACCTACTTATTAGTTGTTTCGGTCTGACATTCACACAACACAAAAATTTGGTAACTACCTAACTATGAACAAAACAAAAGCCGACAGTTACATATAGCCATAAAGCAAGTGCCCGTTAACGTCACTATACTTAGATCACCTTCAATTTGCCGTATGAAGGGTAATGGTAGGTGAGAAAGCGTATCCAAGAGCACGAAGGTCGGGCCCTCCTGTGGCAGGCGAGGCCCAGGGAGTGGCTATGGGCGCTCGGTCGCTTCCCTTCAAAGGCCAAACACGTGTTTCATCATCACTGACATGCATTAGGTAGAGATTAATATTTTACAACTAGTTTCATCCCGAGTTAGATTTTTCTCGAGTGAAATGTAGGTGTATATTCTTCTCGCGTTTGTGTTTAAATAAATTACGTCATTTCTGTTTATTAACAGCGTGGCAGGTGTGTAGTGTCTGGGGACACTGTCTTTTCGTAATTAGACCAAATCTTGGTAGCTATTCTGGGTTGGTCAATTTGTAGTTTACCCATAAAACAATAGTTGCTTAGATTGTAGTTGGAATTATTAATTTTCTTGGCTGTATGAATGACTACTACTCAGAGAATTTATAAGTTACCTACTACTCCTAAGTCCTAAAGAGTAAATACCAGTTCCTTTTTGACGTTGTCAAACAAGTTGTATAATTTCATTTTGTATATCCATGGTCCATGTGTATATCCATGTTTATAGGTTGTTGTTACATGTTCTACATTTTATTTATACTGTATATTAAATTAGTAGTAGGTATACTTGTTCTGTCTACGTCATCGATAAAGAAAATTATCTACGTACCTATTATTCTAGCTGATGATTTAAATGTTATGAACTACCGACTATGTAGAGTCCTTTAAACTTTCCTCTCCAAGATTTAAAAAGCAATACGACACTATATAGGTAAATTGGGGTCAATAAATTTAAGTAAAGTATATGTAGATAGTGATTTAGGTACTATCAGTTATTATGCACGTGGCTATATTACAGTGAGTATTTAAACTCTACTTATTTCTTACTCTCCGAAAACGTAGAGGAAGGTATTATGTCACTAGTAATGACGATAATATAGCCAATCAACGTAAGTGAATAACGTCAATGTAGTAATTTACATCAGCAATCTGTATTTATGACCATACGTAGGTAAGATATCTACTTTTCTATGACGATGGAAATACTTTTGAAAATAGTACACTTCCTAGTTTATTTGAGTCACAAATGTGACTAGAAAACTTTTCTTTTTATAGAAACCATGAATAATTCGCTATCTTTGTTGTAGTAGAGTATGTTTTTGTGCCAATGATTTTTATTTTCGGTAGAGTATTTTTTTGTGTCCTATATACCTATGTATAAATGTTTTTATAAAATTTAGAAGAAGAAATATTTAACACAGACTAATTTTGCAGTGATTGAATATTATTAAATAATATAATGATCATATTGTCATCATTCATTTACGTATAATATTTATTAGATGTGATAAAATATAAAGAGACAAATATAAATTCAGATTTTATAACGTATATAACAATTAACCACAAGGTCGGAGTTTCCAATGACGGTACAAATAATCACATGGAAAAACTCACTGAATACACAAATAGGAACACTCCTAATTACGGAAAAGTAGTTAATTGTAATCTTAATCACGATAACGGTTTAAAATATAGGTTTATGTGAATGTAGTAGTAGGTCGGGCAATGTAATATAAAAGTCTGGCCATTAGAGGTTTAATTTAATAAGGGTTAAACTTGTGTTAGAATATTTAAGCCATAAGAAAGACTTTAATTTCACTTACCTAATATCTTCCGTAATCCTTCCCCTTCTTCCCTAATCTTTAGACTCCCTAGTCTAAAGATTCAAAAGAACATCAGGGATTTACATATTATACTATAGGTACCTACTATCCTACTTAATTTTACAAGCGAACGATATAATTATCTAAAGGATTTGTAAAAAAGAGTGCATATACCATTTTACTCTTCGTGCCTATTTCGTGAAAAAGGTTCAGCCTGTATAAATCTCAGTATCATTTTCGGGCATGTGAAGATGGCGTGGATTGTACGTGATCATAAATTTTTTTAATTAAGTTTGTTTCACGACCGAATGAATAAGCGAGTCGCCATGACTCATTACACTACATTATTCTGTATCAATGTATACGTAATCGCGATTCCAAAAAAAGTTGGTCGTCTCATTCAAAATGCATACACTTTTATATATGAAAGATTATAAAGTGATTGAGTTTCTTAAACTCTGTTTTGAGTCATCCGTAGAACCCTGAAAATATTAATTTCGAATGTTAAATTAATCATAAAATGGTAACTATCCTGATTCTTGTGAAGAATAGGTTCGTTAACGTACTTTGCGCGCGTACTAATCACCAAATGTCCTATTATTTAGTAAATATCATTAATATGTGTAAGCACCAACAATACACAAGTACTTGCACCGTTCATCAGCAAATTAGTCATAAGTGTAATGACGTCAGCGATCGATTCAACAACCACATTTGTAGATGTAGATATACTATATTTAAAACGGTGTATTTGTAGTAAGGCTGTAAAACCACTAAACCACTTCAAGAACCTAGTCATAATCGTGCGTAAACCACCGCACCGTGCCGATAGATAATCTTACACTATAACACTCAAGCCGATTGCGTAGTTTCCACAGTTTAATGCGTCAGCATAGCACCACGGCACCTTTATGGCAGCAGCAGTTTTGCGTGGAGGCTTCATGCCTAATAAAATCTTTATTGTCTTTTATAGTTTCAAGGATACATCGCAAATAAGCGATCGCCTCGTCGAGTGAAGAAATATGACATAGAGACCACAGTTAAAGTTTGAAGATTGTTAAGCTTTGTCTTTATAGTAAGCAGCATGGAAGCTAACAACGCGAGTCGGGTAAGCCTCGTGACTACACAGGCACGATTAGGTACATGCTGCACTCATGCACTCTGTCACGTACAGATCGTTTCAGAATGTCAAACTTAACTGAAACTGAAGTTAAAACTTGATTGTTACGGTTGTAAAATTTGTCACTTTTGCTAGTTCAACGATGCCAATTTATGGTGTTGTTAAATCAAGTCTAAACTAAATTTGACACATGCAAAAGTATTTCTGTCTAACACATACATTATGATCTTGGTAAGGGTTAAGTTTATGTATCATCAACAGAATCAGCACCACTTTTAGTGTAAAGGTGCAAAAATGGCTGTGAAGTTCCACCCTCCAATAAAAGTACAAGGGCCGTTTTCAGCCTATTAGGTAATCAATCGAGTCACGGCTTTTCGACGATACAAGGAAAAAATGAATTTTAGTTTCGGGGTGTGGCTAGCGTCGCGTGAGCTGCCGAAGGATATATCCCTCTCGCTTAGCTAGGACAGAACAGCTATGGAGTAGACTATAGTATAGTTATTTTTTGAAGGAACAATATTGTTTAATTCGTACAATTAAAATAATATGTCCCAGTGCACCTTTTAAAATAGATGAAATGGATGAAAATATTCAAATATATTTTTTTCGTTTTATATGGGATTTTTATGTCGAGTGTATTTGAAAAAAAATAATTTAATTTCTATGTTGTTTTTATTGCTGAAGACAAAGTAAGTCAAAAGAAGACAAACGATACCTACAATATGCTGATAGATACGTATAACAATATTTCGATCGTATAATAGCCTATAACCAGCGGACGATCCAGACGCGTCCAACGATATCTCATTAGTCAAATTATTATGATATAAAAATAGTTTGGACGTTATACGGGAGCAGATGAACATACATACATATCGGTCAAAATCATAACCCTCCGCCCACCGTAGTCGGGTAAAAATGTACATACTCTGTGTCAGTGCCGGATATGAGTATCTTTTTCATGTTTCGTAGGCAAAGGAATACTTTGGTACTTAACTTCGATGCCGATCATGAAGTCATCAGCGGTGTCATAATATTTTTTTTTACCATATTTAATTTCTTTTTTAATTTAATTTTCAGTTTTTATTAATTTTATTGATTTAACCATGCATTTATTTTTTGTTTATCTTTTTATCTTTATTTTTTTATCTATCAAAATCACCCTTAGACTGGTTACCGCCACAGGTGACAAGAGGGCTGGCTCTTTCCTTGCTCAAAAAATTCGCTTGACAACAGGAACAGCTTGAATACAGGGAGGACATGCAGCCAGTATCCCACGCGGACGGTATTTGTTTAATTAGGGGTAGGTTTTTATTTTATTGTATTTTATTTTAATTTATGTTATATTATATTGTATTAAAATTATCACATTAACTCGTTAAATCACGGTTTACACCCGCTAGAACGAAAAAGATCCTAACATGGTAGGTAGGACCTGAGGGTTGGCCAGTTAATTACTTAAAATACACTATATTTATTTCAAGAAAACATTCATAAGATCTGAAGGCGTCGGACTCGCACATAAAGGGTTCCGTACCACCGTAGAATAAACACATCAAAAATATCAAGTTTGAGACTTGATATTTATTTTTAAATGTTATTATATTTTTAGTATTTGTTCTGCACCGGCAACAGAAATACACATTCAGTGAAAATTTCAACTCTCTACCTGTTACGGTTCGTGAGATACAGCCCGCGCTGACAGACGGACAGACAGACAGACGGACAGCGTAGGCCTAGTAATAGGGTCCCGTTAGCACCCTTTGGAACCCTAAAAAGTAGCCTATATTCTCCGCCAAGACCCAGTCTATCTCCATACCAAAATTCATCAACATTGGTTCAGCGGTTAAGCCGTGAAAAGGTAACAGACAGAGTTACTTTCGTTTATAATATAATAGATTGAATAGGACGGACAAACATTTTCCTATCCATATCTGTAATGTTATTTTTTACGATAATTTATTGATGTATGATATATTTATTACTTGCCCATCCATACCTACAACAAACGCAATAAAGCGACTCCATTGTTTTGACAAGCAATGTATTCCCACTGTCGGCCCAAGACCATGCTGCAAGTATATAACAGTAAGCGAAATAGGGAGTTTTTACAGAAATGACACGAATAACTATGAAATGACAAGAGATGACACAAAATGACAAGAGATGAAAAGAAATTACACAAGACAAGGAAAAGCAAACGAAAATCACGCTGTAGTGCAGGTCATAGGTTCGATTCCTGCCCAGGACATGCAGTTGTGTGCATGAACATGTCCGCATGTCCCGAGTCTAGGTGTAATTAAGTGTATATTTCGTTTGTATTTACAAACAAAAAGTAGTATATGTAGTAATATCAGTTATCTGGTTTCCATAGTACAAGCTCTGCTTAGTTTGGGATCAGGTAGTCATGTGTAAAAGAATTTCCAAGGATATTTATTTATTTATCATAGGCGTCGGCGGACTGTAAATACTGTACTGTACCTGTAATGTGGCACGACCGTAATATTTTTTCGTAATATTTTTTAAAAAATCCTTCACAGGTCCGACGTCGAACAAGTCCGAGCGGACACTGACAATACAAAGTTAGAGAGAGACATGGTTAGTTCAAGTACTTAAAATGTGAGATGGCGATATTGTGCGCGCGCTCGGAAATAAACAACGTAAGCGCCAAACCACATTTTCTTGAATTAAAAAAAAACTACTTCATGAATTAAAATATGGTTGAAGGGTAGTTTAGATATCATTATTTGCTATGTTTTAGAAATAATTTCGTGATCTAAATCGTAAAAACATCGTGGTAGCAAGGAAAATTGTAAATAATTAGAGCTCATTTCATAATTTTTTTTTATCGAGAAAATTTCGTCAAATCGTGATTTGGATTTAAAGATACTCAAGATAATATAGTCAAAAATCATACATCTAAATATAAGATTCCTAGTCCACATACTTACTTAAAGAAAAAGTAGAATAGAAAATCAACCAAATTTCGAACCCTCATCTTAAACGATACTTCCATTAAACCTCAGCAAAATGAGTCGCGGAAACTTCGACATTATACCACTAAAACGTAATGAACGGATCGGATTAGTTTCGACTTCGTGAAACTTTAGGTATTTTTTTATTAAAGAATAGTCAATTCGCCATGTTTGTGCCTTTGTTCTTTGCGACGTCTGCGTAATTTGTAACAGATAGGTATTTGTGAATACAAATAAGCGTAGAACCATGCAATGTTACGCCAATGTTAAAATACGGTTCGCGAAACTTTACAGTTTATTCATGTAAATTTTACAGAAAATTCGTTGACGATCGCTATAAATATTGCAGGAACATCACGCGATTTAGGATATCCACCTCCATCATAGACGATGGATAGCATGATGCATTTCATGTAAATTTTAGTGATAGCTGTTTTATATGCATAAGTATCGATGTTCATGCATTTGTTGAACGGTGTCCTTAAATACGTTTTAGTGGCGTCCATAGATTATACATATTTAATTCTGAAAATATATTCCAATTTATGGGACCATTTTATGATACGTTCCACAATCAAAGTTATTTTAGCAGTAACTTATATTTCGGAACCCTAATCAAAATGAAACGGTCCGTGGGAATATTCTGAACTATAAACGTTTGGATGTTATGGTACTACATACTTTCCACTACATGCGACTATTTAAAATGTTGTAGGTAGGTATGTAAGTTCGTAAACAACTAATTAGTTACGAATTTGTACAATTTAAGTAGAATTTTACCGTTCCACATTTCGCTTTTCAGCATCGCCTTAAGGGCATGACCTCATATGACGTGAGGTGTGCTTCTAATACTTAGTTAGACCAACTTTTTTTTCTAATGTACCTATTTCAGTAGGACCTACTATATCCAAGAGCATTGTATTTTCCATTGAAGATCTCCATACTAATCCTTACTACTTACCTACTTACTTATTACTGATTTACTTTAATAATCTCTATAATCTCTGAATATTGGCATCTCGTGTATCTATGTCCAATATTTTAGTTCTTTTTATTTTGCCCCGAAAGGCTATATATTACCTCATCCAGAACCTCACTCTGATTACATTATAAACGTTTTTTTTAATATCCGCAAGGGGTGAATGTTTGCGAACGGTGTACGCGGTACCCATTTCAGCAACCTTATGTTATACAAGAAACAATAGCACATTTTCCCACACAGAATTCATTCATTCTCTCTCCAAACTATTTAGCAAGGAAGCGCAGCATATTTTTTAACCCGGCAATAGCTCGTTGACCCAGTAGCCGAGTTCGTGACAAGTTGTATCTATCGGGCATTGCTCGCTTCGGTTCAACTCGAACCACGCACGGGACGGAACACGGAAATTTGTCATTATGTATTTCGTGTACACAAAATACGTACTCAATACAGTATCTATCAAACAAAAGATGATGAACATTATAGACTAGGGTAATTGTTAGAACTTGAAATTAGAAAGGTAGTAGCAATTTAGCATTCTATTGCACTATTTGTACCTAAAAGTTCGATATTGTTTTCGTCGTAAGGCAGTGTGGGTTTGTTTTGATGGCGGGTGATCGGGGCCCGGGTTCAGGCCTCGTGACAGCGCGGTCGTCGCCGCCCCGCACCCGTTAGCTATCGTGCTCAATCACTCTCAGTTCGTGAATTATTGGCTGAAATCGCAAAATATTTAAGTGTTTATGCGAACTTTTTATGGAATTATCTTGTTTTTTTGTTGAAGAAAATCACATAGGTAGCATCGCGTGTGTAGGTATAACTAATTATTCTGCAAAACAATTATTATATGACCTTAACCGTGATGTTGACAAATTTAACGGTAACCAAAAATTGCATTATAAGTAACAGTTAATTAAAACTGGCATTGATAACTTTTGTACCTAGTTTGTGATTAGGTAGGAACTGTTTTCATTGTACAGTTTCTGGTTTGTTTTTAAAAGGCACCGGCGGACTCTCGCCCTCCGAGTACAGGCTCGGTTGGTCCGGATCCTCAAGTCGCGTCCCAGCCACCACCGGTGCGCCCACTTAGCAGAGTTGACTCGCGGTCGGCGTTTCCGCCGCAGTCTCCGAGGCCAGTAGCACCACAGTCTCAGCCGAGACCGCTGTTCCAACCAGGAGGAGCCGTCACAAGCCCACCTCAATTTGCGGCAAGAGCGGGTGCTCCACAACCGAGGCCCCCAGCCCCGTCTGGACCCCCCGGGACGCCACAAACTCGGCCTGCACCTCCACCATTGCGGCCTTTTGGTCCACAATCTATTGCACCGCAGCAGGGCCCCAGACCGGCACAATCACCTACATTGGCCCAACCACCACAAAGGGCTCCTCCACCAAACAACCTACAGTTCGGTCCGAGGCAGCCACCGATCAGTGGTGCTGTCACTCCCGACGCTGCCAGGCCACAGCTTTTGCAACAACCGAACGGAGTTACTAAAAACGGCCCACCACCAGGGCCTGGCCTATTTTCACGGCAACCGTCCCAGGGCTCTTTAAAGGGTCTCGATACATCCAATACGTATCAAAATAAACCAGTCAACCTGGAGAACCAAAGCGCTTTTGGTGACAATCAAAATGTTAATAAAACGGAAAACGGTGTTGAGGGGCCTGGCGTGCCTAAAGGCAGAAGCTACAGCATTGCAGCCGCCCCGGGTGCGCCAAGTCCATTGAAAACTGAAGACGATCGCCGAAAATCTGTCAGTGCTTTAGGAGGTAGGATTGAAGAGTTCACCAGTCGCAGTCCAGGCCTTGGACTAATACAAGAAGGGAAAATAGAAAGCAAGGAAAATGTCCGCGGTTCAAAGGAGAGCGTTAGGTCAGAGGCATCTAATGACGGAGGACGTGAAGTACCTGATCGTCCAGAATCCAGGTTATCGGGATCGAAAATGACAGAGTCTTTTATTGGTGCCCTACCAACTCCGACTCTAAAGAAGGTAGACGACGATGATGATGTAATTTCACAGGGTAACAAAACGAAGAATACAAATGAAATTACCAAACCAAAAGAAGATTTATCTGACCGCTCGCCGTCTCTGACACGTAGCGATGATTCTCCAGAGCCTAAGCCAAAACCGTCACCGAGTCCTGCTTCATCTTACAAATCTGAATCCCAAACCATTACACCAGAACCACAACGCCCAAAGACCCCAAAGGTCGAGGCAAAACTAGAACCAAAATTGGACACGAACAATATTAAACCTGTTATCACACCAAATAAAATGCCTTCAAAATCTCCTATACTGGAGGCAAAGCCACCGGTACAAGCCCAGAAAAAGCCTAATGAATTAAATACGACGATTCTTTCACCAGATGCAAAGAAATCTACACCTCGAAAATCAATGTCTGCGCCAAAATCTAGACCCAAAGGTAAAATTTTGGATATAATGTGTAACAATACAATTTAAGACGAGCCAAATTTTATAGTTTGAATTATATCTGTAGGTAGGTTGTCTAGTTATATTTAGTTCAAATATTGTTTAACTTTCAGATGGAGACAATGACAGCGGTGTTGATGAATCTACACAGGGGAATGTATGTAATTATAATTTAGATTTAATATACTTAATATTCCATTATTTACATTACATAGCTTATATAACATTAATTTTGTTTTCTTGCAAGGATGTTAACGGATCCCCTGGCTCGCCTAACAAGAAGATTCCTAGCAAATTGCCTACAAAAGAGAAATCGAGCAGCAGTCTTAAAGCCAGCCTTTCAAGATCCTCAAGCAAGAGCGCTACCGCTAAAACACCGGAAAATCCACTTCCTGCTGAAAAGAAAAGTTAGTAAAGTAACCTGTTCTTATTCATACAAATATTTTCAGTGCAACTTGTTACATCATGCACACAAAACTGTGTAGCTGTAGGTTATTTCCAATATCAGGAATATAGTTTTTGCCTATAGATGCTTGATGTACTTATATGGTTCTTTGAAAAGTTAAATGATGTTAGAGGTTCATTATACCGTTCAATAACGTTCATTAGACGATGACTATGATTTTTGATACACCCAGCTATAACTCGCGGCACATGATTTGACCCGAATGAAGTTAGCTTCAGCAGCGTCGCAATACAGGTTTTTCATGCGAAAAATCTATTGCGGCGCCGCTAGAGTTAACTTCATTAGGTTCAATTTATGCGCCGCGATCTATACCAGAAGGATGAAAATGAAAATTGTTAACATCGTTAAATAATAATCTGGAGTCAGTAAATATTTCGGTTTCATTTAAATAGGAATGCATTTTTATAATTAGGCCGTGGCCGCACCAGCAAGCAGTAAGATTCAAGAAATAATAAAAATTTATCGCTATCGCGGTAACTTACGTGCGGCTCTGGCCTTAAAGCCATGAGTAACTTAAATTGTAGGTAATTGTAGAATCTCTAGTGACGTGTATCATGACGTCCGAAGACCATATACGATTGCCAATTACAGTATAAATAGATCGATAGAACATTAATCTTGTCACGCATTCCAGAAGTACCCATGAACAAAGTTCAAGTTGGCAGCGCTCCGTCACCTAATATTAAAGCGGTGAAATCCAAGATTGGTTCTTTGGATAACTCAACTTATAAACCAGGTGGTGGTAAAGTTAAAATTGAGAACCGGAAATTAGAGTTTGGCAACGCCACTCCTAAAATTGCTGCCAAAAACGAAGCTTATACGCCCAGTGGTGGAAGTAAAAAGGTAAACATATAACATTCAGAAATTCGTACTTTCTATTGAAAACTATCGTTTACTTTTTCTTCTTTGTATCGTATGGTAGTCAGAGTTTTTCAAGCTGTTCCAAGGACTCTAGATGACTTAGGAATCACCAATCTTAGACTGACCTTCACAAATGTTGCTTAACCTTCGATCGTTTACCGATCAGTGATTGCTATGACAGCCTTCCATACTATAACACATAGACAGTGGGATTTTTTTACTGCGCTACTACCATACCATATCATAACCATAACCAATGTTTTCAGATTGTATCCACAAAATTGGAATGGAACGCCAAGTCAAAGGTAGGCTCTCTGCAGAACGCAGCATACAAACCTGGAGGTGGAGACAAGAAGATTGAAACGGTAAAACTGGATTTTAAGGAGAAAGCGAAGCCGAAAGTTGCTTCAACAGTCAACATCACTCATAAGCCTGGAGGAGGTACTATTAAGGTAACTTGATAATACTGCTATTTTGTATTATACGTTGAAAATATTTTTATGATGTAGGGTTGCGGTATAACAGCGTAATGTGAGTATTGTAGGTGTATTTTTAGATTAGACGGACAGCACAGCTGGTAAAATAAAATGGGTAGAGCTTAATAATTTGATAAAGCACTAGGCGTCGAGACACAGTCAGATACCATAATGCAAAGATTCACATAATTGACACGCACTTGATGTAAAAGCAATTGAAGCCATTAAAATATCATTATCTTAAGTACCTATAGAGTCGAAATAATATTATTCCTCTTTAGTCTACAGTCGCAAAGAATGGAACGAGAGCAGTGAGTAAAATCTTTAATGTATTTTGTGTGATCACAAACACTTTGATGCACAACTTCTATTTGTATGATCTATATTTTGATATAGGTGATCACCTAATGATACACGGTATGATATACGTTTACGGGTTTGTAACTGTAAAAAACAATAAGTAGGTGAAAATAATGCTTACAGTGACGTTATTGTGTTTTAGTTTGTAAAATGGGCGTTGCCACGATGGAGAGCGTCACATAAACATTTTGCCTACCACTCCTTGTGGAGTAAGGTTTGTTGTTGGTACATTGATCTACCAAACCTAAAGTTAATTGATGAAACTGTTACTACTCTACTGTTTCCTGCGGCTCTTTTAGGACGTGTTGCGGCTGTTTTCACACGCTGAGTGTCTTGCTTCAAACTTGAACGTTAATAATATCACTAGTATCACATACACGCATACCTTAATAAATGAACTTAAATAAAATACAGAACTAATAAACTCGAATGATGGTAGATTAAATGTCGTTACACCTACGTGTTTTATTAATACTTACACTACGAATGTTAAAATATAATTCAGAACTAAAGTCATAATATGATGTTACATAACGTAGTAAGCATATGATAAAGCTCCTGTACACACGACCTACACGAATATCATCGACTAGCACGCCATGGAAATCAATAACGATTAGGCATAGCTTTATGGAACAATCACATAAATACATACAGGCATACGTTTACATTATGATTGTTTATAATATGTAGAGGAAGCACCAGCAATAATTTTAAATATTTATTTACATTATTTTATTATGCTGTTAAATTCTGGATCCTACTCTTCCAATTTCTTTGGTCCTAATACTGATTTTGTTTTTCTTTTATGAACATAAATTTTGACCTGCACATCATTTTATTTGTGTACTTTTGTTTTATACGCATCTAGACAGACGGACAGACAGACAAAAATTATCTGACAATTTTGTAACACGCTATGGAACAGAACATCCCTCAAATAGTTATACTATATTATTATATTTTTATTATTATTTTATTTGCACACTAACTCTTTGAAACAGATCGATAACCAAAAATTGGAATTCAAAGCACAAAGTAAAGTGGGCTCCTTGGATAACGTAAAGCATAAACCTGGAGGTGGTGATATCAAAATATTCGACGACAAAGACTACATCAAGCAAGTGAGCGGACAGTCCCCGGTGCCTGACAGTCTCGGCCACTCGCGGCAGGAGGTGAGGCCCTTTCAGGCGCTACTCGGGCCATTCAGCTTTTCAGTGTCGTTTGTAGCTTTTTCTTTTATTTTCCGGTGAAGGTCTTCCACGCTCATTCATTTTCGTATAACAGCCGTCATTTTTGTTTCAGCCAGAGTACTTGTACACATTTTACTGAATAGGTAACTTTGTAAATTAGCATCAGGTGTTTAAAACTTTTGATTTATAACAGTTCATTCGAATGCGTGTGGTGCATCTGTTTGGTTTTCTTTCGTTGCCTAACCATTTGTGTTATCTTGTCATTTGAGTGTAAATGTGTATGTTTTGATTTGAATGCAGTTTACTTTTTCTGCAGAGTCCAGTGCCACCAGCATCGCAACCTCCGAAGTCTGACGAGAATTTGAATCAGCAAGAGTGTTAAGAACACAAACTTAATTACAGCGGATTCTCAGCGAACGACACTAACTTTTATAATCACGAGTCCAAATGTATTGTATAGAATTTTTTAATATAATGTATATTTATTTCATATCCGTACCCAGTTTGAGTGATTTAGGTACGTTTGTTTTGGCAAATATCACTTTGTCATAATCAGTGTCAATGGTTTATTGCATATCCTTTCGGACAATATGTTGAGGGTGTTAAATGTGTCATTTAACTTTTGGTTGAATTGTTGTTATAATAAAATTAAATGTTGTATTAGTAGTAATAGTTGGTGAATCATTTTGAGGAGTATTTTCTGTTCATCTTCATAACCCGAGTGATGTTAGTATCATGAGTGCCAATTCATAATAGTCCTATAGAGTTCAGTAACGTTGTCGTAACTTAAACCTGTAGCTTCGCGTATTGATACAACTATTTCATCGAGCATGGATTCAGTAGTTTCGACCTAAATTAGCTTGTCTATAAGGTTAGTTTTGGTAAAAGTGCACCCTACGATATTAATTTCGTTTGTAGCACTAAGTAATGATTAAATGGCAAAATGTATTGTTATATTCCACTGGTATTCGAGTGATATTCACACTATGTAATTGTTTGTACTATACCTACTATAGCTTCGTGATCACTATGTTTGTTATTTAAAGAACTTATTATGTAGATTTGATGCACTATTTTATAATTTGGAATGTAAAGACATTTTGGGAGGAGTTCTTGACACAGCATTTAGCTTGTGATTGAATTAGAAACTTACGATAGTTTACATCAATTTGTTTCGCTACACAGTATTGTTCTTGCTATGTTGACATTTTCTGAATTTTATTGCGAAAATATTAATATGCACTGAATTTCGCAAAGTTGCTGTGGTGAGAACAGGTGCGGGCCCTAGATTGACTGACCAGATTATTAGAATTATAAATGTTTTATATGTAGGTAACTACGATGATATAAGAAATTAGAATTAGATGATGTGTATTATTCAATGTTTGAAGCTTTTGAGTCACAAAACTTTAATGCATTGTCTTTTTTGATAATAAGATTTTCTGCATTTTTAGATTTGATTACATTTGGAAATGAATGTATGAATTATTATTCCTAAGAACGTGTTTAATAATTTCTACTTTGCGTAACATAGTTTATCATTTAATTTAAATTCATGCAAGCTTTTTGTAGTAAAATATTCAAGTAAAATTATTTTTAACCAAACTAATAGTTTCATAAACAGGAACTAGAATATTTTATGACGCAAAGTACGTATTGTATCTATTGTATACATGCCTATTCGGTAATCATTTAATACAGTTTAACATCTAGTGTCTAGTTTTATTTAATAGATAATTCACAGAATCACAAGACATCTGTTAGCTTGATTTAATTGCTATCACTTCATATTTGCACGGCCCTCTCTAGTGTGGCAGATTACGGGAACTTGGTAAGTGGCTTTTTTATTATCTTTCAGCAGTTACTTTTCCAGTACAGGCAGTTCAAATCACTCTCCTTGTATTATATCACGTTGATACCTTATAGCTAATGTTTAATTTGTTGTTTGCAATATCCACTCTATCCACTGGTCAATAAAATTGTCGCACTCACAAAATATATGTGTCCATATATTAAATTTACAATTTTAACTACTGTTATATAACTGAAGTTACAACGTAGAAAGTATTTTTAATGTAACCCTCTTACCGTAAACTTTATTGCGACTCAGATGCTAACCTAAAATGAATCGATACCCTAATATTTCTATAATGGCAGCGATTCTATCTAGGTCTGCTATTGAGCCGTAATAAGAGATAACCGTTAGGGGCAGTTAACCACCAAATAAACCCGGTATCAACTACTTACAATAAAATTCATCACAGAGAAAGTTTATTAATATACCCATTTTTATCCAGGACCAATACTACATGTCGGTACATGAGTGGTCGGAGGAAGATCGCCCGAAGTCCAGGTGTTTGTCTGCTCGGACGCCGCGCACGCCGCGCGCGCTCTCCCCCCGCCGCAGGGCGCCCGCCATGGACGAGGGGATGGTGGAAAGGAATAACGAGAGAAACAGGCGCACTCGACCAGTCAGCGCTCGCGACCCACCCCGCTCCGCCTGCTCCAGACGGACGTCTCTAACTCCACGCCCCGCTTTCTCCATATACTGAGTCGTCGTAGCATCACGTAGAAATCCTACCGTAGACTTCGGTGTTGTTGTTCAATGTAGTTGTATTTGCGAGTAACGCATTTTGTGTTTTAATCGTTAGAGTACCTACGTACTGTGCACATAGCACAATCTTTTAATGTGGTATCGGTATCAAGAAATCATGCTGTCACTATCAATCTTATTAGTGAAGTCTGTGATGTGAGCGGGACGAATACGCTTACATTGCCGTAACGTTACGTAGAGATTGTGCTCAAGGGGTGGAGGTTTTAAAAGGATGTAAGCGCACATGTTTTACGACTTTATTATCTCATTAAAATACTCATTATTAGCGCACGTCTGTGCGCAAAAAGGATGTAATGTAGAATATCGACTTTCCTCATTGCGTAACAAAGTTAGTCACAAATTTGTTCTAGGTATAGGAAACCAGTAGTTTCACTGTAACAAGGGTAGGTTCAACACAGAGCATTAATTATAGGATATGAAACCTATATATTAACACGTTGCAACTGTTTCAAGTTTTGTTATTTTAATAGAGATCTGAGTATTATTTACGTTAATTAAATGATTCACCGTATTGAGATATTTTATTTTGTTTATATCCCCGGTTACCCAGTCTCTACATTACTTATACATATTACAACGAAGCCATGTCACAGAATAGCCAATAGTACAGATGTTATGAAAGTCCACTCATATAAAAATGTACCTAACCTGGTATCTAATACATAATATATGTTTAGTGCATAGGGAGACCTATTAGACAAGCTATAAGAAAATACAAGATTGGAATAAAACCACACTTTTTTATATATTGTTTAATTGGTGTACATGGTTATGCATTATTATAATATTTATCAATTGTTAATTCTTTAAATTATGGCACTTAAATAAAAATAATTTCTTTAAACAATACATACACTGATTGACAAAATGTCTCACCGGAACTTAATACATTAATTACATATTTTCATGTTTCGAAGTTTAACTTAATCATAAATATTCGGAATTAGTTTCTCAGTCGTTCGTTGACGTTTCGTAGAGTAACGAAAGCCTCTTTTTTGATTTTCTTTTTTTTTCTAAGAAAATAAAATTTACAACACAAAATTTCAACTTATTGATCCCAATCGTAAAAATTATAAATAAAGTCTTACACATAAAAATCGTAGAATAACTTAACCTTTTGTACCCATAAGGACAACTGACTCACCACATTTATCCGACGATACCTTAAAACGAACGCGCAGGATGTCATTTTATAAAAAACCAGTTCAACATCATTTAATAATACAAACGGTTGATAAAAACTTACGACTAACAAACTCCTCTATGTTACTGCAACAGATACACGCGCTACTGCAAAGCGATTACCGGGAACCTTTCGCGAAGCGAACTTGCTACGTCCCGCTTCGTACTTTGAATATTTTAAGGCATGTTTGTTCGACTAATACTTTAACGGCTAGTGTAGGAGTTCCGATAACTATAATTATTATTGTATAAATAATTTGTGGAAGCATTCCCCATGCTGATATAACGATAAGTAGACGATACAATGAATATTTCGACCGATGCAACAAGCGCACAAACAAACACGACACAGTAACACTATCTTTAATTACATACAAAGGCCACAACACATCATTCAGTCACAAAGCGCGAATTATTCCTAAAACGGTAATGAAATATGTAATTTACAAACGTTCACCCACTCACCACTGCATGGAGGTTATATCGCCTAAATATTTCGACTATAATTTAGATAACATTATTATCCTAATTATTGTATAGATTATTTCTATGGTACACATCTAATTTGTGTCAACTTACGTCCATCTAAGTTTAATGAGATTATCGTGTCGACGAGCCTCTTTGTGATCACTGAACGTAGTTGGCAAGAGTCGATTCATCACCACCGCTTCGAGAAAGACACCCTTTACACGCAAGGGTATAATAATTTCGTCCAAATCTAGTATACCTACTACGATTTCACCAATGCTGTGACTCGCTAGCACGACCGACTACGAGAGGAACTGTATCGTGCTTCCAAAAGGTTTGTTACAAATTTTGACCTCTAAAATCACTACGAATAATTTTCACAATAATTTATGTACAATTACTAATAGGTACACATAAACGAATACTGAATTCCACGATTAATAATAATATAATAAGTATAGCGATTTTGTCGCGAATATTAATATCAATTATATCATCCGACAATGTAGCGATTCCATCTTGAGCAATTCAATACATACCAAAAATATTTCTCTCCGCAATATATAAGCAGTGATATGACTATTATATCACAATAATATTCGTGACTGATAAGCAAATGTTCCTGACTACGACCTCATCATTATTAAAATCTTTAAAAAAACATCTGTTACGATTATTAGCGAATTGAAAGCTGGTACGGTACGGCAAATAACATTATTAAAACCGTTGTTTGAACTCTAGACCGTGCTGGGCCATGGATGTGTGAAGTGGATGGGTTCATGCAGTTAGTCAGTACAAATTATTATGCACCAACACCGTCTATCTACCGTTATCTGGGTGTAGAACAGCCCTGGAAAGGGTTTGTAGGTAAAGGCCATGCTGTAAGTGATACACCATGTTAAACCTATCCTACACCGCATCCGAAATTAATGACTTCTCTGTCCATAGTCCTTAATAAGGAAGGTTCCAAGGAGAGGATGCATGCTATTAGTAACCAGTAACCAAAGTTAATACAAACTATGGATGGTGTTATGAAGTTTTTTCAACATTGTCGAGGTTAACCGCACCGATCGCATTAGAAAAATAATGAAATGATGAATTTCTTTCCATTAGAGTTAGTTTTGTTTTGAATTTCATATAGCCTACGAAGTTACATGACTAAATACCAATAGTTTGTTAAATATTATTATACAATATTCGTTAATATCAATGGGTAATTTTAGACACAAAATTCACATTTACGTAATTTACCTAAACATCGAACTATTCTGGTGTCTTTCTCTCAGCAGTTATGAGTTTCGATTAATTTAAGATAAGGAGTTTGCCCATAAGGTATGAGATTTGTTCCTACCGTTAATAGTAATAGTATTCTATATATCACATCTTATTGAGATAAATATTTACTGTCAACGTTTATACAGATCTTTTTGATACACTTCGCCATTCCCAGTAAATATTCCCACAATTGGTGTTACTTAAAATAAATGTATCTATAGTCCAAGACTTTGTCGCGCCTTAAAACGTAAGACTAGATTTTACTACAATAATTAGAAATGTGAGAGATTGATTTTAGTGATGTTAAGATTCGGGGTAGAACTATTGAACATTGAGGAATGAGGCAACATCAAAATTAAATAAATTCACATAAATACAAGACCTAAATAATCCTTAAGATAAAGGTACTAGATACAAGACTTCTGAACTACCCTTAAAGTATATTCACATAGTCTATGAACAGCATACTTAGTTCCCGATCACATTATTTGCATTCATCATTACCGTATCAAACAAAAAGTTCAAAACATGCCCATACTAAAAGAGTTCCAATATTTACATCTCACTCAAAACCTATTGCACAATGTTATCGTCCACTTCACTTTCTACGGTTGTTTGAAGAACCGTGATTATAGTTTTGATCAGTGTTCACTCATTCGATAACCCTAGGAGAAATGTTATCTCTGCTTAGTGTCTGCCAAAGTTGCCGTTCAGACGCAGCGGCCGCCAGCATGGCTGCCAGTCATGCTAGGGCTGCCAGTATCAGAAATCCTCTAGGAGGACCGCATCGCGCGGGACCAGCCCCTTCTGATCCCCTCGGCAGCACAGCAAGTGTTGGTCGTCCACCTCCAGTATCAGCCGGAGCCGCTCGCCCTCGTTGAACGCCAGGTGGCCGGAATCCGAGGGTAACCGGTGCCACAGCGTTCTTACATATCTGATGGAATTAACAAGAACCATTAATGCCTACGTTAGTTATTATGCGGCAACTCTTTTGAAGAGTGGGAAAAAGTCTGTTTAGATAGGTGAAAAAGTAACTATAATGTTCATGGGACTGATTGATGAATAGAATTGAGGAATATTCGAAAAGATAGTAGGTACAAAATCAAACTCGTGCAGCGGCTTTAGGTCTCTGGTGTAGTGTCTAAACGCAACCGAATTGAATATAAAAAAAACAAATGTTTCCACTTCGCTTGAAAGACAGATGAGATAGATAAGTAATATTAAGTATTCCCGTGTAACCCATTTTCGAAAGACCTGTGAAATTCACCAACCCGCACTGGGCCAGCAGCGTGGTGGATTATGGCTTGAATTCCCCTCGCATAGAGGGGAGGCCCATGACCATGAGTTGGACGTTAAAATGGGCTAATATTATTAAGTATTCTACTCACAGAGTAAAGACTAAAGAAAGAGGTGCCCTTATTAGATATATGTATGAAAAAAAACGTGGTCATTGTTTTTTCATTTTCATTGTTCTATCTACCGGTAAATAGTTGAACTACTCGCTTCGTTTTATGTCGATGTTAGTACTAGGCCAACCACTCGGCCTAGTTGCTTAGGGCCAGTCCCCATAGTAATTGGTCCATGATTCTACTCCAAAGTATCTTCTGAAATCTGAACGAATTAAAATTCGTAATGTGGTTGCAGTTGAAAGCTAGGACGCGGACGTGAAATGGTGGTTACTTGTGTTTCTGATGGGTGTTGGAGTGGTGTGCTCGTGCGGCGGAGGAGGAGGCGGCGCGGCGCGGCGCGGCGGGCGGCGGCGTGCGCCCGTACGGCAGCGACGCCGGCCGCGGCGCGCCCGCACCACCCGCGCCGTGCGCCTGGTCCACGCGCGACGTCCTGACACACAACACTGTTATGTACTCAACTCCACACACCACACAACCGCCAAGACAAGACTTATGTCGCACCGAATTGCTCTCTCTCTACCTTAATGCATAGGACAGAATGAGACAAAATCGCGTTTTGTCTTGTCGCGGCCCGGCTATGATACTAGTGCAGACTGTCTCACCACTATCAGGGCCCTAAGGCTAGTATTAATAAATGCATCTCAAAATTGAGATCGATCTTAAGACGCAGTTTTGACGTTTAATGTATGAAACATCTGTCAAAAACAGCATCGATAGATCTCAACTTTGATATGCATTTATTAATCCGAGCCTAAGTTTGCTTAGCCATTGAACTGCCAATGCCATTGAGCTGCTATAGGGATTGACCCTCGGATTGATCGGTTGATTCTGACCGACTAAGGACCAGAGTCCACCGACAAGTCATGGGGTCGAAAACTATAGCAGCTCAATGACAATGGTTAGCGACTTAGGTTGGTTAAACAAACCTTGCGGGCAACCTTCGACTTCATCTTTGAAGACAAGGAATTAAAATCTGACCCATTTTAATCCTTAGAATTCAAGAATAGGACATGGCAATACGATGATGAATACAGATAATGTCTTAAATAAGGAACCTCTGAAATATTTTTCAAAGCTGATAAAATACGAACATAATAATTATCCATAATGTGCAATAGAATTTCCACAAAGCATAAAAACACCGTTAAAGTCCAATGGTATAGGATACAAATAATATCAATTAAAATCTCTCTACATTCAACAATACACTAATTGTGATTAATATTTATTGAATATCGTAATTTCCAAAAAAAGTAATTTAGTTTAATATACCATCTGATTCATGCACATGCTGTTAATGATTTGTTAGAGCAGTACCACTGGCATGAGCAGTGTTAATTTGTTATTTCCCATCTATGTGTACATACGGCGGTGTTCTCTTAACGACTGTGATGTTTTTAGTCACAGCATCATTTGCCACTCGCGGTTTCACGTTCGGTTTCTTCGATGTCATCTCAGGTATAACTCTGAAGATATTGTGCATAGCTTATGTAATATGCAGTGCTTTAATATTTACTTAGATAAGTGCATTATATTCTATTATCACGAAAGTAATAGACTGACCAATATTGATAAGAAAATAGCGTCTATAAATAATATACCCGTCACCAAAGATAGCGGTATTGAGTCAATGTGTTCCAATTTACTAATAAAGCGAATTGAGTCATGTTATATTACACTCATGAATCATCCACTTAAAACATGTTAATTTTCCTAATACATGTTTCAATAGAGAATTATAATAATAAAATAAAAATAAATATAACGTCACGACTTTTATCCCCATTCGGGGGTAGTCAGAGGCTTGAGTGGCCATACACCACCACATTGTGGAGGTATTAAGTCAACTCAAAGCCCACGTTTCACCACATAGTCAGAACCCAACGTGAGAGGTGGTGAACCTTGTCGCCGTGTATACAGGATCTGATTATTACCTAATCCCGAGGGATGGGTAGGTTTCCTCACGATGTTTTCCCTCACCGTATAATTATAATAATGGTTGTCGTAATATGCTAGACCCCAAGCCTCTTAATCAATGGTTACCTGTTAGCAGGTTGTGGAGGTTTCTTATTAGCGGTGGTTGCTCGAGCTGTGGTCGGGCGCGGCGTCGATGATGTTGGCGAGGTGCCCTTGCGCACTGGTACTGGGATACCGCTGTGAATGCAAATTGAATACAATTTAGTTCAAATTCCTAAATCCACTTGAGCTTCCTATGAGATCCGCGTCTGAGGTCAAATATTGATGCATTTATTTCGTGAAGAATCTGTCTTAAACTCTCATTCAAAAGCAAAGAAAGAACTTCTAGAGTTAAATCTAGTTACATCATGTAGGTACAGTCAACAAAGCAACATTCGTTGACCATTCTCAATGTTTAAAATCGGTAATACTTACTTTATTACAAAACGTTTACAAAACCGAATATTAATAACATATTTTAATATTGTTTAGTTTGACCAAGAAAACCAAAAGCGATTTGAAAAACTTTGAATTTACAGCCAAATTCTCTTCAATAAATAATGCGGAAATTCAATGTCCAAAATTCTATGCCCAACGACTCATAGTTCAATGAATCGTACTAGCTGAGCTCTATTAATAAGATCACATTGTTTACCGGTGGGTATTTTTGGCCGGCGACTGCAGCGCAGGTGCCTGCGGTCGCACGGGCGACGACACCGGCCTGGGGATCTTGGAGCCGCGCGCCGCCGCCGGCGACGTCTCTCCTGGGAACCAAAATGAAAATGACGTCATGCGTGTTTTCCATTGCAAAGTTTGCACAGCTGCTGAAGACAAACATGCAGATAAAGTAAACAGTGTATTGCGACCGGTCTGTGAATTTATATTTGCAGTGTTTTATATTCCTGATCTGAATGTGCCAAAAGATGTTTAAACACTTTGAATGTTTTTATTGAATCATCGTTATTTTCCTCCAATTCACTGATTAAAATATATATCGGGCTCCGATATTTTTAAGTTATTATACACCAGCCACTGTAGGATTTACGTTTGATTCTGCAAATTGAAAGGGAAGTCGAAAAACCGGCAAGTTATTTTTTAGTTACCTGCCGGTAGTCCCATTAGTTCGTTGGTCTTCGAATTGCAGACGGCAATTTTACAGGTTATATTTAAACAGGCAAAGACTCAATTGGAAGGCGACTACAATACAAATTGAGAAAGAAACTAGAAAAAAAACTGAGGCAACAATTACGTCGATGCTACGGATGGACTAGGTATTTTCTAAGCTAAGGAAGGATGAATCCCATGCTTTGTTTATTGCCTCAATGTTATGTATTAACCTGATGGTGTACCGGGACTCTCAGCGTTGCTGAGCATCTCCCACTTGAGCTGAAGTCTTCGGAACTTGCCTCCGGAGTTGCCGCTCGCGTTGCCAGTGTTCCCGCTGGCTCCGCTGCTCGCGGACCCTGGCCGCCATTGCTCCTCACCGCTACAGTCCAGCTAAACAAAACACAATAATTAGCGTATGTACAATCATCTCATTGGTCGTTTGACGCTAACAAAGTGAGTGACAAAGGTGCATGGTGATGTGCGTCAGCAGTATCTGAGTGGGCGCACATAAAATGCCTTCTAAATGTTATCATTTCATCTATAGCAGCAAGTAACATTTTCCTGGTTTTAATCTCGTATATAACCCGTTACCAGTGCACCAAAATAACCCAATTGCCTTAATTAGTTGATAATTGAATATTTAATGAATTATAATTATAGTAAACGGGGTACCAAATTCAACTGTATATGAGGCAATATTATTCTGGACAGTACTTAGCTTAAAATAACAATTAAATAGTCCTTAACATAAAGAGGTGTCAAACTGAAAAACATTGTGATTACACACATTGCAAACTAGAGATCCTAAGAATAAAATAATGACATGGAAAAACAATTGAAGCAGACGCAAAAAAATGTTAAAAGCTCTAAGCAAAAGTAAATCTGCAAACGAAACAACGACCGTAACAAAACCTCCGCTACATAATAAAGCACATTTACGTAAGGTCCACACACAAAGCACCGCCGAGTTACCTTCGCTTCATTGCTGGAGGGCTTAGCGGGGGGCTTATTGTTCTCTAGGCTATCAGTGTAATCGTCGCTGTCGTCAAACACCAGCCTGTCAAATGCCTGCATCAACTTAGAGCCCAAGTGCACCCCGGACCATCGGCGGTTCGTTTCTAACTCAATTCTGCTGTTGTTAGGACACATATCATACCCTATCGCTGTTGGATTCACACAGGATCGGGGTCTATTCTTTTCGACGGTAGTTCTAACGTTCGCCGAATCGTTTAGCAGGTCCGGTGTGGATGGCTCTTTATTCCTGGGCTCTTTATGCCTCATTATGACACTGGTCTGGCAGTCGTCGCTCGACAGACCACTCGACTGCATCGAGCGCACCAGCTTCAGTAAGTTCCGTTGGTTCAGAGTTAGTGGTGGAGTGTTAATCGAAGTGGGCTGTTAAATACACCAAATTGTTTTTAGCATCATGCATCATGCTATCCAACGTTAGTTTATTATAAGTTAGGAGACCTCGCCAAGGTCATCGATCAGCATCGACCGTGCCTTTATTTGCATTTTATGTAAGCTGTGCACGAAAGTAAATGCTAAAATATCGCGTTCGTACGCCGTGAACTGTGATTTAAGCACATGCAGTAAACAATAAAATGCAAATAAAGCGATGTTGCTCAGGTAGGCGGCTGTCTGATAGTATGCGATAGTGGTTTCGGTAGACGAAAGTCACGATATATTGAATACTGATTTGAAGAGTATGAGAAAGTGGCATGGAGTGTCAGTTTGAGAATGTTAATAAGATTCTTATTTCTATTTTACTCACCCGACTAGCAGCACGCATGTCGTTTTCGATCCTCTTGAAACTCCTGTGAAGTTCACGCATTTCGAACATGAGGTCGAGCGAGAATGGCAGCAGCTTGAGAGGTTCTAGACTGGCCAGTAAGGTATCCAGAAGGGCTCGACAACGCGGCTCGCCCACGCAGCCGGCAAGGATAAGTGAGTCAGGGCTATAGTGTTTGGCTAGTACGGACTCCCTTGTGCGTACATACGACACCCACGCATCTACTGATTGTGCACTAGAACAAAGAATATGATTTAATACCCTGTCTATCTAATTGTCAATATAACTTTTCATGATATAGGGATTTATGATACTTACTTGAGGAGGCCAAGAATAAAAGCATTAAATTTGACAAGGCCTTCCGTAACGGCGTCTTCGCTGTTGATCCTCAGAACTAACTCATTAAGAGATTTCGTTATAGGACCTGCAAATAATTTGTAAATAAATACACGGCCACTTACAAGGTTCAGATTAAAAATAAAACGTTATCATTATTGTTACCTTGTCTCGCAGTAGCTTCAACCATCTGCCAAACGGAGTTATTCACAGCTCCAAAAGAAGTTTCAATATTTTCTTTAAGACCATCTCTGAATATTGCGTACAAGGCCGGACATAATGCATTAAGAGCTATTTTGGCACAAGCGGGGGACTCCTTAGAATCTCCCAGGAAGGCCAATTCGGCTTGATCGGTGGCCGGTGAGAAATGTTGTATTAACATTTCTACGGCATCAGTCACGTTTGAGACTAAAGCTTGAACAAATAAGATTTCAGTTAGTACCATTTCAACATGATGATATTATGATAATGTGAAGAAGATATTGTTATTCATATCTACCTCTTTTTTGTGACACATCGATTAGATCATATTTAACTCTTGTATCATGGTGAACCGGACTGCCAAATTCATCAGGGCTCACTTCAGCTTCTTCGCAAATCGGCATTTCGGCTAGATTTTTGCCCTAAAATATTATTATATTATTTAACACTGTAGATTTAAATAATACCTACTCAAATTATTGCCACAGCGTGGTTAATGAGTGACATAAGCGCAGGTATTGTACGAACAAATTGCTAAAAAAATAAACATGTGAAAAGTAAATTGCAAAGTAATCATAATAGAGTGTACATTCCAATAAAAGCAGATCAAACTGGCCATACGGAACTAAGGAATATAACATAACAAAAGAACGATGGATAAGGAACCAAAGGTACTCACAGAAATAAACAGGCTATGATGTGTGTGAGCAGAAGTTGCATAAGCAAATTAAACGTTACCTGATAATGCCTTTGCGCAATCACAGCGGAGATGTTAGGCGAGTTCGGTGGAGTCGTAAGACTGACCACTTTCAGCTCTTCCACTGGCATTAGCTGAGTCTGTTGACTATCGGCCCTGGTGGCCTCAGACTTCTGCGCAAAACTCACTGATTTCTTACTATTGCAACTACTACCACTCGATTCTGTGGACCTTTGATTCTCTTCCTGAGATCTTTTCATTTGAAGGAATTTGGAAACCTGATTCCTTACCTTTTGAACTTGATTTTGGTCCCACTCATCCATATTCTGACAATTGAATCCACTGTGTTTCAGGAACTCCTCTAGTTGCTGTAAATCCGCACTGCTAATTAGCGCACCTGGTGGTGGGAACTCGGTATATTCCATTTTCTTTGTTCTTGGTTTAGGTAATGGGGGAGTATGTGGCCTATGGAACTTAAGTTCGTTAGATTTTCCTGATTCTAAGCTACTTTCTGTTCCGACGCCCTCATCTGGATAATACTCATTGTAGTCAGCGTCTTTGTCTGCCGCATCGAGAAATTGTTGGGACAATCTTTTAGCGGCCAGATCATTGTTCTTTCTGTAGTCCATATTTTGGTTTTGCAAGTAATATGGTTCTTGAAGTGACCTTCTTTTGGTTTTATGTTCAGTCGCAGCTGTCATACATACAACAGGATCTTGGATGAGGTCATCCATTTCAAACATACTATAACGCTTGGTTTGTGTACTAGATCTGCGTGTTTTATCCATTGATTTCCGCAATATGCTCTTTGGTAGAGGTGGTCTTGGAGGTGCTAACTCTCCTTGCTTAGCCAAACGATTTTGATCTGCCAGGGAGAGTGATCGTTTTGGAATAGAAGGGTTAGTTCTTTGTCCATCATTATTCATACCACTTGCTTCCGAGCTCGTAGCACTATCATACCGATAAACGAATAATGGGTTGAAATTGCCAGCAGGTGCTGGACTATTTTGTGCTGATGAGTCTGTTAACATTGTGGACGAACCACGGTATCCAGAAGAGGGTTGAGTAGCCGTACTGGAGCTTGACGATACAGCGGTGGTATTTCCAGCCAAATTATTACAATCACAACTCATGGGTCGGTTTTTCGCTTTGGATAAGGGTGACGCGTTACAGTATTTGTCGCCACATTTAACTTCTCTTTCTTTCATATGTTGCATTAATTCGGGAACTTCAGATAGCAACTGTTTACACTCCTTGGGCAGCAAGAAGTTCAGTGAGTCCCAGTCTTTTATATGACTGAGACCTTTCTTTTTTAGCATCTCAAGATCATTACAAGAAAATGGGCGTTTTCCTTTTACTAGCAATCGGTTTCTCTTATGTTCACTTGACTTAGGTGATACATTTACTTTTAAAGGATTTAGGTAAATATTTGGTCTTCCATTTAGAAAGCTTATGTCTGGTAAGGTATAACTGGGATATAAAACAAACACTGGCTTCTCGCAATCTCCTTCCTTCAATTTTTCAAGAAACGATGGTTCAATGACCTTGAATATTTCGCGTTGAGACATGTTTGACATTTGCATACTAGATGTTTGCATGCTCTTATCTAAAGTATTTGCTTCAAGGTGAGTTGACGTAGACTTATTGTCACATGTCTCCCGTTGGAGTAGCCTATTCATCCTTGTGATTTGTGTCCCATCTGATTCGGAACAACTTGAGATACTGACACTCGTTGCTGAAGACTGAGAAGAACATGATTTTCTATTACTTCTCAACTTAGATGGACTATTGACGATGTTCAAATTTGTTCTCTTAATATGGGGTTTGTTTACTGTTGCATAAAGATTAGTTTCACTGTCACTTAGTTTAGCTCTTTCACCAGTTTCTTCTTCTTCAATCAAAACTTCATCGTATACTCTATTATTAAACGGATTTGTAGTTGGTATCTCCTCATAAACGATCGAAGAGTCTTCTCCTACTGCATTGTTTGGTAATTCAATTTGTGGGCGATCTGTATTTATTGATTTAGAATCGTACATTCGTTGTTCTCCCATAGATTCGCCGCTTTCACCACCAGAACTTGAAGGCCAACACTCCGACCTATCCAACTGATCCATGCCAACGATTCCATCGTTGCTCATGCTCTTTTGTTTCATAAATAATTTTACCAAACTAAACGCTTGCTTGGGCTGGCTTTTATCTGATGAGGTTTGATTCTCAGTCGAGGAAGTGCTCATAGGCTCAGAGTGCTGGCTTCCTTGCGTTGAACGATGCTGTGACACATCGTAAACTTTCATGCACATGGGTGCACCGGTTAGCCTATGATTGGCGGTGAATGAATCAACCTGCGAATAAAATACGTGAATTGAAATCTCTATACATAATGTTATCTTATTGAACATTTAGTTTTATAAATATTTCTACGTACCGTGGAATTACTCAGTGCTGCAGAATTAATAGAACTAGTCAAAAGTTTTCTTCTGTACAGATTTGGCAAACTTTGGCTTTTGATGACAGAGTTGTTCATGTTGTCGTTTGTGGCATCAGTCGATTCATTTGAGTCTTCATTGTTGTTACCAGATGGGTGCCTAAAATCAGTGAATATGTTTTTAACTGGAGTAACGTATAACATGTCAACAAAAGTAATAAGACCAATATTTACCTCCTTAAGGGTGACTGACTTGTTTGTTTCTTAAGCTTACTCCAAGTAGTTAATCCTAAATCGCTCCTAGCCATAGATGTGGTTAGCTTATTGGTTATTTTCTTACATCTCTCTAATAATTCTAAATTCCTGCGCGTTCTTTCATCGTTATCTAAAGTTACGTTTTCTTCCTCACCCAATTTGTCTGAAAAAAAGGCGAATATGAGCTGGCAAGTTATCATGAGTAATTACATGCCAATGAATCAGCGCGTGTACATTTATTAGCATCATAAACTGTGCAAACATTATGTCATTATCACTGTGTATGCAAGATGGAGGTATGCAAGTTCGTACCATGTTTTTGATTGACGGCCGGTTCAGCGCACTCACTGGCCTCTGAGAATGTGGTGAGACTGCCCTCGAAGGCGATGGTATAGTTGTCCTTGTTAGCCTGGCAGGTAAGGATGAGGTCCTGCTCAGTGGGCAGCTCGCAGTCCAGGCTGTCCACGCTGAAGTGGACGCCGTGGATAGCCTCCTTCACGGGGGAGAACAGAAGTTCCGACTTGCATATCGACATCGTGTTGATCGAACCGATGGATTCTTCACCCTATTGGAATAGTAATATTTTGTGATATTTGCATAATAAACTCTGATTGGTCGTAGAGTATTATAATAATATGATGTAGCAGGACAAATATTGGCCTCAAAGTGCGCAGTCCCTACATAATTAAGTGGGTAATATTGCTTGTGGTGGTGTTACAATTAGTCATTTCAACATACATATAAAGTTCAGTAGACTGGCCTATATACAAGTGTAATATAAAAGAAAATGTATATCGTATACAAAGCAACAACAACATGTGAACGTTCTCGGAAGATTTCGAAACCGTAACGCGTGTTGGAACATAAACATTTGCCTCTAGTTATAACTCTTGGGTGCGGATGCAAGTCGCGTCTAAAAATAAGGGACTGCTTGCAGGTACAATGTTTTATCAAATAACATTTATACTGCAAGCTTATCTATGTAGATTATCTAATTGGTTTGAGATAGACTAGTCTAATTGAGGGTAATGTTTGTAAAATGACCCCAAAAACATGTGAAACGCCCACGCCCTAGACATCTGGTGTAGAACAGTCAGCAGCAGGACATTACAAAATGACAATATGGCCGCGCAAGCGGGCGTTATCATCAATTTAATTCCTTTTCCTGCTACAAATGAGGTCACAAATCAAACAAGCGCTCATAACAGCGCTATTGTTTCATACATTTAAATACTAACACTGAATATTTGCCATAAACCTAATGAGGGTAGTTGAATAGTTATAAAGCTCATTATTGAATGAAGTAGGTAAATGTGAATTCAAAACAATTGAAGGGAAGAAACACATAAATAAAGGTTTAGTTTGAACAGACTACACACAATGCGTTAAAGAAAGCGATGAGCTAATAATTGTGATAAACTCTATTAAAGATGACAGTATTGTGGGTATAGGTCATGCGATTATCGGGTTATCGCTTGAAGACATGTATAAATATGTAGGTAGGTAATAGAATTTATATTAATTAACATTTCTATTAATAAAGTCAATAAATAATTAATTACTTCAACAAAACTAGTAATAGGTAAAGCAAGTCAGATAACGGAATCAGGACACTCGTAATCTAAATACACTCACTGAATAATATCCATTGTAACTATTGTATGACTCCCAGTCATACTCCTTCACACCCATTTTTAAAAGTCCGCTCTATTCTCACTGTCTCAAATAAAACGTGATCACTACACATTAAATCAATCACTACTCGCTGCCAACTGTCCCTGCCATCGTCCACAACACTATCAAAGTTTATAAAGTCCACAATATCCGAAGCGCGTTATCTAACGCAAACACAATTATCAATTAGCTTCTTCGAACTATCACAATTATTGGAAAAGTAACATGTGATCGAAAACATTTCAAGAAAGTGCACGATACAGCACTCCCGAGAGCCCTGGGCGCGACTGGGGCAGCGGGAATATTAATTTTAATATTAGCCACTCCAAGCGGTTCTCAAACTTCACACCCAACAAACTTAATGCGCGTGTTGTCCACACCGAGCTTTGAATGCCACTGTTATCAAACGAAACACGAGCTAAAATAAGATTAATGAGGGCAACAGATGCTCATTAGCGATGTAGTAATTATTAATTAGCGAGTACCAATTATTACCACTTTCAAGGTTGGAAATACTATGGAGCCTATTGGTGGAGTTGCGTTATTTTATGAGCCCTTAGTAGGTTCTTAAAATTATCGCTTTAGATTACAGTGTGTGTTGGAGTGTTTGAGAATGACTGGCTAGAGGCTATCCTCTATACTCCATTGGCAACTTGCACACATGGTGGCAGCGTGAGCACGACCACACATAAGGATGATTAAATATAGCGCACCCACACAAGCGCAGGCGCCGAGGGAGAGACTATGTGACCGGGGGAAACGAATAACGACCATGGTTAAACTGATTGACGCAATTCAGTGTGTACACGACGCACACACTGGCATTGGTCTTATTTCGTCGTTACTACATCCCGTGGGACCATCGTACTTCACTATGAGGAACTCTAGTTGTGAATGCTAGCCAAGCGGCGAGACTGTCGAACGACGCGTATGTGTGCGTACTCTCGGGACACAAGAACTGTTAATTGAAAGACTGATAATTGCGTGACAAACATAAATTTATTACGTCCTGAGTGTACTTCTTTTTTAACCAATTTTGGACACTGTTTCACATAATCAGTGTATAATAAATTGTAACTTTAATGTGTACTTACTTAATGAATTTCTTGCAAACGTAAGATTTACACAAGCGTAGGTTGAATTGCATATTATAGGTGGTGGTGGTGGTGGTCGTTTTAAAGTACGTGTAACGAATGCAGTAAACACTCCACTAATAAAAATAATAAGAACTGAAATCGTATTTCAGGTGTATCTGAAAATTTTAATTTATCCAGCAGCACATTTGGTATTGCAGCGACATCTACATAACCTATGTGTAATAGTATGTGAAAGCTATGGGTATAACCACTAGATGGCGTTGTTCTAGATCCAGCTAAAACGTCTATATGGATCCAAAAGGTAAGATTTTATTGATATTATTTGTTCGTGCTACAATGAAGGAGAATTAAAATGTGCTTAGCAAAAGTGATCAATGATTATGATAAATACCCAATACTAGGTAGTTTTGAGTAATGGATGAAATGAACATTGAACGGCAATGCGAGGCGAACCTGGAAACTACTGTTGACACTGATACTGCTGTCGAATCGAAACCTTTCCATGATAGAACTAGAGATGCTGGCAAACATCTCGCCCCGGGGGTTACTCTGCAATACACCATGATACATCATCCACCAAGAAAATAAACATTTATGATTACTGAAAAAAATAAACATACGTATAATAAAATATGACAGATTACATAAAATAATAAGGTGAGCAATAGGAATAAGTGAACATTGTTAGTACCTAGTGTGCGACAGAAAGATAGCTGAATTGAATAACATATCATTTTCGGAAGAAAAATTGGTGCTATACTCAAAAAGTCAGGTGATTTTGTATTTTTAAATAAAACCCTACTAAGTTTCAAAAAAAATATAGAAGATGATATTCAAACTATCCATTTCGGTAATAGTACATTCATATCTGTTTTGTTCAGATATTTTTTTGATCCAAGGGCTCGCTTTATTATCATACTTTTTTTGTCACAATGTGGTCTATAAATAGATGTACTAGTTGTTTCGCTTCATAGCTTCCGTCTTCTGCAGGTGAGACTTAATACCCAGCTAAACGAGCTTAGCAGGTGGAAGACCGGTTTGATAAATAAACTATGATGACCCTAGAACACCTAAATTCGTAAAAGCCATTTAAGGTTGAAATTGTATGTACCCTAGGTCGAACTGACTAAAATATGACACTGAAACATATTGCAGTCTCTATTATTTAAGTCTCACTAGTCTATAATCTCTAGTCTTCAATTAGAGATAAAAACAATTTTCAGAGTGATGTTTTGGTTAGTTTGAACCTTGGATCACACGTCTTCCCAATTTGAGCGTGTCAAATCATAGACTTTACTGTGTGGTGTCAAATAATATTCATTGTAAAAAAATAATCCTTTATCATTGGACGGTTGTAATATAAATAATATGTATTAATGGTTGTTGCAAGTAATATTCTGGTTATTTTTTTTTAAGTAATTAATTAACACACCTTTACCAGTGACTACCAATCCGACCTTAAAGGTAAAATCACACTCGAGTTGGTTTTTAAAATGTAATAAGAATACGTAATATGTAAATAAAATAAAATTATATGTGTTATGTGCATCGCGAATTCTCGTCCCTTTATGACTTTATCATTACAACATGCCAATAATGAATTCGCAGCTGGGTTACAACACCGCAGGCAGCGTCGTCGGCGGTGCGAGTAGGTTTTTTCGTTTTATATTTGCGGCTTATGATTACATTTATCGCTACTTAAATCCTTGATCTGTAGTCTGTACAATTATGCAATGTGCATGTGTGTTATCTTTCCAGCAAAGTATCAGATTTCAGAACATTTTTCAGACATTCTTTCTACGAAGTTTGTAGCACTTATAGTTGTGCTGCAAGGAAAAGGTTAGCTACGATCTATGATTGGCACTGTATCTATCTAAACTCTACAGAATATGTAATCTCTTGTAATGTGAATCATATTATGAATACTCATTAAAAAAGAACTTGCATGCTCAATACTAATGTGTTCTTATAAAACTTACTTAGGTATATTTGCTGGATTAACGTAAAAAAACGTTGTTAAAGTTCATTTCCTTAATCGATAAGCAATGTCGTGCTATAAAAGAACATCCTGTCTTGATATTATAATACAAGTATTAATAAGTAGTATATTTTATTTAGTAACTAAATCTGCCCAGGTACTTATTTGCACGTTTATTATTTAAATTTAAAGAGCTGAAGTTTTAATGATGCGGGTCATACATAAAAGTCCATAATAATTTTATTATCATGAAAGAACACTGATTTAGCATAAATAACCGGATTCACATTATTGATGATGCTGGCTCATTGTTACTGAACTGACAATTTTTGCAACCTTTGATTAACTTCACCTTGATGAGGTATTTCGTTAACTTTAAAAAATACCGAAAGTAATTTTAAAATATCGTGTGAATATGTTTATTGTTTGTGTTCTTTTAAATAATGTAAGCTTCTTTCTTGACGTTACTCAAGCCACTAATAAGTTTACAGGGCTACCGCGCTTGCGAAACGAAATGGGCAAACAATGTATAGTGTGTGCCTACTTCAATCTCACCTTGCTATACGTTTTTAGGTGCAACGTTATGGTTCTCTCTTACGACACAACGTCCTCTAGTAATGAGGACATCATGAGACCTTATCCTGTTTTAAATATTGATTTGACTACATTTACAACCTACCTGTCAAGTTATCGGTGAAAGAAATTTTATTTGATCCATCAATATTAAATGTATTGATCTCTATCGAAACCCCTAATCTGGGTTGGTCTGGTTTTAAGAAAATTCTTCCATCCTTTGTCTAAATAATTATTGTATTTGCCAATTAAGTGTGAGTGTATCGCCATCTCTCCTATGAATTCCTTGGACACTCACTATTAGTAAACAACAAGGAATGAGGGAATTAGGTGTCTTAGGGAAGAATGAAATGCATCAAGTTAAATGAGTAACGACCAATTTCTAATTCTGTCCCCACTTTATCAAATTCTCTTTGTATTAACAGTGATAGAGCGTTCATTCGTTGCTCTATCTTTCTTCGCGGAGATAAAAAGAAAAGGACACGAAAATATTGAAAGAGCCCTAGTTCATTGCTCTAGCTCGCTGTAGCTCCCACCTTCATGATTTCAAGGTCACCTGCAGTTACTCACATCATGCGTCCTGTCGTCGATGATGGTGTCGTGTGGCAAGTTGGCGGTCATCAGCAGTGCGTGTATGTCTTCAGTCCTAAAACTCTCCATGTCCGCCTCGGCGAGGTTCGCGTCCAGGTCCCGGGCGAGGTCGTTGTACCTGGTCGTGAACTCGAAGCGCGACGCGAGGTCGCTTATGCCTTTATACGAGGCAGACACGGACGACAGCACTGAGGTGTGGTGGCAGGAGCCGTCTCGAAAAATTGGGCTGGAAAGACAGAAAATAACACATTTTAATTATTTGAAGTCTTTGCGTCTACATAAACCAAGCGGCGCGTCTGAACAATAAGTTTTGACGAGTTACCACGAAGACATAGCCACAGAATAGGAAATAGTACTACGACATAACGTAAGACTTAGCAGATTTTCTACCGCACATGCTCGCTGTTTGTAGACACGGCTAATAAATTAGGTCCTAAAATAGTATTGAAGGTCAAATAACAATTGCCCAAGATTCATCGATCGGTCTTAGTCGAATAGAATGGAGTAGGGTCCTAGTTAACTCAAATCAATTAGTTTACGGATAGCCTGATTGCCTTGAAGTGGATTTAATCATGGAATTGGTAGAATGCCTCTAATTTTAGCTTTGATAGGTTGTTAAGTAGTTATCATTTATGCAGGACGAAGTAAATTATTGTAAATGATGGAATTTTCGTCGTTGTTCAAATGACTTTTATGATCTGAGAATGGTGGCAAACACCTTTGTTTTGAACAAATATTGCATACAAACTTGTAGGTATGCGGGATGGTTAATGCATTGCATTACGACAAGGTTGTCGGGAAAACATATCCAAAAGAATTAGTAAAATGACATAAATGTCAGTCCCCTAGCCAAGTGGCTTCATCTACAAGCGTTTCTACAAATCGCTACGCTTAAATGTATGGAAATGACATTAAAATTAGATAAGTAGATCACGTGACTTATGTCATTTCCATACATGTAGCGTAGCGATTTGTAGAAACGAATGTAGACGAAGCCACTCGGCTGGAGAGGCTGATCAATTACTTGTTTAAAACGCAAGTTGTAACTTACTTGTAATCGAGGAACCAGAGGTAACCGGAGTTGTCACAGTGCGCGTCGACCTCATCGTGCGTTGAGTGCTGGCTCCCGGTGAGGCTGGTGTTGCTGTTGCAGTCCTCGTCGGCGCCTGCCACCCCGGGGCTCGCCGCCTTCAGCCCCAGCCGCGGCGGTGGCCCTGGAACGTAGCAATAGATATTCATTAGCATTTAATTTTCCACCATTCAGCACTCTTATATTGGGAGCGGGGAGCGGAATATTATTATACCTACTGTTGGCCCATCTGGCACCGTCAGAGCGAAATTATCTGATACTTTTGTTGCAACAATAAGAGAAGAGCCAACATATGGCTTTTGATTATTCAAGCAGCTGCTTGGTAGCAAAATATGAGTAAGTGAGCATGTTGTACCTTTGGACTATCGGTCTTAATTACTTTGTCATTCGTTAACTTTTGTGTAGCTTCGTTAAAATATATAACGTCTATGGCAGCGCCATTGCCAAAGTTGTCTCTAACTCTAACTAAACTACTTATTTCAGGGAAATTGCACATTGTGTACACCATCTAGTCAATTGAAGCACTTTCAGAAGAATAGCTGTATTTCCAAACATGAACAATTAAAAGTAAATAAAACACTGGTGTCTCAAATCCCGTATCCCATATCCTCAGACCAAATAGGTACACATGCTCAGTGTCTATAGCTAATTTACTTTAGTGGCAATTCATTGCATCATAAACAAGCTTGATGAACTCGTCTGAGAAAGTATGAATATTGCATAATTGACTGGTTCCCGTGGAATCAATAAATAAGTACTCCTTCATAACATAAAACTTTGTGTATAATAACTATAAAACACTTCGCCCCGTGGCGCCGCATTAAACCGTCACGAACGAAGTATTGGAATACTAAAACGTAGTGGTAAAGGTTGTTTGTCCACAGGGCGTGGGTGGGCGACTGGACAACATACCTTCTAGGGAATGTTGATGTGCATCCAGACTATAAGGAAAACTTCGTAATACCTCGGAATTGAATAGAACTGATGCTTTGTAAGCTAAGAAGTTCGATAATAAATAAACATTTCAAGAATCCTGAGGAGATCGACTTAATATGGTTGTGCAATGCTAATTGATCTCAAGTTATTATCATGATTCCATAGAGTTGTCTGGTTTACTATTGAATTCAGAGAGAAACATAATGTGAAATTTTTCTAAATGTAATGGAAGGAAGAATAAGTAGTAAAAGATCTAAATTTTGTTTTAATGTAAATTGTCAATTGGCACCAATTAATTTCTCCACTATAGTATTTCGTATGCCATTAAATCTGTAGAATATGAACAGTAGTTAACCGCATAACTACTGAAGAAGACGTTCAGATTATTAATTTCAATAATGAATACAACGGGCGTTCCCTTTGATTTAGTAATCAATCCTATGCTATCGAGTAACGGGGTCAATAATCGTCACGCTTTGTAATGTAACAAGGCTTGAACTCCTGGGTGATCAGGGTTGGCACAAGGTTTAATCAATACCGGATATTGGTAAATAGCCGAGACAACATTAAGACTTGGTACTGATGCTGCAACACTTCATCTTTTGGCACGTAACATTTGTTTTTCAAGGGATCCGTCAGTAATGCTAATGGTGAAGGTCCGTCTTATAGGTATTATAATACTTACACAAGAAAAAACTGTTTTATTTTTATTTAATATTCTATCAAAGTAAAAATTGAGCACATGACAACCCTGCCCGAAATCCCCTATGAGGCCTAATGACGCCAAGTGATACTGACTCATCGGTGACACATCCACTCGCGAGAAGCGATTCTGACTGGCCCGACAATTGTTTTTGCTACCAAGTTATGTTAATACAAACTTGGAATAATAACTTGGCAAGCATTGGTTCACTTTCCTTAAGCTGTAGATGAGTCTACGACTCTTCTGTCTTGTTGTTTGGTTGTGCCTCTCTTATTCACCCCGACAAGTTATAGAAATTTACATCCATTTATAACTGCTTTTCAAGCCATTTTACCGTTAATAGATATATCACTTTCTATACATTTAGGGGTTATATAGGCTTGCTTTAATACCCATTGCACACTAAATTTCTCATACGAGCTAATACGACCAACAAAAACGAATGGCTGTAGAATAGCTTTTTTACATTATTTTTAAGTATGATGAATCCAAAACGCTTACGAGTTACTATGAGGCTTGTAGAGTTAATAGCACTGATACATACGCACTAAGACCATAAGCAATACAAGTTTTATTGAATCATACCAAGTAATTTAAGCCATTAGCCATAAATATATGTTCCTGGTATTGACTCGAGACTTGGTCATAAATTATTTTTTGTCTTTATTAGTAGCAATTAAAACAGTGGCGCCATTAGGAGCTCTATGTACTCAAATCAGCACAACAATACTATAAGAATTCACAAACAAACCATGAAACGGCATTTGGTTCATTTACTCTTAATGTATCTTCGTGGGTGTCGGATTGTGCTCGAAGGACAAGCATGTCACGTACGTAGTTACGTACAATGGAGTCTCATCTTTATGATGACGGAGACAAATTGATATGATGCTATGACTCCGGGCACATCACACGAACTAGTCACTAAAAGTAGAATTGAAGTGATCGAGAACCTGAGGTATCCCCGTTATTAAGCTCGAGGCAGGCGCGCTCGTTGGGCGGACACACTGCATTACTTAATTCTTTCAATTTATGCACTCAAATGAAAGGAATCTTGGCGTCGTGTTTTATTAGAATTCTAAACGAAATTTATCTTTGTCCTATATCGATATGACGGTTACTGAAGACGAGAGGAGAAACATGAATGGAATTTAAAGATCTACTGAATTCTATTTATTGGAATGTCTATTAAGAGTTCAGCTTTTATTTCTTGGAAAAAATAACGCGGCTATATTTAATGCATCCTTATTGCGATTATTTAATTCGTAACTTGTTGAAAATGAATGATATCTCACATATTATTTTTTCAACGTCTGTGTCAATTAAAAGTAAACACAGTAATTAATGAACATGTTAAATATTCCCAAATTTCGTGGAACGCGTGCCGGAGAAAGCATTCCAAATGGTAGATGTTTTGATAATACACCACCCAAACAGTGGCACAGCGCCAGAGACTATTGGATATCCTTGTAACTTGGCGCATTATCGAAACCGTGCCCGTTATATTTAGCAATGAGGCGTATCATCGCGAAAAAACGGGCAAATGGTGTATTAACCGTGTTTACTATGTTTTATGCGTTGGCCGGCTGCTATTCGTGTCGCGGACATCGTGGCCGTTCATGAGAGACTATTTCGTCTTGTTCTGGGGGAAGTGTCATTTTTCAAAAGGAATTAAGTCACCAGCACGTACCGAGTTAATCCTATTATTAATAATACAGCGGATGTCCCGGTATATATTTCCTTTTATTTGTCTAAGACGGCAGATTTATAGAGTACAAGCTGCACCAGTCAGTTTCAAACAACCATACGTAAAACTGATTAAATACATTTCAACAAACCGTAAGGTCACTTCGCTTTGCCAGAATAACAATTAAACTGATAATTATTGCCACTGCTATTGGCGAATTAAGTTTTTAATTGCATTTTCACAATTGACAATTCAGATTTTACAGTCACTTTTTGCAACATCCAAGAGACAATGCAAAATGCCCGTGAGATCGCCGGCTAAATTGGCCATGAGCGGCGGATGGAGGTCGCCACCACGTACCACGAATACTTTAGAGTCGGCGTTCATTTCACAGAGCGCAAATACGAATGGAACGCCACAGGAAGGTGTCACAGAGTTCGTGGTAGGGGATATCAGTACTGACCGACTATTGCGTTCATTTAGTAATTAAGCAGTTGCGATACGCTCCATACATGTTGAAAACGCAGCGCGAAATGCATCTGATATATGCGATTCATGTAGGAATGTGAAAGAAGTAGAAATAATAGCCGTATCTTTTGACAGAACAACTTTTTTGTGTCCTCGCTTTAACTGAAAATTTAATTAAAATATGCAGACGGATGTATTGGACTTTCTCCACATGTATCGGGGCCTAGATTAATATTCGGACGAGTTTAGCAACAGACGAAATCACGCTGACATCGTTGTGAAGTTTCAGAAAAAATATCTCAATATTATAGTGTCATTTGTTTCTAATGTATACACATAACATAAAAGAGCAAAGCTTTATAAGCATGTAGCGTGAGACTGGTAACACTAATACAAACATTGTGCTCAGAAACCTTTCACCTTCCCCGCAGGCTCAACCCTCCTTATACGGCCACTATGCGACGACATGCTGGCGCTTCGGGACCACCGACACACCGACTGTGTATAGGGCTGCTAACTAACATACAATAAAAGCTGTTGAACAGACCGAAATAATAAAAGCTATATTAAGCTTAGTGATTCAGAGGACGCGACCCTATTATATTACGCGACCTATTTTGATAAAGGCGAGTAAACCAAAAAAGAGATACAACTACTGGGGCGATCTCAATAACAGATCTGAACAAATTATGAAAATCCATTTCCAAAATGTTCCTTGTAATAGAGCATTGAAATGAAATGGGAGCTGATTAGTGATGTGCTTCATAGCACATGCACATTCAAAAAAAATACGACAAATACACTGACCATCACGGTGGGTGGTCTGGCGTTCCAAAACATCAGTAGGTTTTGTTAAGTAGCCCATTACTACTAGTTGGAACACTTTCAAAAACTAGTCTATCTGATGTTTTGGCAGCCCTAAATAGAAATCTACGCGTTCTAAGAAAATACATTGTGTGGGCGAATAGCATAAACAATAAAGGAAAGGAGATTGTAAAAATTCCTGTTGTATCTGGAACGCACCTTATTCGCTACAAGCCGAGAAAAGTGATAATATTTAGTAGGTGTTGGTAAAGACTACCGCAGTTCGGTGTTCACATAAAAAATATTTACATGTTACTGTATGTTAACCTACTGTGTGACTTGAATTCTTTTAAACGTTTGCTCGTCCTGTTAACGGTGCGGTTTGTTTTAATGGTTTATTTGTAGTTAACTTAGATTTATAACCAAGTAGGTTTAACAGTTGTAAAATGTTATGTATTAGGTTTTTTATCTTCGACATTAAATAATGTTCATTAAGCAACGCACGTGACTTAAATTAAACCGATTCTGTTGGTAGGTGCGATAAACAAACTGGTAGTATACCGGCCTACGTGCCACTAAGCCGATTACAATGAAGCGAGGACCTCCGACGAAACTGTCCGCTTTCGAGATTTTATCCTGATACAAACATTAAGGCCATTTAAATCTGATTATGACGACATTATAAAGCCAAAAAAATATAATTTCCAAGGGTGTTGTCTCCATAATATATAATTTATCGACTGAGAATGTTGGTCGAAAGCTTGAATGTGCCCTGTATTGTGAGCAAGTAGCATTAAAATTCCGGTAAAATGGGTTCGGGTCTTCCAATCTATGAGGCAAATCTGGTCTATCATAGGAGACAAGACTAGGTGTATAGAAAATCTTAATTTATTATTACATTAATCAAACCACAATTCATACCACCAGCCTATATACTGTTATTTTTGTCTCCCGCTTTGCTCGAAGGGGAGTGGATAATCTTCTTCCAACTCCTCCTATCCTTTCTTTTGATTAAATTCGTGCGGGTTCCAAGACAACTTAGTTTTTCCCGGGACTCGTCGAGGATCAAACCTTGGCGTCATCGTTGGACACCATTGTCGATCCTGGCTTACAGGAGTAACAGTGGTGGGAGTGAAAACCAAGCCTGTAGATGCTTGCAATACCAAAGACATGAATTGTGTTTTTTTTTTTTGGCATGGCGGGCTTAGTCCCAAAAAAAAAACAAAATTCATGTCTTTGGTATTGCAAGGTATGGTATCTACAGGCTAAGGTTACTGCTTAACATCAGGCGAGCCATACGATTGTTTGCGACTTTAGTTAGTCACATAAAAAAATCTAACATTTTATTATGTACCTAAGTACTAAAAGATACCAAAAGTTTTCATTACAAAATATTGAATAGGTACCAAATCCCACGTGGTAGCCATCAGACACGTTGAAAACCAAACCCTACCAACGCTAACACGAATATATTATTAGATTTCGTAATCCAATCAATTGCTAACGGGCAACTTATAATGTATGTGGTTCTCTACAGTTTTAGTGGCAGTAACAAAGTAATAAACGATCCCATAAGTAACTCCCGCAGTGATATTTTAAGCATCGTAAGTGAGTCATAAGAAAAACAAATTGCGAAACCAAAGAAGGGACAATAAAAGTACACAGCCGAGGCGCCGGATAATTTCACAGCGACTCCGCGACATGAGTTCGGCTCAAAATGGAAGAAAACCAACCCTTATAAATAGAATTACTCCTCAGCACGGTGCATGACCAATTCTCTAATTTTGTAACCAGTTACCGTCCAATAACGAGCAGAGTATCTTATAAATAGATCTCATCTTTATTGGCAGTTGAACTTAATCATACACTATGCTCATTTTATTTAAAGGTATGTAAAGTACATCGTTTTACTACCTAAGGCTTGATCAGTTTAAGCAACCAGTCGACCGAGTTGGGAGCGAGCGATTAGTCGATAAAATATTAATCAATTTAATTTACCGCAATAAAGATTGACGTCGTTTTATAAATGTCAGCGTGGGACATCAACTCCTACACACGTTACATCACTACAAGCTAGGACTGGCTTGTATGTATTTAATTTCGCATACGATATTATAATCATAATATAAGTGAACAGTTTTTTAAATCATCGAGCATCCCACGCGAAATCAGAACAATAACCGGCGGCGTGAGGTCATTACAACCTTGGAAGTGGCTTTTGCCCGGACAGGTGAACCAGTGACATAGTGCATGATCGACTGTACACGAAACAATCGAATGTGAATTTCGTAATCAATACAATTGCACGATCCGTGGTAAAATTTAAAGACAATAGTTTGTTATCAAACTCCGGGATCCATGATTATCAATAATCGATGGGCGGATATCACACGAGTGAATGACACACGTAAGACAAAACACGGATGACTAATCGAGTGGTGAACCGTAGTACGAGTCAGGGCCATTTACATCTGTGGTGAGTGGCGATGCCACTTCAGGCGGCAATTTAGATGCTGTGCAAATAGCGACTTCCCTTTTGATACAGCGAATTAGAAACGGCTTTGGAGTTCCGTTGTCTATTGATGTGAAAAACGTGTCTCATGCCATGAATAGTGACGATTTGTAAATATATTTTTTCGCAGTAGGTAGGTATATTAAAATGGGTACGTCTATATGAGGCCAGCAGCGCGCCCAAGCAATAGGTGCGTCCCCAGATCACACATGTTATGAAATTATGTCTATCCATTCCGACGCGACGTCAAAGCGAGTGATTGGGCGCGCTGCTCGTCACATTTAAACGTACCCAGCTTTGACGTCCAAGCACATAGGTACACATTAATGCCACGATGGTTCGGGCGCGGCAGTTCGCATTTGCTTTGTCATAATGCGTTACGTGAGATTTCTGCATTTTATTGTTATAGAAACTAGAGTTATCCGCTATGTTAGGTAAGAAATTGCAACATAAAATTGCTAAAAAAGAGGTGTGCGCTAGCGGCGATACCCACGCATATTTAGGTATTTGTAAGACTGGAAAATAACAGATTAAACCCGTAGGTACTCACATAATAATTATTAGCAAATCTTGCAAAACTTGGAAAATACCCACGTGCCTTGATTCTTTGGATCATAACAAGGCGTGCTTGAGAAAAATATAAAATTGCAAATTACAAAGCTATTCTAAGAACTTTATTTTGTAAATTGTGTATAATTATTACAAAAACTTTTGCTAAGCAAAACAACAAACTTGTAAAAATCCCAATTATAGCGTGGTTGCAGTTCGAACACTATATTTATGCAAATGTGGGTGTTACTTACGAATACAAAATTAACATAAGTTGAAATACATTTTCCAAACACGAAGACAGAAAATGTTAGTCTTGAGCAGCAAAATGTATCCGGCTGTCACCTTTTGAAAGAAAGTTTCTGCATAGATACGCTAATTGTGACCCTGCTAAGCATATTATCTCGATGACTCTATCTCATATGAAGGAATCCAATCAATGTGCTTTACTACAAGTTTTACCTACAAGCTACACAATTGCATTCATTTCTAAAATTCCTTATGTCTTTGGAAGTAAGCGACCCAACCCGATACTTGGTATTGCTTATTGATTCGATTATTACTTTCTTACATTATTGATCCAGACGTGCACTCATTAGGGATATAAAGGCAGCACTTATCATCGGCTCGATGCTTCAATTACACGGGCTAATGCATGCCCTTCCTTCGTTATAATACAAAGAGCCCTCGTATTGGTTTCATTGTGCGTACCAAAGTTCGAATGACATTATGCGTGATATTCCCGTGCATAATGACGAGGCATATTCCATTGTTTAGTAGTACCAACACGGTCATTGATTAGCGATTTCCATGTGAATACGTTTGCTTTGTTAGTTCAGACAGGTACTATACTTACCTAAGGTTCAGTTTCCAAAAACTGGTGCGATTTGATCGAGAGTCTAGCGTTACATCAAATTATGTTTCCTGTCAACCTGAAATATAATGTCAAGAAACTTGCCAATACATTATAAACAAGCGTATGGCCCGCCTGATATTAAGCAACTACCGAAGCCTATAGTCTATTGCTAGGTAGCGTACTTATAATTCGTCAAGTTTAACTACCTGCGATAACAGACAGCTTAAAGTTATAAGTGGTCTCAAGATTGATGTCTCTCTCGGCTCTCCCGGGTAGTGTCAATGACAGTAAAGTTTCTCACTGCAGACTAAGTGAGAGAAGCTAAGTCTAACATAAGTTACAACCTTTTCGATAGTTTTAAGAGCGGTCATTAAGGTGACTGACATTCGAGATATAAATATTTCAACTAATGGAGCCCATTACCTCTAAATTGCAAATCATCATTTTCGCCTCTATTGTGTTGTGTCTACTTAAAGAAATTTGTTCTCATTAGCACTTAAACAGTTATATGGACCCATTGAACTTCTTAGAACTCCTGACACTAGTTGTTAGTAATATGTATCTACATTGTAAATATTGAATGAAATGTGAGACCGGACAAATGTTTACATAGCTACCGGGAACCAGGAATAAACAGAATGCCAAATAGAATTCGAGTTTCAATTTAACACCGTGTAACAAAGTGTTCATAATGAGATTCGCGCGTGATCATGAATCAGAATCGGAAAATCTAATGTTTACTACCGCGATCGTTATTCGAGGCATGACTAATTCTGTAACAGAGCCGATTGTCCAAATCCATGTAGCACGCCTTACGAATACCATGTTAAAGCGACTGAGATTATACCTACTTGTTGTTCACATTGGATATTTCAATGTTGACTCGTTTTGTGTGTGTACAGAACAGAACAAATGATCCATGTATTTAATCGCCTTTAATACCCTGTATTTAATCGCAGTGAAATCACAACAATGCACCCGCCGCGACGTCGGTTGTCGTCCTTGACTCGCGAGCTGGCGCCACCAAGCGCCGCCAACGCATTTTGGACTTGTACCACCAGTTCTTATGCCTATTCCCTATTTCGTCTAGAAAGAGAAAGGCTTAGTAAGTGTAACGCCAGCCTACTCACTCGTGAAAACCGCAAACGTTTTGTCGATCGGCTGCGGTGCGCTTGCCCACCCAACGGCTCTCACCCTGACCGCTTATATTTAGAGCCGTTTGAAGAATTCCAAAACCAACCGTAATTTATAGTTTGCAAATCACTGTGGAAAGGGTCGTGAGCGTCTGATGTATTGCTTACTTATTTAAATTGTTGTTTATGTTCGTCTTGCTTTACATCGAACGACAACACTGTATTTAGTAATACACCCTTGTAATGTAAATATTTTGTTTGTATTCCGCAGCGAGTTGTGTATTCATCAGTATAATAAATGCGACGCCATGCAACCGTGTGAATTATATTTAAATATGTTGAGTGAACAGGGCTTCTGGTATACCTATAGTTTCTGGAGATTTACATCCACGTGTGACATTTCCCGACATAAAGAAGGCAATAGTCATAACCACAGGTCATAACGGTATTTTAACAGCTGGGTGGAACTAACGTTTGAATAAGAAGTTTGCAAATATGTTCACATAGCTGTACTGGCTTTCGAGTGTAGAATTTGCACGGTGCCGTCAAGTTTTTTGTATTTTTTATGCGCAATCACCGATTATTGTTTGTTACTAAACAATTGTTTCGGGCCACAAGACCATCGTGTTAAACGGTAAATACAAGTCATTGACCACACATGCAACATGTCATGGGGCGTGAATACCGTAGACTCTACACAGTCTTAATAGAGTCACGGTGGCGACGGCGAATATAGGGCAATCTTGTCAACGCACTAACTAAGCACGCTTCTGTTAATTATCTTTTAGATAAAGCCAGTTTCAACACTGAATAGAACATGTAGCAATCTCATAACCGGCTGAGTACCTACCGCGGTTTTGCCAAATTAGCACAACCTTACAAATTGTGGGGTTCCAAGGTAAAGGTATGGATTAACCGCAAAAATAATAGCCTTTAATATAAATCGATGGTAATTTCGATCTCCAATACCATTTCCTGAGTGTCAAGGATAATTCCTTATTAAATTTAAGGCAATTAAATGCATATTATTCATAAAAGATTGTATCAAGATTGCGTGCGCCATGCATACGGCGATGCCGAAATGCTTTTCGTGAGAATTCGCAATTAATATCAATGTTCTCAAACTAAGACCGTTTATTTCATAGTCGCTGTCAACTGTGACACTTAAATTGAGGCGAAGGAAAATTAAGAAGGCAAGAAAACTTGTCAAGTAACGCTAGCTGATGGTAGCTAATCCTGTAATAGTACTTACAACCCGTTTATACCTACTGTCGTTATACCTTCTTGTAGTGATTCATGTAGCTGTTTCCATTTTTGAGAGCTCAAAATAAGAGACAACATACATCCAAATTGGGTCAGGGTTAACCAGGGGCTGAAACCTAGGGCTAACCATAAGCGAAGATGAAATATTCTTATTAATGATCTATGAGTGATTCACAAACTTGAATGAACTGCACCTATTTTATTGAACTGCAAGTTGTTTAGTAAACTTTTTTTTTTTGTTTCTACGCTCTCAGTAGCTATTATATAAGACTATCGAAACGAATAGGTATGGAGCTAAACTACACGATGTGGGAGTTGATTGGGACGTATAAATAGCGCCGGCATACCGCTTGCAGCGAGACGGTCGCCATGGACAATGGATTCCATAGACGAGACGCGTTCCATATGGATGAACTGCTAAAGGGCATACGCGATCGCATTCTAAATACTACCCAACTAACACTTCAATGGGAAACTCCATCCGTCTGTTTTAATTGCTCATTGTCTGAGGTAGGAAGTGGGTAATGGGTTGATACTGTTACCTTTGAGCGTTAAAGACGCGGATTAGAAGTAAAATCAACAAAGTTACGGCCTTATGAGAGTTTAATGACCGTGAAATTAAGGTGTTAAAACGACGTGCTGCTAAATTGAAATAATTCAACCCATAGGAGGTGAATCGATTTTATATTTGACACATAAACTTTCCAAAAATCAATTTAAAAGAGTTCGGAACAATACGATATCGCACACTTTAACGAGGCTTGAAATTGATTGCTTCATATATCGTGGAACGAGCTGTGAGAGTAGATCAGTTCGTTCATTAAGAAGCCGTTTGTGATGCATGAAACGAATGATTTAGGTTGTCTTCAAAGCGTCAGTCATGATTTGTAGATATCGCTTTGGTCATTCATAAGAAAGTCTTGAAAAACATTCGGATGATATAGTGTGAACATTAAATTTATTAGGATTAAAAATTATTGTTCATAAATTCAAACTCAACTATCTTTTATTCTAAACCATAAAACTAAAATTTTAATTGAGACGTAAAAAGGGCATCGTTCGCAATAAACTTATCAGATGGTAAAGATCGCTTTTTGCTGACACGATTTATGGCTACGTTATAAATCCCAGAGCTTGGTGAATGTGATACAACTAGAAAAAATGTGTGCTGAAATGTGTTGAAGTTTAGATAGTGGGTAGCTGAAGGGATCTATGCGTAGGGTTGCCTACAATTAAACATAATTTTCATGTAGTTTCAACAGTATTAAAACAAAAGCAGACAATAGATGTGAAGCTAATAAGCATAGTCCCAAATTTACAGAAAGTGATGATGAACTTACATTGGCATTGGAATCATGTTTGTTCCTAGAAATTATTTGTAAAATCATCGTAAACTGGCCAAAATGTCCATAAATTTGGTGGTTAGTGTAAGTATCTATAGCAAGTTTGTTCTCTGTCGGATATCGAGAAACCTATGAAAGCCTCATGAAATTTCTCCCGGCTGATAGCCCTAGCAGTGAAGATATGGTAATAACCGGCTTGTGGGCGATATCGTGGCACCCAGACGCGTTATCTAGCGGCGACGTCGTCGGACGGAGCCCGCAGTGGCGCCGTTACGTATTCCTAGGGCAGGCACGTTGCGAATAGTAGAGCCAGCTTTATGTGCTGACAACACTAAATTTATAACAAATACGTTCCTATGTGTATATACTTATAGACATGTAATATTATACGTTGTAAGCAACAGTATGTGCATAACCACTGAGCAATGTGATGCGTTCATTGTACCTGAAATTATATAGGTACCTCGACAAAGTTGTATAGCTGCTAAAGTGATGTCTAACGATCTTATCAAATCCTGTTGTGACGAAAATTAGACCGGTATGCATGTTGTCTCTCTTTCAATTCTATATGAAACGATAGAGATGAAGCCAGTAAGCTCAGCGGTAGCTAGCTAATACGCTAAGTAGTATGCAATGTATGTATGCAATTTCCGTGAAGTCTACATAGTAAAAGCAAACTGCGGTCAGTAACGACATAGCAGTGGCGAACTGGAGAAAACTGAGCAAATTGTGGAGATATCTTAAAATAAGAGAACATCTTTAATATAGACTGAGTGGTATATCTTATAGTGCTTTCGAACGGAACAAAACAACTAAGAAGTTAACTTTCTCTAGTACTGACTGTTAATAATGATAATGATTATCCATTAATAAAGATAGACCTTCCTCAAAGTGCAAACAATGTTGTTAAGAAACATAATCTTAAAGTGTCTAGTTGAATGGATTAATTCTAATCAGCTTAACACTTTTGAACATAGACCTTACCTAATCTAAGACCCGCCTATCACTCACAGTCCCACACACGATGGGGTAATAACTATAATAGATAACTCTATGGGTGGTAAATATTCTCCTAATCACACGTTGAGTAAGCGTTTATGATGATGACAGATGATCTTAATACCCGTTTCTAGCCGCTCAAGATTATTTTGGCACATGTAAAATATATAAAAAATAAACTGTATCTTCCCAGGTGCGCCGCGAAATTTCATAATTTGCAGGGAGCTATAAAAAGAACGTAGGATTCCTCGATGCTCTCAGCCTTGAACGTTGGTCGCTGATTTTAAAGATAACAAGATAAGATAAGATACTATAGTCATTTAATTTAATGGAGATCTGGCATTAGGCGCTCATTCAGAAATAGGCGTACTCTAATACCTAATTCAGACGGATTTTATTGGTCTCAAAGCCTCAGAATGGCTGCGTAGCGTGAAAAATTAAAAACAGACAGACTTATGAAGAATGAATTTCTAATAGAATATTTTTCCTAGACGAATTCAGAAAATATTTACAAGGGACCCAGGGGACCGGCATAGTACACAATTTGAAAATCCTTATAAAATATTTGTTGCGTCTTTGGTATCGAAAAGTTTAGTATTTTCTGGATTCTTATGAAAAAAGACATTGCAGATTTAATATCGAATTACCGAATATGATAGAAACTACGGTTCTAATATAAGTGAATGTAAGTAGATTATTAGATAATAATTAAAGTAGACCGCAAGCTTTAGATATTTGAACAATTACTTTTGCACCACTAGTATATGATGAATCATGCAGCCTCAATACTGATTGAGAGATATAGTATGCTATTATATGTATAGTAGATGATCGTAAAGAGTACTTCTTGAGAAAGGAAGGATCTTATTCCAATACAATCTATCCATAGAACGTTTATTAATATCCAACAACATACAATAAAACTATTCTTTTCCAAACACATTACTTCAGTACATGTTCTAATAAAAGAGAGCAGTACGGAAGCCAATAAATCAGTCATCAATATAACTAAAAGAAAACACCTCATAAGCGTATAATTTATATTGATAAACGATTCACGCTCAAAATAAAGCGTGGTATTACATTAATCGGTAACCATTTTAATAAAGAGCGTTAACCGAGAAATTTCTCAGTAATTACTAATTGGTTTTGCGGGCTCTGTATTCAATTGATACTGTAAATCTTTTAATCATTGGCTTGTCGAGTAGGATCACATACAACGGCGACGGGTAACGCCTACGGGTTGCGAATAGCGTGCTTAACGACTTGCCTTTAAATTGTAGGAGATAAAACATATATATCCGCATTTAATCATGGCGTAACTAGGGTGTCTAATGCTGGGATATCTTTAAATTTATTATTTTGATAACAACCTTAGCTAATATTTAAAATGTTACTCTGAGCATGAGAGTATGTCGATTCGTGGAAGTTAGGCGAACATTAACTGTTGCTGAACCTAAACAGTATCTAGCTTAAGTTTTTATACACAACAATTACTAATATTTCATTAACAAAAGGTTGTTACAAAAATACCAGTATCAGTCACGCTACACTAAACATGTCGTGACATGGACAACTTCATTATTTGTTCAAGGCGCCATGTAAAACTTTAAGTGAGGTATAAGGTGTATTTCATAATTATACTTTAAGCCATTCGTTAGTGCATTTGGTAAATTATTTACGAACTTTATGCTTTACTTGGAATTATGGCATTAAGATACTATCTAAATTAAAAGCTACTTAACATTGGTCACGAGTAACGACCATGATACGGTTGGAGAAGTTGAACTTACATGTATTTTGATAAGTATCTGAGCAAGTGGATTACCTGCCTATAGATGTAAATGTAACGTCACGACTTTTATCCCCATTCGGGGGTAGTCAGATGCTTTGAGTGGCCATACACCACCGCATTGTGGAGGTATTAACCAACTCAAAGCCCACGTTTCACCAGATAGTCAGAACCCAACGTGACAGGTGGTGAACCTTGTCGCCGTGTATACAGGAACTGACTATTACCTAATCCCGAGGGATAGGTAGGTTTAAACAGCAAACAGACACTAAATCTATTACTATTACTAGTCTATTACTATAGATGTAAACAGCTTAAATCATGAGTTAAAGGTCCTAAACCGTATACTAAGCCGAACTGGTTCCAGTGATTCAAAGAATGCAGAGCCAGGATTTCGCAGCCGTATGCAGGATCCTATAAACCCGTATGCAGGATGTTTATACGGGACACGTGGGCAGACCGGTCCGTCGACTTTTAATATTGTTTATTGCTCTGCTGTAATAAAATAAATCGATTCCAATTAATGCTTATAATTGGCGAAAGCACAGTCGTTTGATTCAACACTTATAAAACATGTTACAGCATATTTTATTGGGCGTATCGCAGAAAAAGTTGTGGTACTTCGGAGAGGTATTTCTGCATTAATTCTGTAAACTGCCATACATGTTTTTGTGAAGCAGTATTTCTTGATGCATTGAAATTAGTAATTATTAAGTTGGTATAAATAAACGGTCATCAGAAAAATTATTGTCATTAATAAATCAATAAATTTGTCAATTAAGCCGTTGCGTTGGATGACTTAGGAATTACAATTGATGTCGCAAGTCGATATGCTCCACTTCTAATAGTTTCACCGAGCAAGCTCGCAAGACGGTTTTGGGTAGTGGTGGTCAAACAATTATTATTATGGCTTCTACGCACGTGGGTGATAGCCTGGTACCGATCTCTCGTACGCCCACAGTTGTTCATAGTTTAATAACGAGTTGTAAGTGAAATCTTGGTATGGACTTGGTTTAATGTTTATGTGGTGTGAATCCACATAGTAAGTATGTGAATTTGATTTTGTAACGGGTTGAGAATCCACCTCGACTTAGGTGAGTTATAAGGATTGTAGTAAAAGTAATATAAGTGGCGGCGTCTTCATCAGGCGCATGCCTCGCGCGAGCACTCACTTTTGACGTCGGAAAGCATAGACGTAATGTCATAATATGAGTGCTCGGGTGAGGCATGCGCGCCATATGGACACATCTAATGGCTAAGAATTTGTGAGTGCTGTATCCAATGATACAAGTATCACAAATTTAGTAAATATACACGTAGTAACATCACCATCCACCACTGACTCTGATTGAAAAGATATCAATTGGCTAATGATAGCATATCACGTTAACAAATATCTACCATACGTAATAGAGTGAAATTGCAAAATGCAATAATAACGATAGATGGATAGAGTTGCAAAATATATATAACATAACTAATCCGATAAACACGTACATATTGAAACAGTTGTGTTAGATAAAGTATTCGTGGATACAGATGTGGTGAGGTATCAGCACGTCGGTATTGTGACTAATTAACGAGTCCACTACTAACGAGCTTCAATTAGTAAATATTATGCACTACATGAACGGTAAATAACGAAAATATAAATTAAATAGTGCTGCTGTAAGTAATATAATTAACTTGTTTGGATTATTTGAACTGGATTTGACACAGTTGGATTTAACACGGTTATGATACAAAAACATAGCGTAAAGTACCTGCTAGCCTATTGCATTTTCCTAAACACTATTCAATCAAGGATAAATCAGTGTTCTCCCATTTATGGGATGTCATTTTATAGTTACTAAGATCCTAAATGGCAAAATCTATGAAAATTCATAGAGCTAGTGTACCTAGTCGTTAATATTTCAGTTTTACTTTCAGTTGAGAAAGCCAACTGTTTCTTATTGCTAATTTTCATACTTACAAAATAAGAATCTCGCAAATGGGAAGGAGTGCTACGCCACACAGCGAACTTACCTGAAAAAAAAATAAAGAAAGTTAAACAAACGTCACGAAACTAATCAATTCTAATAAATTACTATACAAAATGATCAATTAAATATACATGGAGTCAATTAATTAGAAAATCGTCAAGTCTCAATAAATAGACAAGACGTCATTCATCATTATTGAATTGCGCAACATCGAAAGCGATGATCATTCGGTAGATTTCAGACAGACATGTTGCGTAATTATTTTATACTAAACACATTAATCCATCCGATTGGGAGTTGATAATGTCATTAACATTCACCATCACGGTTCGCACATCAATGGCTTCCGATTCTTATGTAATAGATAATATCACTTTTGTGCAGCTTACACAACGTCTGCTGACATCTGAATTAGCACTAATAAGCGACGCTCAAAATTAATGACCCAGGAACAAAGCCAGTTCGGTAAACAGGGATAAATATAAATATTTTTTGTATTTTTCTAACGTTTCCTGTATTATTATTAGCTATTAAAACTAGTAAATTACATCCTGTAACAGGCACGTTGGGTAAGATATTTCATTAAAATAAAATAGGAAGTTTACTAACTGCAGAATGCTACCAATCTAAAAAATACTATTTACTCACGTGTAAAGTAAGAACCGGTGTTTGTTAAATTAACAATCTATATTTTATTATAAAAGATCACAACAACATTGAAAAATCAAAAGGAAAATGCAATTAAATAATTAAAAAGGGTTGTCTTGAAACACAAAACAAGGAAAATGGTAGCAATTAACATACGGCCGCGGTGTCAGGCCGGATGACGACTGAAATGAAAAGTCACCAACCATATCCTTCCTCTGGAAACTACTAACGTTGAAGGACACTCTCCTTTATGTTCTAGTTGCTCACCTCGGGTGTGCATCGCAAATCTGTCACCTTGTCATGCCATATTTTAATTAAACGCACCCCACATAGAGGTGAAATTCGTTTGAGAAATTTAGTGACGCAAGAAGAGTCACTGAATATGGCCCGCAGCGGAGCGTAAACCATGTAAAGGTACTTAACTCGACACTAAAGAGTAAGGAAGTCGGTTTCGTACCTACTCCAAAGTAAGGAGTCTTTATTCCCTTATCGACCGCGGGACGTGTTTGGTATCAAAAGATAAGATGACGTTGATAAGATCTTGCGAAGTATTATCGTGCAAACAAACAGATTTAGTATGGGTCTGCGACCCTGTGCTAGTTAAAAGCTGGTCTACATAAAATTCGTTAGTATTGAACCAATTTTTTGATCTTAACTGCGCCACTAGAAAATATAGAGTAGAAAAAAAATCGACACCTTATCATTTACTCATAGAACCTGTTCTTACCTGTTATTGTGTGTTATTATTGTTGTTTGAACCGGGTATTATTATAATGAGAAAACCATATGAAAATGTGAAATCATGATTAAAGCTATTACGCGTTTGAACAGCAGCTGCTAAACAAAAAGCAAACTGCCTATCATTGCAAGGGCTCTATTGACATGAGTAATTTAAAACCCATCACCAATTAAAGGCAATATGCGGGCGTTGCAGATGAATGGGGCGCATTGACGGGTGCGCAGGCGCCGGGCCCGTGGCGTCGTCGCCTCGGCCATCCGGATGCACAATGCACTCATACATATTGTACACTATGTGCATATTCATTGAACGCGTTAATACATACAACGCGTGCTTTGTTTAATGCTTGATTACGTCGTTAGTAAAAATACAGATAAAACAGCAAAAGGCTTGCATTGTGTGCAATGATTCGCAGTTGTGATAGTTATGTAACTATAAGTATGTGCAAAGAAAATCATGCTTCACACGCATGTAATCAGTGCTTTATTAGCATGCTAAAACTAAGCTAAGCTTAAGTTTAAGGAAAGCTGATTACAACTGCCAATGTCAGTAATCAGCCAAATCATGGAAGCCTACTTCTAAAAGCTAGTAAGGAAGAACGTTTCAGAACGTCTTGAATCTACTAAGATTCAAATAAAATTAAAAACCGGCCAAGTGCGTGTCGGACTCGCACATAGAGGGTTCCGTACCAACCACCGTATAAATGTTATTTAATTTTTAGTAGTTGATATTCATTCTGTGAAAATTTTAGTTTACACATATGCGACTAGATGGCGCGACTGTCGCTTAAAAGTTAATTAATTGGTAAAAAAATGTAGTTTTACAACATTTTTTGTCAACAATTTATGTAAAAGCTGTTATAATGATCACTAATGGTTAAAATATTAGTTTGCCCTGTATATATAGTTTAATTTATGAGTTATAAATAAAAACGTCAAAAATATCGAGTTTATTGTAAGGGGACCCCCTTTATTTTTAAACTTTTTTTTATTTTTAGTATTTGTTGTTGTAGCGGCAACAGAAATACACATTCTGTGAAAATTTCAAGTCTCTAGCTATTACGGTTCGTGAGATACAGCCCGCTGACAGACAGACGGACGGACAGACAGACAGACAGACAGACAGACAGACAGACAGACGGACAGCGTAGGCTTAGTAATAGGGTCCCGTTGGCACCCTTTGGGTACGGAACCCTAAAAAGGACTTCTAACAACTACTTACGTACGAACGGAGCCATAGACCTTTACGTCTAGTTCCATTACATACAATGAAGCATCTATCCTGTCATTATACCCGAACGGTTGGTAAGCGAACGCCTCGACTCCATCCACCACAATACTTGTCATTTCCAATGATCATCGCCTTTGTTCAACCCACAGCTCAGTTTTGACAATAGAGTTTTTGTACTGTTGAGCAATATAATATGCGAAGTGTGGCTGTTGTAATAGCGATCACTTAATTTGCAATGCAATTAATATGACATTCGTATAGGAACATGTTATTAAAATGTCTTTCAGACGTTTTTGCATCATATTGTGCCTACACTCAAAGAATTTGGTAACACTACTAACGTTACACGTAACGTACAGCTATTAATTTCTGTCATTAAAATTAATAACACTTGTTCTCACTGAACATCTTGGCGAGCGATCCTGACAAATTCTAGGGTGAGAGATAGTTCAAACACCAATAGTGCTTGTGATTTGTCCTAATTTTCGAAGATTAATACTTCGGGGCAACCATTAGTTTAACCGAGATACGTCTCGTCTGTAATAAATGGCTTTCAGGACGAACCGAAAACTTAGTGAGTCATATTTAATGATAAAGTAGGTACCTAAGTACCTAGATAAACAACACCAATTTAAGCATTTCGCGTTACCATGACCATTTTTCTTGTTGAGTGAATGAATATAATAAAAGTGATGTTACAAGTACTTATGTATCATTAGATTCTTCGACTTTACTAACAACAAGTTACTTACCATTACTCAAAAATTTCTTGAAACCATCCATATTGATACCGATCTGAAGATAGGTCACGCTGTCCATATTGGTCCATTTTGTAACCAATCTATCTCTAAAAAAATATTATCAATAGGGCCAGAAACGATAAAGGTTGAGCCGCATAAAGTAACGGATCTGATAAAAAATCTCACCCGTATTTGAACCTACAACACGCGCACGTCCTATGTTAATATTGACTCAAGGAGACCTCATGACGTAGAGGTGTTCAAACAAAAAGCAACTTTCGCCTTGTCATAGGCCAGCAGTAGTTGACAGTAGGCACTTTCCACGATGGGTACCGAAGCCCACCCATTGTTTGGCGAAAGCCGAATAAAAACAAAAGATATATTGCTTACTGTACTACTGTATGTTTCTGTAAAATGTATTGAATTGGACATACAGAGAAGTAATATTGAGTGAATAGAACTGAAATAGGGTTACAAGCACCACGATCTTTCTGCGTTGTTTCGTGAAAAGTGTGAAAAATACTACAGAAAGTTTCTGAAGTACGTACCTTAGTACATATAAACATTCGATTGTAAGAATTAACTTTATATTCAATGATTAGCCAAATCAAATGAAATTCAGAACCGGATTTGAAAATATATTCATCATAATATTACAAAGCATCGTGTATGAAACATTCATCAAGTTCAGGCTTATTTAAATAAATCCTCTTATGTTGTAGGAAATAGAAATCACATGTTTAATGTAAAAAACAAACAAGTTATAAGGCTTCATGAATAGAAACCGCTTTCCCTTGCGATGATTGAGGACATCGTTCAAGGTACAGTTAGTTACGTCAGCGTTCTGATGAATTTCTCGGTGTTTTTTTGCAAATAGCAAAACTCGTTAAGCGACCCGTAAACCATTCCGAATCCATGGTTAGATGGCGTTGAGACGCTTAGCGTGGCATTTATGGCAGACTTTCAAACAGCCAGCAGTAATTTCATTTCGTGATCCTGATTGTCATAGCTATAGAAATTAATCTCTGTGTCATATATTACTGGCTTGAGATTGTGATTTCATTAATGTAACTAGAAAGTCGTATGGGTTACTTTTTATCTGCACCATCTTGCCGATGGCTAGCCGTATACGGCTAGAACCAGACTATACGTTATCACCTGTCTCTCCTTTTAGTGTGCTCATTGACGTGCCGAGTCGCCTAGCTCTCTCCATTTAATGTCTTTCCGAGAAAGATAGGTGAGGACGGTAACCGACATTGTAAATAATTATTATGTATCAATTCAACAGATTACATCTACTTGTCTCCGTCCGTCAAAAGAGATATTAATAATCATGTCTCCTAACCTTGGCACTTGGTCTAATAATACCGAGCGATGCATAAATCTTGGGGCATGAAGCCAACCAACGATTCGTTTCCCTTTCAACTTTGTAACAGATGAGTTTATAACACCCCTATAAACTAGAGCAGATAGGAAATGGCACTCGTAAAACCACTATATCTGGAGCCTGTAATTTGAACACTGAGCTATCGAACATATACCCATCGAGTTGGTTTTAGGGATTCGTAGTCGATCTAACGAACCCTTACTTATCGACTAACTGACGGAACATTTGCATTGATTTATGTAGCTATCTTTATTTTTTACTGGTTCAAAATAGATACAACAGCGTTTAATTGGTGCAAGTTTTGTGTCAGTGTAAGCGAGGAAGGCTCTTCAATAATGTAAAATAGCGTTGATATGGATGGCGTAAGTTTATGAGTGAATATTAAACCTGGTGAGGCGTGCAGCCAAGTCGATACGGTCGTCGGCGCTGGCATGCAGTGGCCGCGGGCCTCGCCGCGAGCCGCGGGTCGGCCAGCCCGCCACAAAAACACTCGGAAACAAACGCCTCACGGCCGCTCAGTTTTTGCCTCACGCTTAATACGGCTCCGAATGTTATTCAAAAACTGCTCAATTGTCAGGTCACGGTAATAATCATTCTCACACAAGCGAGAATAAATTGTTAGTTTTATAAATCTTCGCGCACTGTGAGAACTGACGTGGCTGAAATTGCGTTAACGAAACGAGTTAACTGCTGTGTGCAGTTTTTAAGTTTAAGCTAGATTTTCTGTGCACGTATATGTATATGGAAACTCGCAATCGCTATAATAGTGTAATCTGTATTTGAGAGGATGAGTTTCAGAGTGACGCAGAGAACGTCACAAAAAGACCTATCACTCTTCACAAACATGTTGGGGCGCTCAGGCTTTGCAATTGCCAGCTCGCATGCACTTTATGATAATGCAATTTGCTTTGCAATCAATTATTTAAAGTAAACTGAGGATTTCCTACTTCCATTAGAGAAACAGTAGTCATAAGACTTAATTAGTGTGCTGTCAAGATGACTTGAATTATTAAGATTAGTTTAAGAAATTAGGAACACTTAAACGTTTCCTCTAAGTAATAATATAATCCTTCCCGTTATAAATACCTACAAAAACGTCCAATGAAATTATTATCAATTTAGTTGATTGAGCTTTATATTTTGTTTTAAGTCAGAACTTCACAGATACATATTTCATTTCTGTGTTTCTGTAAGTTCTTGAACAACGATTCATTTGACATTTAACTTTCTATCATATACATGGTACTTACCTACATCATAAATCACAATTTATTTAATTCGATTGTAATTTTTATGTAGGCGAGTGCGATCGGGTGAGTCAAGTGGACGTTACGTATAGGAAAGGCAAACATCCGATACGCGTTATAAAACTTTCTTTTGTTTGCCGTTCCGTTCAGAGCTAGAAAAAGCTAAAGAACAAAACCAATATTTGGTAAATTACGCTATAAGTCGCTATAACACTACATTTTAATGTAAGGGCAGTCTGAGTTGTAGAAATAAATGTATTAACAAATAAATTTACAATGTGTGTATGAAAGGAGTGAGGCCACAGAATGTGCAAACAAGAGTGGACATTAGCTTTAGAAAACTTCATAATAACAAAAAAAAACTATATAGCGTGAAGTTGCTTTCATTCCCTTCGTTAATTACATCGGAGACGCTTCAGCAACTTTAATTTTGGGAATGATGCAACGATCTATGCAATGTTATGGTAGATAGCCGAACGTGCTTCATTCACGCTTGACTGTTTCGCTACTATCCACAGATAGACGAGTTGATAACAGCTATGTTTAGTGCTAGTTAGGTAAGTTTGCTGTACACGCGGCGTCATTAATAGTGATTACAGTGACATGGTTTCTGCAACACCACATCAAACAGAGCACGGTGACGAAACGACCTCCATCAACTAATTAAAAGGAGGTTTTTCATCAAACGCTTAATATGTCATCCGCTCACACATTACCATTAACAGACTAACTAGCCGAAGATCAAAACGACCAAAACGTTTTAAAACATGTCTGCCCACAGTGCCCACTCAAAACATTGAGACGAACATTTTGTTCTATTTTTCTCTCAACGCGCTTTTCTCGTCTGTTGATTTGACAACTCATTTGTTTAAAATTGATGCATCTTGCTTGGAAACAGCAGAAAAGAATATTTCTAAATGTTTTGCTGAAAACATTTCTGTAGTAGAATGATTTAGTAGGTACATAAGTATTTTTAGCGCCCTCGAGTTAATTGCGCGTGGTACTTCAGTGTCGTGTACAGATGCTGCTAAGTCTTGGCATCTAATTCAACGCAAAAGAGCGGAGGATGTAATTAGTCATCTCGAAGGAATTCCTATGAACAATAGAGGTTTTATCGCGAACGTGGAGTTGATAACATGTGACTATGTACCTATACCCTGATGTTTAATAAACCCTAACGAGAAATAGCAATAATAAGTAGGTTATTGGCTTCTCTTTATGGTTAATGAAAATGGGTAATGATTATTTAAAAATAAGTGCTACTTTTAAATGCTAGATGTATAAGAATCTTATTTCTGGTTATTTACGACATAGATTGCATTATAACACAAAAATATTCCTGAAAATAGAGTAAAATTGATGTTATATTGTTTATGAATGTCAATGAGCACTAAACAGTGATATTAGTACCTATACCTACCTACACAATTGATAAATATTAAAGTCCTTGCCATAAATGACGATTAGACACTGATCTCGATTCGGATGATTCAGCCGGCCGTTTATAGCGTCTGCCGCGAGAATAACGTCCCATGCTCATCATAAATGGCTTGTTCCAAGTATTTATTGCACCGGCCATATGGCATTAATATTGCCGAATTTATATTATTCCAGACATCCTAAAAAAACCTCTTGGTTGGTACACACATTCCAAAGACGAAGACGAGTGCCAATTTTATGCAAATTGGAATGTTGCAAAAAATAAGCGCCTCGTCTGAAAGTTGACGGTAAAGAATGGTAAAAATATAAACCATTGGCACTCGATGCTCTGATTAAACGATAGACTATCGTTTTATCTGTAGTTATGTAATAATGTAATCTTGGAAACTCCACAAATGCGTTACAAATTTACATTAGGATTTGCGATAAAAAACAAAGTCAAAGAACTACACCGACTTGTTGAGTAAGAAAAAGATACGCACGAGATGTTATCTGAACAAAGCTATGCATGAAATGTAATGTTTTTTATTGCTTTAACAGAGATGAATAATACTCTACATAACACAAGGTATATAGGTAACAAACAAACATTTGATCAAATCATCAACATACAAGGTCGATATGTAAATCCTTCAAAAATAAACCTTTTCACGTTTGTTTTGTCATACAATGACAGTTGCGATGTTATCGTCAACTATTCGGAAGGTGTCCATTGTGTCCGAAAATAAACGTTGGTCATTTGGCGCCCTGCGGCGTCACACCTTGGCACAGCGTTTGGCATCTGCAACTACATCTAGGGCCAGGTGCATACGCCCTTTGTAGTCATCACGCAAGAAACACTGGTCTAATAATAGATTGAAGTACTTTCTTTGCGTGTCTAGCCTGCAATGACGTATCGTTAAGGTTGAGGTCATATCTCATCACATCTTGGTCACATCTCATTTATAGCAGCTACTTGTGGTTGTAGGTGTTCCTCAATAGGACAGATATGGTTATGATGAAGGTTATCTTGAGTTCCATCGGCATTGGCAAGTGCTGGTAGGAATATGACAAATAATGCGTATCATAGAATGTGATTTTCATCATGCTTCATATTTAGTGAGCCGTATAGGTAAACATTTTCAATGTATGAGTCAGTGAGCAATCGCCTACTCTCAAATAGTTTAGAAATTTTGTAAGCATCTCAAACTCAATAAATAAATTATCTGAATTTCAATTTACATACAATCCAAACGCCTTGAAGAAATCAAAAAAGTTTTAGTCTTCGGATTAGGAAACTTATTTTTTGCTTTGAACATCCGTTTCCGGGATTGCTACAAAAATTAAATATCCGTATTCGATATTATCTTCTATTGCAAGGCAACCCTGAGAATTGCATTACCGTTCTTCTTCATCCATGGACAGGAAAGCAGGTTAGGGTTGATTCAGACAGCCGTGCATGAGATTATGAACGGAAGGATGGATCATCGTTAATAGAAAATATTATATTGCAATGCTAACCAAGCAGCGTCGCTTATCCTAAATAAAATCTATGCCAGAATCTATTAAGATGTTTGCAGCGCATTTATTTCTCCGAACTCGCATCACGAAAGAACTTGGCATGCGAAGATGTGATTGAACTGTATTACAATTTCACTTAACACACATGTCTAGCGCATTGAATCCATGTCCATTTGATATGAATCGGTCTTTATTCGCAAGAATGCGTTTGTCCGTCCCTGACACCATATTAACGAATGTAGCCGTAACGTACTTACAGTAACTACATTTAGCACATGTACAAGGAAAACGGTACCAGCAACCACAGATTGTGTAGTTTTGTGTCTCAACACTTCGAATTTAGAATTTTGATGAACTACTTTGGCATAATTCGTTAATGGCTTAAGTACTTTATTCTCCAATTTATATGTAAATTCTCTACAAAATTTAATTATATTTAAATTTACACTGCGTGGTACGTAGGTACCTACTATGAATGTGTTGGTTGTTTATCCTCACATTGTGTAGGTAGTAATATAATTTGTATGGATTATTCAAATACGACGACAAAGTCACTTTATCGTTGTTGACACAACATATTATAATACTAGGCTACATTTTATCATCATCTTAATGTCTCATCACAATTAAAATCTTACCAAATATTTCTTATAAAAAAACTAAAAGAATTAGTCATTAGGTTTGAGACTCATATCCCCTCGAAGACTTTACTACTCATCATAATTACTTCCAAGTCCTAAATTTATAATGAGGCCTTGACCTTGATTTGACTTTTTTAATTTCTATGGTTACGAGTTTTGTAACTGAAATTGTCTGGTGGGACTCTAGCGCATTTGTAGTTCAGAACTAACTACGATTTTTTGCTAACCGTATTACGGTTTCCGAACTCGCTATTGAGAGGTTCACACCTAATAAAGAACCGTCAGACACTTAACACCGCCATCGTCTGTTTTCCATCATTACCGGGCCGGATCGAATTCTTTCGCGGTATTTTTAGACACCGCTCATATGATGAATATGCTTTTTGAGAGCCATATTTTTTGGTAAAATGAACGAAGTTCTTATTTTGGAACACTTAAGGTTGAATTAAGTCAGTGATTAACCTTTAACTGCTAGGCCACAACACTAGCGACTGTAATATCAGGTTTGCTTTCTGTAACTTCGAACAAAGATTTACTGAAATACTTATTACCCTATTACGTTTTACTATAAGTCGTTAATAGCATTTGTAACTTATAGCACCTTGCTGACTGAATGATTCAGATGTTGCTTGAACTGCACATAGGATAGTACACATTGTCGCAACTGTAGTAATGAAATTATTCGTGGCATTGTATTCACGCTCTAGCAGGCATTACTGTGCATAACGTTGACAACACAATACCTTGGTTTTACAAGGCAATTGATTCGTCTGTCATCTAGAATCACTTTCCAAGTAGACATGAAGCATCATTAAGAACTGCGTGGCTAACTATAAAATTCACTGTCTCTAGACGAGAGCTGTGTATGTATTAATTAAGCCTTGCTCTACATTACAACACATTTTAAGGCTTTTGAATAAAGTAAAGTAGGTCGTGAACTCTCCGAGCCGTTAGGTATAATTGCTTTGAAATGAAAAAGTGTATTCAAGCAGCTCTATCGCGCGGGACGTGCTAAGACGAGTCATTTACAAAATGCCTGTAATGCAGGAAGACTATTTCTGAACTCAGCTAAGATACTTGAGAGTCTGTTAAGAAGACATTAATCGAATAGCGATTTACGGTTCAAATTTTTTTTTTGTATGCGGACGACTACTTCAAAGGCTAAGAAGAAACTATCGGTTCGAATAACTGATGAGTAAATCTCTATTAGTTCTGTAAGCAATAAAACTGATAGGTTATTGCCATGTTCGTCTAGAATGCCGACTGCAAAATGTCCGCGTATCGAACGGTGAGCAGTAAAATTGCAAGGAAAAGTTGGCTTCGCGCCAGCGGCAGCGTGCGTACTGGGCGCCTCGCCTCGCGATTTATTGTTTGCAGAAAGGAAACTCTTATTTCTTATTCATGTGGACGCGACACTTTGAATATTGAAAGTGATACGGCTCTTCGTCTTGTGTTTCCACTAACATGTAGTAGAAACACATGTTTGTTGACAATCAAGCACATGTGTAGCCTACATGGCGCACTTTGTATAGCGAATTCATGTGCTAAATTAAAGTATGACAAAGCAGACAATCTAACTTAAGAAAGGTAAGCTTATGGGTAGTAGACTACCTAATCTACCTCGAGTTAGCTCCCAGTTACAAGAACCAATGATATACGTAGACCAAAAACTGCTTCGCAAATTGATCACAAATCGCTACGCTAACTCCTAATCCAAAAAAGTTATAATTTAAAGTGTATGAGTCATCACTTAGGCCCTTTAATGGGGAAAGGGAAGGGAACAAAATTAATTTTGTCGGCACGGCACGCATAACGATCCCTCCCCCGTACTTGCTCCGTGACGGGTGTCTGCCTGTCTCATCAGCGTTATTAGAGCTCTCCAATATTCTCCAGTTCTGCGGGTTTCTAATTTACTGTATTATTCGGTTAATTTCACTGTAGTAATTATGGTCGTTATTTGAACATCTGCGAAGCGATGCCGTTATTAGATAACTTTAGTTTTAATAACGATTTTACGGCTGATTTTATTTTTAAAAGATAAAATTTTCTGGTAACATTTTCAAGTATGTAAAATTTATGCCCGACTACCTATAAAAATCCCCTAGAGTTTCCCCACTCCCCAGTAAAGTTCAAATGCGTGTACAATACCCCTAGCTATAGATATGCACGTAAATCGTTGCAGACAGTGAGGGCAAGAGGGGTCGCGCACTACCCCAACCCCGTCGAATTCTCGGAAAATTGACGGCTAAACAAACGTTAGTAAAATATTCACTACTTTTCTAAGATAATCATAACTTAGTTCAATAAATCATGTTTGGCCTTGGAACGCCTGTTGCCTAAAACTCAACTAACGATCATTTTTGCCATACCTTATGGTCGACCAATAGCTGTGCCCTTGAACTTTACCGTTACAGTAATGGATGAAATAAGACCTAATACACGCAATCAGTAACCGTATTTAGGCCTACTTCCAGTCCCAAGCGATCACGAATGTTTTGGCGAAGAAAGTTTTTCAAAGGTTGACTTTAGTTGCTAATTACGTTTCTTTTCATCAACTAGGGAAGAAAACGCGATGAAATCGCACAGATTTTTTATCGGAAAAGGAAGGAGATACAACACACGAGACCACAAAGGTCGTGTCCATATCGGTATACCTATAAATAAGCCTGAAGCAATCCAATAAAGTCCTAGCACAATATTATACCGCGCGCCCCCAAGCCCCTCCGGTTGTTAATCTTTGCGAGCTCGTAACGAAGTTTTTCCGGGAAAACACGCACTTGGTGATTCATCGAAAGGTTTTACATTTGGCGCAAAGTTCTCCTGAGTTTTACGCTAGATCTCAACTTAATTTGAAGAATAAACTTTCTTGTTGCCTGAAGTAAAAAGGAAATCGTTTTCGTGAATAATTCGTGTTCGTTCGTGTTCCTTTACTACTCATGCGGCATGTTGTCTGTTCTCATTCCGAGCACCTTGTAAATCTTAAATTAAGAAAGCAGAAAGTATCTATACAACAAATAAGTGAGATTATTCTAATGAACACTATTTATTATACCCATCTTTGCTTACACGATAGATTCAAAAGGCCTTATCATCGTTGCAAGTCTGAAAATGTGATAAAATCATGTTTTTTCTCGCGCGCATTACAAGTATTACGAAACGACACTGACTGATATCCTATCTAATATTTGATACGTGATATAAAAGTAATTTAATATTAGATAGGGAATAAAAACCGTATCCGACACCTTAAACGGGTTGTAATTATTTTGAAGGAATATTACCCCAAATAAGATTTCGTAATAATCTTCTACCGACATTGGACATACAAAGAGATCTATAAAACGACAGCGCAGTGTGTCTACCATTAACGAGTAACTTCAACACTGCTTGACATATTTATGTGGATCCACTTCACCTTGTTAGAGTAGATACGACTACTACTGATCTACTTTATGTGTTCATTAAAGAACCAGAAAGAGATACAGATACCTTGTTAAAAATTGTTCTATGTCAAGTGTTTGTCAGGAACCATTATTCACGACTACACGAACGAATCGACATTCGGAACGATAAATCCGGTCAAATGTCAGTCACCTCGGATTTATTCCGGATTTCGGATTCACTTTGTGGATTATCCAGTAGTACATGTGTAAGGTACAGTGATACTTTGTCTAGTTATCACTAGATAAGAGCTTCTAAGTGTGGTATTGTAACGACCCAAACCACCTACCTTAACCCTAGCCTATTCCACCTAAACAAAACCTGTCTATACCTATACTTTTGGCCAAATGATCGTCATCGTCTAGTGGTTTTTAAAGACCTCTACGTTATGCTCGTTTGTACCCAAGAACTTTTAGTGAAAGATTGGATTTACTGCTACCTAACTACTTATAGATCCTATATCAGATACCTAGCTAACTTACTAATTAATGAATGCCTCTTCCAGAATGGTTCTATAAGAATACCTTACACTATAACGTCCTACAATTATACTTACCTTGTGAAGTAATGAAACAAACATAACAAACAAACAAACAGGTAACTTATTATAATCTTACCTCAGCAAATAATAACCTAATGAAAAGCGGCAAGATATAGCGCTCCACCACCGCGCTACATTGTGAGATACGTCACCCAAACGATAATCCCCCCACCGCTTGTCAACGCAGTGTTTTATTAAGTGGATGCATTGACTCCTGATAATTTAGCTTCTACTCCTAGGAAGCTTGAAGAGCTTAATAATCTTCCCATAAAGAAATAAGCAACCTTGCCAGTTCTCACTAAATACTTTTACTCATTCCAGCAATCTGAACTCTTGGACAAGTCAAGACCCGTAGATCTCAACGTGTTCCAATAGTGACTGCAGTTCAAAGGAAGATTATTGATTGATTAGTTGAAATATATGATGTTAGCCAAATAGTAGCTAGTTTTAATTACTTTAAATGAACGGAATGTTTTGAAACACATAGTTATGCTACCACTAGCTCGGAAACCGACCCTTGCAGAAGAGCTAGCCAGAAACTACAAGGGTTTTCAAACCAAAGCAATCGTAGATTTCCTCACACAAACTCCAACACTAGTTTAGCACTGAACACATTATTTAGTAACTAAAATTCACTAGATTCGTGAATAGCATTCCAGCTAAAGCTCTAAACTGCCTAACATCACTCGGTACCGAGAATTATTAGTAAGAACTTCCTAATCGCTGCAGCGAAAGTTCACCCCAAAAGCCCCGTAAACCCCTTCTGACACCTCCCATCAACCTCCCCTGTCATTCCCTATGTCAATCCAAACTATTTGAATTTAAATATTTATTATTTTTTAATATTTGTGAAGATGACGGACGCTCTGGTGCAAAGCGTACCGTTACAGCAACCCCCAAAATTTACGAAGAAGGAAAACCTTACTAACGAAGTAAATTTTCCCGATATCTCGAAACACTTCACAAATATAAACCAATTAACGTCGAAATATCCAACGCTGTTCAAATCTTGAAACCTCCTAATTTATTTGTGAAGGTGACGGACGCGCTGGTGCAAAGCGTACCGTTACAGCAACCCCCAAAATTTACGAAGAAGAAAAACTTTTTAAACGAAGTAAATTTTTACTATCTCTCAACTACTTCACAAATATAAGCCTAACAATAAAGCATCTAATGCTATCCCTATCAACCCCCTATATTTATGAATGAGAAATACGTTACGACAAACTAAAGCTATCCATCAACCCCCAGTATCTACGACTAACCTAAACCTAAACCTCCCTAAGCCTAAACCTAAACCTACCTAAGTAAACCTACTCTAAACCGAAGCAAACAGTCAACACATCAATGGCCAATAACGACGAGTCCCAAGACCGTCCCACTACATTCCAACCCCCAAAATTTGCAAAGGGAGAAAACAAAATTTTGACCGTAGTAAATTTTTAAAACCCTCATAAAAATCAAAACAAAAGAACCAAAACAATTAATAACTTAATGGCGCCAATTCTTATTTATAGATATTTGATTTCAGAAACATGTAGCTAATGAGTGTATGTAAGTGAGTGGCCCTATACCGTTGAGTGTTTTTCCACCGAATTGAAAATAATTGTCATGTAAGAGCTCAACGACTAAGATTACCCAAGTCACAACCATGAACAAGAATAACTTCTCACAAGAATAGCCTGAACTCTGTAAGGAAACCTGTTGTGAGCAGATCAATCCTAATGATATAATGTACCCCTTTCTGTGTAAACCAATCGTACGTTTCATGAGAACGAAATACACTATCCTATCAGAGTCCAGACTTCCTCATAGGCTAACAAGCGATAGATCCCCATAATTGTAGCTCTCACTCAGTCCCAAACCCAACATGACAACTTATTTCCAATTCGGTGCATGTAGAGTGTTCCACGAAGTCATGAATGCTGCCGGTAGAGTACGGACTTCTTAGGAGATCAGTCTATACTGATGCATGTCTGCTGACTTAACTTAACACCAAACTCCATCTTAAGAAGCCCTTTGTAAAGTCCCCCCCATCCCTGAAATCAAACACCCATAAATCGCTTCAAGTCAAGATATTATGGAAATATTCAGGCCCTTCAAATCGTAGTGCACGCATTAGTCATACATCACCGACCTAAGTCATACATCACCCAACTTACTAAACATTCAAATACGCACATAACTCCAACAATCACAGTGGTTCACGCCACCCGATTATTCCCACAACATACTTTTGCCAAGAAACCACGAATAATCTAGCGCACATTAATTATGAATTAATAAGCCAAAACAACCCCCAGATTGGATGCAATAGGACTAAGTCTTGAGCTCAAACAAATCAGCCACATATAGTAATTGAATATTTACTTCGATTTAGATACTAAAATAATATCAGAGAATAATTGTAATAATCGTAATACAAAGAATACACGTAACGCACGTAATACACGCTATTAGTCGTACGTAAAAACCTCAAGCAATTCAAATTTATTTTGTACTAACCCAAAATAAACTACTTATTTTATCTAAAGTATTTCTCATAAATTCAATTGAATTCGCAAAATTATATCGATTAATAATTGTTAATAATTGTTATATATGACTATATCCGTCATTAGACCGGCCACCATCTATTCGATAAGGGAAAGTTTACAATCGAAAAGTTTATTTAATAAGCTTTAACCTCTTTCGTATGTATCAGGAAATTATTCGAAGTTCAGTTTAATATTTACTTCTTCTGACAATTCCTATGTACTAAATTATTAATCATCAATGTCGTTATCATCCACCATCATCATTATTCCCGTCACCTTACCCTATGTTTGCATTAATAGCATTAATAGCTGAGAAATAATATTGACCTACTCTATAAAACTTCCGATGCCTGTGAATGCATCTATCTTTATAGGTTATTATTTGTTATTGGCATTATGGTCTACCTATCCTGCCTACCGAATCTTCTTATAAACTACCTGTCTATTTACTCTTTTTTTTTTAATAGGACTTCGGTGGCAAAAAAGCGTACGGCCCGCCTGATGTTAAGCAGTTACCGAAGCCTATGGATGCTTACAATACCAAAGGCATTGCTCGCATATTGCCGATTTTACTTAGTTTCCTAGTTTTGTTTTCCTTTATCAAACTCCTTATATGAATACTATTTCCTCAATCCCCAATTAGCAAAAGATAACATTATTTCTAAAATGACATATAGTCATTATCTCCTAAAATAATTATACTAATATTCCTGCGTCCCTAAATCCCCCTGAACTAGCATGAAGAACAATCCAAACCCTACCTAACTAAATTTGTTAAAAACATAAGTTCAATGAAACCTCAACGATATTAAATACTATTAAATTAGACTTTGATTTTGGTCCCGTTGAAGTGAACCCTAAACTAAAGTTCTCATTTGAACTTAAATAAATCGTTGAAACTAATAGAATTCAAAATCAAAACAAAATTCTATTCCCAAATAAAATTTTCAAATAAATAAAAGACTCATCTAAATCTAAATATTTTTTTTTACTACTCCACATTCTTTCATATACATTTTTAAATTTAAATGAAAGAACGCATTTCAAAAACCAAAATAATATTTCCGATTCCTATTTCAAAAAATCTGATACTAAAGTAACTATTTGACCCATGAGACATTAATTATACACCCGTGTGTATATCAAACAACGTTATTTTTTGTACTTAAAATCGCTTATTAGGTTAAAATTAAATCTTAAATTTTAAAAGCACTCCTATAATTTAAAATTCTAAAATAAAGTATCTAACCTTAATCATCAACATCATCATTCCAGCCAAAAGACGTCCACTGTTGGACATAGGCCTATAGCTTTCCTACCTATCTAATCATAATAAAATTTAACTCCACTTTTTTAAATTCCTAGTTTAAAGCATAAGCATGAGCATGAGCATGAGCCTCCCTAACTACATCTCTTTATCAACCCCTAGTCCTTCTACCTAATCACCTATCACATAAATTACCTCTATCTAAATCGCCTCTAAACATCCCTCTAAAATTACGATCGAAGTCATAATAAAATATGGAACCTAATTCATAATACCGTCAGACCAACACACCTTCTGTATGTTTCCAAAACCCAACAACGCCTGTAGTGTACCACTGACACCACACAATGATCCGAGAGCGACCCCAATGACACCGCCAGATCAAAACCGACACCTCACTTCTAACGGGAATCGAACCCGCAACCTCCCGATGCAATGAACCACGATGCAAGAGACCTAGGTTCGAGTCTCTTCCACGCAATCAAAGTTAATAAATGGGGAATCGAACCCGCAACCCCCCGATGCAAAGAACCACGAGACCTACCGTCGTTCGAGTCACTGTCACACAATCAAATCTAATAAGTGGGGAATCGAACCCGCAACCCCCGGTGCAATGAATCACAATGCAAGAGACATACGTTCGAGTCTCTTCCTCGCAATCAAATCTAATAAGTGGGGAATCGAACCCGCAACCCTCGATGCAAGAAACCTACCTTCTTTCAAGTCACTACAATTGCACAATTGAATCTAATAAATGGCATTATATTTTTGTTGCTGATTGTACTTCCTATTCTACGTAAATTATTTTCTATCCGACTGTACTTCCTAAATCTAGCTAAGTACTTACCTACTACTTTTTAATGTTTCCTTACCTATCCGAATATCCCATTGTTACACTACCTACAGCTACATCGCGCACGAACAAACATACATACTGAACCTTCGTTTCTTGCAGTCGGTTAAAACAAATAATTTAAACCTTCTACGAAATCCGTCGGGCAATCCCTAACTTTTTATTCATAAAATATACGAAACCTCCTTGACAATGTTAACCGACCTATTCTAAACCTAGCACTCTATAAAAGAAGAATTATGCCAAATTCAAAGATAAAAATGTTTGTCAATCATATTTTGACAACTAGAGATGAGGCTGTTACCAGTCCTTACTATCGATGCTTTTCGATACTATTTTAACTTAAATTAATATTTCTACCTATTTTAATTTTAATTATTAGTAAAACGTAAACGGTTACCTACCTATCTATCGTCTAACACCATCACGCACTAATCGCACAAATTTTCCCTACTTATTACGTAATTTAGTACATAAGCTCCTACATACATATAATCACGCCCGTATACCAGAGAGATAAGCAGAGGTTATTGAATTAATTATTTTACTAAATAATGCACAACGCATTCACTCCTACCTAATTTAGCCCGGTGACTAAATCATGACTTTAGAACACTACCTATGAGACCTACCTACTCCTATGACTAAATGACTCCTATGGTTAGTATCCAAACACAAATATAAATTTTACTAGCTTTCAACAATAATCGATATTCGACAATCAACTGACGCACTACCCTAATGTTCAAAATGCCAATGAACTAAAAATCTATATTTAATGCAAATTATCTCTATTTAGCTTTAATTCATTCCAGATAAGTCCTAACTAAGATTCTATTGAGTTTCAGGAAGCTAAATATCCTATACCTACAACGGATAAGCGCCAATAAGGTACCCTAAAAATCTGTTCTAACTTTCCAACCAAAATTTCCAATCTTTCACTTTCCATTTCACGGACAGCAAATTGTGTGACTTCAAGAGTCACACTCACCTCACCTCTACCTACAGTATTGTCTGCTGATCAATTAGGCACCACGTCCAGGACTTCCTATTCAATTAAATATATGAAAAATCTTAAGTATGTTCTAAACTATAAATAATAAACAAGTTATCAGTATATCCTGGTCACGGCACCAAATTGTAACGACCCAAACCACCTACCTTAACCCTAGCCTATTCCACCTAAACAAAACCTGTCTATACCTATACTTTTGGCCAAATGATCGTCATCGTCTAGTGGTTTTTAAAGACCTCTACGTTATGCTCGTTTGTACCCAAGAACTTTTAGTGAAAGATTGGATTTACTGCTACCTAACTACTTATAGATCCTATATCAGATACCTAGCTAACTTACTAATTAATGAATATAATGGTTCTATAAGAATACCTTACACTATAACGTCCTACAATTATACTTACCTTGTGAAGTAATGAAACAAACATAACAAACAAACAAACAGGTAACTTATTATAATCTTACCTCAGCAAATAATAACCTAATGAAAAGCGGCAAGATATAGCGCTCCACCACCGCGCTACATTGTGAGATACGTCACCCAAACGATAATCCCCCCACCGCTTGTCAACGCAGTGTTTTATTAAGTGGATGCATTGACTCCTGATAATTTAGCTTCTACTCCTAGGAAGCTTGAAGAGCTTAATAATCTTCCCATAAAGAAATAAGCAACCTTGCCAGTTCTCACTAAATACTTTTACTCATTCCAGCAATCTGAACTCTTGGACAAGTCAAGACCCGTAGATCTCAACGTGTTCCAATAGTGACTGCAGTTCAAAGGAAGATTATTGATTGATTAGTTGAAATATATGATGTTAGCCAAATAGTAGCTAGTTTTAATTACTTTAAATGAACGGAATGTTTTGAAACACATAGTTATGCTACCACTAGCTCGGAAACCGACCCTTGCAGAAGAGCTAGCCAGAAACTACAAGGGTTTTCAAACCAAAGCAATCGTAGATTTCCTCACACAAACTCCAACACTAGTTTAGCACTGAACACATTATTTAGTAACTAAAATTCACTAGATTCGTGAATAGCATTCCAGCTAAAGCTCTAAACTGCCTAACATCACTCGGTACCGAGAATTATTAGTAAGAACTTCCTAATCGCTGCAGCGAAAGTTCACCCCAAAAGCCCCGTAAACCCCTTCTGACACCTCCCCATCGACGTAATACCATTGAACATGACTGTGGACTACAAACTTTATTTTCCATTCATTTAATCAAAAATAATCCTTATGTGACGGACTTAACGCCCACGATGCACGCATTATAAAAACCGGTCCGAGCCAGATACCTATAACTGCGCCTTCTTTCCCTTTCTAACAGTACAACCTTTCATCCCTTGTGTTGCCAGTTAATATTTATTCGATCACCTTAAACTTGGTACATTCTCAAGTTAAGAATAATAAACAATAAAGTCGATTAATGAAATACCTATGGTAAAGTATAAGAATATCCTAAGATTAAAATTTCAAATATAAATAAATATCTGGAAATAAGTACTTACCTTCTTTAATAATTCGCTTGTAATTGTCAGTTCCGTGATGTCTATAGGAATCGTAGCAGAAATAAAATTAAAAACTTGAAACACAGAACGTCAATTTGCGTGACACACGACATTTTCAGCTAATTTTAAATCTAGAGGATTGTGCTGAATTTTCTCATAAAAATGGGTAGAATATGCGTAATGGAAGGGTGTAAAAGCGAATATTATCCGAATTAAGGATTATCTTAACATAGGTAAGTGGGTAACTATGTCTTCCACGTTAAGTACATTTTAGATGTTCGGGTGACACAAATTTCTCTAGTAAAAAGGACTATAATATAAATCTTATTATGTGTCTGTGTTAACTGAGGAATATCGTCCACGGGAACTGTTTGCAGCGATAAAGTCGCGCTTTTCGTTGCCGCACGACTACATCGCTACTTTTTGAAGTCGGTCGCATTTGCAGCGCGCGACAGACCACACGCTGGTAAAACGCGACGCTCACGCCGCGTTGTCACGACTCGCCGGGCTCGCACACGGCGTTCGCGTCGTTCACACCCTCGAGGAACGCGCACGTCTAGGGCCAGATTAACCATTTCAGGCAATGTAATTCTCGGGGCCCCTTTCCTTTACCCTTTTGTTACTTTTTAATAGTACATTACTGCCACGGTCTGTAATGAGTGTGTTGCTGGGCGCGTTGTTGATGGCCGAAAGCGCGGCGCAGCGCAGCTCCAGGCCTCCACAGCGCGGTCAGCATTGCAACCCTTGATGGACAATATAAAATAAAGGCCGAGACCGATGGTTTGTCGATTGAAATTGTTTGCAATTGGGACGACTTTTGACTTTACACTTCCCGATTACTCCTAAGCAATAAAAAACAAAAAAACAATTTTATCTTTTACAGATCCCAGGCGTGTAAATTGGTTACAACAAATACCTATTGGCTACAGAAAAATTACCCAAAATTCCGTCATATACAGCAAGCATTTTAAGCCGACAGATTATGTCCCTAATTTAAACAACGAGTTTTAAAGGAAAATGCCCTGCCCTCACTGTTCCTTTTCGTTAGCACAAAGGACAATGGGCAAAAATGGTCCAAATGTCCACCACTTCCGAGACCCACGTCATTCGATAGACCACTACATACTGAGTAACTTTTGCAAAGCCAGTTCAACAAAATAGGCTGTCAGTAAAAAAAAAAATTGTAGTTTAAAAAAATATTTTAATTTTTTTATTTCACACTTATGCTGCGTTCCATTCACCGTAATTTTTGTTATTTTCGTCCACAAAAAGTGTTAAAAACGATAATAATCATAACTTTCAGTACAAGTTGGTGCGAGTGGAACGTGATTTGTGGACAAAAATAACGAAAATAACAAAATTAACAGTGATTGGAACGCACCACCAGTGTTATGTCTTATACATTTTTTTCGAAAGGCAACAATATAAATACACTTTCTAACATTAAATAAAAATAAAATAAGCTATCAGAAAGCAAAAAATGCCGTGAAACATATTTTATTATTATTTTTGTTACCTGATGATAAGTGAAAAAGTAAGGTAACGCATAGAAGGTACCTGCTTATTTATTTTATAGAAGCGCTTGTTGTTCACTTTTCATCAGGTAACAAAAATAATAATAAAAACTTTTCACGGCATTTTTTGCTTTCTGACAGCTTATTTTATTTTTATTTAATGTTAGTAAGAGTATTTATATTGTTGCCTTTCGAAAAAAATGTATAAACATAATACTAATGGTGAAATCATATTTTTTTTTAAACTACCCGTATTTTTTTACTTACAGCTTATTTTGTTGAACTGTCTTTGTAAAAGTTACTCAGTATTTAGTGGTCTATCGGGTTACGTAGGTCTCGTCAGTGGTGGATATTTGGACCAAGTCCCATACAGTTTTGCCCATTGTCCTTTAATTTTGTCTTATGGTCTAATTAGTTAGATATTCTTAGGGTACCGTACCTAATAAGGAAAAAAACTAAACCCTAATATGATAACTTTGTTGTCCGTCTATCTGTCTCTATGTCCGTCTGTCACAACTTGCACAGCCCAAATCAAACATAACATGTTCACAGTAGTAGGTACCTTTTATAGCATAGAAAAAGAGTAAGTATAGGAAAGATAAGTATTGGAAAAACCATAGATATGGAGAGCCTAGACAACGTCCAAGCGTGTGAAGTGTCATGTTACTTTATATTACAAAGTGGCAAAATCTACGATCTTAAATACTATTTTGTAACTTCATTTAGGTTGCCAAGATACAGACAGGCACTCGTGTGGTTTGGCCACCGCAGACTAATTTATTGTACCTACTCATGTTCTTAAGAAAATAAACATCCCTTTCCTTATTTTATTATTTTCCTATCATAACAATCTCGGAACAAAAGCACGTTTTCACTAGATGTCCATGGGGACGTTCTCAAAATTTCAAAATATTATGGTCACTCTTGTTGGCAAAGGAAACAACGTTCAGTATGGTATCTCGCTGTCGGCTTCACTTTTGCTGCCAAGTCCGCATTCCAGGTGTTAGAGACTTAAAACTTCCTTGCACCTCCCATCAACCTCCCCTGTCATTCCCTATGTCAATCCAAACTATTTGAATTTAAATATTTATTATTTTTTAATATTTGTGAAGATGACGGACGCTCTGGTGCAAAGCGTACCGTTACAGTATGACTACTTAGAAAGCTTATTAGGCGCGCCGCGCGTCCCATGTAATGAGTTACCGCACACAGCAATCAGTTTTGACGTCGTCAGCGTCATAAGTGATTGCTCGAGAGCGGCTGCTCGGTACATATGGACACACCTTGAAGTTGCTTTCACTGAACTGTGAGTAGTAACTCGGGGTAGAATCCGTAAAATCTCAATCTATAGCCTCATACATAGAAATCATGTAAAAGGATGCTATTTTGTATAGCACTGAGGTGGCAAACAAGCGTACAGCCCGCCTGGTGTTAAGCAGTTAAGCAGATTTAAAACACTGGTTTAAAATAATTTAAAGAGAACGTAAGTTATCGGCTGCGTCTACACCAGGCGCATGCCGTGCCCGAGTAAATTTTGACGTTGGAACGCATATACATAATAATTATTACCATAACATGAATTCTCGGGCGAGGCATGCGAGGCATCTGGACGCACCAATTAACTTTAACCTTATATAAACCAGGTTTATGGTAACGTAAGATCTTGAAAAGCTGTACGTTGTTTATCTACATTTCCTGTGTGTTAATTTCTGTATAAAACTCGTTAAATAATAACGTGTGCGCATAATTTTCCAAGCGAACGCATAACATTCTGTTCAAGGAAGAATGTCGAAAGTCTTAAACTTAATTATATCAGTTTATTGTACCGAAAATGTGCTTTCATGAACTGCTGATATCAGAAAATGTTATTTACTTAGATGGTTAATTATTTCAGTTACCTACTGATGTTATAGGTAGAAACATTTTTCTATACATACATTCGTTTAAGAGTTGGAAATACAAGTAAACGCTATTTTTGAATTTGTGCAGGGTTATAAAAAGATGCGCTAAATTCTCTTCCAGTTATTTTAAAGAGTTTGAGGAAAATGTATATAGCATAACATTGCCAGCTGCATTATATAGGACAAACATTACTTGTAAAACAACTGCGGGGTAATAATAGTGTAGACGGGAAAACTGAAAATGTATTTTGAAGTTACTGAAACGTCGCAAAAAGCGATGAAACATCGATACAAAAGGGGCGTAGCCTCGCATAGTGATTCGAACGTCAAAACTGCAAAGCCAACATCAAAACACCATCAAATTAGTTTAAGTTATATATTAATTAAGTTATAATATATGTATTTTAGTCTGTAAGGTATATCTATGGGATATGTGCCTGAAAATAAATGAATATTATGATTTTCATTCATGTAAGGCAAATAAAGAACTTATGAATAGACGAAGAAGATCTACCACTGGTTCGAAATGCTGCTTCCATTGAGAAGATCCAGCAAGAAACTCAATGGTCACTCTTTCCAAAAGAAAAAAAAAAACTTTGAAGTTAAATTAAGACTCGATAAATTATGCAAACACGGCAGATGTGATACAAAGATATAAATTGATCATTTTTCACCTGGCACCCGAAGCACCTTGTGTGCACGTGCATCTCTTGTAAAACCATTTTTGGTGCCAACATTTGCCAACATTCTTATCTTGATCCCTGACATTTCATTTGGTAGAGAGTTTTGTGTTGTATACAAAATTGATTTAATTTTATTTTCCAACTTAACAAGCAATTAGCGTTGAATTATATCACTACTCTTTTTTCGAAATAATGTCAAAAAACTTCTTTTTTTTTTGCCAAAGACCACCTGTTTGATATAATCACACTGTCCACTGTGTGTCAAATCCAACGACAATTTTATCTTAATCCCCAAATCGTGATGAAAACTCAAGAAATATGCTCAACAAGTTTTCGAAAGGCATGTGAAATCTGCCAGCGCGAAGACAAGCATGACCCAATTCCCTCCGTGCAACAATACCTACCTTAAACATTGCAAATAGTGGGTTCAATTTTAAACATATAACCCTAGTCTACTCATGCCTAAAATCTTCAAGTAAAAATCATTTTTTGTTTCTTAATAAGGTCAAGAATATTTCATTGTGTACCGTTTAATTTACATAGTCGTGTCAATCAATATTAAACGCTCGACTGGATTATCTTGCTTTTTATATTCGTGAACTTTTTGTATGAACTTCACCTTTGTAATTTCGACAAAGTTCATGTCTATGTAATTCAGGCATGAGTCAACTAGGTTGAATGACGTGTATATAGATACCTTTAAAGCTATGTGCGACTTGCTGCTGTAGTAAAATTACTTACCAACTCTATAATATAATCACACATTCGGAGATAAATCTGAGTGCTGCTAGAATTACCGAATTACCGAGTTCAAAATTTTAATCCTCAGGGAAAACCTCGAGAGCCTTTCATTAGATTAGTGTAGTTGCTATGACATGTAACAATTCTTCCAATATTACTTTATTCTCTTGCTAAGGGAATACCTTTAAAGGCTCTTTAATAACTTACAGTTCCGACAGATGACTGATCTGTCAGGAAATGGTAGTTTATCCTCAAGAGTGTCTATCATTTGCAAGGTGAAGGCATTGTGGTGTATGTCTTAATTCAGTTCCTACTTAACATTATTACTATAGGTATGTGGTACCAGACAAATAATACCTATGTAATTATTACAGAAAATTAAAATAGTGAGGACTGGTCTATTGCCTAAATACGTTATTGATCTAGACTTGTACCTGAATAAGCAATAAGAAGTCAAATAAAAAGGTCCTCATACACAATTACGTTAGGCGTTACCAGTCTTTTGTTAGGCGATATTCTCAGTTAAATTTATTTGTAGTAGATTCGTTTTATCCGCGACACGTCTAGCTAATGTCTGCAAATGTTACTCAGAATAGAATCTTGACGCAAAATAGAATTGCTAGACATAAGGAAACCAAAATTCTCTTTAGAAACACTGACATCGTCGGCTTCTTTACAACACGAAATAGTCTTGATTTAAGAAAGTATGAGAGGTAAACGTGGCAAAGGAAGACCAAGAATACGTATCATTGAAGGGAAGATCGGTGTCGCGTCGTGTAAGGAGGTGACTGCCCAAGATAGGGAAAAGTGGAGAGAGTTCCATCAGCTACAGTGAAAAGGGTCTTGGACATTGAACAAGTGTCTTAAATAATAAGAAGATGAAAGTGTATCATAACATTATTAGCTGGCTTGTAGGTATAAATAGTCAGTTGATCCATTTCATCACGCAGATAAGGGAACAACTGCCTTACTAAAAGGAAAAATTGTAGGTCAGTTATTGCATACGACTGGATTCAGTACTCATTGATATTTAAATCAAACACTAGTTGTATTATCATAACCCGTCCAGTCAACGATAATGAATCATGGCATACAACTTCAATATAACGCATACCTTACACACTGATGTAACACAGCGCAGCACATTCTTTTTATATTTTTCCTTATAAAACTTAAACGATCGCGAAGTGAGGTGACGGTTACGCAATGAAACACCATGAAGCTACCAAAAAGTAGAAACGAATTGTAAATTATCACGTTACACAATGCACGTGTGGACAAGTTAACGCTTTCGCTGATCACTCTCGTACTACACACGCAACCTCATCAGCGCCGTGATGGCGAGATTACTCTTTATTTATATGTAAAAGGAATTGCGACAACACGTCATCAGCGAGGTTATTTGAGTTCAGAATCCAGATTCTTTCACACACTGTCTAGTAGATCGCACTTATGTTAGTCTGAAGTGTCCTCATTACGATGAGTGTTACGTCTGGAAGCAAAATTATAACATCTAGAAAAAAATAAAGAAATAACATCTGCGGACCTAATACGGTCCTTATGCATTAGTGCTAATGAATTGCATTGCAATTCATTTTTCCGATTTTCTGAGGAATCCTTAGCAATTCCGCTAAATTTCTGTAGAATAGTGACACATTTTACGCCATTCGTGACAGTTTCACGGAATTTTAGGGGATTCTGCTGGAGGTTTGGAAAAATGAATTGCTTTAGCAGAATTGCCGCAATTCATCTTTGTGACGGTATTAACCCCACTGAAATTAGATCAACTTCGTTTTAGAAAATTAATGTTTTATCATTATTATTTCTTGGAACTGAATGATGAAATTTATGCAGAGATAAAAAAGCTGAATAAGATTTGGAACAAGCATAATATAAATGAATAAGCAATACAGAATCTACCTATGTTCGAATTGATTGAAACGTGTTTTGATTGGGTAATCTAACATGATAACATTGATACAATGATACCAAAGAAATTGATCTAGATACTGATAGTCAAAACCAAAAACGGTAACTTAAGAGGAGGGTTCGAAATTTGGTTGATTTTCTATTCTACTTTTTCTTTAAGTAAGTATGTGGACTAGGAATCTTATATTTAGATGTATGATTTTTGACTATATTATCTTGAGTATCTTTAAATCCAAATCACGATTTGATGAAATTTTCTCGATAAAAAAAAATTATGAAATGAGCTCTAATTATTTACAATTTTCCTTGCTACCACGATGTTTTTACGATTTAGATCACGAAATTATTTCTAAAACATAGCAAATAATGATATCTAAACTACCCTTCAACCATATTTTAATTCATGAAGTAGTTTTTTTTTAATTCAAGTAAATGTGGTTTGGCGTTTACGTTGTTTATTTCCGAGCGCGCGCACAATATCGCCATCTCACATTTTAAGTACTTGAACTAACCATGTCTCTCTCTAACTTTGTATTGTCAGTGTCCGCTCGGACTTGTTCGACGTCGGACCTGTGAAGGATTTTTTAAAAAATATTACGAATAAATATTACGGTCGTGCCACATTACAGGTACAGTACAGTATTTACAGTCCGCCGACGCCTATGATAAATAAATAAATATCCTTGGAAATTCTTTTACACATGACTACCTGATCCCAAACTAAGCAGAGCTTGTACTATGGAAACCAGATAACTGATATTACTACATATACTACTTTTTGTTTGTAAATACAAACTAAATATACACTTAATTACACCTAGACTCAGGACATGCGGACATGTTCATGCACACAAATGCATGTCCTGGGCAGGAATCGAACCTACGACCTGCACTGCAGCGTGATTTTCGTTTGCTTTTCCTTGTCTTGTGTAATTTCTTTTCATCTCTTGTCATTTTGTGTCATCTCTTGTCATTTTGTGTCATCTCTTGTCATTTCATAGTTATTCGTGTCATTTCTGTAAAAACTCCCTATTTCGCTTACTGTTATATACTTGCAGCATGGTCTTGGGCCGACAGTGGGAATACATTGCTTGTCAAAACAATGGAGTCGCTTTATTGCGTTTGTTGTAGGTATGGATGGGCAAGTAATAAATATATCATACATCAATAAATTATCGTAAAAAATAACATTACAGATATGGATAGGAAAATGTTTGTCCGTCCTATTCAATCTATTATATTATAAACGAAAGTAACTCTGTCTGTTACCTTTTCACGGCTAAGCCGCTGAACCAATGTTGATGAATTTTGGTATGGAGATAGACTGGGTCTTGGCGGAGAACATAGGCTACTTTTTAGGGTTCCAAAGGGTGCTAACGGGACCCTATTACTAGGCCTACGCTGTCCGTCTGTCTGTCTGTCCGTCTGTCAGCGCGGGCTGTATCTCACGAACCGTAACAGGTAGAGAGTTGAAATTTTCACTGAATGTGTATTTCTGTTGCCGGTGCAGAACAAATACTAAAAATATAATAACATTTAAAAATAAATATCAAGTCTCAAACTTGATATTTTTGATGTGTTTATTCTACGGTGGTACGGAACCCTTTATGTGCGAGTCCGACGCCTTCAGATCTTATGAATGTTTTCTTGAAATAAATATAGTGTATTTTAAGTAATTAACTGGCCAACCCTCAGGTCCTACCTACCATGTTAGGATCTTTTTCGTTCTAGCGGGTGTAAACCGTGATTTAACGAGTTAATGTGATAATTTTTGTATTTAAATTATTCAATTCAATGTATTTGTTTCAGACATAGTCCAATATTGATTATTAAAATTATTATAATTTCACAATAAATAAAAGTAAAATTAAATTAAAAAAATATATATATTTATTTTTATTTTTCATGTTTTATCATTAAAATACAATATAATATAACATAAATTAAAATAAAATACAATAAAATAAAAACCTACCCCTAATTAAACAAATACCGTCCGCGTGGGATACTGGCTGCATGTCCTCCCTGTATTCAAGCTGTTCCTGTTGTCAAGCTAATTTTTTGAGCAAGGAAAGAGCCAGCCCTCTTGTCACCTGTGGCGGTAACCAGTCTAAGGGTGATTTTGATAGATAAAAAAATAAAGATAAAAAGATAAACAAAAAATAAATGCATGGTTAAATCAATAAAATTAATAAAAACTGAAAATTAAATTTAAAAAAAAATTAAATATGGTAGAAAAAAATATTATGACACCACTGATGACTTCATGATCGGCATCGAAGTTAAGTACCAAAGTATTCCTTTGCCTACGAAACATGAAAAAGATACTCATATCCGGCAGTCAGTCACTGACACAGAGTATGTACATTTTTACCCGACTACGGTGGGCGGAGGGTTATGATTTTGACCAATATGTATGTATGTTCATCTGCTCCCGTATAACGTCCAAACTATTTTTATCATAATAATTTGACTAATGAGATATCGTTGGACGCGTCTGGATCGTCCGCTGGTTATAGGCTATTATACGATCGAAATATTGTTATACGTATCTATCAGCATATTGTAGGTATCGTTTGTCTTCTTTTGACTTACTTTGTCTTCAGCAATAAAAACAACATAGAAATTAAATTATTTTTTTCAAATACACTCGACATAAAAATCCCATATAAAACGAAAAAAATATATTTGAATATTTTCATCCATTTCATCTATTTTAAAAGGTGCACTGGGACATATTATTTTAATTGTACGAATTAAACAATATTGTTCCTTCAAAAAATAACTATACTATAGTCTACTCCATAGCTGTTCTGTCCTAGCTAAGCGAGAGGGATATATCCTTCGGCAGCTCACGCGACGCTAGCCACACCCCGAAACTAAAATTCATTTTTTTCTTGTATCGTCTTAATGTAACGTTCTATCGCTACTATACTGTAGATGTTTGTCGTGGGGAGTCACCTGAGTCAACAGTTATTTGTGCCGCAATCGCGAGGGTGGATTACGGGGAATCGATCGAGAAGGCCTCTCCCTGAGGGTGTCAAGGGTAGGTCCGCAGACAGCCCCAAGTAGATTGCGACGTGTCTTATCTCCATCATCTTAATGAAGAATGTGTTATCGTTGATCAAATAGATGTCGTTGAGTATAATAACACTTATAATTTCATTGTTTCCTTAATCTCTTTTATCATCGTGATACTAGGCAAGGTTAGCTACGGAAATAAGATTTGATAATAACAATATTTCTTACCGTCGTCGTATGGAAGAATTCAAAATTAGCAAAATAAAGATAGGCTCGTAATGGTCTGCTGACCAAGGAAATTATAATTTTTATTTCCTTGGTCTTGAAATAAATTGAATTATTGCTACATAGTTACAATGTAATCAAATGCTTTTCCTATAGTATAAATGAACCTATTTCTTTATTATCGACCGACAATCTTGTAAACCCTTGATTGCTGGGTAGGTACGGTTTCAAATGCCCCGGCCTTCACCTAATTGACTACTGTTATCATTCGAGACCACACACTTTGTGCCGCCGGCTTCATTAGATGGAACTATAATATTCCATACCTACTTATATTTTCCTGTTTTTTTTATGTATACCTAACCAAATTCTCATATACATACTTAGCTTTATATTGATTGATAAATCTAAAAAAAGACCATCAGAAGAGCAATGACTTGTCTTTATTCAACTCTTGCGCATTAATTGAAAACGTATGAATTCATAATTATATTACGTATACGCCGTCTACCAACGCCTTTTTACACATATGTTAACGTTACTCATCTCACACAAGCTTGATTAACATTAGCATTAATGAACTGTTAATATACCCGGCATATAAATATTATGTAAATAGTTCCTTTTGTGTATTATGTAATAAACATTTAAATTGTATTGATTTAGATTTAGCTCGGTATATACATATACCTAATGTGTTGTTACTATATGTTCAACTGAAAATATAGGAATGACCCCCTGCACGAAAATCTAATTAGGCCTAGACCGCACAGCGGTTATATCCGCGCTGTTAAAACCGCGTTAAATCTGTGTCCTATCGAATCATATGAACCTATCCGCACTTGCGGTTCATATGATTCCATAGGACTCGGTTTTAACAGCGCAGATATAACCGCTGTGCGGTCTAGGCCTTAAGAGGAGGGTTCGAAATTTGGTTGATTTTCTATTCTACTGTTTCTTTAAGTAAGTATGTGGACTAGGAATCTTATATTTAGATGTATGATTTTTGACTATATTATCTTGAGTATCTTTAAATCCAAATCACGATTTGATGAAATTTTCTCGATAAAAAAAAATTATGAAATGAGCTCTAATTATTTACAATTTTCCTTGCTACCACGATGTTTTTACGATTTAGATCACGAAATTATTTCTAAAACATAGCAAATAATGATATCTAAACTACCCTTCAACCATATTTTAATTCATGAAGTAGTTTTTTTTTAATTCAAGTAAATGTGGTTTGGCGCTTACGTTGTTTATTTCCGAGCGCGCGCACAATATCGCCATCTCACATTTTAAGTACTTGAACTAACCATGTCTCTCTCTAACTTTGTATTGTCAGTGTCCGCTCGGACTTGTTCGACGTCGGACCTGTGAAGGATTTTTTAAAAAATATTACGAAAAAATATTACGGTCGTGCCACATTACAGGTACAGTACAGTATTTACAGTCCGCCGACGCCTATGATAAATAAATAAATATCCTTGGAAATTCTTTTACACATGACTACCTGATCCCAAACTAAGCAGAGCTTGTACTATGGAAACCAGATAACTGATATTACTACATATACTACTTTTTGTTTGTAAATACAAACTAAATATACACTTAATTACACCTAGACTCGGGACATGCGGACATGTTCATGCACACAAATGCATGTCCTGGGCAGGAATCGAACCTACGACCTGCACTGCAGCGTGATTTTCGTTTGCTTTTCCTTGTCTTGTGTAATTTCTTTTCATCTCTTGTCATTTTGTGTCATCTCTTGTCATTTTGTGTCATCTCTTGTCATTTCATAGTTATTCGTGTCATTTCTGTAAAAACTCCCTATTTCGCTTACTGTTATATACTTGCAGCATGGTCTTGGGCCGACAGTGGGAATACATTGCTTGTCAAAACAATGGAGTCGCTTTATTGCGTTTGTTGTAGGTATGGATGGGCAAGTAATAAATATATCATACATCAATAAATTATCGTAAAAAATAACATTACAGATATGGATAGGAAAATGTTTGTCCGTCCTATTCAATCTATTATATTATAAACGAAAGTAACTCTGTCTGTTACCTTTTCACGGCTAAACCGCTGAACCAATGTTGATGAATTTTGGTATGGAGATAGACTGGGTCTTGGCGGAGAACATAGGCTACTTTTTAGGGTTCCAAAGGGTGCTAACGGGACCCTATTACTAGGCCTACGCTGTCCGTCTGTCTGTCTGTCCGTCTGTCAGCGCGGGCTGTATCTCACGAACCGTAACAGGTAGAGAGTTGAAATTTTCACTGAATGTGTATTTCTGTTGCCGGTGCAGAACAAATACTAAAAATATAATAACATTTAAAAATAAATATCAAGTCTCAAACTTGATATTTTTGATGTGTTTATTCTACGGTGGTACGGAACCCTTTATGTGCGAGTCCGACGCCTTCAGATCTTATGAATGTTTTCTTGAAATAAATATAGTGTATTTTAAGTAATTAACTGGCCAACCCTCAGGTCCTACCTACCATGTTAGGATCTTTTTCGTTCTAGCGGGTGTAAACCGTGATTTAACGAGTTAATGTGATAATTTTTGTATTTAAATTATTCAATTCAATGTATTTGTTTCAGACATAGTCCAATATTGATTATTAAAATTATTATAATTTCACAATAAATATAAAACAATAAATAAAAGTAAAATTAAATTTAAAAAAATAAAAAAATATTTTTTATTTTTCATGTTTTATCATTAAAATACAATATAATATAACATAAATTAAAATAAAATACAATAAAATAAAAACCTACCCCTAATTAAACAAATACCGTCCGCGTGGGATACTGGCTGCATGTCCTCCCTGTATTCAAGCTGTTCCTGTTGTCAAGCGAATTTTTTGAGCAAGGAAAGAGCCAGCCCTCTTGTCACCTGTGGCGGTAACCAGTCTAAGGGTGATTTTGATAGATAAAAAAATAAAGATAAAAAGATAAACAATAAATAAATGCATGGTTAAATCAATAAAATTAATAAAAACTGAAAATTAAATTAAAAAATAAATTAAATATGGTAAAAATAAATATTATGACACCGCTGATGACTTCATGATCGGCATCGAAGTTAAGTACCAAAGTATTCCTTTGCCTACGAAACATGAAAAAGATACTCATATCCGGCAGTCAGTCACTGACACAGAGTATGTACATTTTTACCCGACTACGGTGGGCGGAGGGTTATGATTTTGACCGATATGTATGTATGTTCATCTGCTCCCGTATAACGTCCAAACTATTTTTATCATAATAATTTGACTAATGAGATATCGTTGGACGCGTCTGGATCGTCCGCTGGTTATAGGCTATTATACGATCGAAATATTGTTATACGTATCTATCAGCATATTGTAGGTATCGTTTGTCTTCTTTTGACTTACTTTGTCTTCAGCAATAAAAACAACATAGAAATTAAATTATTTTTTTCAAATACACTCGACATAAAAATCCCATATAAAACGAAAAAAATATATTTGAATATTTTCATCCATTTCATCTATTTTAAAAGGTGCACTGGGACATATTATTTTAATTGTACGAATTAAACAATATTGTTCCTTCAAAAAATAACTATACTATAGTCTACTCCATAGCTGTTCTGTCCTAGCTAAGCGAGAGGGATATATCCTTCGGCAGCTCACGCGACGCTAGCCACACCCCGAAACTAAAATTCATTTTTTTCTTGTATCGTCTTAATACTACAATATGTAGTCTGAAGAGAGACAAATTGTAATGAAGTAGGCACTGAAGTATAGGTACCTACTGTAATGCCATGGCTTTAGTAGAGAGAAATACAGTAGGTACTAAACCGAATAAAATATTCAAATCAAAGCGTAGGCATTGGTTTTGCAAGACGATAACACAATAGGAAGTAGGTATGCGTAATAGTTACATTTAAACGATTCAAAGAACATTTACATGAACCTAAAGCTGGTAACCCCCGTATAATTGAAGTATACAACAGAGAACTATCGTCATAACCATTTAAACGATAACAATATAACACCATAACGTAAACCAGAATTGTGGTAACTGGCTTGTTAAGCGAACAATGGGAGGTTGTTGAACAAAGAGGCAAAAAAACCTTCATAGTATTATCAATATTGTTCTTGTTTTAAGCAATGTGTACACAAAAATATGTGTAGATGTATACGTGTAATAACAGTCAAATAATGTTATATAGAACCCAGAGAAATAACTTACATTTGTCATAGATAACCTTGGTTTAAGTAGAAAACACAGGATCGATTAAACTAATAGTGGTCTGTGCAAAGCCAAAACAATATCTACATCATCAAGCAAAGTTAGAAACATTATAATCTTTACAAGAACAGAGACAAAATACATATATAGTAACGCAGGCTTTTATACGGTAACCCATAACTCTGCTGTCTGTTGTATACTAAGTCTTACTGACACTTCCGATGCAACGCCTACTGTCTGGACCGACCATGCATTATGAATAGCTTCTCGGTATAATACTGCAACACAACTGTAACTGTTCTTTAATAAACCTATGACACTATTTCATAACAATACAATTGAATGAATCCGGAAGATTGGTCCATAATTGCAGTAATTAAGCACGCATTACTACTATTATACATACTTAAATTGTTAATGTCGCCTGTGAATCGGGTTAGGAAATAAAAATATTGTTGCGTTCTCTCATTAAAGCAAGCAACTATATAACTATTTAGTCAAAGAAGCTGCAATTAACCCAAGCTACAACTGTATTGATTTCAATGTAAGATATTTAAAAGAATACACTTAAAGAACACAGAGGCAATGATAGATTATCAGAACAGGAATACGCTATAAAAACTGTATTCAAAAGTTTTTTGAACCTCTCAACAAATGACAAACATTACAGACGTATTTAAAATCTCAGAGCCGATTCGTTTCCCACATGGAGCCGTGCACCATATGGAAGATGTTTTATTGTATGTATTTATGTTCGTGATGAAACAGCGACCGACCTCGCTGTGGCCAATTGTGCGGACGGACGGGACAGGCCATCGCAATTTAAATCATTAGGACGATTAAGTTTGAGTTCACACAAGCGATTATAAGGCCAGTATTCAGTATGGACTTATTTTGAATAGTTATAAAAAACAAAAAGCGTTCTAAAGCGTAAAGAAGATAGAACACCCAAAATTATCTTACGTGGAAGAAAATTCGATAACTATTGCAAATTTTAAAACCATCTATGTTACTCTCAATCGCTGTAAGTAATGCTGACAATCTACTTTTCTGACATCTAGCAACATTCATTACTAAGGTAAACGCAGGTATTAACGACCCCCTTAAGAGATTTTTGAATTCGATGTCAAATATTAAGAGAAGTGGTTGCCTTTAGACTCAAGATTAAATTTTTATTTGTAAATATAGAATATATAGTTTATATAAATTACCTTAAATCATTTAATATGGAGGAATAATATATAAAAAACAATTAATAAAGTGAACAAGTCGATTGTTTCTATTACCGACCCCATAGCAACAGCTATGAAGCTATTAACGATTTTTATGAAGCTAATACCGTCCATAGTAAAATTAAATAATTTATTAGAGTCGGTGATAGGTTCGATGTGTTGCCATTACCGACTCATAAGGAAAATAAAATAATTTGTATAGAACTAATATGGGTCGGTAATAGGTTATGTGTACAACATTATGAAAATGTATTACCGACTCATAAAAAGTACATAATATTGATTAAATTGGCTTTCTTAATCCTAACAGAGACTATAACTGATTGATATATCAAATAGTAATTATAAATGAATGCATATTTACACTAATAAAGGTAATTTAAAAATGTTTACTTCAGCAACAAACTTTGAATAATCTCATATTACAGGGTAAACATATAACGGTGAATAGGGTGAAGTAGACAAAAAAGAGTAGGTCGCTAATAGATTTCTAAAAAGGTTGATTGTTGCTGATTATAATGATTTACAAAAATATGTATTTAATTATACAGTTCAATGAAAAATTTTAAAAAGAACAAAACATAACCATTCAGCCATTACCGACCCATGGATCGTTAATAGCTGCAACTAATAAAATCAGTGAAGCTATTACCGTTTTCTTTATATTTAAAGTTTTATCCTATAAATATGCAATTTTTTAATGAAATGCGACACGAAATATATAATTTACACTTCAATGAATACATTTAATAATACAGAATACATATAGGTATTGTTAATAATTATAAAATGTCTTAAGAAAAATATTGACGTACTTACCTGAAAGAACAAGGGTCAGTACTAGATACCGCTGCCGTCACAGTCATTGCGTATTTTATGTCTTTTCCGGACTGCCACGTATATTAATGTGAATTTATACGATACCCAATGAATAAACACGCGTATTGTTATTAATATCTTTAGCAGAAATAGTTTCAGAAGCGTAAGAAATGAGAATTAATAAATGGGTCGGTAAAACCTGCACTTTTTCGATGGGTCGTTAATACCTGCGTTTACCTTAAATTGCGTCAGTTTTCAAGGTGATTTGAATGTTTGCAACATGCACTAAAGACTGTTCTTCTAGCTTTATATAGCACAATCTCTAGACTAACAGAGTGTTTTAATGCAGCAAATAGTGATGTAGAAAGCAAATAAGTAGTGTCTCTTTTTATAGGGTCAGTAGAAACTTACCCTCATGCTAATCGAATCAAGTGTGGCTCAGCTACTGCAACTACGAGCTGTGCTGCAGCGACTATACAGTGAATGTAATGAGCGTGCTAATCTAGACACGTATGAAGTGCCAGAGGCGTTGCATTGGGTATAAACTCGTGGGAATCATGCATGTTTCTTTTAACGTTGGTTGCGATAGTAGCCACTCCTATGTAGTGTACAGACTTATGTGACGAGCTTTTATATTTTGCCGTATGAATACTGCCTATTTCACCTTCACCATTATTAGGTGAATGAAGCCAATGATACACGTGGTTTAAATTCCACCGTGTATATGGTGCTTATTTCATGTTCTCCATTATTGTACCAAGATAAGGGAAGACTGAACCCAATTTCCAAGTTTCAAGTTACTTATTCTCAGTAGAATTGGCATCAAATGTTATCCAGACGTCTCGCTAACTGTTTTCAAAGTTAAAAGGTCGAATAAGTGGTCCATTCTCGCGAGACGTAAGACCTCAATTTTCGCGAAAATGTCCACATCGTTAACTAACGTTTACGTCACTGATTTTACCTGCATGCAGTGTGCCTGCCATAACACTTGAGTTCTTTTTATGAGAAGTGGAATAGGTGAAAAACCGCAAAGATGGTCTGCAGGAGGAATTGAGCAGATTTGATTACAGGTTTAATATCTTCCACGTAATGCATAGTTAACCTATTGATCGAGACAGTAAGTAAAATCATTATTTTCCTTGATGTTATGACAGAGTAATGCTAACAAAATTCAAGTTTTCCTATTGTTGGTTACAGCTCTATGCATGAGTTAGAAAAAATAAGCTTAGCTGTAAAAATGTTTGTGTGTTTAAGACCTCCAAACATGTTTACATTTTGCCTTCGGACGGAGCGTTTATTTTCGCTTTCTACACAGTTTTTATACGAAAATATACAGATAATAACCCTGGCAGATATTGAATAATACAACAAAAATATGCATTACCATAAACGACGATGAAAAGTTAACAAGATAACTAATTACCTACGAATTCTGAAGACAACGCTAAGTTTAACACGCATGTTTCAACAATCATTATGAAAGTCGAAACTTTACGTTAGAACAATAAGTCGAAACGTGAAATTTACTTTCTCGGTTATTAACAATAGAATGTTAGTGGTTTCATTGCGATTATTAGCCGTGCCAAATGTGAAGCTGCGGCGAGTTGGTACAAATCATTGGTTACGACATCTACGCCCGCATGCATTGATGCACTAACGTCTGTGTTAATGATTCATCAGACCATCTAAAATTGATGCAATTCAATAATGAAGCAACCTACGTTTTCATTATTTGACCATATCCTGTTAAAAAGATACCGGTAGAATCTAAAATTGTGCATGCGTTAGATAGGTATGAGTCAATGAATATTTCTACAAATTCTTGGACAATAAATGGAAACCTATATTATACCACAATAACAACAGTCAATAAATAATAGGTGGGTAGTAGGTACGTTAGTTAAACAATTATTTGTTACAGTAGGTATGTACTTATAATAGGTACCTAAGTATGGAACAGAGTTACATTAGTTAGCAATAGTCGGTTACTTAGACCACACTATTGATTCCAAGCTAAGTAAATATTAATAATTACCATTCGGGCGAAAATTTATAATAGGTACCTAAGTATGGAACAGAGTTACATTAGTTAGCAATAGTCGGTTACTTAGACCACACTATTGATTCCAAGCTAAGTAAATATTAATAATTACCATTCGGGCGAAAATCTGAGTGTGACTTGATCCGCATTTTCTTTTCTCAATGTATCCTTTTTGTAGTGTTCGAGTAAGGTGCACTATCGTAAATCAAGAGCCTTCATCACTTAACACTTTGACACATCGAGGGTAAAAACACCTCATATTTCGCGTCTTGAATCGATTTAATAAATTATAAGTCAGAAAGGATACAAGTTACTTTGAAAATTGTATTAACAACCACTTTTCACATTGTTTTTGCACGTGACAAAACACAAGTAAAGACACTGCAACGTGAAATAAAAACAGGATTACAATACAATACTATTGGTTACTATGGGGGTTGCGCCGCGTACCGCTTGATTTGACAGCTGCGAGCGCGCTATCCCGAAATCCCGATAGGAATATTGGATGAATCGCGTGAATGAGCGCGGGGCGCGGGAACGAGACGGCGAACTGAGTGAACATAGCCGCACGTGACGGGGAACGTGTCAGGAACGGGACGGGATACAAATAGGATTAATTGGAGTATACCGCGACCGGTGCGCGTTAACACTTTAATCATAGTCCCGAAACCAAAACTGGAAGTATGATTAATATCTCAACTCATATTTTTTTGTAACGCTCACAATAATTTACTAGAATTGCAGTCCATTACGACCACGTAATATTTGATAAGTTAGGGAAATAATCGAGCGATAATTGGTGTGAGTCAGATCAAGCGATACGGTGCACTAGATAATGTAGTAATCCTTGTATTGTAATGATAGAATAAAAATAAAACTGACGTTGTTAATCGGATCACGACCACAGCACCGCCGTATTATGATACGTCAAACGCGCAGGCGCAGCGCCCGTAACTGACGTGCTCATGCGCGCTAACTTCACTCCTAAAGCTACGTCACTTCGGCAAACCTCTCGTAGGGGTATGGAGAGTAGGGTGCATAATAAATGAAATTAAGTTAATGGTCACTCCAACTTCATCATTTTACCCTTATGAACTTCTTAACACGAGCGGCAACAGACCCTTTGTTAGGTACCTACATTAGAGCCTCCAATAAATTATACCTAGGTAATGGTTTTACTTTTACCTAGGTACTTTTATCATCTTTCAGAAGAAAACAATAATCACTTAACTAACTTAAGTAACTGTATGATTTTATGTTTGTTACTTGAGGTAGGTACCACTACCACTAGCAACATGGATAACGAAGACGTTATTACAACAGTAGATAGATGTTTAATTTTGTGTAACGTAAAACCAAATTCAGCGCTGAGGTTAAAAACCAGTTTCTTCAGACATGCAATTCCTCTAGTGGAGTAGCGCTAATCGGCTAAAAATGTAACGGTATGTTTGCCAAATCAGTCATAATAATAGGAGTGAATGACCCCACAAATAGACACGCTAATATGGTTTGCGGGTTCCTCATTCCCATGTTTCTGCAGAGTGTGCGTATTCCAGAGTTGATTGTGAGTAAAATATGCTTGGAGAAAACTGTCTTCCTTCATAAATTAAACACATTAGCCTTAGTAAAGTGAAAGCAATAAGTTAAGTGAGACGTTAAAGTTTTAGAAATCCTGGAAGATGAGGAAATTATAACAATCAAAATTGCAACGCGAGGGGACCTCATTACGCTGGATGAAATTAACACCAAAGTCCAACTACTAAGAAAACTTAGGGACATCTTGAGTCTTTGTCTCTGGAAGAAAATAGTTCGGTGCATAGACATGATAAAACGTCCTTCATTTGAATTTTGCAGCAATTGCAAATGATGTCACTCACTAACTAATGCATTCTTCTGCAATGACCGTCAGCTAGAGAGCCGAATTTCTCGCCTACGTCGGTGTTTGGTCAAGCGAGTATTCGTCATTCGTCCTTTTACATATTAACAAAGGCATGAAAGCCGGACATGGCGGATGTGTTGCGAAAGGGATTTGCACGTGGCCGAACAAACAATGGGCACTAGCAGTAAGTACTAGGATTTGTATACATACGATTTATTAGATCCGATTTATTTCCAAATAAATTACATTGTTTAATAACTTTTGTTTTTAAGATTTTTTATAAATAAAAAGACTATCGTTCTAAATTTTTCACGATCATACAAATCCAACGCCATCTAGTGAATAATAAAGTGGAGACATACAAACCTCCTTATCAATACCTAATTTATCAATAACTTGGATTCACACCTTAATGCAAAGATAGTATTACATTTAGTTAGGGTATAAAAGCATAGATGTCGCTTCATTACATTTTGGTTTTGTTTTGAAATTTGATATTGTCATACCTACCTCTAGGCAACCCACGTGTGGTTACATCATCTATAGACCAGTGACCTTGGTGAGGTGGAAACGTAAATAGTTCTAGTATAGAGTACAAGTACTGAGTACCCTTAGGACAAAGTACTTTATATTAGAGCATGATGACGTCTTACCATTCGTACAATAACATGTTATTTCGATATTGCATTGGTAACATCTTTGAGTGCATCTTTAAATCACGGTACCTATAAAATATACCTATCATCTGTCTTAAGGATCATCAGTTCACATTACCTGTTCGTCTCCGCCTTCTTCGTCTTTTCCTCCGTCTCCTAACTTTCTTTATCTTGAGTTCAATAGGTTTTGTCTCCTCTTTCGAGCAAACAGTTCTCGTGATATCTATTATTTTACCAACTAAACACAACACCAACGCGATCATTTTGCACAGTCACTAAACTCTCAGACGGGTTTATCTTTATCTATACCCTGATGTTATCTCAGAGGCACAGTTTTTTTCTTTCGTTTATTAATCTTCAGTTCGTGAACCAACTGCTCGTTGTTCTGTCTGATACTATTGTTGTATGAAATAAAATATGATTTTAAGTAAGCACATACTATTGTGTCACACATCACCTCCACTAGTATACTCAGCACTGCACTTATGGTAATAGTTGAGTACACTAAGTTTATTTTTGTGTAGGAGTAAAAATGGTTTATCGTAAGGTTATCGGCGCGCTAGTGCGACTAGAGACAAACATTCGAGTGTTTGGACTCACCGCATCACTCCGGGGGCCTTGGCGTGATTTCTAAATAAGGCTAAAAATATACACCACACACGTCTAATTATTCTAAATCCGTAACTGCACTCGAATATCAATAGAAACATAAAAACAATGTCACGTGTATAAAGGAAGAAAAACTAGAATAGCCCTTCGAACTTTATTAATTTTATCCGTTGCAACCACAGACACTAGTTGACTTGAAGGGCTCTTTTAAATGTGTGTATGCATTTACCAATGTATCCAGACGTAGCGGTAATCAGTACAGTATGTCTTCACCTACATGCTTTCTATTCAGATGTGCATTGAGTATTAAATTACGATAAGCATAGTTGTGTGAATATAAATGCGTACAGGATTAATAAGGATTGTTGCATCATATAATCAGTAGGCATAAATTAAAGCCGTTACAATCCCTTATTTCACCCGCTTTTTTGGTTCAACGTAACGTAACTCTAGCTTGTTTATCAATGATTCATAAAAAAACGGCCAACTGCGTGTAGCCACGCACAATGTAAGGTTCCGTAGCCATTTCAATAACGAAAACTTATTTTTGGCTAGAGGATTTACCTACACATTGCTTGTCATTTAATATAAAGATTAAAATCTCGCAAATGACACGAACGATAGTAAAATGTTGTATGAAACTCTATTTGATTTGAAAATACCTTTCAGTCCTTTCACCTCTACCTAACTAAATAAAAATATTCATCCCCATTTTCCATGTGCAGGGAAGTAGGTACCTCAAAAAATTATATTTTATAACATTTAAATTTTTGGAATGGAGATCTACTATTGATATATTTTTCTACAAAATTTCATACACATTCGTCAAAAACTGAAGAAGTTATGGCACTGTGACAGACTGGGATGGACGGACGGACCAGCGACGGACTGGATGATCTTATAAGGATTCCTTGTAGAGACTACGGAACCCTAAAACCGTGGGTTTGTTTACTTCACAGTATTAGACATAAAACACGTAAATATTGACTGCAGTGTCTGTATTGACATCTCTTTACGGTACGGTACTTATTACACTAGGTACACAATGAGTTTATACCTTTGGAATTGTTTAACAGATTTAATAAATAATAGGTAGGTACCTATTTTTAGGGTTCCGTACCCAAAGGGTGCCAACGTGACTCTATTACTAAACCTACGCTGTCCGTCTGTCCGTCTGCCAGCGGGATGTATTTCACGAACCGTAATAGGTAGAGACTTGAAATTTTCACAGAATGTGTATTTCTGTTGCCGTTACAACAGCAAATACTAAAAATAAAATGAAATTTAAAAATAAAGGGGCCCCATACATGAAACTTGATATTTTTGACGTTTTTATTCTACGGTGGTACGGAACCCTTTATGTGCAAGACCGACACGCACTTGGCCGGTTTTTTTATTATGCTTCCCTACGAACAAAGACAAATTATCACATGCGTGCGATTTGCTTAACAACTTAACAAAGTATTATCAAATAGGTACCATTAGATAATAATTCAATCACCGTGCACTCAATCTAATAACGTAATACAAATATTGATTCGCAATGGTTTATCGGCTAGGCTAGACAATTAATTGAGGATAACTCGATTAGAATTATTAGGTCGTGGTTATTTGCCGTCTTTTAATTTGTTATCGGATGCTCCGAGGATGATTAGGTACACCGTATTTCCAACGAAAGATGAGCCGTAAAAAGTGATAGACTACGATCACTCACTCATAATTTAGACTAGGAAGCTCTATAAATTCCATATTTATGCAAATCTAAAACATCATAATATATTACCAAAAGCCGTCTCATTTTTTCCGATGGTCAAAATAAAAGCAACGTCCTATGACGACTATGGTTATAACAAAATTGGGCGTCCAGCTCTATCACTCATCGTACGAAACGAAGCCTGATCAACTGCGGGAGAGATACTACCCTGGTCGAATCAACACGTATATGAGCTGCAGTCATTTGGCTACAGTTTGGCTCTACCTTTACCTAAATTTAACAAACATCATCCCTCATTACCGCTTGATCTATTATCGTGGATTCCAAAACTGTGAAGCCTTCCTACGTCGTTATAGCGAAACTCAAAATCCGGTAAAATCCCATTATTCCGATCACGTGGAGCCTCGGAAACGGCACTCGTGACATCCGCATCCGACGTGCCTGCTTAGCACTATGTTTGCGCTACAAAAGCAATGAATCAGGTATATTGATCACTCCTGTCTCATTGCTCGTAATCATAAGTTCCTGGGTTTGATTCTCTGTGGTGATTGCATCACTTAACATTGGTACCGAGGTGTGTTCAGTAAAATATATTATATGCCTTACAATTAAATCTAGAAGTCTATCCGGTAAATGGGATCGTTCCAGACTTACTAACTACGATCGGAAACCTCATGGCTATACGTCTGTATTACAGCTATACCTAATGGAATAAATATATAAAAATATCCCTCCGTAAGTACTAAGGCATATCTCTGGAGACATCATTTTATGATTTTCTTTGTACTTTCTTTTTAGGAGACCCTGCTTACGAATTAGCCGTACCCGTACTAATAATAGCCCTATACAACATAAAGTTAAATAAATTTCTAAACTTACCCAACATTCTATTAATTTCTCCTTTTTCAGTCATTGTCGTCATCGATGTCTTTCATGGTTCCAAATCTGGAAGCAGAAATTAAAAATGTTACAGCTACGCTGACATACACCCAAACTTTACTACCTCTAAAAAGTTTAGGTTGCTCCTAATTTTATCATAATATTAAAAATAAAAAACTCAAAATAGAGAAATGAGGATACACGGGGTCTTTAAACAACTCTAGTTTTCTGGTACGGTATCGAGTTTCGCTACAATCTTTACCTTAGTATCGAACTGCGTGCACCCTTAGCACAATGTAAGCACAACAATTACTACCACTGACACTTAACAAAACAATATAACTCACGGTTCAACGTTAAATTAACGCAACAACATCTTTACGGTAGAATAATCACACATTTCACTTAGAAACTCAACATAATCGGGGAAAATATGGAAAATATTGTAAAGATTTTTCGGACTGCGATAGAGGCATCTCCGCGAGGGTTGGATGGCGAACCTCACGGAAATGCACGAAGCCTTCCGATCGTGCCCGAATGCAAATGGTGTGCAGGGACGGATTTTGCGGATTGCGACCTCTTTTCTAATTACTACGATATTTGGAATGGAACATTTTTCGCGATATAGTAATTTAAAATATCTGGTTATTCAAGCTAACACTTTTTACTGCAACTGAATTAATGATAGTAAGTCTATTATTTTGGATAGTTTCAGACATTTCCATGCTTTGCGTAACACAATTCGAGCCTGCTTACTACAGCCACTACCGCCCTGCGAAGAGGTCGTCGTCGTTTCGCCATATTTTCCACGCATGCGCAGCTACCCTCGCTCATGAGGGGCAATCACTAATGGGGTGTTACGTATATTTTGAGTTGCCAGCCTCAGTTTTAAAAATATTACTATTAAAAAAATAACATAAGCATAAAATATGTAGCTATAATTTTAAAGTTTCTTTATAATAATTGGTACATTTTTCAAATTTCGAATAAGGATTTACTTGTTACACGCTGCGCGCGCATCTTGTGACGTAGCACCAACATATGGCGCATTGACAGAAGTTGGGGCTTGTACAGAAGACAGAAAATGGATCAATAAATGACGTCACGCCATTGAGAACCGGTTTATAAGATTGCACTGTACTTCCTGCTACGGAAATAGGCGTATAAAGTTAAAAATAAGTATAAGTACATCATTATCATTTCATTTTCCTTTGGCGAAGTATAGTAGGTTCAGAATAGCTTAGCTAGGAATCGATAGGAGAGGTTATCGATTTATATTTAGATTAATCTCGAGAAACCAGATTACCTGAGAACTCGGCGCAGGTTTGTGTGGGCGCCAATATACCTAAGCAGGATTCTCAGGCTTAACATGGCGTCTAATTAATGGATGCGCAATACAATGGCCGAAGGCTCCTCCAAGGTCAGCTACTTGCTGTATAAGGAGCCACCCCGGCATTCAATAAGCATGAACGAACGTCACTAGGACTGGGAATTTGAAACAATTGGCTCGAGGGAATTGAACCTTCATGGTTGACGAATATGTATAGGAATCTTTACTTCAGGAGAGCAATTCGCTTGACGAATGCCATTTTAATGCCATCTGTAAACGAATGGGGAAATACTATGCCCTTAAGTACATATTTTTCCGCTTGAAGATCCACAGCCTATTAAACCACAAAGCGTTGTATGTAAATGTCAGCTTTTGGGTGGGTTAGCGGTGGGTTGAACTTTGACCCTTTTTCTTGATACATTTTTACATGATACGGTTCTGATGGGCCGTCAGTATGATAAATTGCGGCATGCAAATATGTACTGGTCCGCCCAAATCATGTAAGGCTTAGATTTCGGTCACTGGTGACATTGGAGTCGGCCAAGAATAACGTCAATGACTCAACTACTTGTCCATATTTGAAGGGAACATTATTTTTTCCTTTTATGCTATCGGCATGTGACGAATCCAACGTGTTTTTTGGAAGAAACAACCTCTATGATGCAAGTAGGCTTCTTGGAGTGACCGAATCAACTGAATGGATGGACATTTCAATTTTGTTAACTCTTTTCATATTCTTTAATCGCTCTACCGATTTACCTCCATTTTTGTTATTTTGTGCGTCAGTATTTACCAGCTTTAACAACTATTTTCCAAATTAACTCTTGATTAATTATTTCCTAAAATAAATATTGTATTATTTAAACACCAAGCTTGGGAAACTAGCACATACAAACTGTTCTATTTATGTAAATTTTCGCACCAGACAAGAATGAAGAAAAAAATGTAGTCATCAAAGTATGTCACCTTCGCTTGGTCACAAAAAGGTTAAATGATTGTTGATTCCATTAGGGATCATGCTGAAATTAATTTCTAGTTAAAATGAATACCTAGGTACTTAGGAAAATTTTAATACGAGTAAATAGCTGGTATTTAGCTCTACAGAGTGTAATGTAGAGTTTCTGATATAACATAATATTCACTACTCACATTTTCATAGAGCCAACAATGCAGTCAATAACTGAATATTCTGGTTTCAACAGAACTAGTTTATTTTGATACAATTTCATTGATTTTCACGTACCTATGATTTTAAATACAATTTTTCACTGTAATCTCACAATTAATCCAATTACCACACACCACACAATGTTCCACATTCATATAATCACTCTTTATATAAACTTTTCCAAGCTGAATAGGTACACTGTAATAATACAACGAACATTTCCAACCAACTGACTGATTAAGGACGTTTTGTAAGACTTTGAAATTGTTTCACTACCAAAGGAAATTGTTTCATAACAACGAGTCGTTAGGAGTCATTTTTGCCCGTATGCAGATGCGTTTCCGCCTGAAACGTAGGTGCTTCCAAACTTGTTTAGCCGAATCAGATAGCATTAATTAACGCTAAATAGAGTTTTGTTAATTTACTAGACGTGGTTCTGATGCAGGGGAGTAATGGAATGGTACTCATTATTTTGATGAGTATTGAGTTCTTAATGAATTACACACACATGTACCTACGTAATATACCTACCAGTAAAGGAAATTATAACTGTTAAAATTTTATTTGACAAAGATTACTAATGAAGTAGGAAAGAAATTAATTTTAAAATAATTAAAATATTGATCACTTTAATAATCAAGAATGTACGTCTCGTGGCAGAATTTCAGTATTCACACTTATTGGTATCCGATTAAAACAATCGTTTGAAATTAAAACAGAATCCGCACCGTACTGAAGTTCAACTCCATAGCTTTGGAGTTGTAATTATTTTATCAGCTCACGTTATTAATCGTCTAGTGGAAATGACCTCTGGTTTAAAATCAGTGATAATTGATCGCGTAACGCGTTACGTACCGAACGCGTGCCGAGTACCGAGCGAGATTCTCAACTGTTTTATTTTAAAGCTGGCTCCGTATACTTTGGCCATGAAAATTGCAAGGTGTAGGCAGAATAGACCGATGAGCTGTGAACAATGTCGATCGTTGACTGGGAAACAAAAGCATTGCCACGATATTAATTGCTGGAGCTATGTTTTTCATTCTAGCCAATCGGACCGTGAAATTCGTTGATGGCTCTCCGTCTTCATACGAGGTTGGCTAAAAGTAAAAGTCATTTTCAAATCTTATCGGAATCATCCTTTGAAAGTGATGCGCTGAAATTATTCACGTTATGTATTAACAGCTTATGTAATTAGGTAAATTAAAGTTAAGGAAAATGTTTACATATGACCGACAAGCATTCAGCACCGTAAACGTATATCCTAAAACAGCTTTCAAATACAAGTAGATATACTGTCTTCCGATCAATCAGACGACCTCTACTTTGTAAATTAGTATCAATGATATAAGTTTCTAGTAACTAGGGCTTAGCAAAATTGTGTCATGCACACAATAATATATGAAAGCAATGTATAAATACAGTTAATTATCATCAAACAGACACGCCTACCTGACAAAGTTGCGTATGTGATCTCTATCACGTAGATCACGAATTAAATGAGTAAGGAAATGATATGATAGATTATTTATACTCGTAAATCGATCGCGCGTACTATGTAGATATAATGACGAAAACGTGGTTGGAAAACATCGAAATTTATTTTTATGGGTTATATTTACAGAATAATAAAAAGTATTATTAAAATCCACACATTCAAGGGTTTAATAACATGTCATTAGTAATCCTGTGTATTTAATGTCAATGTTTCATTATCAAAACAAGCTTCTGTAGATAGTTACAACTGACACATTACGATAATTGTCTTCGGTGTCCTAATTATTTCTGGTCGTCACCTATTTATTATTTGTGTTGCTTTTGTTCGTACAATGAGTGAGAGATCCGGAAAACTGCACCCCCGTTCCCTGAGTCCCACTCTCTTTCAGGTCAGCAACGTACGAGTGTTGCCTTTGGTATTAACTATAGGCTACGGCAACTGCTTAACATCATTCGGGCCGAACGCTTGTTAGCCGCCTTCCTTGATAAAATGATCGATAATCAACGTGTGTCAATTCCAACACGTTGTTGTAACCCTACCGGGTATCGGCGAGTGTTAGCCCAATTGATGCAATCGGATCAATTTATTCTGAAGCGAAGCCTCATTCAGTCTCAGGTCAGCGACCGCGTCTCATCCAGTCTCATTCGCGTGTGTTTACAATGCATCCCCTCTTCAAAATATCTCTATTTGAATAAGGATTCAGTTTCCAATTTGCAACCACCGCTATCTTATCACCTAGAATTAGTACAAGTTGTGCGTTACTGGATGAATGACGTGTGGACTGTGGTAACTGTGATGCGAGCTCTCGTGTGCGCTGTGATAAACGTTTGTGATATTTATATATAGATTAAAATATATTAAAAAAAATCTAAAGATGAATGAAGGAACAGTTGATGTCCACGAATTGGAGAAACTAAGGTTTGTGTTATTTTCTTTGGCATGATATGCATGGCAACACAATTTCCTTGCAGTGAAAAACAAATGAAATTGATTATTTTTCAAGTAGTCCTTGGTCCTATTACATATATTTAGCTACATATGTTTTAGATTATAAATGTAACACGATAGTAGCTTATTTTCGTAACTTATTTTTTATGACTTATATCTAACACGTTATAAGGATTAATATGAATGAATAGCTAACAGTAAAAGTACCGTATGCAGTTTACATACAATAGATTATGCAATAGGTAACCCACTGATTGTTAAAATATTTTTATGTAGGCACATATTAGTCACTAACAAACACCTAAGTGTAATCCTTACTAAATTATGTCAAGGTTTTCTATTATACTTCTGTGATAACCGTCCATGGTATCAACAAAAAAAAATGCACCTCTAGGCACTACTGTCACCATCACCATTTACTATACCACGGCCAAGGAGAGGAGATACGAAAATAACGAGGTTATTTGCTAAAATTCGTTGTTTTTAACGTTTCTTAAATATCATAAAATGACGATCATCAAATGTTGTCGTAAAAAACCACGAATTACTAAACAACAAAATAACCTCGTCTTTCGTATCTCTTCTCGTTGGCTGTGCAATAATATTTAATTTGGTACCTTTCTATGAACAGAGGCCCAGAAGAGAAGAAATGCGAAAGAAAACCATCATGCCACAATAGTCCACCACAAAAATGGCGGATCCTCCTAGAACCGGCGCTAGTGGGAGCCATGATAGCCATCAACCTCGGCCAGACTTCATTGCAGAACTTCTACCTGAGGACAGCATGTACAGTGGACTTGGGGAACCTTATAGAAGTCTGCGATAAAGGCGTGGGTGAAGAGTTTCGGGTTGTAGAGGTGAATATGAATTGGTGCATATCCCGTGCATTCGAAAGTTGAATATTTCAAAATAGGTAGGTACATGCAGAGAAGAGTTGAAGTAGTCTAACAAAAATGTTAATTTCCACAAATATATGCGTTAGATAAAAAGACACTGCTATTAACAAATTAATTCATCACTCGTTTCTGAATGTGAACCTAGGTCAGTCATGCCACTGAACTCTAATCATTTTATTATGACTTCATTAGATAAAAATCGGCTTTGCCGGTTCCTTGAAGGAGAGTACTTACTACTTACTTTACAAAATCAATATAATATGTACTACGACTACTTATTATGTAGATGTTTACTATATAGTACGTTTTTTTATACTAGTCCTTTTTGGTAAGCAAAGATGGCGTCCAGCGGGGCGACAGCGTAACTTTTTTGTCAATGTTTCAATTGGTTTCGTATATAATTGACACAGGATGAACGAAACCAATTGAAACATTGACAAAAAAGTTACGCTGTCGCCCCGCTGGACGCCATCTTTGCTTACCAAATAGGACAAGTATAAAAAAACGTACTATAGGTACCTATCTGCTTTGCGTTATTATCTCAATTCAAGATTCGACCGTGAATTTTATCAGGGCCTCTTTTATTAGATTGAAAATACCTGCAACTTCAGATAGACACAAATTGAACCACATTCAATTTATTCAGAATTATTTACTTTTTATCATAGTGATTTAGGTAACCCAATCTTTGCAAATTGAGAATGGAGGGAAAAGTATACGATAAACTCTATATTTCAGGCAAAAATTGACAATACACATAAACTTTATCCAATCACAAATTTATTAACTGTATTGTCTGTCTGTATGACTAATTAATTCTATGACTAAGTATTATTTATACTCGCCTACGTCTACGTTTTAATGCACTCTGCTAGTAAATAATTTTATGACATTGAGCTGATCATAATGAATTTGTCGAACTGTTGTTCGTACGAACCTATCATGTGAGATGATCATACTATTGACAGATAAGACAAAATTACGTTCTTCTTCTTTTGCTTTAAAAAAAATGTATGGCTCCAGTGCTACCCTTACGTTGGCTCGTATTATTAATAAATGCATCTCAAAGTTGAGGTCGATCTTAAGATGCTGTTTTTGACGGATGTTCCATACATTGAACGTCAAAACTGCATCTTAATATCGATCTCCACTTTGAGATGCATACGAGCCTAATGGGTTTTTTTTTCAGGTCGCTAGTCAAATGGTAGTATCAAACGTGAACGTCAGTAGGAGTTTCATTGGATCTCTAATATCTACCGTTGTCCTGTTGTTCGTGGGACCGTGGAGTGACTGCAGTGGGTGCCGGAAACCATTGCTCATCCTACCGCTCGTCGGGATGAGTGTGATGACGACAGGAGTGTTGCTGATGCTCATATTTCCCGGAGCTTCGACAGTACAGGTGCTGTACGCTGTACAGCTGCCTATGTCTCTGGGCGGCAACTTTGGTTTACTATTGGCGGCTGCGTTTAGTCATATAGGTGATGTAAGTGTAACGATTATTACTATAGAATAGTTTTATTTATATGCCCTGAAAATGTTGGCAGAGAAAACAATGGTATAAACTATAACCATGGACCAATTACTAAGGGGACTGGCCCTAAGCAACTCGGCCGAGTGGTCGGCCTAGTACTAACATCGACATAAAACGAAGCGAGTAGTTCAACTATTTACCGGTAGATAGAACAATGAAAATGAAAAAACAATGACCATTTTTTTTCATACATATATCTAATAAGGGCACCTCTTTCTTAAGTCTTTACTCTGTGACTATAACCATGCAAAGGCATCAATAGTAACTGAAGATTCTATAACAGGCCCTTAGTCTTGCAAGTTAGCAGCATATTTGGTCGAGATAATTACTATTTCAGAATTATCTCGAATTCATCAGAATTATCATTATTACAGAATGCCTACGATTGTCAAGAGGTACCTACCTAACCTACTAGTAAAAGTTTCTACCTTGTCTATATGCTACTCAACCTTTGAACGTCATTAATCTTTTATCAGTTTATTTAACGTGGACTTTATAAAACGTATTTAGATAATTACGTGTTGTGTTCCTGTGGTGGGCTCGGCTGTTGATAAAAGTAAAGCAAATAAAAAGTTGGCGTATCTAAAGTAAATTAGATTTATGAGGAATAACCACATCCTATGAAGACTTATATGATTCGGTATAATCAAGATAAGTGCTATAGACCATTCAGGCTGACAATAGATAGTAACGCTTTACACACAGTTGTGATAAGCGTACACAATACTGAAGAACTCATTATTTTCACGATGGAACGAATAGAAATGGTACGACGACAAATAGGTAAAAACAGTAGTAGACTACGCTAAATAATTATTTTATTCCTGAAACACTTATTTTCCTTTACTATGTTGAGAATGTGCACGAATGTGACTAAAAGTTTGTTTAATTTACGTAGACTATCGTGGTATAAAAATACCTACTTACCTCCGGTAGTTTAATTTTAATCTCGTTAAGTAAGGCGATTAGGGAACTCCCAGAGATAATAATAAATAGATCAATTGTTATTCCCTTACAATCACTACTTAGTATTTATCTGTTTACAATGATAATTAGGTATTAGAATTCAAACCAAATAGTGTAAAGTCCCTAAAATTTATGATCCTCATAACTTTATTATAAGTGCTTCTTCAAAATGTAGTAGTAATGTAATGTAAAGTACGTTTTTTTCGTACGTTCATCCTGTGTCAATTATATACGAAACCAATTGAAACATTGACAAAAAGTTACGCAATCGCCCCGCTGGTCGCCATCTTTGCTTACTAAATAGGACAAGTATAAAAACGTACTATAGTAATGTATGTTCCTTTGTAGGGTAATGTTGTCTGTCTTCTAGGCATCATCTTCATCGAAGGTAGGTACTACAACAACCAACTCGTCTATTGCAGGTGTGCTTTGCCACAGGTCGTGACGTGACGCGTACCATGGGCACCCACCGCGCCGCCATACAGATAGCGCACGTGCTGGGCGCCGTGGGCGGCCCGCTGCTCTACCGACACCTCGGCTTCTACGGTGTGTTCCCACTTGTACTGTTACTACAGGTACATGGTTTATTATATTTATGACCCTAACACGCAGGAATCCTTTGCGCGGATTATCGATACGATACCTAATATTTATAGCGCAATAATGTGTACTCTATCTTTTTTCTGTACTTACTGTAGTTTTTACGGCTCTCGCACTCATCGTACGAAACGCAGCTGTAATAGCTGCTTTACGCCGATCTTCTGTGAGAGGGTGGTACTACCCCGGTCGAGCCAGCCCGTTTATGAGCTGCAGTCAATTGGCTACAGCTTGGCTCTACCACCTTGAAAACCTAAAACCACCTAAAAACAGATGTATAAAAAGAGTACCATCTAAGTAATGCTACGATTTTAATGATTATACAATACTACTAATCTACACCTTCTATCATTCCAGTTATCTTCACTAGTTTACGTCATAGTGGTGGTGAAAGACGTCAATGTGAACGCTGAGAACAAGGTGTCCGTGTTCAATTGGAAGCTGCCGTTCAATGCTGTGCAGTGTCTGATAAGGCCGAGGGATGGGAACAAGAGGATGATCATTCTTCTAATGTTGGTAGTGGCGTTGGGTGACAGGATGTTGTTATCTGGTTAGTACCTACTTGAATGTTTAGTGGCAGTTTAAATTGGAGAAAGAGCAATTTTAGCGTGATCGCTAGCTCCCAACTTTAAGGACTGCCATGCACATTACTGTTTATTCTATAAGTCAGGATGAACAATGGTGTACAACGATGACGCCGAGGTTTGACCTTTGACGAGTTTCAGAGAAAAGCTGAAACCCGCAACAATTGTATCTAAAGAACGAATAGGAGGATTTGAATTGAAGAGTGTACCCATGTAAAGCCGGAAACCCACCGCGGTGCACGGAGAGGCCACGCACCCGGGCACGGCTACTTTTTGCAAGAAAATGTATGGATGAGGTCATTTCGTGCGTAGCCAGTCCGTGCGCCGTGGTGGACACGGTGACATACATTTTCGTGCAAAGCGAAGCTTGACCCACGCACACGGCCACGGCTACGTTTTGAAAGAAATGTATGGATGATGTCATTTCGCGCGTGCGCCGCGGTGGACAAGGTGACTTACATTTTCGTGCAAAGCGAATCTTGACCCAAGTGCGTGGCGTGTGCGTGGCCTCTCCGTGCACCGCGGTGGGGTCTCCCCCTGCAATAATTATAAAACTTGCGCTATGATATGCTTCAAGTTTTCATTTTATTCGCCACTAGATGGCGCAATGTGCAATGAAATAAAAACAACATCGCCATTCCATTTCACACTATTTTTTCATGGATAGTAATTCAAACTTCAGTCGCTAGTTGGCGTTAGTATCGCCGTTATCTAAAGAGTTCAAGCTTCAAAATACTATATATCGTTGCGTAGTTCATCTAACCAATGCCAGATGGCTCAGGTATAATGTTTCTTGCATTTCAGCGGAGGTGTTATTAGCTTACATGTACTACAGAAACAAGTTCCATTGGGACGACATGATGTTTGGCTCCTTCCTTGCGTACAGAAATGTCATCAGTTTTGTAGGTTTGTATCAGTTTTGATCATTATATCCGTACATAATAACTTGGGTCTCTATAAATATAGAGTAAACAGGTTGTTATATAGTCAGCGAGCTACATCTTGGGCCTCTTCGTCACTTACCATCAGGTGATAGGGTTTAATCGCTAACCAGTATATTATAAATAAATAAAAAATATATAATCTTGTAGCAACAATGAAAAAGAAACTAAATCTTTGACAAACAATGACTCTACCAAAAAAGGTCTACCCTCCATGGACTCTAGATAGAACTGTATGTATTAATACTATGTATAGTAATGGCCAGCAAGTAGTTCCATCGTTTTAGTTCCATGTTATTGTGAATAGGAATCATAGTTTCGTTGTGAATTTCCAGGAACGCTACTGATCCTATCAGTTTTGAAGCGGCGGTTGAAGCTCTCGGACGAGACAGTGGGCATGCTGAGCTGCACTTCATACGTCCTCGCTACCTCAGGCCTCATCGCTTCCTCAACTACTATATTAGTTTTTATGAGTAAGTGTGTAACTGTATGCCATGTAACTATATGCGCAGAAGTTATAGAAGGTTGGACACAAAAACTCCAAGCTACTGGTGCGGAATATACGCGGCTATGGTATAAACAAACTGTCTTTTGGACATTCTTGCTTTTTGTTGCGACAGCCGGTTCAAACCATGGTGTTTTTTGTGAGAGGTCTACAATAACTAGTGAACCAGGGAAGACTAAAGATAATCTTACTTAATTAACAGTTATGTTTATCAAAGTTGAGCTATCAGTTTGGTTTTTAAGGTCCTAATGGTCAAAGGCGGCGTCTTCATCAGGCGCATGCCTCGCGCGAGCACTCAGTTTTGACGTCGGAACGCATAGACGTAGTGTCATAATATGAGTGCTCGGGTGAGGCATGCGCGCCATATGGACACATCTAAAAACGTATTTTAACATTTATCACAATTTGTTTTTACTATTGTACCAGTTTTGCTTCTTGGTAAAATGTGCATGAATATTTGCGAAGTGTGACTATTACTTAGTAAACATATAAGTTCTCATTCGCCTTGCCATAGTACACAATCATAACAATTTTCTTGTTTGTTGCAGTGCCCATAATAGGGATCATATCACAGGGCTCCCAAGTAGTTCAAAGACCTATATTGAATAAGCAGATTCTGAACACAGAACAAGGTAAGCCACTATAGATATGTCACAATTATTAGGCATGTTAACATCGATAAGTACTCGATACATATAATTAAAGCTGTTTACAATTCAAATTAAAAAATCTATGTTGATGATCTAAATGAGTACCTACATTATATTGCAATCATATCACATTCTTGACATCGAAGAATATACATGTTAGTAGTATTAGTTAATATTCTATATCTACTTATAACGGATCCAAATCTTACAATTTCAGGTAAAATTTACAGTGTGCTAGGAGCTCTGGAGTCAGCGGTGCAAACGTTATCTTCGCCTCTCTACTCTTTGCTGTATACGAACACCGTATCAAGCTTGCCTGACGCTTGGTTGCTGCCTGGCATCACACTAGCCTTCCTGCAACTACTCTCATATCTTTTGACAAGAAAACTAGCACGCAAAACAACTGACGACAACGCACCGTCAGCTGATACTGGAAGGTGTTGTGATGATAAAACAAATACACAATCGAACGACAAATCTCAGTCCAAGAACCATTTATCAGATAGTTGAGGTATTATTTTTCTTATAAGTAGGTAGATATAATTATTAAGGCAACATGGAATATTTTTAAATAAATTTATAAAATATTTTGTTGTTTCAATCCGTTTAATAGAATACACATCAATCATCTCTCACCTTTTTTTTATTTTGGGACTAGGCCTGCCACACTCTCCCACCTCTGTTACCCCCCTGTAAGCCAGGATCGACAATGGTGTCCAACGATGTCACAGTGGTTTGATCATCCCTCACCTATTAATAGCTCAATTGTTTAGCTCCAATCTACTCTTAATTAGTAGGTATAGCTGAGAGAACAAGGTATTTTCTCAAGAATTTTCCAAGTCTGTCAGAATTCTTTCCGTTCAGAAAAATATATACCTTAATTCTTTCGTTTATTTCATCATGTAAAAGAATCAACGATCTCTAAAGGTTTTATGATGGAAGGAAAGAATAAACATCTATGACAATAATCAAAACCCTAGGAATGAACTTGAAAAAAGGTCAAGAGTACCCTAAACCGAAGAGCATGTATGAAGGGAATAATGAAAGTGGACGAAGCGAAACAAGTATGTAAGGATCGTAGCAAGTGGAAAGAAGTGGTCTCTGCCTACCCCTACGGGAAACAGGCGTGATTATATGTATGTATGTATGTAGGAATGAACTACAAAGGAGAACAACGACAGATAGGTAGGCCAGTGGTGAGACAGAATTATCAACAACAACAATCTATGATGTTGACACATAAAACTTGACGTTGATCGTGATAAATAATGTTTTTCCTCTATTTAATATAAAGAGAGATACAGACAGCAAAATTACTGTAAATTAAATATCACTTCTATTTGTAAGAACTCTGATATGCGGATACTTAATATAGGTAGATTTTGAAGGTATATTACCTACATACGTAAAAATTTCGAACTCTACTTTATTTAAAAAAAATAACGCTATCGTAACAGCGGCCACCGATATAAAAAGAGTTCATGATAGTTCCCACGCATGTTTGCATAATCAGAATCGATATGGAACCTTGTGACTGTCGTGTGAAATCCCTCTGATTGGTCAATCCGTAACATTACCTCACACTTTTCCATGATTAATTTATTAATTAATATCGAACAACCTAAAAAGTCAGATAAATTACCTACTGTTATCATTCTAAGCAATCTTCGTAAGTGATAGCATCTTAATTCTTGATTATTGGTAAAATACCTACATGACTGTTAATTACGTAATAAATGCGTTACCATGGGAAAAAATGTTTTGTATATTTTTTTATTAATATTCTTACGAGAGGTACCTACTTATAATATCACGGAAACTGTAAAGTAAACTTACATGATTAACGTGGCGTTAACGCTACGAGTCTCCGCTCGTAGCTGTAACGTCACGGCTACGTTGTATTCGTAGCACCGTGGGATCTTCAAAGGCTAAAATGGTCAATGATTAATTAATTCTTGCCTATCAAATTAAGTGAGTATAAAAAAGAAAAAAATGCAACATCCAGCGATGGTTTTTTGGAGATAAATCTAGGTCTAGAAGACTGTAGATATGACCTATTAAAGGAGTTTATTGTATTGGATGTTGAAATAATCTTATCAATTGACGTCCGGTGTGCCGAAAATAATACAAAGGATGCGGTTGTTGTGATTTGAGACGATGATAGCATGATTTTTCGCAAATAATCCGATAACAAAATCGTATAAAAGAATGCTGCCGTGATTGTTAACCACAGATTTGGAAACTCGTTGATTGAGCAACATTCTCTGTTTTATTACCTATATTTTGTGAAGAAAAATATCCAGGTATGTGATATAGTGGTATATTTATGTCTAAAATATTTTTTGGCACTTCGATTGTTCACTATTCTCTTCTTTTCTGTTCGTGAGGGGACATATTATATTTGGAAATTAGTTCCCTAAAGAAAGATATTCTGATAGTTATAGTTTTTTCATTTATTTTCCTTGGATTGTTAAATTAACTTCAATGCCCAAAAAACTCATTTGTTTCTTTCTTCTTAGCCCTTATACTGATTTTATTAGAATAGGATTCCAGTCTTCATGATGTTGTCGTTTCTGAAAGGTACAAAAACTTATCGTTTTTTCAGAATGCAGCGTCCGCCGTTCAACCAAGGCTTCCCCCCGATGATGAACGGTGGCCCCGGCATGCCCATTCCCCCCGGCGCTCCAGGCATGGGCCCCGCCAGATTAAACCACCCGGGGCCCTGCTTCGGAGGCCCACCGATGCCCCCCCAACAGAACACACATACTAACGGATGCTTTATGCCTGCGGCGACCATTCGGAAGATTAGCAACACAACGCCACCGCAAAAATTCTTCAACTGATCGATGGGAATCTCTAGTAATATGGCTAGATTAAGGGCTTAGCTTTAACGTCATGCTGACGACAACAACTCGAGGATCATGGCCTGGTGGGTCAGGACTCCTGCGTTGATATAAATGAAGGCTCACATTCTACGTGGGCTTGGAGTGAACGAAGTGTATTAAGTGTAAATAAAGACTATGTTAAATTGTATTCTGGAGTATTTTTTATTTGATATTTCAATTCGATATCTATAAAATATTACTACCAACTAAAATATTACTAGCACAAATAAAATATTAAAGTAATAACTTAGTAAGAAAATAATAGGTATTAACCACAGAGTAAAGACTAAAAATATCTGCCTTTAATCCTTTACATAATAAAATTGTCTCATGAAAAAATTCTAAACCGAAATTAAGTAAACTGAATTTCTCAAAATATTAAGTCATTTGATTGAACAAGATTTTAATTAGACAAATACTTACTGGAATGGCACCTACACAAGATTATTTACACAAGAAACGTCATATTATTACTGCCTACGTGTGCAAAATGTTCCTCGTCAAAGAACCCGTCTGAAAGTAAAATTTAAATAACCGATACGGGATATCACCTTTCATGATCTCGATCACGTATCGTACCCAACTAATTATATTCCTATCGCAACAAGGATCGGTCATATGAACTGAGGCGGTTGATTAGATTTTAATTTAGTTAATGGTTGTAGGTAAAAACAGTTAAATACCTACCTGTTTTATCCATTCCTAGCATTCTTCAGCCTGCAATCCTCTTGATAGAATTTTGGCCATCGCAGCCACCCTCAACGGAGGAGGAGATAGGACAAGCTTAAGCACAAGCGCTTCTTCCCTCACTCTCATATTCCGATGGGACGAAAATCTGAAACGACCGTCTACGTGGCACATCAGTTTTTCGTATTTTGTAAATCACGATTATGTGGGAGTGAAAACTGTTATTTGCTTCTTTTGAACCGACTTAAAAAAGAAGGAGATTCTCAATTCGACTGTATGTTTTTTTCTGTCAATAAACTTCTAAACTTATCTAAAAAAAGTTTGTTTATTATTCAGCGTCGATTATGCCATCATAGACCGTATACTATTTTTTTGTATGCCATTATTAGATATTCTGGCAAGTACCTTTCGCCATAGGTACATAACTAAGTAGTACATATAATGTTTGTTGAGTTGACATGCTGATTGTAACTACTACCTAAACAGTTTCTTTTTTCAATTTCTTTCCATGAACGCGATAACGCTTTTTTTCGTGACATACCTAATATAATCAAGACGCAGAGCACAGTATAAATACAGGGTGTTAGGAAGAGCGTGTGCCAAACGGTAAGGTTGAGTAGCTAGGGACATTGGCTATGTATTATGGCCCAACTAACCCTTTCATACCTTATTGTTTTTTTTTTCGTGCAATTTTTAATAATAAATATTTTTTGCCGAAAAAACATATACCGGTGTTTATGGAACACACTCCCTAATAAAAAAAACAAGTAATTGTAGACCGGGACACCCATAAAAAAGTTATGGTGACTAAAAGTTCAACTTTCGGCAAAAAATAATTATTATTAAAATTTTCTCTAAAAAAACCAATAAGGCAAGAAAAGGTTAGTTGGGCGAGAATACATAGCCAATGACCCTAGCTACTCACCCTTACCATTTGGCACACGCTCTTCCTAACACCCTGTATAGTAATTTTATGGTCTAAGATACACTGAAGAGCGACCTTCACTGATCGACTTACCGGATCAACCCTGGATTTTATCAAATAAAATGTGTGTCTGAACATATACCAATAGGGTTGCCATCAAGAATATGGTCAAGGATAAAAAAATAAAAAAACCAAAAAGCTAAAAGCATGCACGGCTTCGTCGCGCGCAGCTATTGTACTGCATCCTCCTCTATCCCATGAAATAGTACACGGATGCTCAATGCTTCTCTGTCAATCAATTTTTCAATTTCAAATTTTTAAGTTCAAAGCCCGGTTATCGTTATTCTTGACTAGATTTTCGTAAGCAACACTATAAACTGTATTCGCAATAAAATTGCCTTCATTTTGATATAATTTTCATTTGGCAAGCAAGTCGGTGAAAATTATGCTTTTTATAATTTTAATTAATCATAGCCATGACCATATTTTTTACGGCAACCCTATTGGTATATGTTCAGAAACATATTTTATTTGATAAAATCTAGGTTTGCTCCGGAAGTCGATGGGTGAAGGTCGTCCTTAAGCGTATCTCGTACTATTAATTCTGTGCGCAGAGGTTGTTATCGATAGGGAAAACTTAGCAAACTGTTTGATATTGTTTATTGATGACTGTACAAAATTATCGATCTAAAACATCCCCGTAATCTACCAGACCTCTACAACATACATGCATCACATTTAATCAAACTATGTCACACGTAATCAACTTATCAAAGCAGTAGGTACCTGTCGCGGTATTTTTTTTTATCTGCGTGTAGATTGCGGTTAAAACTGTTCAAAACAATACAGGGCCGTCTTAGGCCATGCAGTCCTTCAGCATATAGAGCTTGGGAACATGAGTGGAAAACGTAGCTTGAGGCCACTTTAGAAAGTAAAATTACATTGAGCTTTTTTTTTCGATTTCTTCTTTTTCTAGCCTGAGCCCGAGGGCCACGTAAATTAGTCTTAAATCCTTCTCCAAGGTCCTGAAGGTATATCTCAATACCGAAATTCATCAAAATTGGATTAGCGTGTTAGTCGTGAAAACGTAACAGACCAGACAGGGTTACTTTCGCACTTTATTAGTATGTATACTAGCTTCTGCCCGCGACTTTGTCCACTTTGACTTTAGAATGTCATGTAGTTAGTTTTTTGATAATCTCACAGGAACATAACATTTTTCCGGGATAAAAAGTAGCCTATATTCTGCTCCAAGGTCCTGTCTATCTCCATACCAGGATTCATCAAAATTGTTTTAGCGGTTTAGTCGTGAAAGCTTAACAGATTGTCAGTTGTCGATACACTGACAGAGTTTCTTTCGCATTTATAATATAAGGTATAGACTATAGATATACTATCTGTATCAAAAGTACGAAATAATACTCCGGGGTATGCATGGGTATTAAGCAAAGAACTACCCGGTAAAGTGTTAAGTCCGAATTCATACATCTTATTTTGCATACAAATCTTAAAAATTACTTTTCAGATTTTTTTTAGGACAGCCCTTCTACACGAATAAACTCCGGCTATTTACTTTAGGTCAACGACTCCTATGTTATCTTTCGTTACGGCCTCCCTTTGTATTAGGCCCCGCCCCCCGGTCGGCGTGCACACAAACACAAAGCGCGGCTACTTGTGTCGCTTGCGCAGCGCGGCGACCGCGCGCCTTCACACGCGTACGGAGCGGTGCCGACGGCAAGATATTATTATGTTTCATTTAGGCCTACTCATAAAAAAATCGATAGAAAGTTTTACCGTGTTATTTAAAAAATAAATAAACGTTAAATGAAGACGAGTTATGTCAAAATTAACAAGGAAAACTTGACTAGACACGCGTTCAAAACGAGTTTAACTTTATTGTAATAACACGGTCGGTGTTTAAAATTCGGTGAGTAGGTATTCAGGTTTATCAACAGATTAAAAGTGCCTACCTACATACAGTTTACCTACTAAATACCATTATCACGACTGTATTCCCCGTAGGGATAGGCAAAGGCGTACCTACTGCAGTAAATGACGCTTCGTCCGAACACAACACCCTCGCTGACAATTCAGGGTCTCCCTGAACGCTAGTCATGTACCACCTGCAAAAGCGAATTCTAGGCTGATAGTCAGCGGGTGTAAGTTCTTGTACACGTTGGAAGTGGTAAGGATGTTGGCCATCGTCTTTCAGTGTCCGTCACACAACATTGTAATGTACCTACATTAAATACTGTAGCACTTCGTCGTGTGCTAGTTCGCGGATTGTCGCGAAAATGATGGTACTTATCTGGTTTTCTAATTCCGTACCGGCGTGAGTAGGTATTATGTCGTCCTACTCAAGTGGACGACGAGTGAAAGCTACCAGTGCTTTGAGATCGAAGGCATAGGTTTCGAAAGCAGGTATAGCCTATAGGATGGCAACTGGCGTCGATCAGCGGGCGGCCGGCCTTGGATAAAACGCCGCCGGTACAGATCCCGAGCTTGTCGCACCTTCCCGTCAGCAGCACCAACACACATCATGATTTCATAAAAACACTACTAGAATACACTCCACTATTACCACGATCGCGACCCGGCATTTTAACAAGCAACGAGATTACGTGACAGATCCTACGTAACTGAAAGACTTACTACGAACTTACAATTATTATTAGAAGTTTAGAAGGGTTCCGTAAAATAATAATAAAAAAACCCAAATGACGATGATCCATTACGGTTCTGTCAAAATAATAAATTTATTCGGAAAATAAAGATTACGTAACAATTCTGAAACAGGCCCAAAACCACGCAATTGATTAATTATGAAATTTACAATGCGCGCTATTTATTATGTTTTTCCACTAAGAAGAAGTTAAATTACTTTTTTTCAATCACATTGCATGATGACGCAACTCATGCACGATGATGAATTTACGCAATAAGTAAAGATTTATACCCTGAAATTCAGGGCTTGAACTAAAATAAAACAAAAATTGCATGCGGAACCACATGCATTTAAACTGCATTTTGTCAAAGGAAATCGGTTCATATTGAGCTCGACCAATCGCGGATTTTCCGCCATTTTCAAGATATTTGTCATTGGTCGATAATCTAATTAGATCCTCCCCAAAAATGGCCACCATGTATACATATTTACCGCTATGACAATGGAATTATCATAGAATAAAGATCAGAGGCTTTTTAGATGTGACTAAGAAATCTGTTCCTACCTACCTACTCAAAGATATTATTTTAAAAATAGTGAAAATTATTGAATTGAGAAAATAAAATGTTGTTTAGCTTTTTTACTTTTAATTAACTAAGTTATTTTTTAAATGGTGGCATATTGTTTTGTTATTAGCCCTTTGGTAATTGAATAGAAAATTACGAGTTAGTAATTTGAGCTAAGAAGATATTTTTTCATGCAAAATCAAGGAAAACAAACATTTTGGTGTCTAAGTTTTACTAAACTCGATGTATTATGTTAGGTACCTACTAGTTACCTACTCAACGTTAAGATATAAAACATAGGTACCATAAATGTGTTTGATTGGCCATATTTCAGTATTTATGTTAGTAGGTACAAAACATGTGTCCTATCTATCACTCCTTAATCACGTCGAAGTGTGCTTATTTACACAACCAGCTGATTTTTTAAGGGTCGCAAGACAAAAGTTTTGGTAACAATTTTGAACTCCAATAGCTCAGAAACTAGAAGAGGTAGGTATAGTTCGCTAGAACATATCGGACTACATATCAACTGACCTATATGTACCTGTAGTATTATTTCGTACTTTTGAGACACATTGTATAGTATAGACGTATGATATTTAGGAATAGGTCAAATTAATTAACCTACTTCTGATAATCTGAAAAAGCCCCTTTCATTGTTCAATATTATACCAAAGCACCTCATTATATCAATAATATCTTTATCAATTGAAATGCACTATCAACACTGTGCCAATTATCTTAATTAAATACCAACCATTTAGTTACAATAACCGATTCATTTCCAGAATTTAAAAGGATATAATATTATAATGTCTGCCATAATATAATCTTTCTCATGTCAAGTATTTGTTGTATTTAGGTACGTGTCTTCAAACAAACTAATCCGAAAAACTCAGATATTCCCATTGATGTATCATTTTAGCAGATATGGTACCTACCATCTCCCATTCAACTGGTGCTCAGTGCAGCAAAATTCACACATCTGTTATCACACTTGCAATCGACTCAGAAGAAACATGTTTTCAACATTATTTTCTGCGAACGACTGACTCGTGCTGTGTGTCACGTGCACCTAAACAGTTTAGTAATATTTTGGACAGGGTTGTTATGAAAATATCAGCTTGTTTTAAACACCGCGTTTAAAACATGTTTCAAACATTTAAAACATGTTTTAAACACGGTGATTTATTCGTTCTGTTTTAAATCATTGTTTTAAACACGTTTTAAACAGATTTCATTTTAAATTTCCTGTTTTTTTGCAACTCTGATTTTGGGCAGTCTCGTGTCTCCCTCTTTCGTGGTAATGTTTTTGGATATTCTTAGATGAAACAGAGCCAATCCAGATAACTGTTACTGGCTACCTCTAATAAACCAACAACAGAATAGGTACTTACTGAACACAAATGTAAGTCCCACTCAGTTGTTTGAGACGTCATTATGTATAATTATGGGTAGATGGTCAACAGATTACAGCCAAGCGGTATAATATTAGTCCACAAATAGTTAAAAGTGTAGGCAGACACCTACCATCATCATAATGAATTAGTGCCAAATATTACAAGGAACTGCAATTAAAAATAATAACAAAGAACTGAGATAACATTTATCATTAACCTATATAATCTTGTTTATTATTGTCTGACTAATTAGTCTGAATATTGGTCTGAATCATCTTATAATCTAGAGTTTTCTATTGTACGTTTTTTTTATACTTGTCCTATTTGGTAAGCAAAGATGGCGTCCAGCGGGGCAATTGCGTAACTTTTTGCCAATGTTTCAATTGGTTTCGTATATAATTGACACAGGATGAACGAAACCAATTGAAACATTGACATAAAAGTTACGCAATCGCCCTGCTAGACGCCATCTTTGCTTACCAAATAGGACAAATATAAAAAAACGTACTATTGATTAGTATTGGGGCATTTTATTTGCTTCCTGGCTCCATCACTTGGGTACCTACATGAAGGTAATAACTTAACGTACAGCTAGTAAATAGGAAATACCTAGTAGGTATCTACTTAAAAGAATACCTAAACATAATTTACTTATACCTACCTAAACATAAGGTACCTATTCTGTATATTCTCCGAATGGCGCAATAGCCTTAATCTCTTAATACAATAAATCTTGATAAGGGTGGGTACTTTTCTACCGATTACCCAATATAATAAAATACTATGTGATTTGTTGAAACTGTACTACATAGAGACTAATAAAATTTTAAAATAATTTATACAATACAAAGCAGTAGGTACTGCACTAATCAATGCCTATATGTAGGTGCAAGGGAATAGCGTTTAAAAATTATTAATTAATATTTTAGCAGTAGGTATTATCACATTACTACGTCATCATAACGTAATGTAAATGTTCACAAAAATAAAGTTCTTTTATCAACTGTTAATAAGGAAAGATTAACAACAATGATTTATAGGTAGGTGTCTGAAAAAATAATAAGTATGCTATTTTTAGATTCAATTACTCGCGAATCTAATTTTAGACACAACCAATACGTATAACTTAGCGAAATGTAGGTAAATACCCTTATCATGGATTTGGGTAAGTACCTATTAATATTGAAAATAAATCGTTTAGAGTTACACAAAACGCATGAAAAAATCAATGCAAGAAAATAAGGAACTAATCGTTGATCTTAGGGTAAAGCTCCGTATTTATCCTACCCATCTAAATGCAAATGTATTCATTCATGTTACATCTTACAGATTCCAAAAAATCGTTTTTTTTATCCAGCATTCAGCAATTATGCAGTTGCCAACTCGTAAAATCAAAAAGGGTCCAAGCATTTATAAGGGGCTAAAAGATGCAAACCCATTATAAACTATTTAGTTAGGTACAGTCAGGGCTGAGCAGTATTTGAATTACTTGTAATTAAAATACGTAATTGAAATACAAATACGTATTTTCTATTTGTATTTTAATTACTTCTTAAAAATGTAATTTCTAATTAGTATTTCAAATACCTGATGCTGAGGTATTTTGTAGTTAGTATTTTAAATACTTATGGCTTCAAAATACATTTGAACATCAATACATTTAGCGATCTTATCAATGGGTGCGTTCTGCAGAAAATAGCGCTCGATAGCTTTCGTAAGCAAAATGGCACCGCTAAATATGTCAATATTTAAAGTTGGCAACACGGCACCTGTACTGTACGTCAAATTGTCAATTGTCATTTTCATTCTAACACCTTACTGTATTTTGTATTTTAAATACAAGTAGTTAAAAAACTGTATTTTGTATTTGATATTTCAATTACACGACTTAAAAGTATTTTGTATTTCGTATTTTAATTAAAGCAAAACATGTATTTTTCCCAGCCCTGGGTACGGTGGAATTGAAAATACATGGCTTGAATTTTTCAATTGGGGTTTTGGACTTACCAAACTTACTAGGTTCTAGAAAAACCTTGACTGGATCAAGTGTGACAATTAGGTATTTCCTACGGAACCTATATTTTCCCTGGTTAACATCACTACAACTGACAAATATAGTCCAAAGGACGGCTGAATGATGTGATCAGATAAAACTGCGTAGTAAAAAATACCGCGATAAAGTATTGCGGGCATATAAATACTCCTGCTGTAAACGCATTGCAGTACAAATCGAGCGATACTGAGAAATAAACAAGTCTACTTGAAATATTCAAGTTAAATCATTTGCATTAAATAAACTACCAACTATCTACAACAAGTAAGTGAAAGCTATCTATTAACTTTCTTGCCCCGTTTATTAAGGAATCTTTCGTGGTTTTTATATAACCTTAGGTATATCTAATAGGTAGTCAAATCCAGTGACATGTTACCTTCCTAATCCATATTTATTTTACTAAATTCTATTCGTCTACATGTCGCTCTATCTGCCTCTATCATTTGTATCCTACCCAGTGGGAAACATTCATTGGGTGCATCTACCTACATCAGGCGCATGCCGAGCTCGAGCACTCAGTTTGGACGTTGAAACGCATGGAATTAATGTCATAACATTAGACATTCATACAAAAAAATATTCTTCTTCCTATTGGTATAGTTATCATAAAATAGAGATAATATGTCTATAGTATGTATCAGTGTAGTGTAATGGTCTGTGCAAACCTAGGGTTGGATTTTGAACACTTTTCAATAATAACAAAAATGTTCACTCTCTTTTCAGAATGCAGCGTCCATTCAACCCGAGTCCATGCGCCAACAACGGTTTCCACAACTACTGCATAGCGCCAAGCCCCTACGTCAGGAGGCAAGTGCAGGCGGCTCCCAACTACGCGACTCCCATGCCGACGGCAGCGAGCCACGCGTTTCAACCGAATATGTGCTTCATGCCGGCTTCTGCAATCCGCAACATGAGCCGCACGGCCCCTCAGAACTACAGACCCGAGTATTTCTAACCAGTTGTTGCAATCAGGCACTGCGCATGGAATCTCGAGTAGCATACGTTTTGGCTACTGTTTACTGCTGTCTCGCAATATTGTTAGATTTAAGTTTTTTTTTTTACTATTAATTAATTTATGAATAACGTGTATTTTGCTAATAAATGAATATTTTTATTTCGTTGTTTCTATAACACTACATACTTTGTGGATAGGTACTTAAGAAACGATGTCATTGTATTTTGGAAAACCCGCCCAAAATTAAAACCCAGAAGTAAGGTTAATTTTATAAGTAAACTTTGATTAACTTAATGGGACGTGTGAATAAATATTGTTATATTTTATTTGTGTACAATTAAGTGGGTACTGAATACAATAATATATTTTTTTACCATGTCCGCGCCTGATAAATTGCCGCAAGCAATGCAAATGTTCCATGCAAGATTCAACTTGTAGTTAGGTAAATTATACTTATAGCATGCGTTTTAGCATGTCAAAGATTTGCATTTATTTTTCCTAAAGAGCTTGTTAGCATCTTTGCTACCCATTTTGTATAAACGCCTATGAAATATTAAAAGCAAAGAAACTGTAAGAACGTAACGATTATTGTTTATCAGTGACAAATAATGTTTTATAGCCACCGGTTCTCACTATATCAGTAGATAGAGTGTTTCAAAAGCCCGAAATAATAATTTAGCTACAGATACGGTAGCTGATATGTAGGTACTTATCCAGTGAAGACAGACCAGTAACTAACATAAGTAGTTACCTACTACTTTCGTGTTGTGGCCCTAGAACACATCAAATGTCGTAAAAAAATACTAACCATTTTATTTTATTCTCGAAACCCAACCACACCCCCCCACTTTTGAAACACCCTAATATCGAGAGGTAGGTAGTATCAACGTAGGCCCAGGAAAAGTTGACATGACGACCTGGATGCATTTTGCAACAATTGGCCAGAAATGGCCAATGACAGTGCGGAGTCGAGAGTTGTGGGGAGACCTTTGCCCAGCAGTGGGACGATGTGGGTTAAAAAAAAATATCAACGCAACCTCACACAGAAGATCTGGTAAGAATCGGGCTTGTCGAATGACTAGGTGCGTATAGGCCCCTCCAGGCGCGTAGACGATCCTATTTGCGGTAGTGGGGATACGTCGACCTCTGGGCCTATATCAATCCACTGGTCATAGGCGTATATCTATCAATTTAAAGCAACTAGAGATAGAATTTCGAAGCCATTATTAATTAAACAGTTAAATCAGTTTGACGGGCCCGTTAGCGTGGTTGGTAAGATTCCGCCTATCACGCCGCAGGTTCGATTCCTACCCGGGACGTGCATTTGTGTGCATGAACATGTCTGTATGTCCCGAGTCTGGGTGTAATTATCTATATATATAAAAATGAATCCCTATTTCATGTCATTACTTGACGCGAGAACGGCTGGACCAATTTAGATGTTTTTTTTTTTTTTATTATTCCGTGAAGTTCTAGGAAGGTTCATACATTTAAAAAAATTGGAAAAATTGCCCGGAAAGCGTTAAAACCCATATTTTACGTATGATTCAAATTACTTTCAATAGATGGCGTAATGAACGCCGGTGTCAGATGGCGGATGGCGACTATAAATTCCTGCAATTCATCACAAGAAATATATCTGCGTTGTGCACATAACAGTGCTGGGCAAAGGTCTCTCCCCATCTTCTTCCATCCATCGCGGTCTTAGGCTCTCTCATACCACCCGTCTAGATGAGCGTCGAGGTCACCGCGCCACTGTTTTTTGGGTCTACGTCGGCGACGACGGTCGTGCTCTGGGACCGCACTCGGTGATTGCTTTGGCCTACCTTTCTGAGTTCATTCGGCTTAGGTGACCCGCCCAGGTCCACTTAAGTGTAGCTGTTTTCGCTCCTACATCCGCGATAAGGGTCCATACATGCGGACCAATGGGTTTATAAACTTGAAATTTTGCAGATAAGTGTCTGTATTTCAGAGAAACACATTTACAAATTTTAGTTCAAACTTTTTTTTATATAACGTATTTATTTAAAAAAAAAACCGCAGTTGTTACCGTTATATAAAATACGCCAAAAAAATACAAATAATCGGTAGAACAGCCATCTGTAAGGATATAACGGTTAACACAGCAGTTTTGAAGTTATTTGGAGTTATTACTTTTGGGCCATACAAAATTTTAATTTTTTTAAATATAATTTAGTAGACCTACGAAATTATATTCCTTATATATGACTGCTCAAGGCATTAGAAGCTTATCAAAAGCAAAAAAACAAAAAAAAATGAGAAAAAAAATTAAAGTACTATGAAGCTCGATTTGCAGCCCACAGTGGCGCCGTAGGTAAGAACGGGCGGGATACACATATCAATGTGTCAGTGGAAGGTTGCCCTTCATGATGTCTCCCATGGACCAGTAACTCTTCGACCAATTTAGCTATTTTTAGGGTTTCGTACCCAAAGGGTACCAACGGGACTCTATTACTAAGCCGGTATCCGTAGCGTGTTAGCGCTACAACAACAAATACTAAAAATAAAATAAAATTTAAAAATAAAGGGGGTGGGACTCTATTACTAAGCCTACTTTGTCCGTCCGTCTGTCAGCGGGCTGTATCTCACGAACCGTAATAGGTAGTGAGTTGAAATTTTCACAGAAAGTGTATTTCTGTTGCCGCTACAACAGCAAATTATACTAAAAATAAAATAAAAATTCAAAACAAAGGGGGTCCCCATACAAGAAACTTGATATTTTTGACGTTTTTATTCTATGGTGGTACGGAACCCTTTATTTGCGACACGGGAAAGGAGTAGATCAGACGACGAACGGGGGAACGGGGTGGAAGGTTTAGTTCTTTTTTGGCTAATAAGTAAATACAACATTAATTCTGAGGCGGCACGAAGTTCGCCGGGACAGCTAGTATATATTAAGTATGTATTTACAAACAAAAAGTAGTATATGCAGTTTAAACAGTTACCTGGTTTCCATAGTACAACAAGCTCTGCTTAGTTTGGGATCAGGTAGCCGTGTGTAAAAAAATGTCCCAGGAAATTTATTTATTTATTTATCTAAGCACGCTGTATTTTTTTAATCTTATTACGCACATCTCACCCCACGTCAGCATTAAATTAGCATCAACATCTCATTGATCTCCATCAGGGAAATCCAATGCAAGAAACTTCTAAGATAAAATTTTCAAGATAAAGCATGGACATTTGATATCTACCATATAAATTGAACAATTTCGAACTTGGTTTAGTTATCGGTCTACTGCTTAACGTGGTGTTCAGTTAACGTTGTCCTGAAAGAAAGGCTTACCTAAGTGCAGGTGAGCAGATGTTATCAATGAGTTGCATTCATTTGTATGTGACGTTGTCGCGACGTTGACGCGACTTCGTAGGCGAGGAATTTAACAAAAACGTTTCTTAATGTTTGCTAAATTAAAGTGGCCTAAGTTAACCCCTATAACATCAGCTATCTGCCAGTGAAAGTCCCGTCAAAATCAGTCCAGCCGTTTCAGAGATTAGTCGGTACAAACAGACATACAGACAAAATTCAAAAAAATGCTTTGAGTAAAGTATATACTTTAATTATGCATTTAAGAAAAAGCTGTTATTTTGACATTACACACATTTTAATTATTTGTATAGATTATTTACTATTTACCAAAGTGCATTAATTATACGTAGGTAGGTCAATATTTTGAGGATGCGACTGAGTTTACATTAAGTTCTACTCCACCAAGCCAACTAGGAACTCGGATGGAAAGCGGCTTCCCCGCCCGCATACCGCCCGCACACCCGCCACCGCCTGCGGTTTCCCGCCTACCACACCTCCGCACACCGCCACCGTCTTTATGTGCGAGTGACGTCACATTTCACAGGTTCCTAGTTGGCTTGGTGGAGTAGCATATTTGGAATTTCACGTCCTCGTATAGATAGATGAAAATGTGTGTACTTACCTACTTAGTTTTTTTATCGAAATGATATCAAGATGATTATCTCTCGTAGACTGTTGACAAGTGAATCAGAGACCGGAAGTCGGTAGTGTGTAGCGCGTACGCAGTTAAATATTAAAATCTATTTCTCTACAAGATGTTTTAAGTTTCGCCCCCAGTTATGATCGACTTACACTGGGATTACAGCTCACTTTTGTTCCTAGAAATGCTTTGCAAAAGTATGGTAAACTGGCTTAAAATCTCTATAAATTTGGTGGTTAGAGATTACTCAAGCAAAAATCATCAGCCTATAACATGCATTTGTGAAAATGTACCTACAGTATAATTATTTTTTTGATCTAACTAATTTTATTTATAAGTTTTTTTATTATTTAAATTCATCAAAAGTATTCGCTTGGAATGTGAATTCTAGACTTAATAAATAAATATCGCTTATTATCGAACCATACAGTTGGTGTTTAAACACCAACTGTGGTTCGAAACTAAGCAACGCTTATACTATGGCTAAGTATATACAATGGACTGGGGGCGATACCAATGACACCCAGACCGGAGCAAATTACGAAAAGGCCGTTTCATTTTCTTCTAACTGAAACGAACCCGCAACCGCCCGATATGCTGTGAGCCGAGCGGCATACGCTCAAACCATTGCATCAAGCGGTCGTCAATATTAATAATGTTATTGTTTCAGACATGTCCGGGTCAGGGGATAAGAAAGAACAGAAGCCCTACCACCCTCCCCCTTACGAGAGGCCGCATGGGCCCCCCGACAACACCAAGGACCGTCCGAGGGCATAATCATGAAAACCAACACTATTAGTTCAAGAGCCAGTAGTAATCATCTTTAGAATATAGTAACTCCTGCTGCTTCAAGTGGGAGACTTTATCTAGACATTCGAAGATAATCCATCAAGCAAATATTAGTTACACTATGACACCTCTATATCTACTAACGTTTCATCCGCCAGATAGGAAAAACCCTTACATGAACGAAATAGGGAAATCCAAAACCAATTTTGATAAACTAAATTGTCATCTTTATCTGACGATTTAAAGAGATGGATTGCGTTAGTCTAGTTAGACTGTGGCATTTTATCTTTGGAGATCTTACTTTTGTAGTTATTACTGCAATATCAGATTGGAGCTTACTTATAATCATTATTCTGTGCTTGAGTGTAAGGTTTTTCACAGCAGCGGGATTGTGTTTCTTTAATATTTACCAAAGTAGAAATTGTGAATAGAATTGAATTATAAAACATATGATTTTTATTTTTAGTAAGAAATTGTAAGTACTTATTAGCACTTAATTAATATTTGTAGAATCTCAAGATATTTTTTATTACAATTATACATAAGGAAATTAAACATGTAGTATCACTTGTTCCATGAGTACCTATTTCTTTAATTTAAACCGCAAAGCATAATAATTAGTATTCAAACTGGCAGATACACATTTTGCATATTAATCGCTCAAAAAAAATTGTATCAAAATGATACTATAAGTAATCACGTTCAGAATTGTGCCCAACAGCATGGCGTAATTCAGATGAAAAAGATTATAAGCAGTAAATTGAAGACGGTTAGTACTCACTAGCTGTTTGAAAGTCTCTAAAGTGACCTTTCTGCCAGAATCTGAAAAAAAAAAAAACGAATGGATATGATTAATAGGTCTTCTTCAAACATGCAGGTTTCCTCACGATTTTGACTAGCAAGCGATCTAAAGATTTAAAATTCGATTCCACATGAATTTTGAAAATATACCTACCTACATACCGAATTTTTAAGGCAAGCACACGACCACCCTGTCTGCTACCACCTTGGTAAAATTATATTAAATAATATTCAGCCAATTCATTAGAACAGAGAAAGGTACTTGCGGTTAACTAACTACCAACTAAGGCTATAAAAGCAGTAAAGACTAGACTAGAAATATACTCGATGCCTACTTATAATAACATAGCATACAATAAATATAATGAACAAAATAGATATATCCTTACCACATCGGTAATCAATCAGGCGTTTAATAAGAAGAGTGTTTGTTTGGTCCACCTCTTTTTGCAGTTGGTCATCTATATAACACCCGATGAAGGACCAAATAAAAGGCAACATAGTTTTCACGATCACTAACCATTTTACTTTAGCCTGAAATTTTAAAGGATTTATAAAAGGAATTATAGGATCTATAAATTTTACAAGTATTGCATAATAATATTTTACCTGATCACATACAATAAGTGTTACACCCGCTACCGCACATGAAAACATGTGCCAGATTGACAGCAGAATCTATAAAAAAGACACTAGTTAGGTAAGTAGACATTGTTTTAAGTTAACCCATATTCTTCAAGTAGGCATCCCTTGTTATAAAACGTTCTCTACCTAATCCTAATTTATTGTTTTTGTTTTTCCAAGTCCAAGAAAAATTGAATAAAACTACAATATTTTCTAAATAATTAAAGAGCTACAATTTTCTTACCTGAAGTCCGTGAAGTTTTTCAAGCAGTTGATTACACGTAGTCAAGTCATCGTAAATTTCACAAAGGTGTTTCAGATCTAAATACCCGTCTTGAATTTGTATAAATGTTATATCTGGACTCAAAAAGTATAGAAGAATCCTTTGCTTTGAATATTCTTCATGGCAAATGGTTTTGTTATCACATCTCAATGCTCTAGATAATTTGTCATTAACAACTTTAAGTAGAGCAATTATAACATATAAATGCATAAATAAATGCAACTCCGATAAAAATGTTGGTATTCTTATCAGAAGAACGTAAGGTGGACGATTATATACAAATTCTAGAATTATCAACATGCCGAATGCAAAAGTTGGTATGCAAAACCAAAAATATATTTTTAAGGCGAATAGTTTCACAATTCTGTGCTCAAATTCAAATTTCTCAAATACTTTATTTACAGTCTCATATAAATTGAAGCATATAACATCTTCGCTCATTAAAGTTATTAAAATAACTGCGATGTTTATTGCTAAATCATTGCTATCTGATATTTTTTCTAAATTATTCTTTAAAGAAAATTCAAAATCTTCATTTGTCAATATATAACTGGTTATTAAAGCAATTGCCGTCAATAACGACCATATTTTGAGCCACAAATGAGTAGCTAACGGTTTTCCATAACTTGACACAATAGGTTTTATTACTCCAAATATATTGAAAACCCAACTCAGAGGCCATAAGTATCGGTAAAACATTTTCGTCCAGCAAGAGCAATCAAAAGAATGAATATGAAAAGAGTCATGAAATACTTAATCATTCGGTCTAAATTAAAAGTTAAATAATGACTGTAATTAAAATCAAATCATGAAGTGACTAAGAATGTTAATACAATACAATTAATACAATTTCCACCTAATCCATGTTGATGAAATTTTGTTATTTCTTTTATGATTTCGAATTAATAACATTTCGACTGGGGTAGATTTCTAGTGATCACTTTCTTTTATGCGACGGATTGAATTTAGGAGAAAATTGCATGACTCATTATGATTACTTCAGAGATCCGGCTGGTGCAAATGAAACACTCAAGCGTTATCATTCCGCAGGGTATCTTATCCAGAAATGTATGCGTCGAAGTTTCGAGGTGATAAGTAGGTACAAATAAACGATAAACAACTAGATAGCCCAGTGAAGGTCTGACACCTGTGAGCAAATAACTGTGCTGCTTATTTATTTATTTTTTTGTGAAAGAAGATCTAATTATGTCTCACAGTAAGTGCCCATACTATTAATATTAGTTTAATTTCCCTCACTTAGCTTTAGGACAACGTTTGGGGTATTTGTAGTTTTAAATCAATATTGGACGCCATTGTTAGTGATCTGCGTATCTTATCTAAGATAGGTACCAACATTTAAACATTTGTAATAAATTTAAAATTGATCCCCTGTAATGATGTCATATCTTTAGAATGGGATATGGGAAATTTTTATGTCAAAATGCTATCAAAAACACATTACGGCGGAAAAACTATGAGATCAACAATGAGCTCGTGATAACCATGGAAATTCTCTTTGATAAAATACATATTACTAGAACAAAGACATATAAGCACATCGAAGGTAGCAGGAGAAAGATGGAAAGCAGAAGTCACAACTCTATAACAATGTAAGAGTACTTTTCTTGGTAAGCGGTAACGAATTCAATTGTATAAAACAGATCCACCACCGCACCCACACTATGGGTTCCCCCCTCCGCCCGGTGGGCCCCCGCCAGGCCCCGGCGCGTTCGCCTACGTGCCAGCCCCAGTGATGATGCCCATGTACCCCCCACCGCCCCCCGAGCCCGTGGCGCAGCCCCCCACGTTCGTCACCAACTACATCTACCACCAACAAGGGGCGGAACCCCAGCCGCCACCACAGCCACAACCTCAGTATGTTGAAGGTATGTTGACCTTTATCTAGAAAAATACTTTATAAGATAAGTACCTACGAGTATTGTTAGCTGAAAATAAAAAATATGAAGCCAGCTTCAATCTCGACTGTTATCTGGAGGGATGGATGGAAGCGGCCTCAAATAGAGACCTGTGGAGTATATTAGGGGAGACCTTTGCCCAGCAGTGGGACAATATATGTTAACCAAAAAAAAAAAGCTTCAATCCGTTGGGCATTGCATATAGATTTCCAAACGTTTTGCACGATCACCATAAGCTGGATGGCGTTAACCTGGCCATATTATTATTACCAAAGTCCATATTTAGGGCCGTAACTTCCTGCTTCTTGTGACGCACGAAATGTCAAAAGAGAGATGCCGTTCCATATACCCAATGACTAAGAGAGAAAGGACGAGCCCTATGTGACGTCATCTGTAGCCAAACACGAGCACACGACCGTCCAAAATGGCGCACAGCAAAAAGTGTTGTACTTTTAGTTAGTCGATAGTATCCATATCGATATACTTAACGATCATGTCGCGGGAAAAGTGCTGGGTCCTGATTAGGTAGGTTCAGCTATGCTGGGCTAAATCAAATAAGGCAAAAAAGGGGGGAGACAAATCTGCAAGGCTCAGGTCAATGTCAAGCATGTACATTAACGACACGATGGAGGCGGGTGCATTTCCAGGGTGGTATGGCTGGATCGTCAGGTTCTTCTGCGCAGGCACATCACTAGAGCACTCACTTGGGTTTATCCAGTTCACACAACACAATTACACAAAGGATTGAGTAGATTTCGTGCGATTAAGGTTTTTAGACACAGGAGGCACCGCGACGACGAGTGTACCAAACGAGTCGGTCAGTCAAGTGTCATGAAGGGGGGAAAGAGACCGCAGCACAAATATCACGTTAATCGGGAGTAGGCAGTACAAAATTATTTTTTTATTTATGACTATTATGTTATTTTATGGCTCTGTGGAGCGAGTCACCCTCTTCCCTCTAAAATGGTTGTGCAGAGTGACGCTGCTGCTCAAGTAAAGTCATTTTCACATGGCAAATCTTCGGGGTTCGCAATTTAACGTTAGAGACCACCAGAATTTCAATCTCTCGGCCTTGTTGGCGCCTCAACTTTACCACGAAAATATGCACGTGTGGAGAGCCTCATGCATACACGGCCATCATCCCTACCTACCACTGCCCAGTGTAGCAAAAGCGTAAAATTAAAAATCGACAAATTTATCAGCTAAAAATCTTGCGAAATCGGGAGATTTTGAATAAACTCTATTTTAACTTCTTTAAGCCGTTTTAGCAAATCCCACATTTAATTTTAAAATGTTCACTATCCATAAATCAACTTGTTATCTCTGTCGCGCATCTTTATGTTCGTGAGTAGTGATGACAAATATTATAAAACTAATTTAAGGCGGCGCAGTCACACACCTTCCAAAACAAAAATAATTTCTTTGTGGTCACCCCGGGGTGACGGCGCGGCCCAACGTGTAGGTGAATAGAATTTGTATCGATAACTTTGAAACAAAACTTATAAGAACAGCACTACGTTTATATGTAAACATAGCAAATATTTATTAGTTCTATTTTATATGAAAATATGAATTCGAGAGTACGATTATAGACGGGAACTCAATTAAAAATTAATATAATGTACCCAAAATTTATTTTCACACACTATAAATACACTTAAATATGAAAATAACACAACTAACCTGGAAAATAACAAACCTTCGAAATCTTTCGAGAATCAGAACTGCATGCCCTAACGCAACACTAAACTATATTGTTTTTTCCTTAATAATCCCAAATAACATAATAAAGAGTCACAAAATACACACAGTTCACCGTAAAATTTAAAATAATTTGTTAAGACGGTAGAATGACAGATGAACTACTAACCAGAGAGAGCCGAACATAACCGACGGTCCAATATGTCGGTCCAAAAAGATCTTCAAGGAGAATTTTAATGACAGAACCAACCAAAAATTTCCAGAAAAAGGAAATATATGACATATACTGTACTGTTTTACATAGCTAAATTGTAACGTGCAAGAATGAGACGGATATGTTTTCGTTAATGTGGTCCATATTTGCATCAAATATGTATACCATAAACAATAGCTTCCGATCTATTACTATAAATCTATGCATATACCTAACTTCTTCTGCTTCGTGAACGTGATTCTAAAACCTTTATGCCCCACGGGTCTATCAAAGCCATGATCTAACGAGGTGTTATGTATATTTTCAGATGACATTGACTGGGTATCAGCAACTCCAACAACGGTGGAACATCTGCAACTTCGAGCACTGGTCGGAGGCAAGGAGGGTTGGGACGGAAGCCCTCTGTGGATCATCAGGGCACACCATAATGGAGAGTTTATCCCTGGAAAGTTGGCCGTGAAACACCGATCTGCTTACGTGCCATATGCAGGGAAAGAAGTACCTGTACACAACTTCGAGGTAAGGGGGTCTATAAAGATTACGGATATGACTCAACAACGCATCATTTATAGTTCAATAGAACATGATAAGGATTCGAAACGTATTTATCATAAAAACATGTATCATGGTATGACATGATCCACTGATATGTTAATAGATAGCTCATAGGTAGGTACATGGACCAATTACTAAGGGGACTGGCCCTAAGCAAGTCGGCCGATTGGTCGGCCTAGTACTAATATCGACATAAAACGAAGCGAGTAGGTCAATTATTTACCGGTAGATAGAACAATGAAAATGAAAAAACAATGACCACGTTTTTTTTCATACATATATCTAACTAGCTTTTGCCCGCGACTTCGTCCGCGTAGACATCAAAATAAAAAAAAACCGGGCAAGTGACTTAAGACCTTTAAGTGCTAGTGCCCCTCCCCCTTCCACTTCCCCCTACCTTACTTCTTCCCCTTCCTCCCTCACCTACCCTATGCATACTAAGTTTCAAGTCAATCGGGTACAAACATATTTTTCTGCCGTACTTTTCTACCTTTAGTTTCCCCCTTTTGGGTGTTGATTTACGAAATGATTTTTTATGGGATCAAACTGAAGTAGTACCTACCATATTCAGCTCAGCTTATACCCCAATTATTTAAAATGAATAATCATAACCAATCTCGAGATATGGATGACTAAACATTCGCTGACCCCGCTCTCCCCTTTTCCTTCAAAATATTGAAAACGCCGAAACCCCAGTTTGATTATTTAAAATGAACAATCATAACCAATCTCGAGATATGGATGACTAAACATTCGCTGACCCCGCTCTCCCCTTTTCCTTCAAAATATTAAAAACGCTGAAACCCCAGTCTGATTATTTAAAATGAACAATCATAACCAATTTTGAGATATGGATGACTAAACATTCGCTGACCCCGCTCTCCCCTTTTCCTTCAAAATATTAAAAACGCTGAAACCCCAGTCTGATTATTTATAATGAACAATCATAACCAATTTCGAGATATGGATGACTAAACATTCGCTGACCCCGCTCTCCCCTTTTCCTTCAAAATATTAAAAACGCTGAAACCCCAGTCTGATTATTTAAAATGAACAATCATAACCAATCTCGAGATATGGATGACTAAACATTCGCTGACCCCGCTCTCCCCTTTTCCTTCAAAATATTAAAAACGCTGAAACCCCAGTCTGATTATTTAAAATGAACAATCATAACCAATTTCGAGATATGGATGACTAAAAATTCGCTGACCCCGCTCTCCCCTTTTCCTTCAAAATATTAAAAACGCTGAAACCCCAGTCTGATTATTTAAAATGAACAATCATAACCAATTTTGAGATATGGATGACTAAACATTCGCTGACCCCGCTCTCCCCTTTTCCTTCAAAATATTAAAAACGCTGAAACCCCAGTTTGATTATTTAAAATGAACAATCATAACCAATTTCGAGATATGGATGACTAAACATTCGCTGACCCCGCTCTCCCCTTTTCCTTCAAAATATTAAAAACGCTGAAACCCCAGTCTGATTATTTAAAATGAACAATCATAACCAATTTCGAGATATGGATGACTAAAAATTTGCTGACCCCGCTCTCCCCTTTTCCTTCAAAATATTAAAAACGCTGAAACCCCAGTCTGATTATTTAAAATGAACAATCATAACCAATCTCGAGATATGGATGACTAAACATTCGCTGACCCCGCTCTCCCCTTTTCCTTCAAAATATTAAAAACGCTGAAACCCCGTCTGATTATTTAAAATGAACAATCATAACCAATTTTGAGATATGGATGACTAAACATGCGCTGACCCCGCTCTCCCCTTTCTCGTCAAAATGATTAAAAATACGGAAACCCCAGTCTGATCAATTCAAATAAGCAATCATAACCAATATCGAGATATGGATGACTTATTAAAACATCCCTTGACCCCGTTTTCCCCTTTCCCGTCAAAATAACAAAACTCGACCACCCCTATACAAACTTTCACTCCACATTTCACCCCTTAGGGGTTGAATTTCCAAAAACACGAAATAAATCTAAACACAAACTTTCATTCCCCTATTTTACCCCCTTAGGGGTTGAATTTTCAAAAACCCTGAAATTACTCTTTTTTATTTTTGAAAATACACCTAATCACCAATTTAAGTAATTCTAACTTCAAAAATGACGGAACTTCCATACAAACTTTTATCCCCTATTTTACCCCCTTAGGGGTCGAATTTTCAAAAACCCTGAAACCCATATTTTTTTATTTTTCAAAAGACACCTAATCAGCAATTTTCATAATTCTAACTTCAAAAATGACGAACTTCCATACAAACTTTCATCCCTTATTTTACCCCCTTAGGGGTTGAATTTCAAAAAACCCTTTCTTAGTACACCTCTACACATCAAGACAAACCCACCCTCCAAATTTCAAGTCTCTACGATCAGCGGTTTAGGCTGTGCGTTGTCTGTCAGTCAGTCAGTCAGTCAGTCAGTCAGTCAATCAGGACTTTGATTCTTATATATTTAGATAAGGGCACCTCTTTCTTTAGTCTTTACTCTGTGGGTAGGTATTTATTCAAATGCCTGCTTTTTACTAGGCAACGCCAGTTGCAGTCCATAAATAACAATCATTAGCTAATGATAGTAAACTAGAAACCGGCCGTAACACGTTATCGATAAAATAAATGGGAAGAAGTATATACTCTAGTAGTAGGTATACCTAGCCTTTTAGCAGTCTTCAAAATAGTAGAAGGTTCTTAATTCGGGCCGTAAGTTTTTTGGTATACCTTTAGATAGATAGATACGCATAGACATGCTTAGCATTTGATTCCGAAGCTTTAGCTTTAGCTTCAGTTTAGAATCTACTTCCAGTTTTAGGGCAATGCTAACCAACGACATTAAGAGATGCTAACAATGATACAAATTTTCTTTTTCCAGGTGCTTCTTGCAAAACCGCACGCTGTCCACTGGCTGCCCAGCAACAATGGCCAGGTACCTGTCGGAGCCATTCCCGCTGGCAACACTCACAAAGGCGAGCCGTTGTACATCGCCCGAGTGAAGCACGCCAACTCTATCACTCCTGGCAAGGTGAATTACTTTTGACTAGTAAAAGCTTAGCTTAAATAAACGTTGCTAAGTAAATCACGTTAGATTTCACTAAGAGTTAAATAGAAGCCCATGCCTAATTTTGGATCAATGAGTCAATGGAATGAGTGAGGACGGTCACTCACTCTATGTACCTAACTCTTCCTGCGCATTGTCGGTCGAACAAAAAAAGAAACTGGGCCGGAAAGTGATAATTTGGAAAAAGCGTTCCTCAACGCTCTAATTATACCAAGCATGTCACGGTTTAGTGTCGATTGTCTATTTATTTGTTTTGTTTGCGTAAAATGCCAACAAAACAGTTAGGAGGGCCTTCTTATTTCGCAGGTAGGAAATTAAACGTTATTTCTTTAGGATTTGTTCTTCTTATCAAGATCCCAAGACCCTTGTCAGTGTAGCTGATGGGGCTCTCTCTATCTTTCCCTATCTAGGGCAGTCTCTTTCGCCTCTTTATAAGACATGACACTGACCTCCTCTTTGGATTGGCATGGGGATTGTAATGGATGATAAACTTATATTTCCAGGTTCATCCTAGCCACGGTTGCTGTTACATTTCATTCGGAGGAGTTGAAGTCACGCACAAATACTACGAAGTTCTTTGCAAAATTGTTGGTTGATGATCGATACGCGAATAATATTTTACGCTAAAAATCTTGTCATACCTAAAATATGAGGGGACGAACTGATTCCGAAACAACCCCCCATTAGGGCCAAACCACACCGGGACGCCATGGAGACGTTGCCAGCCACCGTATCCAATTATTCGTATTAAAATGTATGACAGGTAACACACCTGGCTACAGACTGGCGACGTCGCCATCAATAAAAATTGTTTGGATACGTAGCCGGCGACGTCGCCATGGTGTCCCGGTGTGTTATGGCTCTTACGAATATTTTTATTAATACCTAATTATATTTTTACGTTGTACATACATAAACAGTGGATCGTCTAGATTATTATTTTATTAAGATTGTATTTATCAAAAATATTTTGACACGCGATAGGTATTTCTATAGGTACGCGTACATTTACTTACTTAATTCTATATTTTGATAGTGTTCTATTTTATCTGACTGATATTTAAAATTATCATAAAAACTTTTGTTAACTTAATAAATATTATTTTTTTCTCACACCTTTCATATCCATTGTCATTCTTCATGCCCTTACAAAAAAATTTGAGCAATTATTGAACAAATCGAATTGACTCCGTGTGCCAACTCCCAATATTTCCAGAGGGATTACATCCGCGGAGCATTTACTTTCACAATGTCATCAACCCCTCCGTAATAAAGGTACCTAATGAGTTATATGTAAGTAAATAAATTGAGAGCGAACTGTCGAAGCAATTTAATAATTAATAGGTACATGTAGGTACATGGATATTGACGACAGATGTATTATTATTTTTGTACCCAATTAACTTTTAAAATTCCAAGAATTAATCTGCCCTACTAGGTAATCATATTTAATCTCATAGATAGTACGTTATTTCATAAGAAGATTAGATAAGTAAACAAATCTGAATCTTCATAATTGAAGACAACAACAGGTTTTCCATACGGTGGTATATGGGTGTACGGCCATTACCAGTAAAAACCGGCCAAGTGCGTGTCGGACTCGCACGTAAAGGGTTCCGTACCACCGTAGAATAAAAACGTCAAAAATATCAATTTCTTGTACCCCCTTTATTCTTAAATGTTTATTTAATTTTAGTATTTGTTGTTGTAGCGGCAACAGAAATATACATTCTGTGAAAATTTCAACTCTATTACGCCTATTACGGCTCGTGAGATAGGTACAGCCCGCTGACAGACGGACAGCCAGACTGACGGACAGCATAGGATTAGTAATAGGGTCCCGTTGGCACCCTTTGGGTACGGAACCCTAAACATTATAGAAAAAACGTTATTAACATTGTAATGTGAATGCAGCGTTAAATGTTATTCAATTTTAATTACTTTTTAATTACTTACCTACTTGTATTACTTTTTAATCGATTCAAAATAATAAATAGTGTAGGTACCTAGGTAATTACTTACCTACATGATAATAAAGGCAAACCTGGGATTATTTAATAGTTCTAACACCGAACCCAATAGATATAAGTAGGCGATATAGCACCTAAAACGGCTAAAGAGATTTGCATGTTGCACGAATAAACATACAGGATAAAATTCAACTTAACCAAAAGAAAAACAAAAAAACAAATTAAAGAAAAAATAAATTTAATAACCGCAAATAAATTAAAAATAAGGCGTTAATATGTTAAATCAGTGTGGTTGGGTCATCTCGCGTAGCCGCCGGCGCCGGGGCCCATCTCCATGTCAGGGCCTGGGGGTGGCGGACTCCAGCTATCACCCGAGGACTGGTTCACCACATTCACACCGCCATCGTCATCACCACAACAGCTGCAGCATAGACCCATTTTAATCTGTAGTAAATACAAAAAAAACATTAAAAAATAAGTATGACCCAAGAAGGATGATGATATGAATGATGTGCGAAATATTACTTGGAGGTTGGGATGAATAGGTATCGAGAATAGAATTAAAGGGTATTTATTTTGTTTAATTTGCAATTTGACCACTCGTTTCGTCATTTCATAAAGTTGTACTAAGTATCTCATAAACTATTTCCATTATAATAATATTTTTAAACAATTTCCTGAATATCGTTGACTGTGATTTATCGTTGATAGTGACTGCTACTCCTAAATACAGTTAACGTTGTTTAACTAAGCTATTGGATGTGTTCTAAGGCCAGAAATCGAAAGTTGTGATAAATATTCAAAGGCCTCTAACTCAGAAAATATGATAGCTACGTAGTCTGACTTCATTAGGCATCGCAATATCAGCAAGGTACCGTGTAGGTATGTGACTAAATTATTATTTTGGACTTTTAAAACATCCTGTAATGACAAGGAGATTGCAGATAAAAGATCTATAGAAAAATAAAAGTAAAGAAGTAGGTACTTTAAGTAGAGGCTAGTGATGTTTTTATACTTCGAATTTTATTTCATGTTATGTACGAACTGAATTCGATTGTTACCGATTCTATTGCGTGAAGTTACAACCAATAAGAAAAAAAAACCACTTTCAGGGGAAGAGATCATTACTTTAAAACTTACCTATATCCTAAAGGACTTTTAGTTTCGGTAACTAAATCACGAATGTTTCAGTTTTTGAAGCCCCACAATAAATGTGTCCTATAATAGGGCCACAATCGACATTGGTATGTGATAAGATAAATACTGATAAATTTATATCTATCAAGTTCAGTATCGCATCGGTCCTATGAATCATTTAAGGCTTTAAACTCATTTTTGGTAACGTTGAAACTGTGAGAAGTATAAAAATCGTTCATTAAATTTGAATATGAACATGGACTTATTATTGTATCCGTTTCCAGTGAAGTTATACAATTTATCAATTTAACCAATCATTTAAGGATTCGAAGAATTGTTTTACAATACGTAGCACCAGAAGTATAGGTATGTAGGATAAGGATGGAAATAATAAGCTGGACTGGAAGTGTAACAAATGAAGACGTGTTGGAAAGAGTAAGCGCCGCCATACACGGACTACTTGTAGCTGTCGGAACCGACAGCTCTAGACCAGTTGGTTGCAGTCAAGGATCTTTTAATAGAGGATAGACAAGTTGAGTTTTTGGCTAAGAAAAAATTCAACTTTATTCTGCTGCCTTAAGGTCTATTATACCTTAACAATTCTTAGACAGAAAATTTATCGTGACTATTGTTAATATGATAAAACAATAGTCACGATAAATAATAAATTAATTTATTTGCTTGATTTAAAAACTAACAATCACTACCCAACGATAATATTATTTTGGCATGGCAACTCGAAATGAGAGGGACACGGTCCCAACTAGGGCCTCTCGCTCGGCTCGTTTTTTGTGCAGTAGTGAACAGTCCAGTATGTATTTACGTTCGTGGTTGCAGTTTCGACCGCATTGACAGCCCGCCGACAGCTCGCGACAGCCCGCCGACTGCTTGACGCCAAGCAGTCGGCGGGCTGTCGATGCGGTCGACTGCAACCAACTGCACTAGAGCTGTCCGTTCCGACAGCTACAAGCAGTCCGTGTACGTCGAGGCTAAGGGAAAAGACATGCTTGTTAGCCTGAAGGGCTTTCAGGCTATAGAGAGAATAGAAAATGAAAGATGATTAGCCATTTGATACACTGATGAAAACCATCATAGAAGAAAAGGGCGTCCGAGGAGAAGTTATTTCAACAGATAAAAGATAAAGAAACCCCCGACACAAAAACCTCTAAAAAGTAAAAATAATTTCGAAATATTATCCCTTACGTTTAATTATGTGTAGCTATTGACAAGCCATTCTCTCTCTCTCTCTCGCGAAACAGGTTCCTCTGCAGTTGCAGTAATTAAGAACAAGTACAGATCGAAAATAAATTTAGAGACTGAGATGAGAGTCGCAATTTAGAAACTTGAGAAACTATGCTCAGGAAAGCAAGCACATCCTTCTCATTAATACCAAACGAAAAGAGATAAAAAAGGGTGTGCTTGCTTTTTATCTTTTTTGTTTGCCTTCATTTTTGTTTGTATGTTTTGTTCTTTAGTTTCTAATAAAAAAATTAGATGCTATTTGGAGCTTTTCTGACAAATTGTTATTAGGCTAGAACTAATACAACTAGTAGGTAAATGTATGGCAAGAAGGTCAGGGCGTCGCAAAAATATGGCAACTTCCCAAGGGCGTCACAGTTGAAATAAGTTTGGGAAGCCCTGCTCTACTCAATAATTTTATAAGCAGAAGCAACTTTCGTACTTTCACCAATACACGTGACTCGTGTAACATGTGTAACGATGATGTATCACTCTTTTTGTTTGCTATGAAAATCTTTTGGTACTTACTGAATTAAGAATACCTACTCATGAAAAGACCAGCATGTAGGTACTTCAGATTTCGCAAAGCTTGGGTCAATAGGTAAGTTTAAATAAAATAAAATAAAATTTAATAATAATTAAGTTATTTATTAGCATACTTAAAGTAAAAAATGTTCATGAACTATAATTTCCATGAATATTTTATTTTAAAAGGCCTTCGTTGGACCCATTTCCTACGTAATTTAGTCGACAGTAAAAATAAAATTTTCTCCTATGTTACCTAGACAATAAGCTAAACTTAAACTAAACCTGTCTGTTCTATCACCAGCCTGGGCCATGATGGCCTGGGCCGTGGTGAGGCGGCCCGTGATGAGGTGGCCCATGATGAGGTGGCCCAAAGTGTGGTGGACCGTGGTGAGGTGGCGGGGGCGGTCCACAACACGGACCGCAGCAAGGTCCGAAGCAAGGCATGCAAAGACCCATTGTTTTCTGAAAAACACAAGCAATTCCTTGAATATAATTAGCCATTCAAAGTGAAGCCAACCCGAGCGCGAAATTGGGAAAAGGGCTAGGCGAGAGACCTTACTACTTTATGTAAAGAAAACGTCATCAAACTTCTCCTAATTTCAGATTAGCGTTAACAAAAGTTTGTTAGGTCGGTCCTATATTGAATATTGATATTATTGAGAACGAAGAAAGACAATGATCGAAGATCTTTCTAGGTTTTTAATCTTCGAATCGAATCATTAAACTATAGGTAACACTTTTTACACACCAAAATTCGTAAAATAATAAACTCAGGTACTTACCAAACAAAAAATGAGCTGTTTTTTCTGGTAGGTATGCTAATACCGACTGGCTGAACGTCGTTTATCAATAGATGTAAAGGAACTGATAGGCTCACTTTATCGATGCTATTGATATATGACTGGAATTGCTACAAACACCCATTTTATGAGTCACCATAATCTGAAAGAATTACTCATCACATCTGAATATTTCCTTGCAAAGTACCTACCATACCTACAATGAAACACGATTGTTAAGACGAGGGTTCGAAATTTGGTTGATTTTCTATTCTACTTTTTCTTTAAGTAAGTATGTGGACTAGGAATCTTATATTTAGATGTATGATTTTTGACTATATTATCTTGAGTATCTTTAAATCCAAATCACGATTTGATGAAATTTTCTCGATAAAAAAAAAATATGAAATGAGCTCTAATTATTTACAATTTTCCTTGCTACCACGATGTTTTTACGATTTAGATCACGAAATTATTTCTAAAACATAGCAAATAATGATATCTAAACTACCCTTCAACCATATTTTAATTCATGAAGTAGTTTTTTTTTAATTCAAGAAAATGTGGTTTGGCGCTTACGTTGTTTATTTCCGAGCGCGCGCACAATATCGCCATCTCACATTTTAAGTACTTGAACTAACCATGTCTCTCTCTAACTTTGTATTGTCAGTGTCCGCCCGGACTTGTTCGACGTCGGACCTGTGAAGGATTTTTTAAAAAATATTACGGTCGTGCCACATTACAGGTACAGTACAGTATTTACAGTCCGCCGACGCCTATGATAAATAAATAAATATCCTTGGAAATTCTTTTACACATGACTACCTGATCCCAAACTAAGCACAGCTTGTACTATGGAAACCAGATAACTGATATTACTACATATACTACTTTTTGCTTGTAAATACAAACTAAATATACACTTAATTACACCTAGACTCGGGACATGCGGACATGTTCATGCACACAAATGCATGTCCTGGGCAGGAATCGAACCTACGACCTGCACTGCAGCGTGATTTTCGTTTGCTTTTCCTTGTCTTGTGTAATTTCTTTTCATCTCTTGTCATTTTGTGTCATCTCTTGTCATTTTGTGTCATCTCTTGTCATTTCGTAGTTATTCGTGTCATTTCTGTAAAAACTCCCTATTTCGCTTACTGTTATATACTTGCAGCATGGTCTTGGGCCGACAGTGGGAATACATTGCTTGTCAAAACAATGGAGTCGCTTTATTGCGTTTGTTGTAGGTATGGATGGGCAAGTAATAAATATATCATACATCAATAAATTATCGTAAAAAATAACATTACAGATATGGATAGGAAAATGTTTGTCCGTCCTATTCAATCTATTATATTATAAACGAAAGTAACTCTGTCTGTTACCTTTTCACGGCTAAACCGCTGAACCAATGTTGATGAATTTTGGTATGGAGATAGACTGGGTCTTGGCGGAGAACATAGGCTACTTTTTAGGGTTCCAAAGGGTGCTAACGGGACCCTATTACTAGGCCTACGCTGTCCGTCTGTCTGTCTGTCCGTCTGTCAGCGCGGGCTGTATCTCACGAACCGTAACAGGTAGAGAGTCGAAATTTTCACTGAATGTGTATTTCTGTTGCCGGTGCAGAACAAATACTAAAAATATAATAACATTTAAAAATAAATATCAAGTCTCAAACTTGATATTTTTGATGTGTTTATTCTACGGTGGTACGGAACCCTTTATGTGCGAGTCCGACGCCTTCAGATCTTATGAATGTTTTCTTGAAATAAATATAGTGTATTTTAAGTAATTAACTGGCCAACCCTCAGGTCCTACCTACCATGTTAGGATCTTTTTCGTTCTAGCGGGTGTAAACCGTGATTTAACGAGTTAATGTGATAATTTTTGTATTTAAATTATTCAATTCAATGTATTTGTTTCAGACATAGTCCAATATTGATTATTAAAATTATTATAATTGCACAAGAAATATGAAACAATAAATAAAAGTAAAATTAAATTTAAAAAAAAAAAAAAAAAAATATTTTTATTTTTCATGTTTTATCATTAAAATACAATATAATAATAACATAAATTAAAATAAAATACAATAAAATAAAAACCTACCCCTAATTAAACAAATACCGTCCGCGTGGGATACTGGCTGCATGTCCTCCCTGTATTCAAGCTGTTCCTGTTGTCAAGCGAATTTTTTGAGCAAGGAAAGACCCAGCCCTCTTGTCACCTGTGGCGGTAACCAGTCTAAGGGTGATTTTGATAGATAAAAAAATAAAGATAAAAAGATAAACAAAAAATAAATGCATGGTTAAATCAATAAAATTAATAAAAACTGAAAATTAAATTAAAAAATAAATTAAATATGGTAAAAAAAAATATTATGACACCGCTGATGACTTCATGATCGGCATCGAAGTTAAGTACCAAAGTATTCCTTTGCCTACGAAACATGAAAAAGATACTCTTATCCGGCAGTCAGTCACTGACACAGAGTATGTACATTTTTACCCGACTACGGTGGGCGGAGGGTTATGATTTTGACCGATATGTATGTATGTTCATCTGCTCCCGTATAACGTCCAAACTATTTTTATATCATAATAATTTGACTAATGAGATATCGTTGGACGCGTCTGGATCGTCCGCTGGTTATAGGCTATTATACGATCGAAATATTGTTATACGTATCTATCAGCATATTGTAGGTATCGTTTGTCTTCTTTTGACTTAATTTGTCTTCAGCAATAAAAACAACATAGAAATCCCATATAAAACGAAAAAAAAATATTTGAATATTTTCATCCATTTCATCTATTTTAAAAGGTGCACTGGGACATATTATTTTAATTGTACGAATTAAACAATATTGTTCCTTCAAAAAATAACTATACTATAGTCTACTCCATAGCTGTTCTGTCCTAGCTAAGCGAGAGGGATATATCCTTCGGCAGCTCACGCGACGCTAGCCACACCCCGAAACTAAAATTCATTTTTTTCTTGTATCGTCTTAAGTCAAAGACGATACCTAACGAATCAGTAGGTACTAATAATTTTATTTGTTTGAATCGTTTTGGTAGAGCCGCTACCGTGCCTTCAGGATTATCATAAAATGTGAAAGGTGTCTCACCTTTTGCTATGGACAAATTCTTAGAGGAAGATATTGCACGTAAAAAAGTCCTGCGTCTAGTAGCTTACTTGCCTATCTGCAGTCTAGTAAGTCTACGACCGTTGGAACCTAGAGTTTTATATACAACTCTTTTCAGCTTTATCCTGTTTCAGGACAACCATTCATAGTGATCATCAATAATAACATCTAGCAATACGTTCACTCAAGAAATACCTACTAAGAAAACAAACTGTATAAAATAGTTTTCTGACTGTGGCTCAACCGCTATGTTCAAATTTAACCACGAACAAAATAAATACAAAACGTTTTCAAAGATTTTAATTTTATTAAATACAAAATGCTAACTGTTAAACATTATATTATATTATGGTAACTAATCTACATACAAATGGTATTTACCTACAATACAGCAGTTAATTACTAAATTAACAACTTTCTTGAACTTAATCACAATTTTGTTATTTAAACATTTAGCTCACAGTGTTTCACTAACTGAGCACGGATATCCCCTCAGAGCGAGGGGGATTCAGCGCAATACAGGGTGAATTTGAAATCATGGGCATCCTTTTAAACTATGACTCTACACATGATTTAGAATATATTGAGAAAACAAATAAAAAAATATTGCTCGAGTAAGCAAATAGGCAAACCAGTTAACTGTTATACCTTACCTGTTCATTTTTATCAATTTTGTTGATACATATTTCCTAAGAATCATCATTTAGAAGGATACCCATGATTTCATATTCATCCTGTATACTATACCTATCGACTTACACAAAACTTCTACCCCCTTATTCATAGAGATTTTGCCCAGTTTGCAATGGTTATGAAAGGCATTTTTAGGAACAAATGTGATTTGTAACTCCACTGCAGGTCGATTATAACTTTCTATGAATAAGGGGGCTAGTCTTTTGCATTGTCACAATATAGCAATGAGGTTAACCTCAATTACCTGACTCTAGAAGACATTTTTATCAATTAGTAGTTTAATGTGGTAAAGCCAAGACAATAGAAATCCAATAAATAGACTGCAGCTCATACACGTACTGGCTCGACCGGGGTAATACCGCTCTCACACAGAAAATCAGCGTAACGTTTGATGAATGAGAGAGTCAGAAGCCCAAACCTTTCCCTCAATATATTCCGTAACCCTTAAGGTTGGCAACGTGCGAACGATGCCTCTGGTATTGCAAGCATCTATAGGCTACTGTAACTGCTTAACCGTATGCCTTATACTTGTTTGGCGCCTTATAGTTATATAAAAAAAGTAAGTAGGTACCTATTTGACTCATCTTTTATAACGATTGATGATAAAAATAACAATCTATTATACCTAGGTGTAGTACACATAAATTATTTAAATACCTAAGCTACACACTTGTTTGATATGAAGGAATAAAACTATCAACATCTATCAAAATTATCTCCATATCAAATTTTAAAATACCCTTGTATAGGAAGAAGACCACAAAATCGAAACGATCCTATAAAATGTAGGTAAATTTGGAATGTATTATTTACGGCTTACCTTTATGACTATAAGATTAGGTAGGTACCTGTTAAGCTATTGATTATCTTAATACCTGATAAATGAATACATAGAACCAAGAACAGATATGCAGCTACATACTTGCCTACATTGTATCATTCCTTGAATAAAATGTTATTTTCTATCTCTTGAATGGTTCTTTTGTATCTAAAAGTTTTGTTCCCATTGCTTATTGCAGTACCAGTGCTGCGTATTAAATGGTGCCCTGAATAATGTGCCCGTATGACTAACCACCGCTTAAAACTAAAATAAATTCGTTGGAAATTAACACAATGTTTGTTCCGCCAACCATAAGCTATTTCTGTCCTGGCCCAGAATTAAACAATGAGGCAACAAACTTTACATCATCCATATTGTGCGCGATCATTTTTTCTACAGATACGAAGAACTGTGAACGATATTACACATATGGGTCGTTTACTGAAAGAATCACCTACTAAATTTTGGATCTAAGTAGAACATTCACTGTTCAGTAAGTTTTTATTTTTTCATTGCAACATTGCCATGCGGGCAAGTTCACCTACGTATGACGTAGCCAGTCAGTAATGAGGTCACATTGAAAACGTTGGCAATATATTAAACTATGACTCCGACCGTATCAGGACATTTTTTTTTAGATTTTTAATCCCAAAATAATCTGAACCATATGTAGAGCTATTGTTTAAACTATTCGCTAGTATCTATAAGGCGGGGGCGGTGCATTAGGTGGCTGATTGCGAAAAGTGGGCGCGGGGACGGGAGCGGGGGCGACGTGGTGGTGGTGGATGACGGTGGTGCGGTTTGGGGGCTCGGCGCAACAGTCGCAGCACAGACACGGGATGCAGCAGCAGCAGCAGGGGCGGCAGGACCAATGGCAACCCATCCTGGAATGTACACATTTTTTTATATTAGGTACGCACTTTTTTTTTTTTTTTTAACTGTTCAGCAATTAACCCCTATCTCACCCGATGGAAAGTTAAAATTTGAATCCCGTTTCCAACTCTGGGCGATAGAGATCATAGAAAGAAGGAAAATGTTGATAGAGACAGTGTCAGCTGGATATTTCTGGAGTTCTCTCTCTAGGACAATAAGGAGTATTCTGAATGGTTTACATGATAATTGTCACAGATTCAAATGGTGAAAAACACCATAATTTACAACTTTGCCTGTTTGACTTCGGAGTTCTTGAACTAAAATAGAGCTGAAAAAACAAAATAGGTAGGTAGTCTCTGTTAAGATTTACAGATCTTAAACAAATATTTTCCACTGAAAGAAATACATTATCTCGACTAAAATGTGTAGGTATGAGTCATATAAGTACTTACATAAGTGTCAATTAAATTAGTACTAATGCTCCATTGAGTAAAGTGACGTGGCAGAGTTTGGTTTGGTATAGTTGAAAACATGTACCTACACTGAGAAAAAAAATAGGTTAAATGCAAAACCTAATGTGAGGTATTGCAAAATAGTTAGTTAAATACTAAGTACCTAGTTTAGGTTTTCTGAACCTATTGTAGGTAAATCGTTTTTACCTACAATAGGTTCAGAAAACCTAAACTAGGTAGTATTTAACTAACTGTTTTGCAATACCTCACATTAGGTTTTGCATTTAACCTAATTTTTTTCTCAGTGTACCTACCTATTATAGGTGTTATCTTAGTGCTACCAAAGTGACACTGACTCAATTTTCACTTTCGAAATTGAGTTGGTTGGTACACTAGGTACTGAATTATGTTTTAACCATGGTATAATAACGCTACGTTAGGTATTCTCGCCCCGTGACAGCTAGGTCGCGTATTTGGTCCAAAGCGAATGTCATCTGTTATAATGTGGTAATGCACCTTTTGGGCAATCTTGGGAAGAGAATACCTGACATAGCAACATATTATTGTAGGTACCATGGGTTAACAATCCAAGAATAGGTAACTATATTGCGGTCTTCGGAACATCCATAAACGATGTGTTAGGAAGGTACCTTTGTAAACCCTAATAATTACATTAAGTATCTACTTTACTAACTACTTACATTATAAACAAGCTTTAAAGCGACTAACTACTACAAACGGTCGTCCACAATTCTTACCTTAATTAAATCCTTTATCTTGGCTGTGGGTAGCCGCCGGGGTATTCACCATATCCTGGGTAGCCGGGCTGCGGGGGCGGGTAGCCTGCGTGCGGCGGGTAGCCTCCGGGCGGTGGGTAGCCTGCGGGCGGCGGGTAGTAGCCGGGCGGGGGCGGCGGCGGTTGCTCGTAGACCATGGGCGGCTGCTGGACCACTGTCACCGTCTGAGGTTGCTGCTGCTGTCCACACGCGTTGGGACACAGGCACGGGATCAGACAGCAAGCACTCAGTGCCAAACAACACGGGTTGAAGCACGCATCACACTCCCCGCAGTCGAGGGATATACAAAGACCCATACTCTTGAACCGCTGCTTTTCAACTAAAACCGATATAACACTTTATTGCTATACCTAAAATTATACGAGTATTCTATACGAAAATGTGACTTCTAAACAAAGAGCCGTAAGCACTAAAGTCGTAACAAAATGGCTGACTGTTATCGATGTAGAGACTCTTATCACTGGTTGCGGAGTTATCTATTGATAAAGTAGTCGGTGCGTCGGTCAACACGCATTACTTGGACTGACAGCTAAAGCTGTAGAGTAGAGGATACAGTCCACAGGCACAGTTCCTTCGTAAACGTGGCTAAATATAAGTTTTTTTTTTCTAAACTACATCAAACGTTCGTGTTGTATGGTCATTCTAAATTCCCAAAAGTATAGTCGCATAGCCACATTATTAACTAACTAAAATAATTGTTACAGTGCTCTAGTGAGCAGCTACCTACTTCGGGATGTCGTATCCACAGAGTAAAGACTAAAGAAAGAGGTGCCCTTATTAGATATATGTATGAAAAAAAAAAACGTGGTCATTGTTTTTTCATTTTCATTGTTCTATCTACCGGTAAATAGTTGAACTACTCGCTTCGTTGTATGTCGATGTTAGTACTAGGCCGACCACTCGGCCGAGTTGCTTAGGGCCAATCCCCTTAGTAATTGGTCCATGGTCGTATCATACGTGTCTTAAGTTTGTGTATTCATAAAGTTGGTATGTAGGCAGTCAAAAAACGTATTGCAATGAACAGTCAGAACGATATGCGACGACGAATACAACAACGCACACAGAATCGAATTAAACTGCAATTTCTGGTTTGGTATTTATTTGTACCGTTAAGTATACTTACCTACCTGTTAACTTAAAAATAATGTGTTAAACATTTACTTGTTTATTTACAAAATCAGTCAAGTAATGTCGTCACATTTAAATAGGTTAACTGACACTTGATATATATGTCGCCGCCAACTGGTTTAATACTTCATTCAATTGGGCAGCTAGGCAGTTCATTAAACGCCGGCACTCAATACAATGGCTAAAGGACGCCTAGGCAAATTGTCGAATGCAACGTTTAATAAGGGGGCTGAACGTTGCTTAGCCGCTTGGGTGAATGACATTTGTGAATATTATTAGGGTGACCATGACTTCTATGACATAGTCGACGGAGTCACCTATTTCTGCGTTCGGGGTCATCAGTAACCTAACACGAAGGAAATGACGGGGGTTAAGCTCGCTCGCTCCGCTCGCTCGCTAACCCCCATCATTTCCTTCGAACCTAACCCAGCCAAGTCGAGTGCCCCAAAGTACCGAGCTCGCTTCGCTCGCTCACGCGTGCAATATGCAAGACATTTTAATTCTAAACATTGTTTTACTAAGGTATCCAGATGACGAAATGACATCCAGTAATCCTGCATAGGCGTCCGTATGCTTTTAGAATAATTCATTGTCACCTTAGCCTTTCGAACATTGTTGATAACCTCAATTGGTTTAAAATTCGGTTCCGTCTCATTATTCGTAAATAAATCAATGTTATGGTCTTGTTTAATAATAATAATTATCAATAGAACTTTTTAACACACTATAAAATCACTAAACACGGTAATTCGCAAAAAAAAACAATACACATTTAATCAGCTGATGACTACTGGCGCTGCAGTGGCGGAAAAAGGAATTAAATTTAAATGACGGCGGCTTTTGGTTCAGCCTTCTCCAAAAGGCTAGCTTTGAACCAGCCAACTCGTTGGACGTTTAGCAATATGTGTCAATTCAACGAACGGCCTAGGCGTCTAATTGAGTGTCGACGTTTAATGAACGGGCTAGCCGCCCAATTGAATAGCGTATTAAACCAGTTGGCGGCGACATATACATTAATTATTTTCATGCAATTAAGCTAACATTGCCACATTAGTTTAATTAGTACCTACGTATACCTATTATGTGGTAAAACTTGCTATCAAAATTCAGTTAGGTAATTCCTAAGAATACATTCTGCTACTGACTGATGAACTAATACGTAATAATTGTATACTAGTTGAGTAGTAGAAGTAGTTGGACCGCAAAGAAAAAGGGTCGGTTAGAAAAAAATACTGGAAAAACTACGCATTTTTATTTATTTTACATTTATTAAAAATAAAAAGCTTGAATTCATTTTTATTATTTTCATTTAGGCACATATTATTATATTCTTTAATTTAGTCTATTATTTCATAAAGCTACGTCAGGTAGGTACTTTTGAAGATATTGAAGATTTTCTAACCGACCCTTTTTCTTTGCGGTCCAGTGTAGTTGGGTAGTGCAGTCCCTATAGATATATATAGGATATATCAGTAATAGCAATACCTATGTGTACATAGGTATTGTTATTACCGATATATGCACATACTTAATTAAGTCTTTAATTAAGCGTCTTACAACATTCCACTGATAAGCAAACACAATAATATCACATGACTTTTATGCCAACGAAAATAATGTACTTATCTAAAATTAATGGACGACCGGTGTTAGTAAGTAATACAAAAGCCGCATAACCATAGCACAGCAATTAAATTAATAAAATAATACATAATACAAATACAAATAATTAACAAATAAAAATATTACCTGGTAATCCTTGTTTTATTTTATTTATTAAAAGTTACAACAAACACAATGACATCGTTAACTCCAGCCTTCACGATGTAAACACCTTTTAAAAGAAAAGAAACAAACGAGAATGAATCGTAACGCTGTCGGGGAAAACCGTGGTGACACGAACGCAGGCGCAGTTCTCAAGTAATTTTTGTCTCCCTTCCTCTAATAAGAAAGGCTACAAGCAAGAACACGATAGTGACTCTACTAAAGTGATATCAATAGCTACGTCACGTAGGAAAACGAGAGCAATGTCATTTCAACCTTGTCATGTAGTACGTAAGTGCTAATTGCACTTATGCATATGAAAAGTACTGTATAGCATAGCAGTAAGGATTCAAAATAATGGCAAACATGAAAACCGCATTTAAAAATATAATACTAGAAGTAGCTTAACTTATCCTAGAAAGGCCTTACTTATAGAAGGACACTCATTAAACTATTGAGAAGTTGTTGCACGTAAAATGTATCACTAGAAATGTATCATTTGTTATTGTCTATTACATTGGTTAAACCTACGCACTACGCAGCTCCTACTTAGGTACCTACTACAAACTGCTAGGTACCTACTACGTTAACAAACTTAGGTAAACGTAACATAGGGAAGTAGGTACCTAACTTAAGTTAGATAGTTGGTGATCAGAAACACTCCTATTTTCCTACTAGACGAAAATGGTAGTAGTATTTCTTCTTACAATTCAAAGAGTAAACATTAGGGAACCACAATGTAAATTTAATGTGTTAAAAATAACTAAACGTTAGGAGTCCCTATAATGACGCTTCATATCTTAGAAGTCTTAGAACATCTTAAATAATTGCTAGATAACACGTGTTCGTTGAGTGAGATGGTGTGATTCTAATTACCATTACAACGTTAAACTGTGTTAGTACCTACTAAAAGATAAAATGTTTTTAGCTGAAGCAATATTAGGTAAAATGTTAATTTTTTCAATAAGCAAGATTTATTCGTCACCATAGTTAATATTGTACAGTGTATGATATAACGAATCAAATTCAGTCAAAGTATTGTGTGTGAGTGAGAATAGTGTCTTAAGCCTTGCACAGTTATTTGATTATTTATCAACATTTAGTGGATCAATCATGTTGAAACTGATTGTCGATAGCGGAAGGTATTAGCCTCACGGTGACTGCACACAAGGCCAAATTGTCACAATTTTTTTCACAGGCCATTGTTAAAGTATCAACTACAATTCCATGGTTGCAAAGATTATCATTTCATAATGTAAACAGATTTTTATGACTTAACATAAAGTACGTACCTAAGTACTGCCTAAAAACCTATGTGATCATAATCACAGCCAGCAGGTAATCTGATATCTTATCGCTGCGTCACACTCAATCAATGCCAAAAATTTAGACGGGAGCTCACTCGAGTTTGATAACCGAACGCGAGTGAAACATAATGTGAAAAATAAAACAAAGAGTGATGCCTGATGAAGATTTTTCAGTGGCCGGACCGGCAGACACGTCAAGAACTTACGTGAAATCAGAGACGGCTGACAATTCAAAGCGTAGAAAAAATAAATATAAGAAACGGTCGACACAAAATGATGATAGCGAAAAAAAGAATTTACTACAGCGACTGCCGAGATTACAAACTGCGTTAACGCCTAGATTCGGCAGTTTCCGCAACAGTTTCCGAAAGTTAAATTGTTTTAAGAATCAGGAGGAGGAAGAAATGCCAATGATGGAAATCCCAAGGCACAAAAGTATAGACATCGGTGTAGGACTGGCGCGGAGGGTGTCCCTTTTCCTGTTCACGAAGAGGACGGTGTGCGTTCATCCCTATCACCCGTACACGCCGGAGCAGACGACGAGAAAGATTTACCTTTATAATGAAGATAAGTAAATACTCATAGTTCCTCGATACGGAATTGATCAGTGATTTTTAATCTCTTCGCACCTAATAAGCAAAACAATGGTGCTCTTTGCGGTTAACGCATTGATAAAATGCTTTAGTGCTTTAAACTAATTTCTTCCCTATCATAGACTACACAGTGATAGAGCTTAGTCGACAAACTCTCGCCTTGGAAACAAATGGCACAGGTTCGAACTCTATGAATTATGAATATATTTATGTCCGACGCATTTCCAATAAAGATGATCACCTACACTACGAGGCATCTTGAGGAAAATTGCATATCCAAAAATCTTTCTAATGATGGTGAGAAGGGCAGTAAACCCACTAAGCTAACGCAGTGAAATATGGAAGGATTCCCTAACTTGCCGCTTGGCATACGACCTAGGTACCTACGTGATATTATGGTAATATTAAAACAGTGTTATTCGAGACCATAGGTACAACAATAAATCTAAGTAGGTAATTCATGGTTTAACCAGGCTTATGCTGCACGACGTGAATCAAGCTACTCAGATAGTATAAACAGGAATTTTCAATACAACCTACTGGAAAGAGCGAAGAAATAAGTAAATTGTATAGTCATCTCCAATCACGTTAATGTAACTAACTTTAATTAGGTGTTTTTGTACAATAGAAATAATAGAACACTGCATGAAAATAAGAACATTAAAATAGTATAAGAAACAGATTTTTTTGTTTATTTTATACCAGTAACCCACCCCGGCTTTGCAACGGCAAATTACACATGGAGGATAACCGGAACAAAAAAATGCTGAGTAGTTTGTAACGTTAGCCTGAACAGACAGATGCACACGGAGAACTAAACTTGACTAAAGTGATGAAGTTCAATCGTAATTTTTATTAAAATATAACATCCAGCTTGACCGCGACGACCATTTGGTGCAGTGGTTCGACGGTAGGCCGCCCGGCTCAGTGCATCGGGTGGTTGCGGGTTCGATTTCTGCCAGAGGCAAATTTCGGAAATGGCCTTTTCGTAATTTGCTCTGGTCTTGCTTTGGGACAATACATTGGTGTTATAATCTGGCGATAATTTATTTATTTACCCACCTATGTAGAGAAGGTAGAGCCCTTATTTTACGGTACATACTAAAGCCCGATTTGTGAAGATTGTTTACTTATGTATTTATTTATTCTCCGTGGTCAATCAAACTCTTCCTCTTATCTCTGTGCGTCCTACGTAGATAAATAGAGACAACAGCTTTTAATTAATGAAGATGTTAAGCGACCTATTGCGTTGCAATAAGGACTATCTAATAACCGGCCATACCAACTTTAACGGGGACGGGTTATCTAATCTAAGGATCTACACTCTTGTGCTCATGCAAAGTCTCCGACGCGAGACGTTCCGCTATCCGAATTACCGCATCGTAATACGAACAAGCGCCTTCAAGTTAATTAACACATAGAAACGCTAGTTTCCTCTTCCTGATGTCATAAAGATCAAAATTCGCGATTCACTCAACAAATTGATGAATACCAACAGGTTTCGACAGTCAATTAGTAGTTTACCTCATCCGAAATACAAAATTGTTATCCTTGACACGTAAATATTGGCCAGTCAAGTTTAATTCAAGTCGCGATTAAGTGGAGAAATGACGCGAACTCTACACATGATTGTGATGCTCTACATGACTCTATTCGCTAATCAAACGCACAGCAAAACATTTGCGATCTGTGAATTGTATCAGGAACTAATAAAGCAAGGATTCCCACAGTATCAACTAAATGATTGTAAGTTACTATACCTTCGTATTCATACCTAATAACAACGCTGATTCAGTTTTAAAAGCAAATACTATAATACTTATTACCTACTATTAACATAACGTTAACCTAAATTAGGTACCTACCATAGGTAAAGGTTAAATTGCTGTAGTGGGCATATTTTTGCCGGTAATGTAGAGGAGCACCCCCGTGACAAATGTCTAGTTAAGCGGAAATTTCGCTATGGAGTAAGCTTAATTGCAATTTAATAGATTATATTAATTAAAAAGGTGACGGAGAGAATCATGTTCAGTGGTACATGTACCTTTGTTAATTGACTAGGTACTTTGATAAGCAAGAATAAAGTTAACGGTCGGTTAAAGAGACCGTTAACTTTATTCTTGCTTATCATGTACCACTGAACATGATTCTCTCCGTCACCTTTTTAATTAATATAATCTATTAAATTGCAATTAAGCTTACTCCATAACGAAATTTCCGCTTAACTAGACATTTGTCACGGGGGTGCTCCTAGATTAGGCTAAGTGCAAAAATACTAAAATCTCTATAAATTCGGCGGTTGGTACCTCTATGATCTTATTGTAATAATAATTATTGTACAATAATTATTCAGGGCTATGTCTAATAGAGGCGGAAAGTTCCCGTCGCACTGACGTCATAGGTGGCCCGGACGAGGATGGCTCCTACGACTACGGCTTGTTCCAAATCAATGACCGCTACTGGTGCAGCACTGGTGACACCCCTGGCAAAAGTTGCAATATGCGGTGCAAAGGTAATTATCACAAATACAATATTACACTAACCGATACTTAACGTCCTTAACTTTAGGTCTAAAAAAAACAAAATACAGTCGAATTGGGAACCTCCCCCTTTTTGATGTTGGTTAATAAGAGTCTATATTTCGCTAATCCGTTCGAGAACTCTCTTATTAGTAGGTATAATACCTTGTTGATTTATGGTAAGGGCCCCTAAATATCGGGTGCGAGTTTTACCATACAGAATACGTTACGTTCCGTATGTGTTATTTCGAATTATTTCAGATCTCCTGAGCGACGAGATGACGCAGACGTCTGCATGCGCCAAGAAAATATATGGTATTCACGGCTTCTACGCATGGGTAGGCTGGGTAAACGAATGTAAAGGAAAGTACCTTCCAAATATAAACTGTTGAGAATGAAAATATTAGCCAATTAGTGCGTCCAGATGTCTCGCACGTGTCGCCCGAGCACTCGTGTTATGACATTGGGTCTATACGTTCCGACGTCAAAACTAAAGTGCTCGGGTACGGCATGCGTCTGATATAGATGTCGCCGCCAACTGGTTTAATACGCTATTCAAGTGGGCGGCTAGCCCGTTCATTAAACGTCGACACTCAATTAGACGCCTAGGCCGTTCGTTGAATTGACACATATTGCTAAACGTCCAACGAGTTGGCTGGTTGAAAGCTAGCCTTTTGGAGAAGGCTGAACCAAAAGCCGCCGGTTCATTTAAATTTAATTCCTTTTTCCGCCACTGCAGCGCCAGTAGTCATCTAACAAATATGGCGTCCCTATTTGTCATCAGCTGATTAAATGTGTATTGTTTTCTTTGCGAATTACCGTATTTATTTTATAGTGTGTTAAAAAGTTATATTGATAATTATTAATATTAAACAAGACCATAAAATTGATTTTTTTACGAATAATGAGACGGAACCGAATTTTAAACCAACTGAGGTTATCAACAATGTTCGAAAGGCTAAGGTGACCATTAATTATTCTAAAAGCATACGGACGCTTATGCAGGATTACTGGATGTAATTTCGTAATTTGGATACCTTAGTAAAACAATGTTTAGAATTAAAACGTTTTACATATTGCACGCGTGAGCGAGCGAAGCGCGCTCTGGACTTAGGGGCACTCGACTTGGCTGGGTTAGGTTCGAAGGAAATGATGGGGGTTAGCGAGCGAGCGGAGCGAGCGAGCTTAACCCCCGTCATTTCCTTCGTGTTAGGTTACTGGTGACCCCGAACGCAGAAATAGGAGCCCCGCTTCGCGGGGCTCCGTCGACTATGTCATAGAAGTCATGGTCACCCTAATAATATTCACAAATGTCATTCACCCAAGCGGCTAAGCAACGTTCAGCCCCCTTATTAAACGTTGCATTCGACAATTTTCCTAGGCGTCCTTTAGCCATTGTATTGAGTGCCGGCGTTTAATGAACGGCCTAGCTGCCCAATTGAATGAAGTATTAAACCAGTTGGCGGCGACATAGACACAGGCAGTCAATGGTGCGTCTGTCTGTTTTCATCAAATCATTTTAATCAATCACCATGCGATGACTATGAAAAAATGCTTCTTAAGTTTTATAATAATATAGAACTATAAAGTAAAAATAACTTATTTTGATCAAGCTGTTTATTAACATCAAAGACGATAATCTGTTAAGTACTAAGTACATGTAAGGTGACTTACCTAGTTTTGTAAGACCAACCTACCTTAAAGGTTGAACGTCACAATGGGACAATACGGTCAATAACATAAAACAAACACGGAAAAATACTACTATTGAGGTAATAAATTATAAACAATACTGAGTATCCCTATACTAAACAATAAATAAATAGGAAGTAGTAGTTTCATGAAATGACACTAATATTTATTATAAATCTGTAATATAACATACGGCGCGTATAGTCGAACCAAATCAAGTCGCTAAGGATCTCTCCATATTTTTACAATGAAGTCATATCCATTTACACACTTAATACCGTGGCCACACCGGTAAGGCAATTGCGACGCGACAGCGATCAGACCCCTATAAACATATGGCGGTGGCCGTATCACATAAGCCAAAGTATAGAAATCGCAATCGCTTTAACGGTGCGTCCACGGCCTTTAAGTTTTTGCTTTACTATGCGATTAAAATAAGAATAAGACCGGCCTAGCGCCATGTTATGACGTCACAACTGGAACTTGTACAGGCTAGGCTTGGTACCGTTCTTGTATTGAGTGAAGTTAAGCGAGAACCCGCTGCCCGTCCAATTCTTATTTCAATCGCATTGTACGATACGGCGATCCTGTCAACAGTATACACTAAACTGAGTATTCAATATGTCATTATCTAGGAACATTGTTGAATATCATCGTCATTTGTCACTGTAGTTACTATCAAATAGGTAGAGAGAGCAGCATCAAAGCAATAGCCATAGTGGTATTTGTTAAAGTATCTTGCCGGTGCATATACAGATGTGCCTTTTAACGACTATTTAATACTCATTATTAAATATTTCGATAAATTAATACATTACTATTGATGTGTAAATTATTCCTCACACTAGTTCTGAGATTCCATAATTAATAGTTCTGTTTTGTATAGCCCTAGTAGTTGAGTAATTGATTTATAATTATTTTTTCCCAAGTTCTTTGTTTCGCAGGGTCGCCGCTTCAATTGCTTTTATCATTGTCGCCCTGTAAAAAGAAACAGCGGGTATTCAATTATGGTTTGTATATTTAATTTTATAAGTTACTAGCTAAAAGGGTTCTAATGATTATTCTGGATATACCTACAAGTTTCAAAGTAGTGTATTAGTGCTTATTATAGGTGCGTTCCATTCACTGTTAATTTTGTTATTTTCGTTATTTTTGTTCACAAATCACGTTCCACTCGCACCAACTTGTACTGAAAGTGATCATTATTATCGTTTTTAACACTTTTTGTGGACGAAAATAACAAAATTTACGGTGAATGGAACGCAGCATTGGTTGGTCACAAATCTGACACATCTAAAAGTCTTTCTGTCTCACTCATACGTTGTGATCATGAGAAGGATGGAAATACAGTTAGGCCTAGGCCGCACAGCGGTTATATCCGCGCTGTTAAAACCGCGTTAAATCTGTGTCCTATGGAATCGTATGAACCTATCCGTACTTGCGGTTCTTATGATTCCATAGGACGCGGTTTTAACAGCGCGGATATAACCGCTGTGCGGCCTAGGCCTTAGCTTAGTCAAGTTTTGTGGTATACCAATGAAATTAGCACCAATATCGAAGCAAAATTTCACTTTCCGTCAATCATTGAACAGGAACACGGTGGTATTAAGAACCTCTTACTTACTTCTATTGTATCACACATATAGGATAAAATAATTAACCTTCACACAATGATAAGAGTTCAACCGCATACCTATACTAGCAGATAACGATGTACTAATTAAATTTATTTCGGAAACCGGAATATGGTTTTATGAAGGTAAGTATTGTAACCACATCAAGGTTGAAAAAACGATAAAACCTTTATATAGGAACCTACCTAGGTATGGGAATTATGATAAATTGTATTAGATTTATACCTAAAAAAGGGAGTCGTAATTAGAATAGGTAGTTCATTGTGATAACTACTTATGATAGTGGCCAATCATTATTACTAATTAATAATGATACTGTCAATTTAATCAGTATGAAAAAAGTTATGTAAGTACAGGTTCATATCAATAGAAACAAACATACAGATAAAATTTCAAGAATCTATCAAATAGGTATTTGAATACTTATTACGTTTTACTGGCGGATTTTAGTTCATACATCTATAATAGTAATTACAATATGATATGATACGATCACGTTAGCAGTTAAGTCTAAGATACATTGGTAGGTATCTGATATTGAATGAGACCAATAATGAATCCAGGAGAGAAAATATAAATAATCAGCCTAACCAAGTGAATCATTAGAATATCTGTTCGGTGAAGAAATATTCACCTTAGATTTCCATTTTCAAGTGCAGTAACACCACATATTGTCGACCCGCCGGGCGAACAAACTTCGTCCTTCAATAGTCCGGGGTGTTTGCCAGACTGCAGCACCATTTGACCGCTGCCGACCAACACCTGAGCGGCGTAACGCAGCGCCATAGCCCGCGGAACGCCTTGCTTCACTGCACCATCGGCTAACGCTTCTATTACTATGTAAATCTGTAACATTTAAAATTAATTCCTTTACTGGCAAGAATGTTCTTGATATACTCAGAGAATCTAATCCACATTTTGGTAGGCTGACACTCAGATGAGACCTATGAATTGGTTGATGGCAAGTTAAAGGGCTGCTCCTTTTATATTTTTCTGATAACTATCTCTGTCTGTCTGTCGGGAAGTGGCTTCTAATGTCAGAGCACCATAACCCAGTATAAATAAATTCGAGAAAACATTTGAGTCTGGTTCTTCATCCAGTCTTTAAAATCATGACTGATTTGTCTAGTACTTAGTTCAAATGTAGACTGCTAAGCTCACTGCATTGGGTGGTTGCAGGTTCAATTTCCGTTACAGCAAATAACGGAAAACAAATATTTCCGAATTTGTCCTGGTCTGGGTGTCGCCGAGGTCGCCCCCAGACCATATTGTTAGTACTTAGCAATACCCATAGTACAAGCATTGCTTATTTAGAATGTTTGGAGTATTAGCCTGGCAATATCTATTTAACACTTGGTTAATTTACTTACAAATGCTGGCCCACACCCAGTCAGAGAACCTAAGGTGTCCATCAGAGATTCCGGCACTTGTTCACAGAGTCCTGAACTAGACAATAGTCTCTCCAAGAGGCCACATTGCTGTTCAGTCACACTTGAGTCCGGTGTATAGATACAGACTCCCGCTCCAACCGTCATAGGGGTGTTTGGCATGATGCGTATGATACTGGCATTGATTACACATGGTTTGAAAGCCTGTAAAATACATAAGAGAAATTATTGTAGGTTAATGTACAGCTATATACCAATAATTTTTCCAGACAAAAGGTTAAAATTTATTATAGGTCCTCTTTGAATAATAGATATGATTTTAAGGTGGTAGAGCCAAGCTGTAGTCATTTGACTGCAGCTCATATACGGGCTGGCTCGACCGAGGAAGTACCACACTCTCGCAAAAAAAAAATTGCTATATTGCTAAATTGCTATAAAAAAAAAAAGAGTGGCTCTACTAAAACTGAAGTTCAAAGAAGGACCACTATCTGTTATTCAAGTATATTCTCCTACTGAGAGTTCAAGTGAGGAAGAAATTACAAAATTCTACACTGATTTAACGAGAGCACAAGAACTGGCTGATAAGAACAGGATAGTCATGGGAGACTTCAACGCTAAAATTGGACATCCCAAACCTCACGAAAACTTAATAATGGGCAAATATGGCTACGGAGTGCGGAACACCAGAGGTGAACGTCTAATACAATATGCATATGAGAACAAACTGTCAGTGATGAACACATATTATAAGAAAAAAGCTTCCAGAAAATGGACTTGGATATCACCAGACCATAACACGAAAAACGAAATCGACTTTATACTGAGCTCCACACCAAAATCTATATCAAATATAGAGGTTCTGAACAAAATAAGTTTCCCATCTGACCACAGGATAGTAAGATGCTCCATGAACATTCAAAAACATAAAACCAGTCGAGGAACATTCAAAACCCTACCTAATAAATTGAAGTCCATGGATGAGAAAAACAATTACATACAAAACCTGAAAAAGAACTTACCCACACTGCAAGAATTCCTAAAAGAAAATAAGACCATACAATCCCTTGGGGATAAACTAGAAGAAGTAATCATAAAAAGCCTTAAAATTAATGAAAAAGCAAACAACAAAAATAAAGAAAATATCATTAGCAAACATACACAAAATCTAATCTGCAGAAGAACTGAACTGATGTTTACGAAAAACAAGTCAAAAGAAATTAGAAAGGAACTAAAGGAATTGTTTAAACAAGCCAACAGATCAATCAGACGAGATTATGATAACCACAGAAGAAAAATCATAGTAAAAAATATGTCATCATTCCGAAGTTCAAAAAGAGCCTTTAAAGAACTATCTAATCACAAAAATTGGGTACAAGGTCTGAATTGTGGGAAGGGCGAAACCAAAGACAGAAAAGGTATAATAGAATGTGCAACAGCGTTCTATGCATCTCTATACAAAAAACCAGAACATAAAACGACACAAGAAGATGAAAATAGTAATATAACTAAGGAAGACATAGCTGAAACACCATTAGACTCAATAACGGAAAATGAAATAATGAGCCACATAAAACGATTGAAGTCCGAGAAGAGCCCTGGAGAAGACAACATCACTAACGAAGCCCTGAAAATCGGAGCGCCTATCCTAATTACATATCTAGCAAAGCTTTTCAACTTAATACTGGAAAAAGAGCAAGTACCTGCGCAATGGAGTAAATCAAACATAATACTACTGTATAAAAAAGGGAACCCGCTTGACATCAGCAACTACAGGCCTATTAGCTTATTATCCACAACATACAAACTCTTTTCATCAATAATTCTAAGTAGAATAGCACCGGAAATTGATAAAAATCAACCAATAGAACAAGCGGGATTCCGCCCATACTACTCAACAATAGACCACATCCATGCAATAGAACAAATTATAGAGAAATTTAAAGAATTCAATAAATCACTTTATATAGCATTCGTGGATTACTCTAAGGCATTCGACAGCATAGTACACCCATCTATATGGACTGCTCTAAGAAATAATAATATAAACAAAACATATGTGAATATCATAAAGAACATCTATTCTAAAAGTGTAAGTAGAGTGAAACTGGAAAGACAAGGGGAGGAGTTCATAATTGGAAGAGGCGTACGGCAGGGAGATCCACTGTCTCCAAAGCTATTCATAGCTGTACTGGAAGACATTTTCAAAAACATACACTGGAAAAATAAAGGTGGAATATGGATAAATGGTAATAAAATGACACATTTAAGGTTTGCCGATGACATAGTTCTTTTTAGTGAATCTGCCACAGACTTAGAAAAAATTTTACAAAGTTTAAACTATGAAAGCATGAAAATCGGATTACACATGAATGCATCCAAAACAAAAATTATGACAAACAGCCACAAGAAAACAATCAAAATAGAAGAAAACCCTATAGAATACACAAACGAATATGTGTATCTAGGAAAATTAGTGTCTTTTAACGCAAATAGCAATGAAAACGAATTGGACAGAAGAATAAGTATAACATGGAAAAAGTACTGGGCACAAAAAGAAATTTTAAAAGGGAACTATAACATAAACATAAAAAAGACTATCATGGATTCCTGCATTCTCCCAAGCCTAACTTACGCTAGCCAGACATGGGTCTTCACGGAAAAAGTAAAAAACAAAATTTCATCTTGTCAACATGCTATGGAAAGAAGTATCTTGAAACTGAGAAAAATACAAAAAACGCGAAACACAGACATCCGCATGAGAACCAAATTGACCGACGCACTCCATTTTAGTTTAAAACAGAAATGGAACTGGGCAGGGCACTTGGCAAGATACGAAGATAAAAGATGGACTTACCAAACAACTAAATGGCCGGGACCAAAAGGCAAACGAAGCGTAGGAAGACAGAAGAAAAGATGGGCTGATGACATAGTGAACAAGGCAGGAGACAATTGGATGTACACAGCTAAAGACAGGGAAAGGTGGAGAGAGATGGAGGAGGCTTTTACCCTCAGGGGCCACATAACAAAGAAACAAGGAAATAGTCAAGCGTGATATATAATGAAATATAAGAATTGTTAAGTGGAATAAAAAGCTAATCAATCAATCAATGTACAGCTATATACCAATAATTTTTCCAGACAAAAGGTTAAAATTTATTATAGGTCCTCTTTGAATAATAGATATGATTTTAAGGTGGTAGAGCCAAGCTGTAGTCATTTGACTGCAGCTCATATACGGGCTGGCTCGACCGAGGAAGTACCACACTCTCGCAAAAAAAAAATTGCTATATTGTGAAACTAACCTTATGCAAATCCTCTAAATGAATGCCAGCCAACATTGAAATTAACAGCACCTTTTTATTTTCTTGATCTCTTGATATGTTGTTTAGTAGTCCTTTAGCCACGTCATTTAACTTGTCAGGTTTTACCCCTAAGAATATTACATCGCACTTGTTGAACACTTCACCATTTTTTGTAGTAGTATTTGTACCGAGATCACACCAAGGCTGAAGATTCTGAATGTGAGGGCCGGCTACCCAAATTTTGGACGCAGGATGAGCTTCTGTAAATACAAACATCTTAGTCTCTAAATAACCAATAGCTTAGCTCAACTGAAGAAATGTTACATACCACTTTTTATTATCCCCTTGACTATAGCAGTAGACATATTACCACCCCCAATAAAGCCTAGATTAAAATTCATTGTGGGATTTGTTGGTTGAGGCGCCATTCAAAATGTTGATGCCTTTTTTATGATAAATAAATACTAGCAAAACCAGACTTGGAAGAAATTTTCCGCCTTTCTTGTCTTCATCAACTGCATGTGCAGAAATTTAATTTATTTTTGGATTTTGCGAAATTTTTTTCAGATAGTAATTTTTTTTATTGAAATAAATTGAAATAAATCTTTTTTTATTATATCTCTAGCAAGAAATTATAACCATGCCCAAAATACAAATCAGAACAATATATTTGACTGATAAACTAAACTGACTGACAACTGACTGAAAGCTGAAAGAGCGTGAAAGAGGAAACGAAAATGTCAAAAATGTATGAGTGATGACACTTCAGTGTTGCGGATGTCTGTCTCACGTTCCCCCCAAACGAAACTCAAAATCCCCCCAACATTTAAGATTTGCCGCTTTGCCGTTGCCGACAATCCCAATGAGAAAATACAAAGAAAGTTAGGAATACATATTTTCTAGGTTAGATCCATGCCTTCAAAATGGATTTGGCAATGTGAATGGTTACCTACTGCTGTTTCAAAGCTCAACTTAGGAGAAAGTTTTTTCCTCGACTGCGACTGCGTTAGAAAATGGCCACGACAAATCTATAAATGCCTATTTGATTACACTTCCAACAAGAGATTAGGTACCAAGAAAGAGGCAGACGTGTAATACGGACGTCTTGTGGTGAATAAATACGCATCAAAATTCCTTTAAGTTGGTTGTCGAATTGCGAGTAGGATAACAGATGTGTGAGTTTCGCTACATGTAGTAGGGCGCTGAGCACAAGTCAGGCGATTACAATACATATTTGCAATGTTAAGAATAATACATCAAATCATGTCCACATATTTATTTCCGTCCAGAAATGTTGTCCTCAAATAGCTATAAGGCCTAGGCGCACCGCGGTTATATCCGCACTGTTAAAACCGCGTTAAATCTGTGTCCTATGGAATCATATTATGACCCTATCCGCACTTGCGGTTCATTTATGATTCCATAGGACGCGGTTTTAACAGCGCGGATATAACAGCGGTTCGGCCTAGGCCTAAAAACCCCCAAATTTTGGGTGAATCTCCTAATCTGACATTACTGTGAAATTAAACCATAGGCCGTTTTCACATTACACGGCACGGCAGCGGCGACGGCTGTCACTGAGATATTTGCGGGGTTTTCATTGGTCAGTGACCAGTTGTCATTGGTTACTGACCAATGAAAACCCCGAAAATATCTCAATGACAGCCGTCGCCGCTGCCGTGCCGTGTAATGTGAAAACGGCCATACGATCACTCAAGTGTCGCTGTGACACTAAAATGACAGCAAGTGACTGACACTAACAGTGACTAACATAGACAGACGCCGGTACAGAACACTCAACTCGCCTTGCTCATTTAGTTGGTTTTAACTAAAATAGTGGTGTTACAGTAACCGTTAATTAGTTTTATAGTATTATAGATAATCTCAATAAAAAATTACTCTTGTAATAATCGAATCGTAGCTTATCACTACGCAAATTGGGTAAATTGGGCGCTGTGCTGTGACTGATTAATTTAGATTTAACAATTTTTAGGGTTTTTCCACCCTCTGCACTGATAGCACCTGCACCACAGTCAGCCGTATCCCTGTGATGACAATACGTGAGATAAATCCATTCTGTCTCATTCATTCCCATACATTATTATAATGAACGTTAATTCTATGCATTAAGTACCTAGCTCGGAGGGCAGATGGCAATTGCTCCGTGTAAATATCGGTGATCAGCCAAATTAAGGTAGACTGAAAGCTGACCCCTCATAATGGGAGGAGGCTAGGAAGAAGAAGTAAGGTAGGATAACGTGAACGACTCGGTACGTGAGACATAACACGTGACAAAAATCTTATTTTGGCGTGTGTACTAGCCCTGCAGAAGAAAACTTCAGGATTTTATTCGAAATCAAATCAAATCAATGGTAGTTTATGCAGGGAATGCACATAATCTTACTTATACCACTTATGCGGGGATATGGATATGGGGTAGCAACCTTGGCACGTTTTATTATTATGATGATGATTGTTTATAAACACGTATTCACCAGGAAACTGGATGAGGTAAGAGAATTTGATGCTTGGTACGTAATATTGGTTTTTCCAAAGGGTTTTTCAGCCAAAAGACTAATAGCCAAGTAGTATTATTTTTGTGGAACAACCCTAAAATAGTCGTCTCATTTATTTTACTGGGCAACACTGACAGTTTGTGGCTTCATTTTGTAGGGTGAGGTGTGAGGTGTATTTTTTGGATTATTTTGATATCGTTATCAATTTTATAATGCGGGTTTAGTGTTACAACCTGGGAAGTGCTCAAATATGTGTTGTTGTAGTGAATCCTTCAATTATAGTTTGTATGAAGTATAGTGTCCAACATGTTTCGATGTATACCTTTGTTCAAATGTAATCGCCAAGTGGAATGTGTAGACAAGCGGCATTGCTCGTTGCCAACAGTACCTGAAGAAATTTTGCGATATTCCAGGAGCTTAGAGGAACTCTTTTTAGATGCCAATCATATAAGAGATTTACCGAAGGTGAGTGAATTTGTAACCTAAATTAGGTGATCAATTCAGTCGTGGGCGTTACCTTATCATGCAAGAGGTGTAAATAATATCTATCAGTGCGTCTTATTGTTTTCATTACGACACTTGTGTAGGTTCGACGCAAGCTCGGTCTTTACCCATCAAACGGCATAACAGTAGGAGTAGATTGTTTAAAAATTATTGCTTTAGTTCTATTCTATCCAACCTATGTTGCCTGGTACCTGTTGATAATTCATTATTATAACAGTCAATAGGTACTTTGAATAATTTCATATTTTCAATAAAAATCAAAGATAAGCCCAGTAAAAAATTGAATGCATACAAACACACCAACTGTTTGGTCCCAATTTAAGCAACGCTTATACTATAGCTACCATACAGTGGACACAATAGTCCAACTGTATAGAAAACATGTCTGTTGCAATCAAATCATTATTGCTGCGTTCCATTCACCGTAATTTTTGTTATTTTCGTCCACAAAAAGTGTTAAAAACGATAATAATGATCACTTTCAGTACAAATTGGTGCGAGTGGAACGTGATTTGTGGAAAAAAATAACGAAAATAACATAATTAACAGTGAATGGAATGCACCATATGTGATTGAACTTAAACCATTGCATTACTGCTCCATTTAGGCTAAAGTAAAATATAAATAAATATCCTGTGACATTCTTTTTACATACGGATACCTGATCCGGAACTAACCAGATAACTGATATTACTACATATACTACTTTTTGTTTGTAAATACATACATAATAACACCCAGACTCGGTACATGCTGACATGTTCATGCACACAAATGCATGTCCGGGGTAGGAATCTCACCTACAACCTGCAGCGTGTAATAAAACAACTGGTCTTATGCCAATACATAATATCCAAATGATGTTGGAACCTACCACATAATTGTCCAGCTTTGTGGAGGGCTAATAAGGGGCGAAGACAAGTCACTACATATTTCATGGATTATTTTGCACCAAGTTGCTCTCTCTGAGTAGACAATATTTACTTGTGTAAACAAATATAATGTCCATATTGTGCAAATAAATCAATACAATATTATTATTATTGTCACACCCAAGTTAGACTTTATTCACTGGTTGGTAACTATTTTAGAATTATAACACACTTTATTTTGTTATAAAAGAGTATAAATAGGTAAATTGTTACGTTTCTAATTTGTACTGTTGTGTTTCATTATTGTAACATGTAAATATTTCAGTCTACTTCACTCAGTGCCTATTAAATTTTACTTACTGCTATGTTGATTAGGAAACAAAAGTAGTGTGAAACTTTTAAATAGTATAAGATCACATACCAACAAGACATATTATGTCCTATAGCCGAGCACCCCTTCATGAGAAGGCATATGTTAGGCGACTAACATATGCATTACCGCTGCATATGTGCAACTGCATTTTGATTGGTGCCAGCAAAATCCACTATCTTTCCTGATACCCGATTTTGAAGATTGCATTCTCCTACCATAGTAGACGTAAAAGGTGTCTTGTCTTATTAGTCTGTGTTTTAAAAGACTCATCGTCTGCCTTACACTTTCCTATTCATGCTTTGCTGTCATACTTACATCCGCTCCAACCTCATTTATATCACTCTTTACACAATCCATCATCTTTTCTTGGGTCTTCCTCTGGCCATGTATCCTTCCAAATTCATATTCAACACTTGTTTGGTCACATGCTTTTCTTTTCTCACCAGTAAATGTGTTTTAAAATACGAATAGCGCTAAATACATTATTACATTGCAAGGCTATGTCTTTATTTCCTGTTATGAATAGACATGTCAAATGGAAATTTTCTGTCTCCAACTGATAGATGAGACACCAATAGTTTCTAGAATTTATTACCACATGATTCTGTTGTTGAACTAAACTGTAACTTAACCATATTGCCTTCCTTGTCATGGTTGTCATGTACAAGTAAGACAATATTTTGTCACGATTTGAGGGCAACAGAATTGGCATCATTGTCTATATAATGTAATCATGATCACCACCTCATACCTATTTCATAATGGTAGTCAAAGCATTGTATGTTATTTAATAAACTGTTATTTTGTTACAGAATTTCTTCAGACTTCATAGACTAAGAAGACTAGGCCTCAGTGATAATGAAATTCACAAACTTCCAGCAGACATACAGAATTTTGAGAACTTAGTTGAGCTAGATGTATCTCGCAATGGTAAGTGATTAGTATTAATTAATTTGAAACTTTCCACGAACTTTATCGTAAATCAGTTGGCAACATATAGGTATCCATCTATTTAATTACTTATTTCGAAATATGTAATATTGGGTACTTTATTAATTAGGGAAATAATATCACAGACTATCTAATAAGTACTTTTAATAGGTTTGTTATGTCAGTCGAAGATGCCTACTTGCGTCTCGTTCAGTTTATAGGTAGGTGAAGTATTCGACAATGACGCGAATTCATTTGGCACGAAATGTATAATCTTATAATATAAAACTTCGACGTCTAGACGCCTTCTTGTACTTTTGACATCCAGAATCCAGACGCATTTTACCCCTGTTAGTAAATCAAGTCACCAAATTACGCTTTCCAAAATAAATAGAATTATAATCATTACGTTGGCTGCGTTGGTTTTTAGTTCGCTCAATCCTATAACTTTAGTTGTTTGTTCTTAGAAAGGATGTCTAATGCTTTAGTATCGGATTACGCCACGTTCTTGATCGTGAGTCTGTGCAATGTAGTAAATTGGTAACAGTTAAATAACTGCCATTCTGTTAAATCACAGTTAAATGTTGCTCTCCTATTTATCAAACCACCCTTGTGATCCAAAGTGAATCACCTATTGTTAACCGATTTACAGAGGTAATTTGTTCTTTGAAATTTCGCTCACGGCTAATAGATGAGAACCTAATGAATGAAGCGTCATTGGAATGTGTTGAACGTTTTAAAGTAGGCATCAATAACCAATACGGCGTTGCTGCCAAATATGGTTGCAAAGTCGAAACAGACAGACCTTAATAAAGCTGCAAATAGTTGATGAATGTAGCCAGTTATCAGTATGCATGTTGCGTATTGGCCCATCAAAGCGCATAACTTCACGTAGCGAACAGGTGCGAAATTACGCCGAAGTGAATGTTCACTAACAAAAAATACAATATATAAGGCCTGTCATGTATCATATTTGCTCAGATAAGTAACACCAATCAACAGTAATCAGCATGTAATAATCTACTGGGCATTTTACCAAAAAGAGCGCAGTAGTTATTGTAGGCAGTGTAATGGTATTCTCAAAGCAAGTGCATGCTCTTGTTATCGGCTATATTTAAATGTTAACATGGCTCCCTTCTGCAAACCTCATTGAAATGGTCCCAGTCGGTGAAGCGCGGAAGAAGGTCAAACAAACATACAACGTTTCACTTTTATATTGGTGAGAATAGGGGTCATTGCGTTACCAAACTGCATAATCTTGAAGTACGTAACTAGCTAAAAAGAAACGTTTAGTAATACGGAATTTATATACCCATTACCATAACCATTTTTGGATGCCATTTCTTTTCGAGGTGCACGGGAATCAATTTTCTCACTTCAGTTACAATAGGTGCAATATCATGAATGATTTAATAGAGTGTTATTCTGCCACATAACTAGGTTCCAATTTAATTTACTGTATTTATTTAGTTCTCGAACCGTCAATGAGGACGATGTCCAATTTTAGTACCTAAGTCGTTTTGTGTATGGAATTGAAGGAAAAAAGGATTCTACAATTCTTTTTGAAATCGCAATGCTTCATGCTGGTTTTATAAATATCTTACTTATAGTAGGTAATACACAATTTCCTGCGACATGCTCTCATGAGGTTTCCGACGACCTCGCCTTGCACAAATGCCGCACTCGGCTGCAAATCTCAGCTTAGTGCTTTATTTATTTATTCAAACATATTGACTCTATATATTAATAGCAGTACCTAATTGTCCTATTTAGACGATGTGTACTCCTTTCCTAATATCAATCCAATAACGTAAGACTACGTAGACCACGGGATGTAGGATTACAGGATACCGAACCACAGGGCACATGATGCATTTACCGCAGAATCAAGTTTGAATTCGTGAGCGGAAATTTAATGCTTTAGGACTAGATCCTGTAAATTCAAATGTTTTGGCAGAATGGAATAAATTTAATTGCCAAAGAGTTTTTTTATGACACTAGTGGCCTATAGATGGGGAGCCGTAGAAGGATTTTCTGGATTTACTCGAGCGCGTCAGAATAAGATAAGGGAGATATCTTACATATTGATAAGAACCTCCAACCAGTATGAGCCCTTAATATTGGTGGGTACGCTCAGGGGATCCAAAAAAAATTATAATAGACCATCTTAAAATACTCGAACTCGTCAGATTAAGATAAGGGGGATTCATTACTAGCTGGAAGTTTCACTGTACCCCCCTTCTGAATTTGTTTTTTTTATAGGACTGCGGTGGCAATAACGCGTACGGCCCACCTGATGTTAAGCAGTTACCGTAGCCTATAGATGCTTACAAAATCTGACGCGCACGAGTATTTTTTTTTTTTCAATTTATCATGTTGGATGAAAAGTATCAATATCTGACACGCTTGAGTATTTCCATGTCATTGTTTTTTTTTTTAATTTGTAATATCATGTAGACGCTTCCCCCACCGCTGAAAGTGGAAACATCTAGAACAATGTATTCTTCCTATCATCTCATCTACCGAATCATTAGATTCGGATTCGGATTCGGATTCGTCGCCCAAACCTATTAAGGTTTGGGCGACGCCGGAGTAAATCCATAATTAGCACGCTGGGCTCCCGGTCCACTAGTGTCATAAAAAATCTCTTTGCCATGATCGACAATGGTGTCCAGCGATGACGCCGAGGTTTGACCCTCGACGACGCCCGGGAAAAGCTAAAATGCCTTATAATATGGTAATATTTTTGGCTACAAACTCGCTGGATGTGTCGATGCCATTCATGTTGAAGTGCAAAAATTTCAACATTTTTGTCATCACAGTACCACACAATTGTTCGTGGTTGTATTGACAACATGACAAGCCACGCGACAAATCAACGTACATAACATGTGCATAACGATCTACTACCGGTCGGCTTATGAGCATCAATCAACTCTACCAAGTCACAATTATTCAGTACAGTGTTTCTAAAACGTGTTCTATGCTGTATTTTAATTAGATGTCTTCTCTATACTGACGACTAGCGCACTTGTCACTTGATAAACTTTAAATAATAAAAGTCTGGTTTTATTTTATTGTACGGTTCCTTCTTATTCTATAATGCACCCTGTACGCATAGTATTAACACCGATTTCATTTAACTTAAAATATAGCCGAACCATTATGAAACGGTTACGGTATGGATACCGTTCCATTGCTGTCGGGGGGCAGGACTCCGATACGCTGTGGTCCAACAAGGCAATAATGTACAATACATACATATAAATTACCAGGCTTCATTGGTACTTTACCATCGCAGATGATATCACCTCACCAATTCTAGCATCTACGGTAATCGTTTACCATGCCATCGATATTAATAGTTTCTTAATTATATTATTTTGACATTCAATTCAATGGGATATATCTACATTTTTGCGCTATTCTCTATTGCAGAAACAGTTACTCAGTTAGTACCTGGTATTCCTGCAATTTTACAATTTGTTTTCTTCGATTTACGAAGATAAAATATGTACTGCTCCATAAGTTTGTTTGTACACAGTTAGTTCTCGATTTATGAATCAGCATTACCGACCTTGCTCGTTTAACAATATCTTAAACCACACAACTAATATTTTACCGCTAACTGGACGTCACAGTAACTAGGTCCCAATTGAGGCTTTGTTATTAAACAATGCATTCGCGTATTATTATACCGTCAAGTATTCCACATTCCAACAAATTATGTAGCTAAGCGAGCACTTAGTTTATCTAATTTTCATTTTCATTTATTATATTTTAATACTATTACTTACTTTCTTCATTGTTTGGTACTTTGTTAGTTATTAGAAGACTTGGCAATGCTAATCTTCTGTATCGTTTTATCAGATTCCAATATTTTGTTGAAATTATTCGCAGGTAAAGATAACCTCAATAGTAATAGCTAGCAGCTATCTCGTATGCGATATAACTGTTTTGAGCTTGTAGTCGGCGTATTGATATTCATGAATACCTGAAATTCTAATCATACCTTTAGGTTTTTGAAATAATATACGAATAAACAGCAATAGGTACCTGGTTGTAAAGTGCAATATCATTCACTGTATTAGTTACATCGTAATAAACAGATAGTAGGTGTGTAGTGTCAAGATTTCTTTAGTAGTGGTATGCTCCGCTCCAAGTATGTATAGTTCACGAGATACTCATACGCTTTTATATTCATTGATTAAACCCTCATCGCTGTCCGAATTTTCAACCCGTGGTCGTCGGTCGCGGTTATCTGAACTGACTAATGTTAGCCCTTTCGTGTTTCACTTCATTAACTTGTTTAACGAGGTTACGCAGTTTTGACTACATTGTCGTAGCACATAGCTGAACCTAAAGGGAAATAGGGCACTCTTTAAACATAATTACAATTTTAATCTGAACTTAATTCCTATAGTGTTGAAAATTTACACATTTTTTACTAAGCGCGTATGTTCAGAGTTCATTTAAATCAAAACTAAGCTGTTTAATTATAAAGAGTTTTAAGAGTATCTACGGTATTAATTTCCATTTTGTTAACCTTTATTGCAAGAGTTCCGAAAAAGTACCTAAGTCTCTAAAAGTAAGTCTGATGTCGACGACAAGAAAAAAAGCATTATTAAGTTTATTTTTATTTCACAGTAGCATTTCAAACCGGCATTTCACAAAATAGGTACATCAAGCTCAGCAAGTTCGCGGTCTATGATTCGGATACGATTGCAGCGACCCGTGTAGATGAACTAGATTTCCTGTTAAACTCGCCATCAAGCGGTTTGTGCCATGTTCTATACTAACATCTGTGGATTATTCACAGTTAACCGCTCCGATCTAAATTTAAAACAATGCACGGACGAAATCTAAATATATAAGAATCAAAGTCCTGATTGACTGACTGACTGACTGACTGACTGACAGACAACGCACAGCCTAAACCGCTGATCGTAGAGACTTGAAATTTGGAGGGTGGGTTTGTCTTGATGTGTAGAGGTGTACTAAGAAAGGGTTTTTTGAAATTCAACCCCTAAGGGGGTAAAATAGGGGATGGAAGTTTGTATAGAAGTTCGTCATTTTTGAAGTTAGAATTATGAAAATTGCTGATTAGGTGTCTTTTGAAAAATAAAAAATATGGATTTCTGGGTTTTTGAAAATTCAACCCCTAAGGGGGTAAAATAGGGGATAAAAGTTTGTATGGAAGTTCCGTCATTTTTGAAGTTAGAATTATTTAAATTGGTGATTAGATGTCTTTTAAAAAATAAAAAAGAGTAATTTCAGGGTTTTAGACAATTCAACCCCTAAGGGGTAAAATAGGGGAATCAAAGTTTGTATGGAAGTTCGTCATTTTTAAAGTTAGAATTATGAAAATTGCTGACTAGGTGTGTTTTAATAATGAAAATGATTAATGTTATGGTTTTTGAAAATTCAACCCCAAAGGGGGTGAAATAGGGTTGAAAGTTTGTATTGAAATTCGTCATTTTTGAAGTTATAATGATGAAAATTGTTGTTTAGGTTTCTTTTTACAAATAAAAAAGATTAATTTTAGCCTTTAGGAAAATTCATCCCCTGAGGGTGTAAAATAGAGAATGAAAGTTTGTATGGCGGTACCGATTCGGGCTATACTCTGAAACGGCTGGACCGATTTTGACGGGACTTTTACGGGCTAATACGATACGGGATCCGGGATATCCGAGATACGGGATCCGATATCCGGGATACGGAACTGGGATCCAGGAAACGGGATAAGGTTCCGGCAAACGGAAGCTGGGATCTGGAAAACGGGATCCAGGATTCAGAAAATGAGATCCGGGATACGGGACCCGGGAAACGAGATCCGGGATCCGGAAAACGGGATCCAGGATCCGGGATCCGGAAAACGGGATCCAAGATCCGGGCAACGAGATCCAGGATCCAGGCAACGAGATCCTGGATACCGGACCCGGGAAACAAGATCCGGGATACGAAATCCGGGATATGGGATACGGGATCCGTGATATACGGGATCCGGATAACGGGATCCAGGATACGGGATCCGGAAAACGGGATCCATGATCCGGGCAACGAGATCCAGGATACGGGACCCGGGAAACGAGATCCGGGATACAAAATCTGGGATATGGGATACGGGATCCAGGAAATGGGATCCGGGATCCGATTTTTTAAAATTTAAATTCTGCGCGGACGAAGTCGCGGGCAAAAGCTAGTATATTAATATAACTTCATAATTTCCGCACGTCGGAATAGTAGCTCATGTTTTATTAGTTCTTTTTTGTCCTTCCCTGTTCCCTTAAATTGGGGTCTTGATTTCTGTGTTGGTGTCAATTCAGGCAGTTGGGCTTTCTTGAGGTTCCTTTTGTACTTTTGACCGCCAGGTGGATGTCGGGCGGTCTCTTCTACCTCTCTTATTTTCATTTCTCATGTTTTATTACTATAGGCATTTAATTATTAATGGTTCGCTAATGCAAATGAGACGCTTTGTTGATGACATCGGGAATCTGAGTACTTAATTACGCTAATCCCGTCGGCTGTAATTGAATTACCTTTGTAGTAATAACATTAATTTCAGACCAATTACTCAAACAAGGTGCTTAATTAGCAATTAACAAAATTTTGCTACGTCCAATTTAAGTTTGGCTTATGATTTGTTGTGTCCTTACAAGGGACTCTATAATAAAGTTAATGTAATCAAGACTGTTTCAAATATTTTGGTTCTTGTACAAGCAAACCCTTGTGAGGCGTCTTTTAAGGAATTTGTCTTTGTCTATTTTGCATAAAATATTCCTTCCGTGGTTCCTCGCTTGCGCTATCTTTATTCAATCTCGGCATTCCCTTGACTAACTAAGTTAAATTTGCGTCTGTCAATGTAGACCATATTCGTATACTACACCGAGGTTATTATTGATATAATAAAAATATTGGAAGCCAAGAAGTCTCGGCTGACTTAATCATTATCGTTTTAAGTATCTTAAGTACCAAATATTGCACTAATTGCCAATTAGGCATAACAGTTTCAGGCTACATTTATAATGTTGTGTAATCATCGAGCTTAGGGTTTCAAAACAGCCATTAGCGTAACACTCGTTGTTATTAAATAGCTACTGTCAACACATCACCGAGTTCCGGATTACTTTGAATAGCGTGATTCAGTTCTAAGCTTTCTCGTCGAACTGTGTCTGAGCTCTAGTTCTCAGCCGTCTTTAGCAGACATGAGAGTCGGTGCTTCAACGTTCATTCGGCTGTTGAACCGTACAGGCCACGCCATTGTATTGTCCTCGCGACTCCCACGGCTCCGCGCCGCCCGCCGCACGCCACCCGCCCGTCTGTCTGCCCCATAAATATTACGTACCACATCACGCCCACCATACTATGCATTCCACTGTTTAATTAAAAGTACCGCGTCGAAGTAATAGTGCATCTCTTGCTAAAGCCAAAATAGTTCTTCTCATAAAATGTAGTAGTTATCGTTTTAGGCCGTTGGATCAACAGACAGTGAGGTCACTACTGAACCGGTTTGGTTACAATTAAATTATTATGTTATGGGTTGGGAATTTGTTGTCGTTTTCGAACATCGAACCAGAATTGACCTTGATCAGAAATTATTCATCAGTGTTCTTTTGTACTTGCGCGTAAAGATTTTTCCATGAGCTCTTTTATGTTTTTTGGGTCTTTACATTCTTATTCTAAATCAACCTCTAAGTGTGTTTGTACAAAATAACCACCAGAAGAAGATGTTTAGAATCAGAAAAGTTTAATGAAAATATCGATTTTTATAACTGTTCTCTACCAACCATGCTTTGTAGCACATTGACATGGATTGCTTTTAATGTTCCTATTTCGCAACGTGATGAGATTTACTACATAGTTTATGAGCAATAAATGAGATCTCAAAACATGTAATTTTACACTCGAACATTAAATAATCCGACTGCACAGTAATAAAATCAAAGCGGCAGGAAATATCCATGTTGGGAGCAATGGCACGTTTACTGTCGCAGGTGTGACGAATTCTCGCGTGTGAGACACCACTAAAAACGTTAAAATAAGACTAAACATAAATACTTTTACACATATTCATTTCAATTATGCATAGGCACTATTTGATTATACCAATCTCGTACGCTTTGCGAACAATCAATCGTCATGTTTGTTTATGAATACTCGCATCCGTTTAGCTTAGCGGTTCGCGCCTTACACATTACAATTTACACAATTTTGTACTTTAATTATTTATAGTATCATCTAGGTAGAAAACCTTTTACCGTTTATGTGTACCTGGTTTACTCAAAAATATTTAATGGTGAAAAGATAAAACGCTACCTTCATACGTACACTATCAACATAGATACTTATTTCTATTCCATCTACATAATGTAATTACTGACAACCTAATTTGATGTCATAAATGATACTGAACAAACATAGGAGTATACGTACGTCATAACCTAATCGTGGCTATCACTGAACAGACGCTAGGGAAAAAGTTAATAGCTTTCAGTTACACCCATAAAAACCATCTGAAAGCACTTAACGTTTTCTCATAATATCGTAACGTAATTGACCAGTGTGTAGAATGCTACAGCGATAGATATGTATGCCACTAATCACGTAGACTGGCCACACCATTGGTATGAGTATACAAACAGGATTTTGCCCTTAGGGTGCCTATTGTGTCCCGCTGGTTGCGTCCAACGTCCATTATAGCGGGCGTTGGGTCAGTGCAGACCACTCGTTGCTTTGTATAACTCAATATCGCTCTAATGGGATTCCAGCCGGGGTAAGCCACGCGAGACCGCCACTCGACTGGTGGCTATAACTTTTACTGTACGTTTATCGAACCTATTGATGACGTAGTACGCGACCTATATTAAGTTAAAAATGCACATAGCAGGGTTCCGTAACCTTCTTTATTATGTTACCGTTTGCGCGCAAATTTTGTGCAACAGTGTTTGTCTTTAGCTGTAAAGTCCCTACTTTGATAAATCCTCGAAAGCACTTGAAAGGTCTTTTTCCACAATAGGATATTTGAAAACCAAACATCCCATGAATTTCGATTTTAGGCAATTCCTCTTCAATATTACCAACCTTTTAGAACTGCATAAATTATCAAGTGAGAAGTTCTTTACATTTGTAATGATTTTTTTCTGCCATTTTAATTAATAAATAAAGATACTGTTGTTGACACGTTATTAGACCGACTTATGAAGAAGTTGGCTGTTATTAATGCAATAATGCGGGATGGAAATGGGGTTCCACTCATAAGACCCATTATTAAGTAGTCGTTTCGCCGACCACTTGCATTGTTACATTATCTCTTGAAAAAAATGATTGCTGGCGATTAACGTTTGTTAATATGATGAGGTCAGTTATATAAGCTTTTGCTATTTTTAGGAGTAGGTATACTGCATTGGTATTAATAATAATATCATACTTAAGAAAGCTATTAATAAACAAGATCTTATTTTACACATTCTGTTCAAATTAATGAATAAATTACTATGTCATAGGTATATTTCCAAGAGACAAATATTAACTAAGTATATGTCTTATTTACGAGCACCGGCGCTATTAACATGTTGTCACAAGACATTGCGCAAATAGAATACAAAATGTATCTGATTCATTCACCTGCTTGCTTATTTAACGTGACATGATACTTTTATTATTTCGTACCTTTTACCTTTACCTTGCTGGGATGTGTCACGCACGTCGTCGTAAAATTTCCAGAGCTTTTATCCATGTCATGAAAGTTCCTTTAAGATACTTACTAAAGCTTCTATGAAAGGCGTGATCTATTAGTTATTTACACTATTTTAACCTCAATCCTCTCATAAAATTTTTGTGAATTAGAGAATGTCTCCGTCTGCAAGATGAAGATTAATTTCCTTTCACTCCCTGCCTGTGAGTTCCTGTTCAATTCACTGTTGGACTGTGTTCTGCAGCGGATATTACATGTACCCGGCCATATGCTAAACGTACTTGAGATCTGTCAATCATATTCCTTTCAATATTTTGTTTAGTTCGTCTTCGCTGTGAATCATTACTGCATTAGTATTTATAGACTGGGTTCTGGTTGAAACATTTGCCCTAATTTTGGGTTTAGAATGAGCTTTTATTTTTACTTTCCATTGGGAGTATATTATTGAAGAGGCTTAGCTATGCTGATTTTATACCTTTGCCTGAAGAACTTTCGGATTTTTGCTTGATGTATTGCAGTTTTTTAAAAACATTGGTGGTCTATTTGAAGTCCGTATTGATTTAAAAGAATACAATTTCTAACACTTACGTTGCGTACTCCTAAACAATTTCGACGGCATTGTATAAGATTCGATTAATCAGAAAAATATCTACAAGCAAACATCTTCAACCGTCCGTGTAATCATAAATAAACATTTTAAGCATCGTTTCCTTTTCAAAGCACGTCGGAAGTACCATCAGCACAGGTCGTACACGCTGGCTCTCTTCAGAGCACCCTTCGGATAAATAAAGCGGGGCACTTAGAATCCACATACCTTTCCTAAAATAGCTCTTCGCTCGCACTAAAAGCGCTAACGTTTCCTCCCTTTAAAAAATATTTCACATAAACAGTAACGTCGATGATTTATTGTTACTCTGAACACCTGTTAGATAAATTGATTGAATCTGATACAAACGGCAGATGCTTTCCTTTTCTAATCACATACATACAAACTTACAAACATACATGAACCCTAAACACATATACACTCCTTTTTTGGGCAGTCGTGTAAAAATACTACTTTATTTTGGTTTAATTATTATTTTCTCATAACGTAGAAAGTGTAGGTCTAAATACTTAAAACACCATACTTCTAATCTATTGCATACTTTATAATTTG